>CM033453.1:7515233-7778990 GCA_019425755.1 Amaranthus cruentus
ATCGTAGCTTGGAAGAGTGAGGATGTTCATGTATATGTTTTGTTTTGTCACAATCAGCTCATCGATGTTCATGTCACTCCGAATAATGGGTCTTTGTCCCTCTGCACCTTTGTTTATGGTTCCTCTATCAAACAAGATAGGTTGCAATTATTTCATGAACTTTAGACCCTTAGTACATCAATTTCTTTTCGTTGGATTATTTTGGGAGATTTTAACTGTGTGGCTTATCTTGATGAACAGTTAGGGTCTCCTATGCGCTTAGCTAAAGTTCAACTGCCTCGTGATTGTATGGCTTTATGTAATATAGATGATTTGAAATACCAAGGCAGATTTTATACTTTGTCTAATGAACAAGCTGGTGTTAACCGGGTTATGAGTAAGATTAATAAAGTATTAGGTAATGATATATGGGAGGATGGATTTCCTAATTCAGTAGTCCACTTCTTTGCTGAGGGAGCATACGACCATACTCGAATGGTAGTATCTTTTTCTGTTTTTCAGCAAACTAAAAAGCCATTTAGGTTTTTCAATTGTTGGACCATGAAAGATGGCTTTATTGAGAGTATTAGAGAGGTTTGGGGTATTGAGATTGCGGGCTGTGTTATTTATAAAAATTTTCAAAAGCTGCGCTTACTTAAGAGTAAGCTTAAAATGTTGTTTGGCAAGGAACATTTACATTTGGAGGTGGATAGAGCCTATGCTGATTTGATTTCTATTCGGAATCAACTTCATGAGTACGTGGATAATCCTTCCTTAGCTTCTCAAGAGCAGGCTGCTGCTACTCATTTTCGCTATCTTAAGGAGGAACTTGACGCTAGTCTTAAACAGAAAGCTAAACTGAATTGTGTTAAATTTGGTGATGATAACACTACATTTTTTCATCAAAGTATTAAGTTCAGACATCGACACAACAAAATAGCTTTTGTCAAGTATCAGGGGAACCACATCATTGATCCTTCGGAGATTTATAAGGCTTTTTTTGATTTTTATGCTGAACTCTTTTGCTTTGAAGTTTCAGATAGGCATGCAATCAACATTGATATGGTGTATTCGGGCCCAATCCTATCTCCTCTGCATCATCTGTTACTTGGCCCTAACTTTTCTCCTGTAGAAATTAAGGAAGCTCAATGGAGTATTCCTGATGAGAAGGCATCGGAGCTTGATGGGTTCAATAGTAAGTTTTATAAGGCTCCTTGGGAGGTCGTGGGAGACAATATCATTATAGCAGTTAAACAATTTTTTGAAAATGGCAAGATGCTCAAAAGTTGGAATATCACGGCAATTACGTTGATTCCGAAGGTTCGTAGTCCTTTGACTCCAGGTGATTTTCGTCCGATCTCCTATTGTCACGTGTTGTATAAATGCATTAATTTCTAAGCTTTTGTGCTCTCATCTTAAGCTGGTTCTGGATTATTTCATTGATCAAGCTTAAGGAGCCTTTGTAGCTGGTCGTAATATTATGCACAACATTCTACTCTGCCAGGACATTGCTAAGCATTATTCTCGACAAGGTTGTGCGCCCAGTTGCCTCATAAAGATTTACTTGTGCAAGGCATTTGATACAATGAGCTGGCAATTTTAAATGAGATGCTTGTAGCTCTTAGTTTTCCTCACCTGTTCATCAAGATTATTATGGCGTGTATTACGTCCACGAGTTATGTTTTAATGATTAATGGGGCTCCTACTAACATTTTTGCAGCTAAACGAGGGTTATGTCAAGGAGATCCTCTTTCACCCTTACTTTTTGTTATTAGGTTGGAGTATCTATCTAGAAGCTTGAAGCGTCTTGTGGGTACGTTTAGCTTTCATCCTCGATGCAAATCCATCCAACTCACACACCTTTGCTTTGCGGATGATTTGATGATTTTTTGTAAAGGTGACATTTCATCTATTTGGGTTATTTGTGATTGCCTTAAGTTCTTCTCTAACACCTTAGGGCTTCATGCTAACACAGACAAATCGGCCATCTATTTGGCTTGGATAGATGACTCCCTCAGAGATGATATTAAAGACATATCTCAATTTTCGCTTGGTACACTTCCTTTCAGATACTTAGGTGTTCGTCTCTCGTCCAAACGCCTAAGTATTGCTGAATGTGAGCAATTGGCTGATAAGATGACCAAGAGGATCAATTCTTTGCAACATAGGCAGCTTTCTTACGCTGCCCGATTACAGCTCATTAATTCGGTGTTGTTAGGGATTACTTCGTATTGGTGTCAAATTCTTATTCTTCCGAAGAGAGTAATCAATATAGTGAATTCCAACTGTCGATCTTTTCTTTGGTTTGGAGTTGCTCACTCTCCTAAGCTTGGCAATATCAATTGGAAAGATGTGTGCACTTCAAAAAAGGTTGGTGGCCTTCGTATTCGCAATGTTCAGCTTTGGAATCAGGTCGTTGTTGGCAAAATAGCGTGGCACATTCAGATGATGAGGGGAACCCTATGGGTTAAGTGGGTGCACGACGTCTATACTAACGGAGCACAATGGGTGATCTTCAATGCTCTGGTTAAAACTACTTAGACTATTAAGAAACTTTGTCATGTAACTGCAGTATTGAGGCCGTGGATATGCAAGGATGTGTATTCAATTAAAGAGGTATGTGAATCTAGTTTGGAGGACAGGTCGAAGGTTCAATGGCGACATCTTGTTTGGAATAGGCTTTCCATACTCAAAGCCAGATTTACTTGTTGGTTAGCGACCAAACACGGATTGAAAACAAAGGACAAGCTTTTACACATTGGAGTTGTGGCTGATGATTTACGCCCATTGTGTGGTGTGCATTCTGAAACACACTCTCATCTTTTTATTTAATGCCCGTTTAGTCGGAAGTGCTTAGTGGAAATTAAACGATGGACACACATTGCGTTGAAACCTTTTATGTGTATAAAGTTTCGGAAATGAAAGCGGACGTCAATCGAGGTTCAACAATGTAAAACACAAAGAAAAATAGAGCAAAAGAGATACAAGTGTTTATGAGGTATCTTTGATACCTCCCCCTCAAGTGTAGTTTATTATATTGAACTCAACAATTACAAGTATAATAAACCCTCCCTATCTTGAGAACAATCTCTCAAGATCTCAAATTCTAATGCAAAGTAAGAACACTCTCAAGTTTCTAGCAATGCAATAGCCCTCACAAGTTTGTGTGTTTGTGGTGTATCTTACTCTAAGAATTACACTCCCTTTTATAGTGGAAGATGGGTGTGATTCTTAGAGTCTTACATTAAACACCATAAACTCACTAGTAACTCCCTAATAACTATGATAATTAACATTACAATTAACATAGAAATAAAGCTACACATTAACCAAGCAATTTAAGCAATACACTAAATGCTCCAAAACAGAAACAGCACAAAAGGAATCCAAAGAGGCATTCTAACTGACCCGCTCGACTAATAATGGGTCGAGCCAACCTTGCTCGGTTGGAGCTAATCTTCCAGAAACCTTCTGTTTGCTTCTGACCAATCTGCTCGACCAAACCCATCTCGCTCGACCCGGTCGAGCGGCCTTCAGGGGGTCGAGCGAGGCTTCTGATCTTCACACTTTGTTGCTTTGACGAAGAAACACCTCATCAAACGTTCCAAACTTTAATCCCACACAACTCGACACATCTTTATCGTCCTTCTCCAAAGTACAAGACAAAGCATGTTCGATTAAATGACTAAAGTTAACGTCCATGTCAAGAATATTGTTACTTTCTTTAACAATCTCCCCCTCAAGTGCAATATTCTTACCATCTTCAAAAGTAACCCTCTTGAACCCAAACACACCATCATCAATTTTGTGGCCTAGGCTACCACACTTAACTTGTAACTCATACAAGTTCCTCTTACTCCTTAATCCTTTCATGAGCACAAGGCCCATTCGGTAAAGTAATAAGGCCATGATCCCCAAAACTAAGCTTAGTAAATTTTTCCTTCTCACAACAAATGTGGAATGAGCAACCGGAGTCCATTACCCATTCCTTACTATGAACCACTCCCCCATCAACTAGTAGAGCCCCATCATAGTCATCATCACTTCCAATGCCTAGAGCGGCGTTCCCGCTATCCTCATCATCATATTTCCCATTCCTTAAGCTTTTCAGCCTCTTAAGGTCTTCCTTAAATTCTTTGCACATCATATGTATGTGCCCCTTCTTCTTACAATAGTAACATTCTTTGTCACTATAGTCACCCCTCCCTTGAGACTTTCCCCTTCCTTTATAACCTTTGTCCTTGGTCCTACCCTTATTAGAAGAACCCTCACCATACAAGCCATCTAGTGAGCCAAGAGTAGTAAGGCTTGCTCTTCATCGGTCAACTTTTCATCCGCATTCAACAATTGGCACACCAACTTGTTAAATGTGTTTATGTGGTCTTGCATTGATGTATCCTCATCCTTCATGAGTTGATACAATTCCCACCTCAAGCAAAGTTTGTTTGTAAGGGATTTGGAAGCATACACCGTTTGTAGTTTTTCCAACAACTCACCGGGATTTGTCTCTTTCAAGTAGTTGTACTTGATTTCGGGTGCAATGGCAAGTCGGATTGTGCTTACCGCCTTCTTTCGTATTTGTGTCCATTTTGCCTCATCAATATGAATTGGCCTCTCTTTCAACAAAGCATCATCAATGCCTTGTTGCACCAAATAATCCTCCACGGAGCTTTTCCATATTGCAAAGTTGATTTTTCCATCAAACAATTGAATACAAAATTTCCCCTCACTCATTGTGTTTGTTTGTTCTTATAACCTCACTTTCTCACCCCAAATGACCCAAATGATCTTCCCGCTCTGATACCAATTGAAAGCGGATGTCAATCGAGGTTTAACAATGTAAAACACAAAGAAAAATAGAGCAAAAGAGACACAAGTGTTTATGAGGTACCTTTGATACCTCCCCCTCAAGTGTAGTTTATTATATTGAACTCAACAATTACAAGTATAATAAACCCTCCCTATCTTGAGAACAATCTCTCAAGATCTCAAATTCTAATGCAAAGTAAGAACACTCTCAAGTTTCTAGCAATGCAATAGCCCTTACAAGTTTGTGTGTTTGTGGTGTATCTTACTCTAAGAATTACACTCCCTTTTATAGTGGAAGATGGGTGTGATTCTTAGAGTCTTACATTAAACACCATAAACTCACTAGTAACTCCCTAATAACTATGATAATTAACATTACAATTAACATAGAAATGAAGCTACACATTAACCAAGCAATTTAAGCAATACACTAAATGCTCCAAAACAGAAACAGCACAAAAGGAATCCAAAGAGGCATTCTAACAGACCCGCTCGACCAATAATGGGTCGAGCCAACCTTGCTCGGGTCGAGCCAATCTTCCAGAAACCTTCTGTTTGCTTCTGACCAATCTGCTCGACCAAACCCATCTCGCTCGACCCGGTCGAGCGGCCTTCAGGGGGTCGAGCGAGGCTTCTGATCTTCACACTTTGTTGCTTTGATGAAGCAACACTTCATCAAACGTTCCAAACTTTAATCCCACACAACTCGACACATCTTTATCGTTCTTCTCCAAAGTACATGACAAAGCATGTTCGATTAAATGACTAAAGTTAACGTCCATGTCAAGAATATTGTTACTTGCTTTAACAGGAAAAGTGGTCTTTATCGCTCTTAGCAACAGGTGATGACTGCTATTTATGCCTCAATTGTTTACCATATCTAGAAATGTAGGAATAAAGCAATACGGTTATGCTGTGTTCGTTCTCCTGATTCTGTGGTTGGTATGATCCAACAGGATATTTGTCAGAGATGCTATGTACTGCATATTGAGCTCTTTTCTTAGACTTTCCTGTTTGTCTGCTTTGCTAGTTTTGACTTGATTCTATGCTCCAACTGTATAGATTGGTGGTTGCTTCGTTGATGTGTTGTCTTGTTTTGTCTGGATGATTTGTTCCTGAATTTTGCTACCTTTGACTGATTTGTTGCTGGGTTACTTATTGTCTTTGGTAGGCTGAGCTTGAGGTGCATCTATTTTCTGCTGGTTTCTTTTATTGCTTATGGGTGATCTATTGTTTCTAGTGTTGGTTGTTCCGATGCTGCGTTCTATTGCATCTGTTGAACCTCTAGTAGTTGTGCCTCTTGCTGTTTGTGGGATCAATATGATGTGCTGCTCCATTGAGCAGCTGACTTTATGCTTACTGATCTGTTGTTTCACTAGAGCTGCTGTTCTGGTATGCTGTGCGTGATGGTGCTGAGTTGTTGCCATTAGTACCCATTCATGTTGTTGCCATTAGTACCCATTCATGTTTCTTTTGGGCTATTGGGCTCCTTGCCTACTGCTGTTTCTGAGTCTCTGTTGTAGATGCTTCATTGTTGGGTGTACCAAAGCTGGATATTTGTTATGCTCATCTGAAGCTGCTGCTGCAATACTTTTTGTTGTGCACATGACATCCTTGTTGTTCCGTTGTTGATTGCTGCTTGGTGCCTTCTATCAGCTGTAGCTTTCTTGGGCTTGATTAAAAGCGTTGTTGACTGCTCTGTTTGCTGGAGTGTTTTTGAAGTTTGATGCAAAAAAGGTGGCTTGGTATCAATTGAGGACTGCTACATTGGTTTTGGTTGTCTGTGTGTTCATCACTATGCATACTATACTTGGTGTTGGGTATCTAAGTTGATGCACTTCTGCCTACTAATGCTTTGAGTAGGTTTGTTGTGATGTATGTTGTAGCTGGCCTATGATGTATGTCTTGTTCTCCCTTCAAACTGCTCAGCAACTTGTTGTGGGCTATTGATTTTTTTATTGTTTCGTTGGCCGTGCTATGTTGATTCTAAAGCAAAAGGATGGTGCACTGATTCTGATGGATTCTGCCTTCTGCTTGCTTTGTTCTGTCGTGAGTAGAGGTGTTCAATGGGGCGGGTCGACCTAACGGGTTAAGGGTAGGGTCATATTTTAACTGGTCATTAGCGGGTCGGGTCAATAATGGGGCGGGTCATTAACGGGCCTTGGTGTAAAGGGTCGGGTCGGGCCGGGTCGGATAATTATAAGTATTTATTGCGGAAAAAAAAAATACCACTTTTTTTTAAAAATATTTTTAAATGATATTATTATATACATAAGTGAATCCATTCATCGGGCCATAAAGTATAATAAAAAAAATTATTTTATGAACTTTTCAAAAAAGGGTTAAATTGGGTCGTATTTAAATGGGCTTAACCCGCCCCGGCCCGTTTAACATTTGACATGACCCGCCCCTGCCCGGCCCATTTATATTTTGACCCGCCCCGCCCCGACCTGGCCCGTTAAAAACCTCTAGTCATGAGTGCTGGATAGTGGATACTGCTTATGATGTCTGCATATATACTGAGTCTTGTTGTTCAGTGCCACTTGTTATGAGCAGCATAATCTTTTTGTAGCTTGCAGTTTATTGTATAACTATTGTTCTATGCTGACTCTGTTTTTTTCGACTGTTTTGGCTTCTCCTGTCTCATATGCACATGAATAGTGGAGCGAGAAAACCCTTCATAGAAGGTGGGCCTCGCTTTCACACTGATGCACATAAGATAGGGTGAGAATCGTTGCCTTGATGTAGTTGGTTTTTTCTGGTGAATGAAAAAATTTAATTGACAAAAAAATAATAATAAATAACAATAATCAATATGTATAATGTCAAAATTAAAATTTTCCAACAAAAAACTGAATTACAGTTTTATATTCTGATTTAAACTAAAATAAAATAAATAAGAAATAAAAAAATAACTGAAAATTAATGGTTAAAACTCTAAAATTTTATATGTGATTTTTTAACCTTTCACTTTTACTCTATCCTGTATGTCCATTTTTATAACCTATTTTTCTAAAGTTTCTTATTAATTTTTTTTTTCTTAGTTTCATTTTCAATACGTAGGTTTTGGTTTATGTTTTTTTATCTTAAACTTCTATTTAAAATTAAATATGATTATTGTGATGTTATTACTATGATATTTCTAATTAATGTTAAATATTGGGTAGAGTTAGTTTTAATCAATCATCCGACATGTTGGGATGTATAGAAAAAGTTAGATTTTCTGTAAATTTTTATAATCGTAATAATCAGGATTTAATAAAAAAAAAATTAGTTAGTTATTTCAAAGTTTCTATCCATTTATGTTTATGCATTTCATTATTTTGTGAATTTGCCAAGATATCCCTTATACCTAAATGTAATAACCCGAAGTTTCTCTCGGAATATCGACCAATTAACTATTGTTAGACCTGGGAAAATTTGATCCGACCCGAAAATGAATCCGAAAATCGACCGTAAAAACCCGAAATCGACCGACCCGAAAATGACTTAACCCGCAAAATGACTGACCCGATAATAACCCGACCGAAATTGATCCGACCGACAACCGACCTGTTTTGACATGTTCAATATCAGTTTATTATTAAAAATATCAATTTTTAAAATGTTTCAAAGTTTTCCAAAGTTTATCAACGTTTTGAGTATATCCCTTGAACCTTAAAACTCGGTACAGTATCTCCAAAAAACACGAAAAAAAAATCTTTTAACGGTTTTTTTACATCGTAATTTTCTCTTCGAAAAAAGTACGTTGTAATCACCTAATTTCCTCGCATGCAAATTCAAATATATTTAACATCTACACTTATAAAAATAGTATCCCATAACTCGAATAAGTTCTTAGTTAGTCATCTATATATCAAGCATGTAAACTGAGAAGATATTTAACATCGGTTTTACCATTGTTACGAATATTTCTGAAAGAGGATGACACAATCCCTATTCTAAAGCGCGCATCTTACAAATCATTTAAAATATGTATGTCTTCACCTATTTTACTCCCATGAAAATTGAGAAGATATTTAACGTTGTTTTAACACATCATCACAACTATATTTGAAAATTGTATGTCATGATTAGGGATGGTGATGGGTAATGGACTCACCCTGTATACGAGAACATGATACTTTTTTACGGATATGGGGCGGGCCGGGTACGAATCATGTGTTAAAAATACAAATACGGGCACGACTATTGTAAAAATTATTAAATATGAAAAATGATTTTTCAAATATTTCATAAGTCATGACCCGTCGGGTCAATCCGAACCGATCCGGAACTCGGAGTAACCCGACCCGAAAATAACCCGACCCGAGAATGATTCAACCCGAAAATGACACGACCGAAATTGATCCGACCCAAAACCTGACCGACCGACCGTTTTCTTAAGTCTAGCTGTTGTAATGTAATTTACAAGATTATTTCAAAAACTTTAGCTAATAATAAATATATTTAATATTAATAAAAGTGAATTGCATCTTTATTCTCTTATTTAAAATTTAAAATAATAAAAAAAATGAAAAAAATGTAAAAATAAAAAACGAAAAAATAAGTAAAAAATTAATTGTTAAAATGATAAAGAAAATTTTTCTTAACTTTCCTTCTCACTATTATCACATTCTTTCTCTTTGTATCTTTTCTTTATCACTATTAGGGGGTGTTTGGTAGAAGGGAGTTTTGGGGAGGAAATGACAATTTTAATTGAGACTTTTAAATGTCTTTGTTTGTTAAGAGGGAATGGGAATTTAAAGAGGTTGGGGAATGAGACTTTTTAATGGTAAAGTCCTAAAGAAAAAGTCCTTGGGGGGAGTGGGTAATTGAGGTTAGGACTTGGGACTGGGATTTTAAGATAAATTTTAACCAACTTTTAATTTAGTCTCATCATTTACCAAACAAAGACATGAGACATTTTATCTTAAGTCTCACTTAAAGTCTCTACCTTAAGTCTCACCTCTAAGTCTCACAATTCCTATTCCTTTCTACCAAACACCCCTTTAATGAAAAATTTTCTTAATAATTAAATAATATCTACTGAATTAGTTATGCCTTTGTAAGCTTATAAACAAGGCTGGTGAAAGGGTTATGCAACAACGACAATAGCACGTGGCCCTTTGCGTTTTTTTGTTTTGAAATTGGAATCCAACAATTGTAGGACAAGTATATAATTTGCGTATAGTATATTTAGTAATTTAACTTGGTTTACAGGTAATTCAAGGACGCCAAAAGGATGGGATCATATTGTAGTTAGTGTTCAATTCAGCTATAAGCTACAGCCTACAATCCTTATGATAGGTTGTATTTTTTTTGAATATAACTATTAACTAATTTTCTAAAATCCGTAATTTGTAGAAAATATCAAATTACTAATAGTAAATGGCCCATTAAAAATTATTTGTACAATGTTTATAGTTTATTTGACACGACCTTGTCTATAAATAGTATAATAGTTTTAATATTTAACTTTATCGCTCTACCATATACTTTATTTTTTTATGTTTTTTTTGTTTGATTTTTTCCTAATATTTTCTAATTTATGTTAAAAGTTGAACTGTGTTAATGCAATCATCCGGCGTTATAGATTTTACATTATTTATAAACGTTTATAATTGTTATTAATTTGATAAATAAAGAGTTGAATAGTTGTTTCAAAGTTGTTATCCATTTTCATTTATGCTTTCTGTTACATTGACAAAATTTGTCAAGTTACATGGAGTTTTATATTTGATTACGCTTGAGATATCCAATTGATCAATACGATAACAATTTTTTCCAGTATTGCGACGCCGACCAGGTCGACATGCTGGGATTGATAAAATTGCTGTTTTGAATGATTATCAAAAGTTTATTAATGGTGATGAAATTGATTTTTATGGGAGAGTTTTTTTTTAGTTTTTCGGTGCTACAGTCAAAAATTAGTAGAACTCAAATATCTGCACAATTATTAATATTAAAATGTGTAAACTAAGCACAGAATAGTTAGAATTTAGAAAAACACTTTTTAATTTTACTATTTATTATTTAATTTGTGGCAATCCTTACGGAGGTTGAATGATTTAAAAAAATTATAAGATTTCTCGAATCGTAAATAACCACGTCTAAACATGTGCAACGAGCTTAAAAGTTGGGCTTAAAAATTATCTTATAAAGAAATAAAAAGAAGAGTTGAATAAGGGTTTAGAAAGAGTTGTAAGTGGGCCTTGTCCAAAATCCATTTCCTTCCTTTTTTTAGCATTTAATGTTACACAAATTTTTATGAGTGACGGTCCCTTTGAGAGACCCTCTCTTATTGGGTTGTGAACCAAGACAGAGGCTCTGATACCAAGTTGCACCAAGTGGAGGGTAGGATGGTTGCAATCAATCCGGCAGGATCGAGAATTCAAGGTGCGAATACCAAAAACTCAATATAAAATTATATCAGCAGCAATATAGCAACAATATAGCAAGAATAGTCAAATATCTGACAACAATATTCAAACAAAATTTTCTAATATCAACAAGTTCTTCCCACTGAATTTGGTACGACAATTGTACCAAATCTAATACAAATGAGTACAACAATTTACCAAACCAAGAGGATGTTTTTATTCTTATTATGGATTCAAATGCACCAAAAACAGAAACCAAGTATAGCGCTAATAAAATCAGCAATAAGCGAATATGCGAAAAAAATCAGATTATGAAACCAGATTATGAACCAAGAATATGAAATCACAAGAAAAAATCAGTAGAAAATTGATTTGGCATTCAAGAAGATTAAACTACTCACAATATGCGAACAAAATATGGATATATGAACAATTATTCAATCGATTGAGCGCACCAAATCAGAATTAGACAAAATTAGCCACGAAAAATAGCCAGACCATGAACAAAGACCAAGAAAAATCAAATACCAATAACCCAGCTGTGAAGATTATGAAGAATACCAAGAAATTACCAACAATTCAATATGAAGATGTGCTAATACCACGAAAAATCAGATATGAACCAAGAAAAATTATACCACTGAAAAATCAAAACAGATACGAACCACAAGGCGGATGCAAATGAACCAAGAACACAATTCCAAATCAAGACAATCAAGAGGTAAATCAAATAGCAAGATTTTTCAGAATTTTCGTGTACTCAAGACAAATAAAATGTGATTCCAATAGCAAGATTTTTCAAAATATTTTGGTACCATCAAACAACAAAGAGGTAAATAAATTAGCCACAATTTCAAAATAAGGGTTTTCAAAAATAAGAATTCTATACAACAAGATGCACGTACCACACATCCTCCAATGTTGGCTATTTTCGGATGAATTTTAACAGAAAAAGGACTAAGAATTACCTGATTGTGCGTGAACCAATCACTTACTTCAATTCATTCGAATTTCAAAATTCCTCACCAGAATTTTAGTTTCAAGTTTCCTTCTCTGCGCCAATTCTTCGACTTTCTGATTTGATGTGGCTTCTTGCGTCTGTGCCGTAGTTTGCCTCCATTCTTGGTTGAATCGTGAACAAACCGTGGCTCTGGTACCAAGTTGCACCAAGTGGAGGGTAGGATGGCTGCAATCAATCCGGCAGGATCGAGAATCCAAGGTGCGAAATCCGTCTTCAATGGCGCCTTTCTGGTTCGAAGGTTCTTGGAACCAAATGCTTAAATTTGGGGTTGTGGGCTTTAATTTCAACGTGAATTAGATGACTGCAAAATTAGAAGGTGTTGTTGCTTTCTTGGGAATCGAAATTACACTCAAGATTTCAGAATTATTGTAGTTGTCTAGAACCGACAATGCCTTCAATATTACATAATTGTGGTCTTGTTCTCAAATCACGCAAATATTCAATTAAATTGGGGTTTGTCGATCTATCTTTATGGGGAGTGTTAATTCACCAATTTGATGAATCGAGGGTTATTCTTGATGTCGAATAACCAAGGACAAGGATGGACGCATTTCCCTTAGAATAGCACGCCGCTCCTTCACTAATCTCTAAGACCAAACACTATGATCTTTGGAGAGTAATGACTCTTCTTGAGTTGATGATTTTCTTCAAGACCCAAGCAAGACAACAGAAAATAGAAGTATTCCAAATACTCTACTTTAAAAGGAAATGAAAACTTGAATTAATGAATAATGTGCCAAATGAATACATGAGGGTCTTATTTATAGATTTTAAGATTTTAATGGCTAAGACTAATGTTTTAGAAAAAACTAAAGACTAATAAAAAGACTAATATCTCATATAAAATGGAGACGACTAATAGTATATTTAATACAAATAGTAGTGTCGCTCTTATTTGATCCTCGACGGCTTTCTTTAATCACGTGATGCCATTAGGATAGTTGGTGCGCTTCTTATTCGTGGAGTGTGGTGGAGAGATTGTTTCTGGACTATCTGTGTATGAACCAAGGCGGGAATCAGCTGCTTGTCTTGTTTCATTCCCTCCTTCTTCAGGCACAATTGTCTCTAATTGAGCAATAGCTCCATAGCAAGGCTGGAGATCTCCCATATGAAAGATTGGTGAGGCGACATATGTACTTGGTAGGTCCATCTCGTACGCCTTATCGCCATATCTGTCCGCTATTTGAAACGGTCCATGTGCTTTAGCCTCTGGATGGGAATGTTACTGCATAGATAAATCAACAAGTGAGATAGGTAGTAAGAGGTTCATTCCATATACACATTAAAAGGGAGATATTTTGGTAGCCCAGCTGGGACTTTTGTTGTAGGCGATCTCTGTATGACCAAGCTTTAGGTCCCAATCCTTCAAAATTTTCTCAATTATTGTCCTTAGGATTGAGCCTAACGTTTTACTAGTCACCTCAGTTTGCCCATCAGTTTGTGGGTGGTGAGATGTACTATATAGCGGCTTAGTGCCAAACAGTCTCCAAAGGGTGCTCTGAAAGGAGCTTGTAAATTTACTATCCCTATTGGATACAATTGTTCTAGGGACCCCATGCAGCCTTACAGCCTTTGCAAAGTACAGCTTGGCAATGTGTGAAGTATCATCCACTTTGCATGCTATGAAATGAACAATTCTTGAAAATCGATCTACGACTACCCTCACATCATTTCTACCTCGTTGTGTCCTAGGCAGAGTATTAAGTCTAGGGTCTGCAATAGTGCGCTCTCCTATCACCTCCGTGTCAAAGAGTAAGAATGTATGTCCCTTTCTTCCTACTTCTCTCTTAGTCACCTTTCTACACATTAACGAAGTGCATGGTTTGGTTTGTGGTGGTGGTAAGGTCTTGTGTGGAGGTAGGGGCATTAGGTCTTTCAATTTCCCTTCATGCCTTAGTGTGTATCTATTGGTATGCCCATCATGTATGGTCTTCCTATCGTGTTTCCAAGGTCTACCCAACAAAACATGACATGCGCTCATATCTAAGACATCACACCAAACCTTGTCTTGGTATGATCCTATGGCGAACGCAAACATCTTCTCTTCACATAACCGCTAGCTTTGCTATCTAACCATTTGAGTTTGTAAGGATGAGGGTGGGGCTTAGTGGTTAGGTGATGTGCTCGTTTTAGAGCACATTTATCTCCTCATTTTAGTGTCGAGTCGCGCGTTTTATATTGGTTTTTACACATCTTATGCATGATTTTACCTTGATCGTATCTCCATGGTTGTTTAAGATGTTTCTAGGTGTTTTAAGGAGATTTCGAGGTGTTTTCGTTGCGTACGAGACTTTGACACTTCAATCGAAGATGAGACACGCGTTTCGAGGCCTTTCCCGAGCATATCGAAGTATTCCCGAGCACCTCGCAAAGTCCCATGACCTTCCGGCACCTCAAAGGCACAATCGAAGAGGTGTTTAAGATTATGGCCAGCTCGAGCTCCATTCGGGCGAACCCAGCCCTAATTCGGTCGAATGGGCCTTGAAGCCTCAAGAACAAAGCTCCAGCCCAGCAATTCGAGCGAAGCAGTCAGCCACATTCGGGCGAATAGGTTCAGCCCATTCGGGCGAATGGCCAAGAAAAATCCTCGTTTGGTTCTGGAAGTCTCTGGAAACCCCGAATGGACCTCATTCGGGCGAATGAGGCTCCATTCGGGCGAACGGTCTGGGCATTTGGTCGAATGACCCTAATTTTTGTCGCAGTTTCGTTTTTTCACAAGCTTTGCCACGTAGGATCTTTTAGGGTTTTTACCCCCACTTTGTACAACCTATATAAAGGCTCTAATCTGAATGTATTAGGCATGACTTGATTGGGAGTAACCCTCCCTCTCTTGTTCATCAACATTTATTGCTTTCTTCCTTCATTTTTGCCCTAGTTTAGTTTTATGCTTTCTCTAATGTTTTGTTCTTCAATCTAGCTCTCTCATTTATGTAAGTTTACATTTCCTTTGTTTCTTTAATGTCATTTATTGCTTTCTCTTATTGCTTTCCTTTATGCTTTCATTTATTGCTTTCTTAGTGTAGAATTTATTGCTTTCATGTCTTTTATTTCTTTAATGCTTTCTAGAATAGGTTTATTGCTTTCCTCTCTTCTTGCTTTTGCTTCTATTATGCTAGAGTAGTCTTTTAGGGTTTTGGGTTAGAGAAACCTTAGGGTTTTGGTCTTGTGTTTAATGTTTAGGAAGATGGTTGAGATTGATGTTGATTGTTGATTGATATTCGAGTCGAATCTTGTCCTGCCACTCCTTAGTGAGACATAGGGCGATTATGGGTCGTTCGCATGACTATAGGTCACCAACTTCCCCTCGATGTCTAGAGTGTCTCGATCGATCTTCGTTCGATCTCCCTCGACCTAGCCTATCTATATTTCCAATGGACCTACCTAGGGTGGACCTAGCCTAAGCCCGCCTTCTTGCATTGTCTTACACCCATTCTTAGCATAGTTCACCCACCTTCTTACCAACCATCAACCTTTCCTACACCAAACCTTTAGTCTTCCTAGCCCTTGTTCTCTGTGGTTCGATCCCCAACTTACCTCTATACACGTTATAGTTGTATTTAGGGTGTTTATAAATGTGTTTGCATAGCCAAGATTTCTAGCGTTAAACGACGCGTTAAAAACCCGTTATCATTAGGGTGAGAGTTTTAACTAGGTCTTTACTCACACAATTAGCCTCACTTCCCCCATCGATTATCAAATCGCAAATCATGTCCTTGATCTTGCACTTTGTTTGAAAAATGTTTTCTCTTTGATCATTGGGTTTAACCTTAGGGGTAGCATGAAAGTTTCTCCTAATCAACAAGTTGTGTAGGTCTTGTTCTGGATAGATTTCTTCCCTATCTTCCTTACTCAGGTCAGTGTCCTCCAAAGGTTTTACTTCCCCTTCATCATCTACCAAATAAGTGCCATCAAGGTCATCATTGCTAGTACAGGGTCCTATGATTTCTTCCTTACCATTCCTGCTAACCAACATGGCTCTAGGTCTTTCTCTCTCCCTAATTTTTGTTCACTCTTGTAAAGTAAAGGCCCTAGCGTTAGGACATTCACTCCTTATGTGCCCATGCCCATGACATTTAAAACAGACCACCCCTTTTGGGTCTCTAGGGTTTTTGTCCTTAGTAGGGTTAGTGAATGCTTGAGACTTGTTCTGTGTAGATGTCTGAGTGGTCTGAACCTGTGTTCCCAAAGGTCGGTCTCTAACAAAATTGTTGTTCCTTCCTAGTCTGTTATCACCATTATTCGATGGGGTCTTTTTCTTGGAGTATTTCTCATGAGTGAGGGCGTTACTACAAGCTAGACTAAAAGTCAGATCCGGGGTCAACTCCAATTTTTTCCTGAGGACTTCTCTTAACCCCCCTATAAATTTTCCCACCTTCATTTCTTCAGTTTCATTGGTATCACACACCACAGATAGTCTTTCCCACTCACTTATGTACTCTGCCACAGTCTTCTTATCCTGTCTCAAGTTGCCCCATTGCATATATAACTGTTGTCTGTAATTACGTGGGATATACTTTCGCCTTAGATGTTTCTTAAGTTTACCCCAGTTACTGATCCTTTCCCTATCTTCCCTCCTTCTTTGCTTCTGGACCTCTTCTAACCACACAGCTGCCAACTTAGTTAGTTTGATTTTGGCAATTTTAAACTGATGTTCTGGAGGTGTATCCTTAAAATTAAAGTATCTTTCCATATTTCCCACTCTAGGTATACCTCTGGGTCAGGGGAATGACAATCGAACTCAGGAATGTCTATTCTAAGGGTCCTATCTTCAATGACTGTAGGATTTTGATGTTGGGGTATGGGTCGGTCTCCTTGATTCCCTGGGTTGTTGGTCATGTTAATGGCCAGTTGCTGAACTATGTTGGTAAGAACCTCTAATTTTTCTTCTAGGTCCATTGTGCAACAATATACCAGAAACTCAATATGAAATTATACCAGCAGCAATATAGCAACAATATAGCAAGAATAGTCAAATATCTGATAGCAATATTCAAACAAAATTTTCTAATATCAACAAGTTCTTCCCACTGAATTTGGTGCGACAATTGTACCAAATCTAATACAAATGAGTACAACAATGTACCAAACCAAGAGAATTTTTTTTTTTAAATTATGGTTTCAAATGCACCAAAAATAGAAACCAAGTATAGCGCTAATAAAATCAACAATATACGAATATGCGAAAAAAAAAAAACAGATTATGAAACCAGATTATGAACCAAGAATATGAAATCACAAGAAAAAATCAGTAGAAAATTGTTTTGGCGTTCAAGAAGATTAAACCACTCACAATATGCGAACAAAATATGGAGATATGAACAATTATTCAATCGATTGAGCGCACCAAATCAGAATTAGACAAAATTAGCCAAAAAAATAGCCAGACCATGAACAAAGACCAAGAAAAATCAAATACCAATAACCTAGCTGTGAAGATTATGAAGAATACCAAGAAATTACCAACAATTCAATATGGAGATGTGCTAATACCAAAAAAAATCAGATATGAACCAAGAAAAATTATACCAGTGAAAAATCAAAACAGATACGAACCACAAGGCGGATGCAAATGAACCAAGAACACAATTCCAAATCAAGACAATCAAGAGGTAAATCAAATAGCAAGATTTTTCAGAATTTTCGTGTACTCAAGACAAATAAAATGTGATTCCAATAGCAAGAATTTCTATACAGCAAGATTTTTCAAAATATTTGGGTACCATCAAACAACAAAGAGGTAAATAAATTAGCCACAATTTCAAAATAAGGGTTTTCAAAAATAAGAATTCTATACAGCAAGATGAACGTACCACACATCCTCCAATGTTGGCTATTTTCGGATGAATTTTAACAGAAAAAGGACTAAGAATTACCTGATTGTGCGTGAACCAATCACTTACTTCAATTCATTCGAATTTCAGAATTCCTCACCAGAATTTTAGTTTCAAGTTTCCTTCTCTGCGCCAATTCTTCGACTTTTTGATTTGATGTGGCTTCTTGCGTCTGTGCCGTAGTTTGCCTCCAATCTTGGTTGAATCGTGAACAAACCTTGGCTCTGGTATCAAGTTGCCCCAAGTGGAGGGTAGGATGGCTGCAATCAATCCGGCAGGATCGAGAATCCAAGGTGCGAAATCCGTCTTCAATGGCGCCTTTCTGGTTCGAAGGTTCTTGGAACCAAATGCTTAAATTTGGGTTTGTGGGCTTTAATTTCAACGTGAATTAGAAGACTGCCAAATTATAAGGTGTTGTTGCTTTCTTGGGAATCGAAATTACACTCAAGATTTCAGAATTATTGTATTTGTCTAGAACCGACAATGCCTTCAATATTAGATAATTGTTGTCTTGTTCTCAAATCACGCAAATATTCAATTAAATTGGGGTTTGTCGATCTATCTTCACGGGGAGTGTTAATTCACCAATTTGATGAATCGAGGGTTATTCTTGATGTCGAATAACCTAGGACAAGGACGGACGCTTTTCCCCTGGAATAGCACGCCGCTCCTTCACTAATCTCTAAGACCAAACACTATGATCTTTGGAGAGTAATGACTCTTCTTGAGTTGATGATTTTCTTCAAGACCCAAGCTAGACAATAGAAAATAGAAGTATTCCAAATACTCTAATTTGAAAGGAAATGAAAACTTGAATTAATGAATAATGTGATAAATGAATACATGAGGGTCTTATTTATAGATTTGCCCCCTTACTTATTTTCAAGATTCTAATGGCTAAGACTAATGTTTTAGAAAAAACTAAAGACTAATAAAAAGACTAATATCTCATATAAAATGGAGACGACTAATACTATATTTAATTAATACAAATAGTAATGTCGCTATTATTTGATCCTCGACGGCTTTCTTTAATCACATGATGCCGTTAGGATAGTTGGTGCGCGTCTTATTCGAGGAGTGTGGTGGAGAGATTGTCTCTGGACTGTCTGTTTATGAACCAAGGCGGGAATCAGCTGCTTGTCTTGGTTCAGGTTGACCCATAAAAAATATGAAATAAGAGTATAAAATAAGCTCTTATGGACTGGGCCTGAGAGATGTGTCTCATGGAGACGATCTCTCAAGAGACTAGCTGTTAATGTTATTAATAAATTAATACTCTCTCCGTTTCCTGTTGATGTTCCCATTGGGATTATTCACGAGAATTAAGAAAAGTGAAATCTTTTAGATAGTGAAGATATTATTTATTGAATAATAAATTTGATGGAGGAAAGGTAGGGACTACAATTATTAAAAAAGTATTTAAAGAAAGTTAATATAGGGACCACGCCTAATTAAAAAATATTTTTATAAAGTTAGTGGGGAACGTATAGGGACCATAAGAAATATAAAAATGTTAAACTTCAGTTAGTGGAAGATATGTGGGGACCATAATCATTATTAAAATATTTAAATGAGAATTCGTGAGGTTATTTTTGTCCAATAATTTTGTGATATAAATAGAAAGATTTCTTATCGGAACAACAATTGAAACACTTTAAAATGTAAAGTGAGATCTTCTCTAACGACGGAGAAAGTATATAAGTGAGGTGAAACTTATTAAATCCTACACAATTATTTATGACTTAAAAGTTGAAACTTATTGAATCTTCTACTATATTTTAGCATTAATTTATCTTTAATAGTCAATATTTGCTGCTTATCTTTCATAATCCTTATTGGTGACAATAATTGTTACACGATTTCTGCAGTTTCAAACTTCTGAAATCTCAATATTATTATTATTATTTTTATTATTATTATTTTTTATTTTTTTTAATATTATTATTATTATTATTATTAATTTTTTATTTTTTTATTTTTTTATTTTTTTATTTATAATAATATGATTTGATCTCTGGAACCATTAATAATATGATTTTATAATAATATGATTTCATATCAAACTTCTTCCCGGCAGATTCAAACTTTATTATTATTACTTTATCAGGCCTTTTTTTGTTTGTTTACTTTAATTTTGTCCACTTTAAGAGAGAGAAATTTAAAATAGATTTTTGAACTATATATTGAAGGTGAAATATAATCATGTGAGATCTTATTAGATTTGTCTTGGTGTAAAGTTTTCTAATACATAATTTTTATCATTTTTTGTGATGTGTACCTAAAGATATTAAGGCTTAACATTTGCTAAAAAATATGTGCAAAAGATAAAATGGACAAACAAAAATGGACAGAGGGATTATTATTATTATTATTATTATTATTATTATTATTATTATTATTATTAAAGCGTTATGACACAAGAAAGTTCCGACTATTTTAGCTTTTTGGCAAGTAAAAAATGAAACGGTGTGGCAAAAGACAGTTTCGATTGTGAGATGGGTGACATCCCTTTAGCGCGCTACTACTGCTTACAACATTTGGCTATAAACCAGACTCCTTGTAACAGCCCAAACTTTAATCAACTTCGTTATAGAGCCTTAATACAACTTAAGTTCTAACCTCAATCCAGAAAGCACATTATCTTAAGACATCGAAAGACTTTAGTAAGGCTGTTTTGGAAAAGAATCCGACGCAAATAAAATTCCACAAAACAATATTAAACAAAATATTATGACTATCCAAGATTTACAAACTCTCTTATCAATACATTCCTAAACTTAAATAATTATAGTAAAATATAAGTGTCTCAATGCCCTTGCAACATACTACACTTCACGAAAACGAGACATGATCCCAAAATGGATTTATCAATCGCCATACCTGCACATAGTCATTATCACCCACCAAGTGACAGGCCACATAAATGACAAAACGGAACACACATCTAAAAGTAAAACATTTTGGTGGATTTTAGGTAAAATCATATCGAAAAAAAAGTAAAACAACACATTTAGAAAATTTCAATGTAAAAGTTTAAACATAACGTTGTGCCTAATATGTTTAGAAACAACATTCAAGTCCGGGAATTTTCAAGTGAACGGCTCACATAGAGTGGGGAGCTTAGTTCCCAAACCTCTAGTATTTGGGGATCGTTATCCCTCCAATCAATACACAACTTGCAAGATTTTACTCCGGTCGACCTGTCTGGGTGCTACAAACTAAGCTTGCAGGCTTTTTTCAATATAATACAATCCATCGTTCACACCCGAAAACATAACATTAAAAATCACTTGAATGTTTCTTAGCATAACTTAAAGGAAAAATTGTTTCTAAAAAGCCAACCTTTTGGCCATCTGCAAATAAAGAGTCAACGTTTCATTTATTCAATAAAAAGACAACCTTTGTCTCATTTTTGCAAATAAAGAGTCAACGTTTCATTTATTCACTATACCAGGTATGTTTTCAACTCTAAATTTATTGAATAAATGAAACGTTGACTCTTTATTTGCAAAAATGAGACAAAGGTTGTCTTTTTATTGAATAAATGAAACGTTGACTCTTTATTTGCAGATGGCCAAAAGGTTAGCTTTTTAAAAACAATTTTTCCTAACTTAAATTGTCAACAAGGTTTCATACTACTACTCAAACACTTTTGAGTAAAACATTTGTCATAAGATGATTACTTGATACAACATCGTATTTCATACTTAATTAAATACTTTGGATTCAATTCTTTGGCACATGATGATTACTTGAAACGATACACATTTCAAAATTGGAGTACTTTTAAAGTTATAAAAGAATAAAACTTTTCAACAAGGTAAAACGATGATTTTAAGGTAGTTAAAACTTAGTTCATTTACACTTTAACCTCTATATTCTTTTGAAATCAAGATGGTAAATTATTAAATAAATGTTTATAAAAACGTAAAAGCGTACTTCGAGTACTTTCAATAAATATTTCTAAATATATAAAATCTCAAAAACACTTTAAATAATATATGAATAAACACATTGGTTAAATATGAAAATTTATAACGCTTAGCATAAATAATTCATATCTCAAGTAGAAACAAAAATGATTTTTATTTAAAAGAAACTCTTCTTTGTAGAAAGACAAATAAGAAAGAGATTACGTTGTACATGTATACAAACTCAAAGACAGTAGCTATAAAATATTTTTAAGACACATACTTTAAAACATAAAGTAAGAGTCTTTAAATCTTAAGTTTTAACAAAACAAAGTTATTATTTTCTTAACATTGTAAACCAAACACTCTTTTTTTTAAAGACAATAAAGCCTTAATTTAATAACTCTAGAGAATTTTGGAACCTTTCAAGAATGAAATCAAACTTTTAAAATCATAAACTACATTTGCAAGTGAGTAGAATAATTTTCAAAGATAAACTTATTTATAAACTCTCCTAAAACAAAAATTGTTCATATATAAATAGTGTATCATAATACTACATAAAACATCTTTAAAAGAGAAGATTTTGAGGTTTAAAGTACAAATAATAAACTTTCAATAATCTGAATTTTTAGTAAGAACAACCCTCCATCTCATAAAATCAATTGAAAACCAACAAGAAAAAGTTTAAATCACAATCCAACTATTTTACTTGAAACTACTTGTCTAAAATATCCAAAACATAGATCATTCATCATCCCTCATCATACTCATGAATCATTCTTGTAAAACATAAAACATATAACCATTTCCAATTCTCCATTCAAGATAAGTTATGCAAACTAAATATCATGTAAAACAAGGTTTTTACAAAGTAAGAAAAAAACGTGTGTTGTGTGTACGGTCGGCCCTGAGGATAGGCCCAATGGGCTACCGCCCAGGGCCCCACTTTAAAAATCAGAATAAAGGTGTAGCAAGGGGCCTCTTAGGTTGTATGTCAAAAAGCCCAAAATTAAATATGAGGCCCAAAAATTTGAAAATACCGGAACCCATAAACTAGGTAAATGAAACGCCCCTTTCATCCTCATTTTCTATGTAAAAAACCCAGAACCTTAAGGATACAACGTACAAACTGACAAACCCTTTACCTTCCCTTATATACTTCACTAGCTACAAACTCAAAACTCCTTCAATGGCAATGGCAATGGCATTTCGATGGCGTCATTCACGAGTTTGAAATTCCGCTTTCTCAACCTTTCACCTTCTCCTCAGACCCCATGAAAAGCATTGACAACAAGTAAGATTGTTTCAATCTAAATAAATCTGGAACGAATTTCATCTTGGTGTAAACTATTATATGTCAGATTTTTTTTGAAGTCAAATCTGGAATTTGATTTTGGTGTTAAATGTTATGTCCCTTTATTTAGGTTAAAAATAATTGCATTTCATTCTTTAATTCGTCTGGTGGTGTCAACTGGGTTTTGAAGACTATTCTTGAAAAAGTATGGTATTTCATTATTGAATGGGAAATCGAAATTGGGATTTAGTAATATTGATTTTGGATATTTTTGTTTCTGGGAATGAAATAGTCTATTAATTTGTACTATTGATTTTTAATATAATTAATTTGTTATTTGAATATATTGATTTTAATAGTATACTAGTTTGTAGATTTTAATTGTAGTACTATTCGACTTATTTTACAGAACTTCTACAGGACGTTGTAGAATTGGTTTTTAAAAGTTTTGATTTTTAATGAAATGTTTTTTGAATTTTTGGGTATTTGATTTTTAAATTTATATTTGTAATAGGTTATAGATAAATATTTCATTAATGATTTTGATACTCTTATTATAGATTTTGCAACTCGAAAAGCCCGTAAAATTCGTCTTTGAAAGATTTTTTGAGTTTTTGTTTTTACATATCTACTGAAATTAAAGAGGTAACTTATTAAAATATTTATTGCTTCAATGATTTTTTTTTTACATCTACTTTTGCTCTTCGAGGGCCCATTATACTACTTCGCATAGGGCCCCAAAATGTCAAAGACGGCCCTCTGTGTACCTTCAAGAAATACTCATATTTATACACTCTGAGATTGAACAAACATCCTACATAATTTCAAACACCAAATTACTCCCACTAGATTGACTACTTAAGAGTATATACTCATTATCCACCTAGAAATCAAACATGCAAAACTATACTAAAACTTTTGCATACTTACATCTTAGAACTATGTTGATTGGATCCTTAAAACACCAAGTATATGACTTACTTTCTTACTCATAAATTTCCATGATATCACCTACACATATATAAAGTCATTTAAGGTCTTAGATGAGGTTTAAGTGAAGAAAGAATAAAAGAAAAATAATGGAATTGCTCACCAAAAGTTGCTGTCCCGAAATAGGTTTCCAGCCTTGGATGAAAATATTTTTATCTCTGAAATTAAACCTTTAATGGAAAATATGTATCTCAAAAACGTTTTTTGAATACGAGTCCTGATTATGAAATAACAATTTCAGGAGTATGTATGTAGCGAAAAATTGGAGAAATAAGGTGAAAACAATAGAATGTCAAGAGCTTATATGGGCGCAATTCAGGAAGTGGTTGAAAGAATGATATGGATCTCTTTGGTTTCTGAGTGTTTTTGGCCAAATAAGGTGTCATTGGATAGCTTAAGAAGTTAGCTAAAGTCTCCAAGCAATAGATCACAGAACTATGGACATTTGAATGCTCATTCGGGTCCAAAGGTTGAGACATGCAGGCTGATAGGATTTCTGATGAACCATTGTAGTGAATGAAATGATTGCCCTTAATATGCTATAATTTACCTCCATTTCATGCTTGCTTATCCTTAATAACACTTAAACCTATGACATATAAACATTTGGGAGTATAAATAATTAATTTAATATTTTAAAATGATTTTATGAAGTGACTTCAGATTTTGAAGAAATTTCTAAAATTATAGATTTATGGAATTAATATATTTTCTTTGTAATTAAAATCAATCCATAACCAAAACTTGTTTTTAAATACCAATAGACTATAACATCGTTATAAAGCTATTTTCTAATCTTTTATAATTATATAAGTATATTTTCTTATATAAATCATTCTTAATATAAGATAAGCTTTTGTCAACACAATTTGTGAAATCTTTTGCAAATACTTTAAAGTTTATAAACCAAATAAATATGTTAATCAAATTAACAAATTTTTGAAGGAAATATAAATAACTTAAGTTAATTCGAATCTTGAATAAAACCAAAAACATTGAAATTTATTCTTTAATATAATAATAATATTTAACAAAATAAAACTTTGTATATTCAAAGTTAAAAGTTCGAAACTCCCACTATTATTTTTGGCACTTAAGGATGAATAATTAGAGAGGTTAAAATTAGGGCTATTACATCCTTCCCTCTTAAAGACAATTTCGTCCTCGAAATTACAACTCTAAACTTTATTCAACCAGGAACTGAATTTTAAAAAAAAGTATATCAATTGTACTCCTAATCTATTTCAACTTCATTTATTCCTTGTAGGTAAAAGAAATTATTGTTGATACTTTTACCGCTCAATTCTGATTCTTCCCTGAAGTTTATAATCACTTTAAAGACTTTATAGATTGACTAATCAACCTTTTCATCTTAATTAAATTGGGCTTATCATTCTAATCATTTGTATTTCTAACAAATAAGTAATACGTTCAAACAAAGCACTAATATATGGAAGACATGATGTTCCCCAAAACCAATCTTAGTACAAAACTTTCTATTCTCAATTGTAATTCCCAACACATAACTCATATTCAACCCTTCAAATACGATCATCTATACTTTTATATTATTAACTTGTGCTTCTTCAAAAAGTTTCCTTCTCTATTATACATACCAAACACAATTAATACAAATCCTTGTAATTTCAACAACTTGCATTACTATTGCTTATTACATACTTTCCATGAGAAATAGTAACTTCTTAATCCAAATATTTTCTTTACTAACGGAATCCATCCAAAAAAAATAACTTAATTCATATTGTCATTTTTCTTTTAATATAGTCATAATACATATTGAACAGACACAACAGTATAAGTGTTTTTTTTCCTCAATAAATTGTTGGTCTATTTCTTCCAACCATAAAACATTAGACATTTTCATTGACTTCTTAATTAAAACACTTTTATTGCTCCTATAGTACTCCATCACTAACACATAACTCAAAGAAAATAAAAGTTAATTCCACAACAAACTAATTAATTTACTATTTAACATCCCTAATTTTCTACTTCTAAGCACACTTAACAACTCAATTACCTCTCTTACCTTTAAAACTCCATGACACTCGGATATGAAGATCCGTGCGTAGCCAAAATCGAATTAGCTCTAAAACCATTTGTAACAGCCTAAACTATAATCAACTTTGTTATAGGGCCTAAATACAACTTATGTTCTAACCTCAATCCAGAAAGCACATTATCTTAAGACAGCGAAAGACTTTAGTAATAAAGATGAAAAGCAAAGGAAGAAGAAGGAACCCTAATCTGATTTTTAGAGCTTATTTATACTAATAAGGACTTAACCCTCAATTGTAATTAAAAGACTAAATTATTGAAAATCCCGTGCACAAAATAGAAGCCACAGCCGAGTCGGTTGCACCATAGCAGGACAGATGCGCCGAGTCAGCGTTTTGGACTGAAAAACTACAGCAACTTCAAAAGTTATGGCCAAAAGAGTAGACATGTATAAAACTTCATCTTAAAACGCGTGCATTATAAACACTCTTCTACTCGTTTGCTCATTTTCTTTGTAGAACATCTTCACTCAAGCTAGAATCTTTCTTAGCGAACGCCCTCATCATTAAAACCATAAAACTTATGCTTAAAACAATCAAAACCACTAAAAATCAACTTGAATAACCAAAACGAGTAAAGTAGCATAAATCCCCAAAATAAGCACGGAACTACTAACAACGACTATCATTAAGGAGTATTAAACGATATAAATAAGTGCAAATAATTGCACTTATCAAAGTCCCCCATGCTTAACCTTTCCTATTCCTCGAGCAAATGCAGGTTGACAATAAAAATCAAGGTCAAGACACGGTCTCTGAACCTAATCTACTACTTATGCCTCCCTTACTTAAAACACCTCTAAACCCCTAGTCTGATAAGTGATCCAAGAAACCAAAACACTTCCCCCACATACTTGCCACACTAGAAATATAATAACCATGGAAAGCACTAGAGAGTTAAGCGCCTCAAAACCCTACACTTCAACCCCTTATAACTCCTAGAGACAAAGGAAAACTAACAAATACTACACTTATATATCGCTCCAACGTGGCCTACCCAAATACCTACCTTATGACTCCGACTTCCTATGTCGTCGGCTCCAAGTACAAATGAGATGCAAAATATTTAAAAAATTATCTTTATCTCTCATTTTGCCTAGGAACTCATTTTGGGTTTTCGTCCTAGCCACTCTTTCATTTTTCCAAGTCTCACTTGCTCACCCACTCATGCCACTCTTTTTTCTAAGTCGACCTTTCGAGTTTTCAACCTAGCTGGCTTTTCTCTTATCAAGCATGTTTCTCCAAAGAATAATATGTACAAATTTAGCCATGCAAAATCATGAAACAATATAAATATAATGCTAAAATTGTACAAAAATTGAATAACATAGTGAACATGGGTAACAATAGGTTCTTCAGTAACCCTAGATAAAACAGATCAGAGCACAGAAAAAAAATGCATAGCTAATTAGAATATTCCAATGATGAACTAGGATAGCACCATCATTTGCATCATTACCTCTTAATACATGAACACCGGCTCTCCTTATGGCTCTCCAAAAAGAAAGAGGCTTCCTGTCTTATTCTCCATATCTCATAAAAAAAATGATCTCACTTGAAACCCATAAAAATCCCAAACCCGTTTTCGACCTCATACCCAACCCAACACAACATCAACACAACCATAACAAAAGTGAAACTAAGCAAAACATCCAAACTCCAAACAATGTGGCTCATACAATAGAGCTCTTGGATCTCGCAATTCAAGAACTGTTTTGGACAAAAGAGGATGAGGGCTTATGTTGGTTTAAAAATTTGTAGCTCAAATAACATGCAATGGTTGATAGAAGATGAGATGCGAGAATTTAAGTGAGGATGGCTAGGTGGGTCAAGGTGTGACAATTTAGTGGAGCTAGAATTAAAGAGAAGACAAAGACAGGAAAAGAAGTATACCTATGGATGTCGTAGCAAAGGAGGTAGATCAATATCAACTTAAGCACACTCACTCTCCTTTTGCCTAGACCTTCTTCACAGGTTAATGGATAGTACTCTCATTTTTTTCTTATATTTTTAACAAAAAAAGAGGCAAGGTAGTAAATAGAAACCTAATCTAAGAAAGCAATAAAAACTACAGCTAACAGAAAAACAAGGTATAGTTCATGCCTAGGTTGTATAGTTGTGTTTTATCCTTGCCTTTAATAAATGGTTGAGTTATGAGACTAGCATCACTACAAGAAATGTCTTTTTTAGCAACGACAGAAGTCGTTGCAAAAGAGGCAATATCGTTGCTATAAAGAGCTTTTGCAACGAAAAACTTTGTTGCATGTACAGCTGTAGCAAAAAATTATTGCAACGACTTTTGTTGTTGCAAAAGATATTATTTAAAGCAACGAAAAGCTTTGTTGCAATACCGTTTTCGTTGCTAAAAATGACGTGTTCTAGCAACAAATATTATCGTTGCAAATGATATTATTTTTTGCAACGACAGGTTTCATTACAAAAAAACATTTATTGCAACGACATTTATCGTTACGAAAAAAGCATTAATCATTTCAAGCAATCATTTATTTTTGCAACAACTTTTATATAAGTATATATATATATATATATATATATATATATATATATATATATATATATATATATATATATATATATATATATATATATATATATATATATATATATATATATATATATATATATATATATATATATATATATATATATATATATATATATATTTATATATCTATTTATATATATATATATATATATTTATATATATATATATATATCTATATATATATATCTATTTATATATAAGTACATTAGTTAATTTGTAGTCCAAAAATTACATGTGCAGTCAAAACCCAAAATGAATGCTATAAGTTTGTTAATTACAAAAGAGATTCATAGATATTGGATAGTGCCTATCATATTTCACAGTAGATGTCCGCTTCGAGAGATCACGAATCAAAAAACTGCACATCATCATATCATATATATACCTGCAATAAATTAAATAAATCCTTTTAGACACTGAATTGACTATCCTTAGATTCAAACCTTTGTTCATATCATAGACTCTAAATTTATAGTGCCAAATTTCAACACATTCAAGACCAACTCTTAAGGTTTCAAAATTCAGCTGATATACAAAGGCAAGCAAGTATAATTGCAACTTATTCAATTGCGTGAAGAGTTGAAGCAAACAAGTGTGTGCATCCTATATCAACAGAATAAAAAATATTTTGTACAACATCACAAATCTGATCAGTTTAGTTATGACAAGCAGGTTTACATCAGTAGAGCAAAACTGTTGTGATCAGAATAGCAGCAGGTTTACATCAGTGCTACACCAAGTGGTTATCATTTTGTGTGTGTGGGTGTTGTCATTTGATGTGCGTGGCTCTAGTTATTGGTAGTTACACTGATCTAAAGTTGCACCATATTCAAATACGATACGGTGTAGCACTACACTTGTATAGTTACTTGAAGTTGTTACAATATGCTCTGTCTAAAAGTCTCCATTGCCTCTTGTTGTTGTGTTTTGTATTCTTCAATTTTTCCCTCCAAGTCTTTTAATTTTTGTTCTTGCAGTTGAATTTTATCTTGTTGTTTCTCCACAATCTTACGTTGTTCTATTGCGGCCTTTCCCTTAACATATACACGTACTCCCGTCCCTTTCCCGCGAATGTATCCCGACCTTTGTCCTAAAACTTGCATCAGAATTTCTTCATGAGTCAATGAATCGCCAACGGAAGCAACAACATTTTTCAGCTTCTCCTATTACAAAAGTAATTTATAGAAGCAACAACATCTTTCAGCTTCCCCTATTACAAAAGTAAATCAAAAAACTAAAAATAAGTTGTAAAATAATTTTGCACGCACATGAATTTCTTTTGACCGTGTGTCACCATGAAGCCATTCAAGTTTTCCATCATCATTCTTACGAGTGTGCTGGATAAGCCAAATTTTATCCGCACTCAGCTTCACACCTCCATTCTTTTTTGTCTGTAAAAACAATATCGTTATTGATATTCTGACGGAATACTTAAATTGAGTATTTAAAAGATTTATGTATGTCTAACTAACCAATACATCCTCCGATTCTGGGAATGATAGTTGCCCAGTTGTATGCTTAACTCTCTTGTCGGAATTTCGATTCTTAGAGTTCCTTGCACTTATTAACTATAAGAAGATAATGCATCAATTAAGACCTTATTTCTTCTTGTTACACTCACATAAAAATATTTAAATCTGAAATGAATACCTTAAATTCATCGGAGCCATAATATTTGATGAGATATTCCCATTGAGATTGAGGCAAGTCAGGAGGAGGATTCTTTTTTCGCTCATCATCGGTATTTCCACACTTCTTGCTTTTGTAGTAGTAGTGCAATCTACACTTGTATAATCTGTATAAACGTTGCATTGTCTCCAAAATGAACATGTGCATTCGTAAGTAATCACTAGATTCAGCAACTTCGAACTTATCCTATAAAATATGTAAGTAGCGTAAGGTTAAACTAAAAGCATTAAATTAGAACGCTTCATCATTAAAATTCAATCGCAAAAAAAAAAAAAAACCAAAGCCACCTGTATCTCCTTCAACATACTATCACCGGCTACCGCAAATGCTTCTTTCCAGCTTTTCACGTTCATGGGAGCTTTTGTCCTCACAACACGCCCACACTCATTAACTAAGTGCCGAGAATTTTCTCCAATTGCTCGATCGATATCATCGGGAATTGAGATTCTTAGTTTGGATCCTTTCCCTTTAATTTTCATGTCGACCACATAACTCTTGTACATTCCTCTTTTACCAACTCCCTTGGTCTTACTAGTTGCTAAGGATCCAAAATTAAATTAAAATGTCAGACGCTTCAAAATTATATTGTACAATATTATAAAAGCCTTATGAGTTAGTACCAGTAGTTTCATCTATGACATCACCATTTGCTTGCTCTGGATCATTGCGAATGATAATTTTCCTTGGTCGTGGATCTAAAGCTTCATTGACTTGCAAGCCCTCTTCAATTCTACTGACAAAGTTGCTTCGATTCTTTCGCTTAGTAAGTACGCCTAAAATAATGCGCGTAAATAGATATGAATATGAATTGGGATATTATAATACATCATACAAACATCTTTAGAGTAGATAGATATAGTAAAAGAAATTACATACATTCTTGTGTTGAGGGAATGAGACCTTCTGATAATTGGTCATTTAGTGCGTTATCATCCAAATTTGGATCATTTTCTGGTGCATGATCTTCAATTTCGTCTCCATTACGTGCCCCATGCTCATTTTCTGTGTTTGTGAAGTTTGTTCGCTGCCTTCTTAAATCTACAAGAGTAAACACACACTAGTAAATCATACGCACACCACACATATGTTTATTCTCATTGCTCAAAGGTATTTAGAACTTCTCTTATAGAAAAAGAGTCAAACTTTGATGTAAAACGTGAAGTTAAAGGAGATAATGAACCAAAAAGAGGCCTAACACAACTACGAGTCAAGTCGAAGAAATCTCTGACCAGCCCACCTTGCGCGCACTAGCCAAAGCGAACCTTGAGGAACTAAGTGGCATGAAGCATGAAAATGGAATCTTTGCATATGGGTCTAATCATCCAAGTCCTAAGTGCACCCTCACAACCTTTGTAAACCCACAAGAACTCGACAGAAAGTGCTGAAAAGGCGTGCACAGCCACTGACCATGAACCTTTCGACCAGCCTCCCTTTCGTGGATTGTGCAAGACTAACCAAGGTGTCTATGAGGGGTTTAAAAGCAAGAATGGAATCTCTACACTAGGGAGATTCTAGCAAAGCCTTAAAAGAGCACTAACAAGCATGAGAAGACCACAAAAAGCATGGCTCAAGGTCGGCCAGTCGAGGGAAAAGCTGTCAGAATGCCGTGCACTTGGCTGCTGCTGTTTTGGTGTTTTTTAATGTAACACGTGACTATACACGTGGATATAAACGTTTGTTAGTTTATATTTTTCATTCCTTTATGTCTTAATTGTTCAAGGGGGCATTGCAAGGAAGTTCCCATCTCTTGATTCACTTCAGATAATATATAACCTCTCCAAGACATAAATACACACATCTTTAAGAATCGACTATGGCATAGATCACAAGCAAACACTAACCAAAACCAAGCAATTGAAATGAATCGACTATGGCATAGATCACAAGCGTTAAAGTTTGGACCGTACAGTTCAGCAGTTTGCACAGTAGCAGCATCGTCGTTATCAGTGTGCAGCAGCATCGTTATCATTGTGCAACAGCGTCAAAGTACAGTCGGATCACTGGTGCAGTATGTGCAGCAGCAGCGTACTGTCTCTAGTTGGACAGTTTCATACAGCAGCGCGCACAGTCTCATACAACAGTAGTAAACAAGCAAGAAAAAGAAAGAAATAAAAATAACAAATCAGTGCAGCCAGCTTCAAACCATACTCGCATCACTGGTGCAGTATGTGCAGCAGGTGTAGATTAGATTTGTGCGATGTGTGCAGATAAACATGTGTACATCAGTAGCATGCAACAATAATTTAGTAAGCGTGCCATATTTTTCCCATCATGTGATCAGATCGGTGTGCAACATGAGAAAGAAAGTGAAGCAACAATTCTAATCAATTCATGAGATCAGACAACATTAAATTTACACAAGACGCAAGCAGATCAGTAAGCAACAATCAATAAGCAACAGTAACTGGTTAGCTCAAATAAAAGCTTAAGTTTGTAATTATGATTACTTCTACAAACCATATTAGCAATCTCATCTTCGATTGCTAGGTTATTGTTATTGTTGACTCCTCCAATATTTGGTTGGTTCGTCAACTGTTTACCTCTATTTTGAATGCAACTTTGAAGTCTTCCTGGAGGAATGCTACGGTTACTTGTTTTCTTTCCACCTCCTCTCCCAACCATCTTGTATCTATTCAAAAATATTCTCGAAGTTATGAAAAAAAAATAAAAAATTAGCTTGAACACAATTATCATCCATCTACAGATCATATCATATATTTCAACATATATGAAAGTAAAGGTAACTTTAAACAAAGTTGACAACCAAATGTTCATGATGCTATATATTGGGACAACGCATAGTCAAAATGGAACATATCAATACAAGTAAACAATAGTTTAAATACATAACAGTTTCAAGGACTAGAAGAGTCAAAATCAAATTCTTTTTCAGCTTCACTTGATTCTTTAAAGACTTCAATTTCACCATCATTGATAAAATTTTCATCTTCCATTATTTTGCTAACCATTTGCACCATGTGCTCCCCTTTATGCTCCATAAAAAGATTTGTAGCTAAAGACGAAGTAATTGAGAAATTGTCAACAAGTAAGCAATCAACATCTTCAGCTTGAACATCCGCTTCCACCTCTAATTGTTGATAAGCATCCACATCTATATCTTGCTTATCTAGATCACTACTTCTCATATTATAAAAATCTCTTGGTTGTGCTTTTATAACAAATTGCCAATTCTCATTTCGTTCATCTTCAACGTAAAACACTTGCTCCACTTGTGATTCTAGCACATATACCTCATCTGACTTCAAACATCTATTCTTATTCACACTAATCAATCCATGTTCATCTACTTTATACCCTTTACCATAGTTATCTATATCAAACCAACTGCATTTGAACACAAAAACATGATTTCCTCCAGGATAATGCACTTGAAATATGTCTCTCAAAACACCATAGTACTCCTTACATGAGGAGTCATCACCGCGCACCATGATACCAGAATTTTGTGTGTCCCTATTTTCACATCTATCATTGGTGTGGAATCGAAAACCATTCACTATGTATGCTGTGTAGCGCCTTACAACTCTAGAAGGACCGCATAGCAAGTTATACAAGTCTTCATCACAAGATTTAAGTTCATGAGTCTTTCGTACCTATTTGAACACATTGCATGTTAAAATCCTTTATAAGCAATTTTTGAAAAAGGTGTAGATAATTCCTAAAGTAAATAATCAACAACTTTCTTACACGACTTTGTATCCATTTGTCAAATTGTTCTTTGTGCCTCCGTTCTATATTTCGTGGACATTCTTTTTCCAATTCTTTTTTGTGCTTTCTATAGGAAAGACATAATAGTAAAAAATAATGAAGTTTAAAACAAAAGACGGTAATATGATTCAAAATTGTAATCTATAAGAAATAAAAAACAAGTTACTTACTGTGCAAACTTAACAAGTGGATCATAATTTTGAAGTATATAAAAATGGATTTGGTCACACTCCTGAAAATGAAGATGCATTGGTGTACTCCCCCCAATTGGATGTCCAAGTGGTCTAAATATCTCTAGGTTAGATTTCAAAGTACCCTCTTCAATATCCTCATCATCATTTCTCGCTTTACGGTTGAATTCAGTGTCAACGTCACTCATGTATCTAGAGCAGAATGTTAAGCACTCATCTGCTAGATAACCTTCAGCAATGCAACCTTCAGGATGTGCTCGATTTTGAATATATGATTTCAATGTTCGAAGATACCTAGTAGAACATGATTTGTTATGTTTAAAATTGTAGAAAATAACTCAAAAGAACATAGTTCATGAATATGAATAAGATACCTCTCAACAGGATACATCCATCGATATCGAACTGGTCCAGCAATTTTTGCCTCAGCAGCCAAATGTATAACCAAATGTACCATAACATCAAAAAATGCTGGTGGAAAAATCATCTCCAACTTGCATAAGGTGAAAGGAATTTTTTTTTCTAGTTCTTCTATTTGACCAATACTGATGTTTTTAGAGCAAAGGTCTCGGAAAAAAAAGCTTAACTCAACCAAAGGATCATAAACATCTTTTGGTAAAAACCCACGAAGTACTAGAGGAAGCAATTGCTCTATGAAAACGTGATGGTCATGGCTCTTCAAACATGATATCTTTTTCCCATTATCTTTGACACATCGAGAAATATTTGATAGATATCCATCTGGAGATTTTATTTTTGCAAACATACGACATAAGGCTACCTTTGCAAATGAACTCAAAGAATATACGGCCACAGGAACATGTACCTTATCACCAACCACTTGAGGATGCAACTTCTCCCTAATTTTCATTTTCACTAAATCCAAGCGGGCCTTCAAAGTATCTTTATTTTTACCTTGTACGCTCATTAAAGTACCCAAAATATTATCTGACACATTTTTCTCAATATGCATAACATCCAAGTTATGACGAATTTTCAATTTACTCCAATAAGGCAAGGTGAAGAAAATGCTCTTTTTTTTCCACCCAAACAAACTATTAGACTCATCTCTTTTTCTCTTCTTCCCATCAATCTTCCCATATTTTGCTTGTGAAAATCGACTATGATGTAGCAATACATCTTCCCCGCTTAAAGGCATGGGTGCAACCCCTTTTTCAATTTTTCCATCAAAACATCTTGCATCTTTTCTCCACTTATGATTGGTTGGAAGCCAACGTCGATGACCTAAGTAACCTACCTTATGCATCAATGATGTTCATTTTGTTTCTTTATGACAACATGGACAAGCATAGTGACCTTTAGTTGACCATCCTGACAAATCTGCATATGCAGGAAAGTCACTAATAGTCCACAATAGAGTTGCACGCAAGATGAAATTTGTTTTAGAGTAAGCGTCATAGGTTTCAATGCCAACATCCCAAAGTTCCTTCAATTCCTCAACAAGTGGTTGGAGGTACACATCGATATTCATTCCAGGACTTGTAGGGCCAGGTATTATTAAAGATAGCATAAATGAATAGGGTTTCATACATAACCAAGGAGGCAAATTATAAGGAATAAGAACCACTGGCCAAATACTATGTTGTGAATTATTGAAAGGTTGAAATCCATCACTAGCTGAACCAAGTCTGATATTTATCACCTCTTTAGCAAAGTCACTATACTCCTCATCAAATGATTTCCATGCAAATGAGTCTGCGGTATGCCTCATTATATAATCCACCAAACATGTTTCATCATCCCTTAAAAGCGTTTCATCGTCCTCCATTGAAAGAGCATCATCCTCAATAATTTTATCATAGTTGTTCACTCTTAGTGCTTCATTGGCATCCCTTTCTTTGTGCCATCGCATGTCTTTAGCTGTCTTTATGGACATGTACAACCTTTGAAGTCTAGGCTTTAATGGAAAATATCTTAACACCTTTCTAGAAATCTTCACTACTCTAGAAGAACCTTCTTTTTCTTCTTTCCACCTTGGAAAACCACAAGTAGGACACTCGTTTAACTTTTCATGCTCTTTCCAATAAAGGATACAATCATTTTCACAAGCATCAATCTTACTATAATCAAGGCCTAAGTCATTAATGAGCTTTTTAGCCTCATAATAGGAAGTTGGAAGGTTGGCTCCATAGCCTTGGCGTTCTAACTGGAGTAAACTATCAAAAGAGCTATCAGACCAATTATGTAGAACCTTTAAATGCATTAATTTAACAATATATGACAGCTTGGACATTGTTGTTCCATGTACTGTCAATGGAACTTGGTACTCCTCTAATAGTTGGAAAAAAATTTTTGCATTTTCATTAGGTTCTTCTGACTCATTAACATTATTTAAAACCTCTTCATTACTCCCAAAATTTATACCATCTACTCCACACGCATCTTGCAACATTGTGAAAATATTATCATTGTCATCAAACTCGTTGGAATTTTCCTTGTCACTTGAGTCATTTAATTTTTCCCCATGAAGATCCCATAAAGTGTACTTCTCATATATTCCTTTCTTGAGCAAGTCTAATCTTACATCACATTTTGTTTTGAAAAATATGTTGCGACAACTATTACAAGGACACCTAATAGTAGCACTCTCTTTGTCGTCTTCACTTACATTAGAAAGAGCAAATTTTAAAAACTCGTCGACACCATTTACATAAAAGGAGGATGAACGATCTTTTACTTTGACCCATTCCTTATTCAAATTCATTTCCTAAATTCAAAATGTAACAATTCATAAACATAAGAACAAAGAATATTTATAATAAATTGCATGGATTTTTGATGAAACAAATGAGAATTTTTGTTTCTTGTTGAACAAGAGAGGATGCGCGTTTGATACTGCTTTCTATAACGGTTGAAAGGGCAATAAATGAGAAAACTATATTTATAGCTGTTGGAAACGCTATAAATAGAATATTTTTTTTTATAGCGGTTGCAACAGCTATAAATATGTAGCTATATTTAAACTTGTTGGAACCGCTATAAATAAGGTTCCCGTTTTTATAGCTGTTTTGACGGCTATAAATAAGAATTTTTCTTTTACAGCGGTTTCAACGGCTATAGATTGATATTTTTTTATAGCGTTCTGAAAAAAGTGCTATAAATCAAGCGCAATATATAACTCCTTTTGGCGTAGTGACAACAACTAACTGAATTTTGCAAAATGAATAAATTAGAAATAAAGTTTGGAATTTACTAACATCAAAGAACTAATTACAACAAGAACACACACAAACAAAGTGTTAATTGTAAAATGATATATTAACCTTCAAATAATTATACCTGTCTCCTTGATGACTGTATATTGCACGCAAAAAAGTTCCAACTATTCCACCTGCCCAACATCACATTGAATCAAATTAATAAACCAAAACAATCTCAGAATGAAGCACACAATCATCTAAGAAAAGAGCTTGCATTTCCCTAATTCAAATTTCAAAGTTAAAATCTTTGATCATAATTCATACCCATTATCTATGAAACTCATGAAACTCATAATCATGTACAATCACAGAGAAGGAAAAAAACAACCCACAAAAATCCCAAATTCCAAACTACCCACAAAAATAAATTTTCAAAGAGGGAAAATTACCCCATTTGAGGAGTCAAAGCCAAGCCATTAACGAGCTGAAAATTTCCATACTTAGAAGTATCATAAATTACCCCATTTGAGGAGTCAAAGCCAAGTCTATCTAAAGATGGTGAAGAAGGAAGTCTAATGATACAAACCAAGGCAAATTCAAGCATTTGTTAACAAAACACAAATTGAACTAATTAAAATTAATCCTACAGTAAAGCATAATTGAGCAAAAGACACAAGATGGTTGAACAAAACACAATTAAAGACATAAATTGAACTGTACAGTAAAGCACAATTAAACAAGATACACAAATTGAACAAAACACAAATTGTAAACCATATCAACTTTCACTAAACTTAGGTTGAAATTTACCTTAAAAAGAGAAGGTGAGCCGGTGAACTGAACGTACAGGTGAAATAGTTGACGGTGGACGACGGAGGATGACGGTGTGGATGACGGTAGCAAATGTGCGGGCGAGGACGGTAAAGGAACAGGATGGTGTCGCAGCAGAGAACGCACGAGTGGAGGACGGTAAAGGAAGATGATGGTGGATGACGGTGGAGGACGGTGGAGGAAGAGGTGAGAACGCAGTGGAGTTCGCAGCAGCAGGCAGGATGAGGTGAGTGCAATTGTTTATGGCGGGTCAAATGGTGTGAAAATAAACAAATTAGGTTTAATGTGTTTTATTAAAATATACCTAATATATTTGGCAACGAAAATGTTGTTGCAATACCTGGAACGTTTTTTTGCAACGACTAGTGATGTTGCTATATCAAATAATATTCTTTAGCAACGACAAGTTGTCGTTGCAAAAAAAAAAGTCATTTTTCCAAGATCCCTCGCAGATTTCTAGTGGAGGGAAATGAAATTTAGGATATGGCAACATAAAATTAGTAACAGAAAAAAGATTTTGCAACAACTTCTATTTTTTACAACGACTTTTTTTAAGTCGTTGCTAAAACTTGTTGCTAAAAACTAGTTTTTTTGTAGTGCATGCAAGCTTCTGTTGTGCACATTTGTGGTCCTATGGTCCTATGCAAACTCGTATTTCCTTAGCCCTGTGCCTGTTTTGGGACCTAGAGTCTGACTATTTTCCACATAGCTTGGGGATCTGGGTCTGCTTGGTTGGTGGCTTGGATGTCTACCTTTAGAGGCGCATTTCGACTAGCCTGTGAGGATTGAGCCTTCTTGGACTCCTTGCGAGTTCCATTCATTATGAGTGCTAGTTAGGGGATCTAAGTATTGTGTCAGTTCTTCTCCAGTACAGTCGGCTTTTCATGAGACCAGGGATGATAACATGTTCGCTAGTATTGAGCTATATAGCCAAATAGCCTACCCTGAACGTAATTTGACTTTAGGTTAAGCCAAGTTTTTGCCTTTTCCTATTCTTTTGTAGCGACATTATGTAGCCTCCACATGAGTCAAATTGTTCCCTCTTCTTACCTAGTGGATAGCTTAGTGATGGTGGGTTTGTTGTGTTACATTGATTTTGTGGGATTTTGGTTAAGTCATTGGTTTTTTTATTCATATGACTCTATTCATTTCATGTCCAGCTCATATTGTTTTTCTCCTATTTCCTCCCGTGCTTATTATAGAGATTATCCGTACATGTTTTATGCTTGCGGAGACCTCTCTCTTGTTCTTCATTGAGTTTTTATACACATACATATTTATGTGAGTGAGGAGGTCAATATTCTATTTGGGAGATGAGCTTGGAGACACATGTGCTTACGAGATTTCAGATTTTTGATGGTGTTTTATGATAGAGATCATTGTGCTTATATGAGATTATTGGGTTATTTTGGTTGATGGATATAGTATTTGTTGATTTATCATGAGATGTTTGTGGTTGTTTTGTTTAGGGTCATTTGCTATCCTCTACTTAGCTCCACATTCCCAAATGAATCCCACCTTAACTCTAAGCCAACATTACAACCCCTTGCTAACCTGTTCGACTTGGTCTGATTAGCCTGTTCTGTGCTGGAGTTAGATATGACACAATCCCCATGATTTGCCCCTATTAGGTGTTTGATTCTCGACTCATCTTTAGTCAGAAGATTATGAGCGAAACACGAACCATAATCAAACATATAAGCGTGATTGCATATTTCTCACATCTTTTGAGAAATGACCCGGGGAGCGTAGACTTGTGACCTCTCTAGGTAGTGGGTGGCACAGCCTGTGTTGTTGCTTACCCTAGTGATCTTGTTGTCGCTAAGTGCGACCGTGATTCCTACGATAGTGAGTTTTAGGTTTATGCTTTTCGTAGTTGGTTTTGTTTTTATAGTTTAGTTTGTTTTTGTACACCCCGTGCTTTCATGTCATGCTACCTAGTCTCTTTGCTAGGGACTAGCAAAGGTTTGGCTTGGGGGAGTTGATGTGCTCGATTTAGAGCACATTTATATCCCCACTTTGGTGTCGAGTCTCGATGTTTTACATTGGTTTTATGCGTTTTACACTTGATTTTACCTTGTTCTTGTCTCCGCGGTATTTTGAGGTTATTTCAGGTGTTTTCGGAGGTTTTAGGGTGAAATGGATCGAGTTCGAGGCTTAGACATCAAAGTCGAAGGAGAGGCACGTGTTTCAAGGCACTCATAAGTGTTTTGGGTCATCCCCGATGTTATCGCGAAGGCCGAGAGTCATTTGATGCTCGATTGAATGTGCAAAAAGCCAAGAAGACCTAGATTCGGTCGAATCTAGGAGGGGTTCGGTCGAAGCTTCAATGGTGCAGCCCAAGTTCACTCATGCACTCACTGTTTATGCCGAATTGACAACCCATTCGGGCAAATGGGTGCATTCAGTCGAATGCAAAGCCTCCTTCGGTCGAATGGAACAAGGAACCAAATACTACATTTTGTTGCTCACTGGAAATACTGAATGAAAAGCCCATTCTGTCGAATGAGCTTGGATTTGGGCGAATGTCCTGTAGCTTCGGGCGAATGGTCACTTAAAACACGCGATTTCACTTCTTCGTACGCCTAATCCACATGGGATCTTTAGGGCTTTTTAGGGCACCTTTGTACAGCCTATATAAGGGCTTATTTCTGAATGCTTTGCTCATGCCTACTATGAGAGAAACCCTCTCATCTTAGAACATCACATTTAATTTCTTTCCTTTACATTCATTTGCCCTAGAATAGATTTTATGCTTTCATTTACATTCCAAGCTTTGTAATTTCATTTCCCTTCATTCAAGCACTCAAGTTTATGTAAGTTTACCTTTCTTTATTGCTTTCTTCCTTTGTTCATCTTTCATTCATGCCATTTAATGCTTTCATCTTACTTGCTTTGATTATTGCTTGGTTTATTGTTTTTTTATCTTTCAATCTTGTCTTTGTTCTTCTTATTGCTTTGTAGAGTAGTTGATAATTAGAGTTATTGCTTTATTCTTGCTTATTGCTAGTTTTCATCTTGCCCTAATGCTTATTCCCATGTCTTATTTCATCTTGCCCTCGCTATCTATAGTGTCTCCCTTGACCTAGCTTTCCATGAGAACATAGAACCGATCTAGGGTGGATCCTCACCATCCCCATTTGTTTCCTATTGCTTATCTTAATCTTGCTTATTGCTTTCGTAGTATAGATCACACACCCTCCTCATATACCATCTACCTTTTCTACACCTAGCCCTTAACCTTGCTTAGCCTTGTTCTTGTGGTTTGATCCCCGACTTTCCACTACACTCGTTGTAGTAGTAATAGGGTGTTACAAATATTGTTTACGTAGCCAAGGTTTCTAGTGTTTAATGACGCGTTAGAAACCCACTATCAATGTCGCACTGCAGCAGCCGTTTCCTCTTCCATTATCACTCTCAACTCTCAAACTCTCATATTCCATTTCATCTCCCTTATTTCTCTACCATTCCTCTTCTTATTTCTATTGCACCATATGTGTCCCTATCAGGCTATCACACAATGGTACAATTCAAAATCATGATGACTCAATTCAAGATTATGATGATCAAGATTATGGTAATGGTGAATCAATCCAAGGTCATAAGGACACAGAAATATTAGCAACAAATCATGAAGACACAAAAAGAATAATGACAATCACTTCACGACCAGCCCACCTTGCACCACCCATGGAGCCGCCACCTATGCATCAATGACTTGGACAGAAGCGGACACGACATAGACGAAGCCCACAATTGTTGCGCGTCAAAGGCCCATAATTGTTGTTTAGTTTTTCGGATAATTAGTGTAAAAAATATGGGTCGTATGTTTTGTCTTAAAATGGGCTGTGTGTTTTTGTTTTGTAACGGCTAATTTTTGAGCCGTGTGGTTTTGCCAAGCCTATATATAGGCCTTAGTCTCTCATTGTATTGGGGCACATTACACATATTTTCATTTTGTGATTCTTGGAGTATTTTCCATTCTAATAAAGGAAATAAGATTTATTTTGTTCTCTGAGTCTTGGCCTTGTCTCTTAGATCCTTCACCCATGAAAGTGTGAAACATTTTCTCCATTCTTGATTGTGGAACAATTCAAGAAAGACATCTTTCCTTACATTGAGTGAAACTTAATAAAGAAGGTGTGTAGTTCCAAAACATATTGGACTAAGGGGTGATCGACATAGCCAAGAAACGATTCTTGGGGGTTGTTTGTTGTGGGATTTTGTAGAAACAAGACTCAATCATCCTTTTGTGAAACATAAGGAATTGATCGTGGACAAGATCGTGACTCCGAAGGACCCGATCTTGGTGCAAATTGGTATCAAGAGCTTGAAGTACGAGAGGGCGCAAACACCCATTATCGGCACAACACGACATCAAACAAGGAACAAAAATCTTTTTTTCCACATTTCGCAAACCGGGTAACATTGTTCCAATCTCCAATCTTTAGATTAGATACCATTGTTAATCTTGATCATAAATTAATGAATTCTATAGTTTGAAAAAAAAAATTAATAATTCAAGTGCTAATTGAAATTCATGAAAAATCACATCATGTGCAACGAGTATTGATTTTTTTTTCTCTGATTTTTTTTGGTTCATATGTGCAAATTCTTTTTTTGTTCTTCAAAAAAAAATGGATATGCATATGTCTTCAATTATTTCTTGATTGTTAATTCGTGTTTTTTTTTTTCTTCCGTGCGCAATTTTCTGTTTTTTTCGTTCATAATTCTGTTATTTTTTTTTCTTTTCGTTTCTTGATTTATATTTTCGTTCATTAATTTTGTTTTATTTTCGTTTCTTGATTCTTGTTTTTTCTTTGTTGTTTTCTTATTTTCCTTTACGTATTTTTTTTTAATATTCTTGTTTTTTTTCGTTTCTTATTTTCGTTTTTGTCATATATTACATATTATCATTTTTACATTTTGTTTTTGTTATTTGTTCTTTTTCTTCGTTTCTTGTCTTCGCTTATTTTTACATCTTGTTTTTGTTAATTTGTTGGCGTTATTTGTTTCGTAAGTCGTTTTGTTATTCGTTTTTTTTATTTTATTTTATTTTCGTTTTCATTTTTGATATATTATTTTTGATATTTGATTTGACATCCGTTTTTACTATTCGTTTGTTTGTATTTTTGTTATTCGTTTTACTCGTGTTATTCTTGATATTGGTTTCTTTGGCGATTGGTTATTTTCTAGTTTTCCGGATTCTAGTAATATTATTTGTTCTATTGGATCGCATTTGTTCTTTTGTTACTCATCTTTTGCTTTTTGTGTCTATTGATATTAGTTTTTCGTATCTCTGTTTACCTTGAACATTATTGTGCTGGTATCCATCTGTTGAATCTTAGAAACATGGATGCTAGGTTAGAGGCTATCGAGGAGACCTTATACAGGATGACCCAATTATTTGCCCAAACTGGACTAGGACACCAATAACATCCACCGATTGCACCTAATGAGGACCAAGAGGATAGGACGGTGAGGATAGACCTTAAGGAATTTGATGGACAATCTACCAAACCGGAGGTTTATATTGAGTGGGAAGCAAGTTTGGATAGGTACTTTGAGTATAAAAGCACTACGCCCGAGAGACAATTCAAACTAGCCAAAATTAAACTAACCAAATTAGCCGCTATATGGTTAGAGGGCCTTCAAAAACAAAGAAGAAGGGACGATAGGGCTAAGATTGAAACTTGGGACAAATTGAAAAAGCATTTGAGGAGAAAGTACGTACCTAACTACTACAAACATCAATTATACCTTCAGTGGAGTACCTTAAACCAAGGGGGGCAAAGTGTGAGCGAGTATATCCAAGAATGGGAGAAATTGGTAGTTTTATGTGATATCAATGAGACCGATGATTTAAAGGTAGCCAAGTTTATAGCCGGATTGAGGGAAGACATTGGGAGAAAATTGATGTTAATACCTAATCTAGACTTACAATTAGCCTTTAACATGGCCATCACTATTGACCAAGCTCATACCAAAAGAAAGGTGTCAGACAATAACTACCACAAAAGTTCTAGGAATTTTTCACCTCGCAAGCACAACAGTCCACCTAGGAAAAACAATAGTCCACCCAAGAGGTATGATAACCCACCTAGGAGAAACCCTAATAGTTTTTATAACTCACCAAGAAGGGATGGTCAAAACTCTAGTACATCAGGAAAGGCAACCGTACCTCTGAAAAACATAGTGTGCTTTAAGTGTCATGGTCATGGACATTATAAGGACGAGTGCCCTAATGCTAGAGCCTTCACCACACAGGAATGGAGAGAAATTCAAGAGGATACTAAGCCTAAGGTCATGCTTGTAGCCAAGAATGGTAGAGAGGAAGAGAGTTGGCCTTCAGTACCTGAGGATGAACCTAAGGGATCCTATAGAGTGAGTGATTTAGGAAAATTGGTTAGGTATGAACATAACACTGAGGAGAGTGACTCAGAGGAGGAAACAGAAAGGGTTATGCCTGAAGAAGAACAGTATAATCTAATAGTGAGGAGAAGCCTACATGCTACACTTGGGGAGAGGGAGAACCACCAAAGGGAAAATGTTTTTCAAACTAAGTGTAGGATAAAGGATAAAGTGTGTGACCTGATTATTGATGGAGGGAGTGAATCTAATTGTGTGAGCTTAGACATAGTGAATGAGTTGAAGTTAATGACCAAGCCTCACCCACATCCCTACAAACTCAAGTGGCTAGATAACGACACTAGTGGATCAGTGCGTAAACAATGTTTAGTTAGGTTTGATATAGGGTCTTATAAAGATAAAGTACTTTGTGATGTTTTGGAGATGAGTGCTTATCATGTACTATTAGGAAGACCTTAGCAGTATGATAGGAAAAGCATACACAATGGGTTTACCAACACCTATACTATTAGACATGAGAGAAAGCTTAAGGATTTAATTCCTTTACCTCCACATAAGATTACACCACCACCTGTTAGGAGTCCTGTTCATTTATTGATTAGGAAAGCCCCTGATGATCTCCCTGAGGATTCACCATCTATTAGAGGAATTGAGCACCAAGTAGCTTGCTTCCTAGAACGAACCTACCCAATAAACTCACATATAGGTCTAATCCCACAAAGACTAACGGAATACGTAAAGGAAGTTTTAGTGAACACCTTGGAATAGCTGGTAAACCTTGGGAACATAAAAGCATGAATTTCTCCATGGACTTACCTAAGACACATAGGGGGAAAAATCCTATCGTGATAGTAAATGATAGATCTTCCCAAATGGCCCATTTCATTGCTTATACTAAGGTTGATGATGCTACACACATAACTAGGTTATACTTTGCAGAGATTGTGAGGTTGCGTAGGGTACAAAAAACGATTGTGTCTGACTGGAATAACAAAATTTCTAGTCATTTCTGGAGAACCCTATGGAGACTGCTAGGTTCCACGTATAAGACTTTAGGATCCATCTGGAGGACACTAATAATCACAAACCTTAGAGATCGGTCCTTAAAGCTTAGCCAAGCAGAGTTTGCCCACAATAGAAGTCTTAGCTATGCCACCAAGCACTCACCTTTCGAAAGTAGATATGGGGAAAAACCATTTCTACTCATTTCTCTTACTTGTGCTAATCATGATGACAGGGAATCAAAGGATGTAATGGAGCAAGCACCTCAAATGGATAAGAAAGCAAAGGAAGCAATAGAACAAGCAAAACAAATGGATAAGAATGGAGATCTACCTTTGGCCGAGAAGAATCAAGAATTAAGGTCAATTCTTTCCCAAGAAGGAGGAGTTGAACCATATGTGCCCCTATCACACAATGGTTCAATTCAAAATCATGATGACTCAATTCAAGATTATGATGATCAAGATTATGGTAATGGTGAATCAATCCAAGGTCATAAGGACACGGAAATATTAGCAACAAATCATGAAGACACGAAAAGAATAATGGCAATCACTTCACGACCAGCCCACCTTGCACCACCCATGGAGCCGCCACCTATGCATCAATGACTTGGACAGAAGCGGACACGACATAGACGAAGCCCACAATTGTTGCGCATCAAAGGCCCATAATTGTTGTTTAGTTTTTCGGATAATTAGTGGAAAAATATGGGCCGTATGTTTTGTCTTAAAATGGGCCGTGTGTTTTTGTTTTGTAACAGCTAGTTTTTGAGCCGTGTGGTTTTGCCAAGCCTATATATAGGCCTTAGTCTCTCATTGTATTGGGGCACATTACACATATTTTCATTTTGTGATTCTTGGAGCATTTTCCATTCTAATAAAGGAAATAAGATTCATTTTGTTCTCTTAGGCCTTGTCTCTTAGATCCTTCACCCATGAAAGTGTGAAACATTTTCTCCATTCTTGATTGTGGAACAATTCAAGAAAGACATCTTTCCTTACATTGAGTGAAACTTAATAAAGAAAGTGTGTAGTCCAAAACATATTGGACTAAGGGGTGATCGACATAGCCAAGAAACGATTCTTGGGGGTTGTTTGTTGTGGGATTTTGTAGAAACAAGACTCAATCATCCTTTTGTGAAACATAAAGAATTGATCGTGGACAAGATCGTGACTCCGAAGGACCCGATCTTGGTGCATCTATTGATTTTTTTTCAATTGATTTTGGTTTTATGCAATTCTCAATGTCCATTAGCACTGCAGCCGTTTTTTACTATTCTATTGATTTTGATTTTTAAAAAAACCGGGTACCCAGTGTCCCGACCCGTCTTATCCGGGTACCCGCATTAAATGGGCCAGGACACGGACCGTTAAAAAGGTACCCAGATAACCGGGTACCCGACTTTTCGGGTACCCGATAATGAACACCCCTAACAGCAAAACAGAACCGCCGAGTCAGCGTATTGGACTGAAAAACTGCAGCAATTTCAAATGATCGTCATTTCTTGCTCGGTTGTGGAAATCGGACATATAATATATCGTTGGAAAGCTCTTGAAGTCTAGTTTCCAATTTGTAAACTTTGCATTACTGTGATCTTCCTATCAAAAAATATGGGCAAAAGATTAGACATGTATCAAATTTCATCTCAAAACTCTAGCATTTTAAACACTCTTCGACTCTTTTCCTCATTTTCTTTGTATAACATCTTCACTCAAGCTAGAATCTTTCTTAGCGAACTCTTCATCATTAAAACCATAGAATTATGCGTAAAATAATCAAAACTACTAAAAATCAACTTGAATAACCAAAACGAGTAAAGTAGCATAAACCTCCAAAATAATCACAGAATTACTAACAACGACCATCATTAAGGAGTATTAAATTATATAAATAAGTGCAAATAATTACACGCAACAAATTAAATTGCAGAATAAATATTTAGTCGCTAAATTATTTGAATTTTCAATTTTATCACCTTTACATAACCTACCAAAATAAAATTTTGTCGGTTTGTAATCGGCAATGGCCAAATAGGCCAAGACAGCTGGTCAGTTGATTTGGCAACTCAATATAGATTGGTCAGTTGCCTTCATCCGAAAGTGAATTTTATTTGTAGTATACCAACATATTGTTTCATTTTTTACGTTTTGGAGTTGGTATAATTTGGTAACGTGGAACAAATACAAGACCATGGCATGGGTCCATAAAATGACCAACTCCCCGTTTACTACTTATTAGCCGTTACCAAATCCCTCTTCTTTTATACAAACTCACCTGACAATCTCATAACACCCCAAAATCAATTTGCCCACCACCCAAAACAAAAATGAGAGGCCAAAATACAAAAATTCAATCACCAAAGTTAATAATCTTAAGTTTTTTCTTCTTCTGTTTAATTTTCTTAATAATTCGTTCATCTTTTTCTTCTTACTCCTCCTCATCAGAAAATCAAACCATAATGTCATATGTAAATTCACAAAAATGCTCATCAAATTGCAACAAAATCCCACAATCGTTATCAGAATCATTAATTCATTACGCAACTTCCAACATAACTCCTCAACAATCATCCCAAGAAATCTCAGTAACTGCCCGTGTTCTTCTCCGCAAATCCCCCTGCAATTTCCTTGTCTTCGGTCTCGGTTACGACAGTCTAATGTGGGCCAGTTTAAATCACGGCGGAAAAACCGTCTTTTTAGAAGAAAATCAAGATTGGATTAATCAAATTAAAGAAAAATTCCCAACCCTCGAATCACACCTCGCCGTGTACGACACAAAAGTACGTCATTCCGATGAATTAATGACGTCAGCGGTAAAATCAGAAGAATGTTCGAGTGTGGTGGAACCTAGGAAAAGTAAATGTAACTTAGCTTTAAAGGGATTACCAAAAGAAATTTATGAAGTTGAATGGGATTTGATTATGGTGGATGCGCCCACAGGGTACCATGATGAGGCTCCAGGTCGGATGAGTGCAATTTATACAGCAGGGTTAATGGGTAGGAATAGAGAAGATGGTGAAACGGATGTATTTGTTCATGATGTGGATCGCGTTGTAGAGGATAAATTCTCAAAAGAGTTTTTATGTGAAGGTTATTTAGTAGAACAAGTTTGGAGGTTAAGACATTTTACAATTCCTAGTCATAAGACTCGTGTTGGTAGGCCCTTTTGTCCTCCTCGTAAAACTATTTCTGTTAAGGATTGAGATTGTTATTTAAGTGCGTTTCACTGGGTTTAATTTTGATCGTGATTATCTTTTGATTTATTATCTTGTTTAATTATATATACTATTGTTTTAGTTGATTGATTGTTAACTGATTACCTTATATTTGTGTAATTCATGGTTAATGATTTTGTAGTTACATAAAATGGAAAATAGCTTTTCATCTGATCGATGATTAATATACATAATTTATTAATTTATTAATTTTATTATTATTATTATTATCATTATTATTATTATTATTATTAATAATAAGTTATAAATAATGATAAAGTAAAAATAAAATATATAGAGAAAAACTTGTGAAAACTAATGTCATTTGTTATCCCATGTACATGGAATTTTAATGTTAATTTAATGGAATTTTCTGCCCAGCAAATGTTATAAGCACTTATTATCTTCTGTGTTAATTATCAGATGTCTCCGAAGAGACTATCGTGTTAATTATACTTCTTCCTATTCAGCTTACTTTTAGCTTTTTTCACAACTAATTAAACAATTTTTGACATGTGATATCTCGTAAAATTAAAAATTATTGAAATTTAATAAAAATAAGGAATAATTCCTTACAATAATCTAACTTTTTATTGAGTTTTTATAATAATTTTAACTTCTGATTATATATATATATATATATATATATATGTATACTTTCATAAAATTTATTGTGCTTGAAATGTGTATATGAACCGGTCAAATTATGCTATATATCAATTAACTGTAATTCTCGTCTCACTAGTATTATTAATCTAGCATGTATTTGCATTATAGATATAATTAATTAATAATAATGTTTAGCTCAGTTGGTACGATGCACATGTCAACAATCTTTGAGGTTAGGTTGTGGGATCAATCCGTCTTAACTTCATTTTTTCAAATAATTAGATGAGTGCCCTCAAGTGCGGGCAAGTGAGCCCCTGACTCCGCCCATGGTGCCAAAATCAAAAGTAATTAATTAAGCAAATTATATTATGCCGATTACTAACAACTATTTTCATAACAACTATTTAGACGACTAATAAATAATAATTATCTTGGGTCGAATATGTCTTAATAAACGAGTAGCACTTTAGCATCTAAAACCTTTGTATACACCCTTGTAACTAGGGGTGTAAAAAATTGAACCCAACTGTAATACTGCTTGAAATCGACCTGCATCCGACCCGTTGGTTGATCCTTGGAGCAGTGACCTGTAATCGATCGAAACTCAACCTGATGATGACTCGTAATCCGACATGTAGCCGATTATTTTATACCACGACTGGTACCCGACTCGAGAACAACCGACACCCGACATAGACCCGACAATGTGGTTAACCAAACTCGATTTGCACCCAACTTGTTACAACGAGAACCCGTCTTTACCCCGATAGGTACTCGACATAATCCCACCCAAAGTTGTTAAAATTGTGATTCGACTTAGTAGAATCGTCTAGAGAGATAGAATCAGATCGGTAGAATTGAATCGTAGAATCGTACGATTCTACAAATAAACGTAAAAATATAAAAAAAATCTAGTTTCTTATCATTATTATCAAATTCAAAAGGATAAATTTATGAATTAAAGTTTCTTTGACTTTATTTCTAAGAATATAACGAAAATTTATCAATAATTAGTTTAAATCTTCATACGGATTAAGAAATTTGTTTTTTAAAAGTTTTCATGATGGAAAATTTGAAATTTATGTGTACATGTGAAAGAGATTAGTAAAATATGGTACATAAGAAAAATTAAAAATAATTTATACTATATTAGTAGAATCGGATCGTTAAATCGTAGAATCGTGTTATGATTCTACCTCTCAAAATTTCATTCCAACTAAAATCGTAAGATTCTACAACTTTAAGATTCTACCTGCGATTCAAATCGCGAGCTTGTTTTTGCATCGTAAAATCGTAGAATCAAAGATTAGAATCGCGATTTTAACAACTATGATCCCACCCAAAATAACCCATAATCAACACTCAAGATTAATCCGACAATGTTATTAAGCAATATAATTTGATTTAACTGTATCAAGTTTAATTCATTTAATAATAAGTTTGATTGAATTGAAGTTTAGTTTAGAAAATTAAACAATAAATGTAGGCCCACAATCAAATCTTATCGACTTTATCTAAGGCAAAACAAAATTTGTTCAATAACCGACTACAACTCTTCATTCTCCAATCACAAACGATTTCAGCATAAATTAATTGTATAATAACCATAAATTTCATTCGACATAAAACTCAATTAAATTGGATTTTAATCGACCCGAATCCTGAGAATAACTAAATGCACAACTCAAAAATGATATAATCGATCCGAAGTCAACCCGAACCAAAATAATCCGAATTAATGTTAACCTAAACAAAAAATGACCCGACCCATAGACTAATCGAACTCGATTCGACCTGCAGCTTAACCGATTTTGGATCCGAATTGTATTAACCGAACCCAATACAAATCCAAACTGAAATGGATATGACCCGAGACCGAACCGACCCAGTGTGGTATTAACCCGATATAGACCCGTACTCGATTGGAACCGTAACAGAATCGGCCCGATTCAAAGCGCTAAATCACATGGAAAAATTCGAACCCGAGAATATACGAATCCGATGTAATAATCCGACCCATAACGCGACCGGGTAACCGAAATTACATCCCTACTTGTAACTTGATTAGAGTTTTTTTTTTTATGTAAGTTGATTTAATTTTATTTGAAGTGTAACTAAATTCTACTTCATATATTTTGAAATGAGAAGGTTTTAGTAAATAACGGTTATTTGTGTGGTTAATAAATCACCCTTATATGGTAGGATGTGATAGGGTGAAAGTTTTGTTATTTGTAATTTATCTTTTTTAGTTTTGTTTATTTTAATATTATTTTTTTGTATTTTTATGGTGATTTACAAATCACGGTTATAGATTAGGATTTTTTGATTTTGAAATGTAACCTGATTTTTATTTTTTTGACAAAAGTAATTTGATTTTTTTATTCATACACTAAACCTTAAATAATAAGATTACTTTTAATATAGAAAAGTGGCGATAAAAGTACGGAAACAAACGTAATTAACGGGAAAGCGGAGTGGTTGAGATGATAATGTTATCAAATGTCAGTTATCACATGAACATTGAACATGATACCTTGGTAATAGTATGAGTATTTAAAACTTTGAAGGTGGTGACTGAACAAACAGTAGTTGTGGTTGAGGTCCTGAATTCAGCGTAAAGTGTTGAGATCTGTAAATTAATGTACATGAAAGGAAGCAGGCTGCTATGGCCCTTTTAATAATTATCATTCCAAGAATGGGCTCATATGGCCCTGTAAACAAAATGGGCCACATAAGCTGGAATTTAATACTAAAACAATTTCTAATAGACTCATACAATTTACAATTTTATTCTTAAATTGATTAATTATAATTATCAGTTACCAATTATTACCTTAATAAAGTGATTATAAATTTATTTTCTTAAAATGATTAATTATAACTTATGACGAAAATGTTATTATCACATGGTAATATTGATTTTGTCAATACTATCTTTGAATCACATGTGTGGAAGGTGTTAATACTATCTTTAATTTTGTTAATACTATGTTTGGATAGAAAGTTAGGAGATATAAGAAAGGAAATAGGGAGGAATGGAAGAAAAAGGAAGGGGAAGGGTAAGGAGAGAAAGGATATTTTGTTTGTTTAGAAGGGAGAGATTAAAATTCTTAACAAAATTTGTTCATATTCTCCCTCTAAATTCATCCCCTCCAAATCTGTTCCCTTCCTTTTTGTTATTCAAATTAGAGATTCTCCATCCTTTTAAATTCATCCCTTTCTTTTTCCTCAATTTCTTCCTATCCAAACATAGTGTAAGTAGTCTAGTGTCAGATACGTCTGGTTCGAACTTTAACAAAAACAAGTCTAGGAAAAGGAAACTAAATGTTTATTGCTTTTACCAGAATTAATGTGTAGTATCATTTTTTAGGGTTAGGATTTGAACCTATAAGTCAAGTATCATTTGATTTTTGAATGCGTCTATGAGATTAGGATTAAAGTGGTTGAATTGTGCTGATAACCCTAAATAAAACATGCTTATTCGGACTATTCAATAGAAGTAGCGTGTGAGATTGAGATTGACTTTGCTTTAGGTTAAATTTTAGTTTTTTGAAAATCAGGTTAAATTTTAGTTAAATCTAATTAATTCGTTCAATAAAACTAGCGTGTAAAAATTGAATTAGTAGGGCCTAAATCTAATAGTTAATCAACAGAGTGAGAGTTTGAGATTAACAAGATCATGTTTAACAACGTAATTAATCCGATATTTCATAGACACTAATGAGAATTTGATCATACGAGACTTAAGGAGATTCCCGACACCCTAGATCTCTTCATCATATAGTTTAAAACCACATTTTCATTGCATTATTAGTTTATTAGTTAAAAACCAATCAAACTATTTTTTCTCCTTGAGCATTATATAATTTATCGAATTTAGCAAGTTTCTTGTCCTAACTTCCTTGTGTTCGACCTGCATCTACACGTACTTCGTACGCTTGCGGTTAAAATAAAATTTGCACACATCAGGGTGTTCGTTTGAGCAGAAGGTGGCTCGTTCGAGTAGATGAGTCGGAAGCAATTAGTGAGTTGTTGTGAAGAGTGCTCGTTCGAGCAGTTGGCGGGATTGTTCGAGCATCTTCATTGGATGTTGTTTCGGATTCATTTCCATGTGTTTTTGGCATTCAAGTGTGGTTTATTTCTGTTTATTCCTATGTTAATTATCATACTAGTTGTGATGTTTATTGTTGATGTTAAATGTGGCTTAATAGTGATTTAATATGTGGTTCTATAATGAATTATTGCTTCTCTATAAAAGAATAAATCATTCCTATAACAAAAATACCACAAAGCACACATATTCAGAAGACTTTTTATTTGTAGAAACTTAAGAGTGTTATTTATTGAATTAGTGTTTGTGATATTGAGAAATTGTTCTCTATAGAAGTTTATTTATTGGAAAAATTATCGTGAATAATACAAATTTTCACTAATTTTCTAATAATAATACGAATTTTCGATTAGCCTTGGAAATTCACATCAAAGTTGGTATTATTCAGGGTTAATCGAAAGTTCGTATTATTGTAGGAAAATTAGTAAAAATTCGTATTATTCACGGTAAGTTCGTTGTAGGAAAATTAGTGAAAGTTCGTATTATTGTAGGAATATTAGTGAAAGTTCGTATTATTTATATTGTATTGTTGAATCTTTGTAAATAAAATTATATTTGAGGGATATAACACTTGTGTTCATATTGTTATTCAATTTGATAGCGTCTTGAGACTTACATTTGAGCTTAAAATCCCATGATTGTAAGTAATATCAAAAAATTACACATAAGTACTAACCATAAACCAAATCCTCAATAATCAAACGAGGACCCCACTAGAAAGGTAGCTAAAAACTTGCAATAATTAATAATCACAAGTTCACAACCACAAAAGAAAAAGATTTTCTTTTTATGATATTACATAGAAGTACTTTTTGTAATTTAACATTTTTTAAAACCCTTAACATTAACCGTAAAACCTCTGATTAAAATACTACTAATAATAATACACTAAATAATTAAGCATTAAGCACTTAATTAATTAATAATTGTAGAAGATAATCAACGGCGGCAACGAGTAATACAAGAGCAACCACGATGGTAAGGATTAGCAGGTCCACGAGCTTTGAAACAGTTATGAGTATAATAAGATCTACCAGAACGAGGAGGGCATGGCACACGATTAGCTGACAGCGCAGCATAAGAAATATAGGAGTAGTACACTCTATTCCAGTAAAGAGATCTCCTTTTACTAATTACATTTTCTTCATCAAGATTATTTAGCTGATTATCAACAAAATCATTATCTGAATAATAAACCATTGATATTGCAGATGATGATGAAGCCCAGTCAAATCCAACGTCGGTGATGAGAGCTGCAGCTGGGGTACAGTGGAAGCTAATGTAGGAGATCAAAAAAAGAAAGAAAGAAAAAAAGATAAGGGGTTTTGAGGATGACATTGTTGTTTGGGAGGAGAATTAGTGAAGGAAAAAGAAAGGTGAAAAAATGTAGGAAGTATTAAAGATGAGGTGAGTCACATGGGAAAGAGTAGAGTAAGACAGCTGGGAATAATGAATGCGGACCCTGCTTGGGTCTCGGTAGTCAGTTATGTTTCCCTTAATTGGTGCCCTGTTTTTGTTTTCTGCTTTCATTTTTTTGGATTAATTAACTACTGTTTAATCACACTGGTTATTATGGAGTATGTTTATTTTTGCCTTGTTTGTTGTGCCCTCTTTATATGCTGAGTCTATTCTACTCAAGCTCATTTGTCTAGTAGAGTAAATCAGTAATGCGTAGGTTATAAGTAGAGTTATTTAAAGAAGTCCTAACTCTAGGAATTTTATGATTAATTTGGGTTTAACAAATAATATGAACAAATTTATTACTCACTCCTATTTATAATTATTGTCCACTTTCTTTATCTAATCAACTCACTCTAATTGTCCATTTTCTATTTTTGGTAAAGAATTTTAATCTAAATACCCTTAACTACCCCAACTTATATAATTTAAAATACCTCACCTACCACCTTTTCAATTATTATAATCACTTAAATACTCCAACTACCAACTTTACAATTATTATAATCTTTTAAAATACCCCAACTACCATTTTCTTAAAATCCGTGTCCAATCCAAAATGGACAATTATTTTGAATAGGAGGGAGTATTAATTTAGTTTATCAAATAATAAATGTTTTCAAGTAATCCAGCATTATAAAGAACATTATCAATAAATTGACAAAATTTCCATGAAATTGACATTACTCTCTATAAAACCACCAATTAATTTTTTTTTAATTTATAAATTGGGTCAGCTCCAAAACTTGAGACGTCTATTAGAAGACGGTCTCAAATAAGAATTTATGTAAAGCAATAAATACATCACAAAAACTAAAAAAATAACGTGTTGAAGCGCACTAATACAAAAAACTGTGTGCATATTTCATAAATCATCATACACTATATTAATTTTAATGTATAGTGATGAAAAAGTCAAAGTGAATATGAGAGTGACAAGTGTAATATTTTTATTGGTTAGTATTTTTGGCAGGAGTATTTATGGCCAGGAAATTTTTAAATACAGCAGGATTATTTATTACCAAGGATTTTTAATGTTTAGTATAGTAATTATATGACCAGGAATCTTTTCCTAAATACGGCATGAGTAAACTTGACTAGGGATTTTTAATGTTTAGTTTAGTAATTATATGACAATATGGCAATAATAACAATGAGATCAGAGATTTTGACCAGTAATTTTTTATTTATGGCAATAATAGTATAGTGATTAATTTATTTATGACCAGAGATTTTGACAACTGAGACAAAATTTCTACAAATTTAAAACGGCAGGATTTTGAAATATGTCATCGTACTAAGAATGTAGTATATAAACAGGTGTTTCAAAACTTATAAACTCTTTATTAACAACCTATTTTGTGTTTTTTATATTTAATTCTTTTTTTATAATTACAATGTATGTATGTAATAATTTATCACGCACCTTCATTTAATATTTTCGTTCGTATAAAATTTCACTAAAATATCAATGTATTAAAAATTCGTGCATTGCACGGGTTTCTATCCTATTTTAATAAAGATGAAGAAAAATGACAAATGTCGCAACCAGAATGATTTTGACAATTGGATAAATTTGATTAGATGAATATGCTGACCAAGCAAATTAAGTATTAAATTGTATTATTTAACTAATACATTATATAAGGAAATCTAGCAATTTGTTTTAATTTGATATTAAATTGCCTCAATTGGATGACAGTATATGAGTAATTAGTCATTAATAATTAATTGATACATGTTTAAGAAAGGAAATTATGTTATTTAACTAATACGTTAAATAAGAAAATCCAACAATCAATTTTTAATGTGATATTAAATTGTATTAAAAGGATTAGATTAAATAGCCAATAAAAATTTTTCATTGATTGATTAAAAAAAAGTTATATTGCGTCAATAAGATAACAATTTGATTTTTTTTTGATTGATTGAATAAAAATTAAAAACGGAAAATCAGTTTTTTCAATTGAATAGCAGAGTTTTAAACCAAAATCAATGAATATACAAAAAAATAATGAGCGAATAAATTGTAAGCATGTTAATTTTGTTTATATTGAAACCTCAAATGAATTGACTATTATGACAATTAGATTCTACTACATGTATTGGTTACTCTAAAATCATGCGTTACTACACACATATTGTGAATATTTTGTGAAAAGAAGTGATATTTGCAACTTGATACATATTAGTGAATATTTTATTAATCTCTTTGATAGAAATAATCCCATTAAGATGATTTTTTGATAAGATTAACAAATTATAAATAATTATGTAATATTTTGATTTTTTGAATAAAAGATGAATAATCAAATATCAGTTATAAGTTATAACATAGTTAGTAATATAATAGTATATTTTGTTTACAAAAAATTCTTTTAATATCAGTTTTTATAGCCCAGAATCAATTTTATACTCTGGTTTTAGCTTAATATCAGTTTTTAATATCAATTTTAGCTTAATTGATTGAAAAGAAAATTAAAATTTTATTCAACTAAATAAGGAGGAAAATAAATAGAAGAACCCCAATATATGCTATAAACATTTAACAGAAAACTAGAGCAATTATACAATTACTAAAAAGCTTGGAAAATTCTATATGACATCCTTACAAAGATTTTCCATATGGAATAATTAAATTGATTTATTGCTATATTTATTATTGCACTAAATAAGGTAAAGTTCATTTTATTTTATAACATGGCATTATACTTTATCATATTTCTACTATATTGATTAATTGATTGAAATAAAACACCAAAATTTTATATAAGTAGTAAATAAGGAGAAAAGTAATAGCAACACCCCTATATATGCTAAAAACATTTAACAGAAAACTAGAGCAATGTAGATAAAACTAAAAAAAGTGAAAAGTAAATAGCAGCACCCCATTATAAGGGCTTCCAACTTAATAGATTTAATAAATAAATATATAAATGTTTAAAATCATAATACTTTTATATTTTAATACTAATAACCGTGCATTGCACGGGTTTTTATACTAGTAGTCTATAATGATACATATTGAGTTATACCACATTAATAGCGAAAATAAGGACAATTGAAATACTTTTGTTTTATAAAGGTCTCATTAATATATTGATACTAAATTTACAAATCTTACATCAATTGTGAAAGTGAGTACAATACAACACATTGTTGATAAAGTTAAGTGATCAATATTAGTACCAAATAGTAATTATATATGAGGAAAAAAATTTCTACATAGAGAACTAAAAAAAACAAAATATTAGTTTCATTTGGCTAACTTTTGTGCACATTTATTACCCTTCTAATGTGCCAAGTCTCGAGTTTTTCAATGATTTCATAATTCATATTACGCCTGATTGCGTGATTGTACCTTGTTATCCCCTTTGGATTATTTAATGGTTTTTTCACGTATTTCAAAGCCAAAGAGGTTGATTTCCATGTGTTTGAGGCTTTGACACGCTTTTAAAGGCTCCCTGGAGACAACGTCAAGTTTGAAGATACTCGCGGTGTTTCAAAGGTGCAAAGATATGCGTTTGCATGAGGATTCGACCGAATCTCTAAACATTAAGTCAAATGGAGCTATTGACTATCCTCTATCATTTCAATAATCGGCAAATACAAGCTATTCAGGTGAAACAACACTAGTTCGACCGAAAGATCTTTCCCGATTCGATCGAATAATCTTTCATTCACATTATTATAAAAGTTATGGTTTTGGGCGAGTGCAATGTAAGTTCGGGCAAACCACAACCATTCACCAGAATGATCCTTTTTTATTTAGGCAATGGCTCCTAAAGCACCAAAGCAGTTTTTAAGAATCATCGAGGTTCGGCCAAATGACATACATGTGCTGTTAAATGGGCCTGTTTTCCTAAGCACTTGTTTTCCTCCTTAAATCTGATCACTTGTAGTGTAACACCCCGTCATTTTAATGACGTCATTAATTATTCTTATTATAATCAATTTTGGAGAGTTTATAAATATATTAAATTAAATTGAGTTAGTCTTAATAAATTTCTTTTATATACGAATTTAAATATTAACGTAAATATATATTAAAGATACAGTTACGATTTCTAAAAGGAAGAGGTTCGAATCAAAATTATTATTTTATTAAAACGTATTAGCACACGAAGGTGAGTTTCTTAGTTGAGCCTCGCAAGAAGATGAATTTAAGTAAATAAATAAATAAGTAAATAAAATAAATAAGGGATGGATTAGGGTTTTATGTGGGTACCCTTACTCTACTCCCTCACTCAAAAACCATGACACCCATCTCCCTCCTTCCCTCTCTTTTTTTCCCTTGCTTTCTCCTTCTGTGCGCTACCAGCTGCTGGCCGACTGTGCCGCCACCATCAACGCCCAACCTGCTGCACCTAGACCTCCACAAGCGACACCTTCTTCTGCCCGTGCGTCCGGCTCCTACAGCAGCAGTTGGCTGCGACTTCTCCCCCACCGGATGCGTTGCTGTGCCGCCAGCAGGAGGAGGTCCATGCTGCTGTTCTTCCACCATCACACGCAGTTACCGCCTCCACACCTACACTAGTGGAAAAAATGTTATTTGTTGCGCCTCAAAGGTTGCGGTCATGCCAAAACCGCAGCCAATAATCAATTTTTTTTGGAGCCTTCAAAGGCTGCGGTCATGCCAAAACCGCAGCCAATAATCTTAAAAAAAAAATTTGATTTATAAAGAGGTATTTTTTTCTAAACCTAACAAGCATTCCTTCCGCCTCTCTTATTTTCTTCCTCTTTCTTCCTAAACCTAACTAGCAGTCTCAATTTCTTCCTCTTTCTTGTTCATTTTCTCAGCAGATTCAAAGAAATTGTGAATCAAGTTCCGACTTCATCAAAAAAAAGATGATACAAAATTTAAAAGAAATTGTGAAGGTATCTTTTTCGCCTCTTGTTTCTTCTTTCTTCTTCCATTCTCTAAACCCTAATTGTTTCTTCTTCCATACTTAAAGAAATTCTTCAATTTTTTGCTTCATTTAGAGTATGCAGTATCATTTTTTTTCCAAATCTTAAAGGTAATATAGTCATCTTTTTTTTTTTTGTTCTTCCATTCTCTAAAGATTTTTTTTTCCAGATCTAATGTTGATTAATCTTGTTTGATGATTAATCTTCAAGATTTTATTCCAGATTAAGGTAATATAGTCTTCAAGATTAAGGTAATATAGTCTTCAAGATTTTTTTTCCAGAGTTTTTTTTCCAGATTTTTTTCTAGCTTCATTTCGTCCACAAAACCGATTGAACAAGGTAATGTTTTTCCTTTTCTTTTTTCCATATCTAATGTTGATCATTAATCTTGTTTTTCTTTGTTGTTTTTAAAAGATAGTTTAATTAAAAAAATTTCTTTGTTTTTTTTATTTGCAGATTCGTTTTCTTCTTGCAAATAATTCAAGACACTCTCAGATCTGTTGCAAATAATTCAAGACACTCAGATCTGTTCTTTAGTATTTGTTTTATTACTCTTAATTCAATGTAAATTAAATTAATAGAAGAAATTTTTCGATTTCGTTTGCTTATGTGCTTCATTTCGTTTTCTTCATTTCGTTGTAAAGTTACACTCTCAGATCTGTTTGCTTATGTTATTCATTTCGTTTTCTTCTTGCTCTTGATGTTGCACTTAATAAACGATGAATGTATAAAACAAAATGAAAAAAAAAGAGGGACTAAAGGCCGCGGTTTTTCAAAAAACCGCAGCCTTTAGTCCCTCTTTTTTTTTTGTTCTAAAAAAAGGCTATAGGCTGCGGTTTTTAGGACCGCAGCAAATAATCTTTACCGCAGCAAATAATCTTTCCTCATCTGCTGCTATTACTAATGCTGCGAGTCAAAATCGCAGCCTATATTGGCCAAAAAACCGCAGCCTATGAGGTTTTTTTCACTAGTGCTATCTCCTTGTCCATGTCTTAGTTTCACCCTTGTAAGCCACCATTTCTTTCTCTAATTAATTTCTTTTAGTTTCAATTGAAATTTTATTTAAGAGTATGAGTTTTGGGTTGGTTATGTATTAAATTTATTGAATCCTGCTATGAGTAATAATTAAAGGTGTTATATTTAAATATTAAATAATTAGGACTTGATTTAGAGTTGAAATTAGTAATGGTGTGGGCTTTCATGTTAGCTTTGGTGGTGTATTAGTTTTATTGATTCCTGCGATGGATAATAGTTAAAAGTGTTACCTTCAAACATGAAATGATTAGGGTTTGGATTTAGAGATGAAATTACTAAGAATGTGCGTTTTAAGCTATATTTTGGTGGTGTGATGATTGATTAAATAACCTTAAAAGTTGTTGTGAGACTTAGTCGATTGATTGTTGTTGTGATAATTAGTAATGGTGATGATTGTAGTTGACTTTAGAAGCGATTTTGATGGTTAATTTGGGAGTAATAATTCTTAATTGGTGCGACTTGATCGTTGTGACTTACAAGTACTCTTACTAGATTGTTATTGAAATTATCCATGCATAATTTTAGTAATATCATGAGTATAATGTCAACTTATTGTCGAAGGTTGCTAAAGTTACTTGTGATGTTTTGATTGTAGTCTTTCTAGCTTGGAGAATGTTATAAATGATTCACATAATCCTTTTGTTCTTAAATTGATGGAAAGACTTGTGTTGTTGTTGAGTTAATGATCATGACATGTATTGAATGAAAAGTGTGCGTGTTAGAGCAATTAGAAACTCACATTGAATGAGTAATAGTGGTTACTTCGATTTTAGGACAAAGCAGATAAGTGGACTTATTAGTTCTACTCCTAACTTATATAGGTGCCCACTTCATAAGAGGAAAGTAGAACCTTAATTGGGTGACTTTTGAAACTTTTGGACGTGCAGCGACGCTTGCAGGTACGTACACGGGGTAATTAACTCTTGCATGCATCTTGCATTGTATATTTACCGATATTGAATTGTTTTAAAACATATAATGTACACAATCTATGAATCGTCGTCAAATGAAATATCAAAGTTTTTGATTTTATGATTTTCAAGTTTACTAGTAGAGAACGATGCTAATATGCTAAATATTTGGTAATGATTTTGAATGAGAACGATTCGATTCCCTTGATATCGAACTAATTATTATTTGTTTGAAAGGGAGCGACTCTCTTATTAATGATACTGCTTATTGTTAGTTGGAAATAGTGAATGATTTTCTTATTAATGATATCGATTATTGCTAGTTGAATGAGAACGATTCCCTTATTGATGAGTTTGACTTGCGTTAGTTTGAATGGTAATGACTCCTTTGTTATTGAGATTGATTCATGTTAGTTGAATAGGGGATGGTCCCCTTATTAATGTGGTTGAATTATGCTTTATGAATGGGAAAGAATCCCTTGGTGATGGAGTAAGAAAGTGTTGAATAAGGTGAAATAGAATGGGAATAAATCCCTTAGTAATGGAGTAAGAAACTTGTTGGTTGTAATGGGAAGGAGTCCCTTAATGATGGAGTAAGAAAGTTGTTGGTTGTAATAGGAATGAGTCCCTTATTGATGAGATAGCAGATTTGTTTGATTATTGTGGCTCCCCTGGTTAGGGTACCCCAGTTGGTTTAGTTCTCGGAGGCATGGATCATCAGTATATGGTCGCTGTACGGGGGTATGTTCATACATTACCATTGGGCGCCGGTATGGCCCGTCACCGCCCTTGGTTGAGGTGTTGCCATATGGGTCTTGCAAACCCAATATGGTGGCCTCTAGTCACATATTTTTAGGTATTTTGGCTCCGCTGGTTTGGTACCCTAGTGGGTTTAGTTCCCGGAGGCATGGATTATCTATATATAGTTGTTGTACGGAGGTATGATCATAATTTACCGTTGGGCGCCGGTATGGCCCGTCACCGCCCCTTTGGTTGAGGTGTGGCCATGTGGGTCTTGAAAACCCTAATATGATGGCCTCTAGTCACATATATATAAAAATTTGAAAATGATTTAGCTCTTGGTTCAAGTGATACCGAGAAGTTATGAAGTCAAAAACAAGTTATGAAGTCGAAAAGAAGTGAAGAAAATGGAATTGACAGTGAGAAGTAGAAGCTAATGTTCAGTGGTTATGATTGATACTTGGAGTGTTGTGAAATCACCCTCATATTATGACATACTTTATTGATGCTAATTATGCCCTATTATGATATGATGTTAAATACTGACGTGTACTATTTGTTTTCTTTGTTGATGGCTCATCTTTGATGGCCCTGCTATGACGCGTTGGTCAATGATCTTACGTTGAGCAGTGGGGACATCATAGATAGACATTACAGGTGATGGAGCTTCTATGCATTGCATACGGGGGGAATGAGTGAGAACGTTGAAGCATACAATGCTCTATTAGTTTTTTACGCTACATGTAGTTTCTTTGTATTTAAATTGGTTTATGTTTTTGGCTTGAGGCACATGTCTTCTTTTTGTATAAGTTATCTCAACTGCGTAATTTATAACCTGTATGGTATTAAAGAGTCCTTTCTGTTAAAAACGCAAGCGTTGACACCGGAACCACGATCCATGCTTGGCATGTCGATTTGAGAGGCCGACGATGAACCATTCCGCCGTGGTGTGAGATTTTAAAGGCAATGGTGCCTTAGATTAGCTTAATGTTTATACTGTGCTAACTCCTCTACCAAATGTTTGAGTTTTAGCAGAGATGCTGCCGAAATTTCCGCTCACTTGCCTTTTTTTTTAAAGATTAACCTTTAACGTTATTCAAATTCTTTTCCTTTTTCTTTTTATGTAACACCCGAATTTCCTCTCGTCTTTCACGATTTTGGTTTCGTTTAAGGGGTCGGAATTTCAGGGGTGTTACATGTAGGTATTTAGGGGCACTTTAGGCATCATTTTTAAACTATAAATACCCGTTAATATGTGTATACATGACTTATGCCTTACTTTATGCTTTCATGTACATTATGTTTATGTTTTATAATAGATACTTAAGCTTTCATTAGTTCTCTAAATGTATTAGGAAGAAGCAACCTGATTTTAGGTTTTTGGTCATAGAAATAAGAATAATAAAAGAATAAAGTAAACTAACAATGAGAGAAGGAAAGAAAAAACACTAATAAAATAAAAAGAGAGATATCTTATAGTATTATATTACTAAGTCACTTGCTTAGTTTAACAACCTCAATTAATCACGACACAATATTTGAAGGAGAATAATTTTAGGTGGAGTTGAATAAATAATTTGTAGGCTAAGATCACGAAGAAAGAAATTGAGCCTAAGTATATGGATAATACTATATATATCTCTGTTTATTATATTAGTTTTTTTTTTTTCCTTTCCTTCTCTTATTCTTCGTTTACTTTATTTTTTTTGTTATTCTTATTTCTATAACGAAAAACTCAACATCAGGTTGCTTCTGCCTATCCAACATTTATCATCTTCCTTAAGCTTCCCCTTCCCAAACCCTAACCTTGCTACACTCTATGAATCGAAAAAATTTTCCTTAGAAAAATCAACCCTTCCCTCAATTTCTTGATTCATTTCAATAAACAACAAAAAAACTCCTTCAATATGGTAGTCATTTTGCAAGCCAACATCTATTCACTTCCTCCTTCGTAAAGGCCCCTTCATCTTCCTCTTATGTTTGAAAATAACGAACAAACATTAAGTATGTATGTCCCTTTTTCTTTCTTTAATTTTCGAAATTAATTGCATCAATCATCTGCAATTTTTGTCTTGATTTTTAAAGCATAATTTGAGCAATCTTCTTCATCACCTAGTTCTTTGTTGTTAGAACCACCCCATAACCATTTTCTCGCAGTTCTATTGATTCTAATGCAAACTAATTACCCTAAAATCTTGGTTATTTCGTGATTCTTATCTTTGTTAGGAGTGTCAGGCAAGTTGCATATGCAGCCGTCTTGGCGAATGGACATCCTTTCGGACACCAAATAGGTGAGAGAAATACTTATTGTACAAGGAAAGTACCATGTTCTAGGGAATGGTTAATTTTGGTAAAATGTGTTACCAGTTCAGTTGGGTGAATGAAATAACCGACCAAAAATGGGGGCTGAGAAATAAATACCCCAAACAAATAAGGTCTCTCATGGACGAAATATTTGCAATCACACCAGAAGCAAGGTGGACTAGTCATACTATTGAGTCCTCCAGGACATCAGACTCAAAGGTCTAGTGGGCAACTTGTATAGGTAATGGTAAAAAATTATGCCACTTGGAGAAAAGTCCACCTGGGAGGATTAACGCAGAATACTCGTGACTCGGGTAAAAGGCATTTGGAGAGAGAAATATAGTATTTAGGGAGAAGAAATAGGAACTGAAAGGTTTAGCTTAACTAAAGGATAAAAAAATATAGAAAGATTTACAGACATTTGTGCAATTAATGCAAAGTAGAGACTATATGGTAACTTAGGTATGAATTATTTGTAATCAATGCCTTTATGATATACACAGTCATAGCCATGCAAACGACCCATAATCGCCCTATGTCTCTTAAAGAGTGGCGGGACAAGATTCGAATCGAGTATCATTCAAACAATAAACAAAGAACCTCAACCCTAACCTAACACATGAACCACTATCACCAAACCTAGGGTTTCACGAAACCAAAACACCTATAGAAACTACTCACACATAATGAAAGCTACTAAAACAAAAATGGAAGAAGACATGAATGGAAGCATTAAGGCAAGAAATAAATCAAGAAGAAATAAGAGCGAAGCAATAAATATAACTACCAACTACTCTACAAAGCAATAAATGAAGCAAGAACAAGGTTGAAGAGCAAATGAACAATAAGTGAAGCAAAACTCAAGACAAATGTAAAGAAAGTAATAAATGGCATCAAAGTAAAAATATTGAAAGCAAGAAAGCAATAAATGAAAGTAAACTTAGATAATCTTGGAATAAAAGTAAAGATACAATACTTGGAATGCAAAAAGAAAGTATAAACACTAATCTAAGGCATGAAATGTAAATGGAAATCAATAAAATGATGTTATAAGTTTAGAGTGTTTCTCTCAAAGTAGGCATGCCCTCAACATTTAGAAATAAGGGTTTATATAGGCTGTACAAAAGGGGGACAAAAGCCCTAAAAATAACCTACAGTTTTATCTTGCGAAGAAAAAGAACTGCACTAAAAATGACACTCATTCACCCGAATCCCAATGCCCATTCGCCTGAATGGACCTTATTCGCTCGAATGGGTCACATTCAGGGTTTTTAGTAGCTTTTTAAACCAATCAGTAGAGTTCGACATCCATTCACCCAAATGTGTTTAGGCCTTCGCCGGAATGCATCTTTGCTCGCCTGAATCTTCATTCATTCGGCATTTCCAGAAGCTATGAAAATACCTGAAATACCCTTAAAACACCGCGGAGACAAGAGCAAGGTAAAATCAAGTGTAAAATCTTATAAAACCATCGAGAAACAACGAGATTCGACACTATAATGGGGATATAATTGTGCTTTAAATCGAGCACATCAACGTTCATTAACATAAGGAAACACTAGATGTAGATAAAACCCAAGAAGTGCGTGTTTGAGATTAGATTCGAGAATTTTTTGGGCTATCTTGTCAGCTAAAAAGAAATTAATGCCAATCCCTAGAAGGTCCATGTTGTGTTGGCTCTATCTGATGTATAATCTAAAAGGATTAGATTAACAAAAAAGGGGCTTTTGAAATGTTACAAGGTTTAGACAAGGAATGTGTTTAGCTTAGAAGGTGTAGGTATGAAATTGGAGTGATTTTATGGGATATATGTGGTATAATGTTGATTGAGAAAGATAGTTTTGGTTTTGACAAAGGTTTAGGACATGATTCAAAGGTATTCTGGAACAAGATATTTAAGGTTTTGAAACACATTTTGAAGGACTATTTTTCTAATTTTTTTATCTTTTGAAAAAAAAACTAGGAACACTCACTAGATTGTTATAATTCAAAGATAGGCAAGTAAGGAATACTCACTTAATCTTGCTAGGTTGTATTCTTAATTTGAGGAACACTAACTCGAATTAATCATAAAAAATAAGTATGTTTTGAACTCTTATAAACTCATTAATTTTGTCAACGATGAGAAATTAACCTAACTATTGGGAAATCATTCAAAATACTTAACACAAGTATAAGAAGAAATGCATAAGTCAAAGCTTTTGATTGGAATTCGGATTGGATGATTTTTATTCACAAAATAAAGAGTTTAAATAGACTTACAATCATAAGAAAATTCTAGAAAAATGACCTCTCACTTGACTACAAACAATCAAGTGATTGCGTTAAGCATAACCAAAAATTTCAGAAGCCCCTTTCGAATTCTATTCCAAGAATCAAATCCCTTTTTATCAAAGAAAACAAACCGTTCATACTAATAAAAACATAAAATGAAACACCTCAAATTCAAACCATTGAAAGATAATAATTCGTCCCTTGTGATGCTTGAGATTCGAAAACTCTTGGTTGCTCATGGAATGCTTCAAATTTTTTGATAGTCTTCTTGAATTCCACCATTAAGATGAACATGAACCAGCCATATTGAAGGGAATGAAGGGCCGAAATACTTTAGCCAAAATAAAGGAACAATTCAACAAATGATAAAGGATAGAAAAAAAACTTGCCATATTTATGGACCAAATAAATGAGGAAATAATATCCTTATGAATATTCCCCTTTAAAGGCTAATTAAAGTCTGATTTTAACTGGCTTATTTTAGGCAAAAAATTCAAATCAGCATCCTCTTTTATTGTATGAAAAGTCGTAGCTCACTTACACCTATAAGGACTAATTTTGCTACACTTTGAACTCTTTACCAAGACCTTCAGATACAAGTCAGAGCAAGACTCATAATGAGAGGACCATGTAACCCGTAGGAATCAAATAATGACTCTTTAAAGGATTTAGCTAGGATTAAGTCTTTAGAATGTTCTTGGACTGATTTTACATCATCTTCCTCCTCTTTAAAAGGAGTTGTCCTTAACTCTTCAACTTCCAAGTATAGAGCTAAGTCACCAATATTGAGTGTAGCCGAAACATCATGCTTATCACCAAGATTAAATTTGTATGCATTGTCATTTATCCTCCCCACAATTTCAAAAGGACCTTCAACTCTAGGCATAAGCTTGTGTTTTCTATGGCTCGAAAATCTTTCGTTGTGCAAATGCACCCAAGCCAAGTCTCCAAATTTCCTAGTACCATGCACATTTTTATTTGCTTGCTTCTTGTACTCTTTATTTGCCTTCTCAATATTCTTGCTTACTTCCTTATAAATATTAAGCATAAATTCAACATGTTCTTTTGCATTACCATGAACAAATTTATCCATAGGAAGTGTGATTAAATCAATATGCATGTATGGATTGACAACCATAATTGATTCGTTACTTTTGGCTGTTCTAGGAAGTGCCATACTGAAATCCATACTCAAATCTTCGCATGCACGTTCAGGAACTAGAAGCGGTTTGTACAATCCTTTGTGAAATGCCATTTTTGCTTACTGACAAATTGAACGACGCCTCAAGGCCTTGCTAACACGAGCTAACATCCGTGGCCAATAAAAATGACCTTGTAGTATCTCCCAAGTCTTTTGAATCCCCTTGTGACCAACCATACCTCCTAGATGTGCTCGTTTTTAGAGAACACTTATATCCCATTATAGTGTCGACTCTAGGTTTTTATTATGCTTTTTACACAATTTACGCATGATTTTACCTTGTTCTTTTCTCCATAGTATTTTGAGGTAATTTCAGGTATTTTTAGAGGTTTCAACGTAATTTATGTTGTGTACGAGACTTGGAAACTTTGATTGAAGATTAGAGGCGCGTATCGGAGCCATGACATCTTTTCCAAGCCCTACTCAAGGTACCCACAAAGTCTAGACGCCATCTAACACTTTAAGGGATCATATTGGGCCAACAAAGGAGGCATTCGACTGAAACACACAACATTTTGTCGAATGAGCACATAGTTTGGGCGAATGAGCATAAAAACTCAAGGAAACAAGTTAGAAACTCATGGAAACCCGAATTGTGGCCCATTCGGGCGAATTCCCTATCAATTTGCGCGAATGGGACTTAAAAGTTGCGTTGTTTCGATTCTTCGCGAGTTAAAACCTAGGGCTATTTTAGGGCTTTTAAGGCACATTGTTCTTAGCCTATATATACCCCGATTTTCTATAATAACCCGATGCCTAGTTCGAGTGTCTTTGTGCGGTTATGCCTGACTCTAGAACATCAACTCCTATTATGCTTTACTTTACTTTTTGCCCTAGATTAGTTTATTATTCTTTGCTTATGCTTTCTTCTTCACTCTAGCACTTCATTTATGTAAGTTTATTTCTGTAATGGTTTATGTCTTTATTGATTTGTTCTATTGCTTTCCTTTAATGATTTACTTTATTGCTTTCATTTGTGCTTTTACTTAATGTTTTCCTAGTATAGGTTTAGTGCTTTTATGTTCTTCGTTTCCTTTAATGTTTTTTTATTATTTTCTTGCCTATTATGCTTTCCATGTTTATTGCTTTTAGTTTTAATATGTTTCAATAGTTATTTTAGGGGTTTTTGATTAGAGAAATCCTAGGTTTAGTTTTGTCTTCAATGTTTTGGATTAGGGTTGAGGTTGATAATGATTGTTGATAGATATTCGAATCGAATCTTGTCTTGCCACTCCTTGAGAGACATAGGGCGATTATAGGTTGTTTGTGTAGCTTAAAGGGTCACAAAATTCCCCTTGTCATCTTGAGTGCCTTGTTGGATCGTCGTTCGATCCCTCTTAACCTAGCTTATCTTTATTTCCAATAGATCTCCCTAGGCTGGACCTAGTCTAGTCCCAACTTGTCTTTCATTGTTTAGTTTAGCTCTTTATTCTTGTTATTAGTATAGTTCACCCACCAACCAACCTTCCATACAACTTTCCCACATTAAGCTTAGAGTCTAGCACCCCTTGTTTGTGTGGTTCGACCCCTGACTTACCACTACACTCGTTGTAGTAGTATTAGGGTAATTATAAATATTATTTGTATACCCAAGGCTTTAAGTATTAACGACGTGCTAGAAACTGGTTATCATAATGGCGCTGTTGCCGGGGATAAGGAGTTTTGTTGAGATTTTATTCTTAGTGTGGTTTTTGAAAATCTTTTGTTTTTTAAAATTTTTGTTATTTTTCTTCATGGCTTACGATCTCTTGCATCAACACGAGCATGAATTGTTTTAGAGATTCTTTATTAGATATTAGGATTCTCTCCCTTATGCGCATAATGTTGAACAATGGCAAATTTGTCTTGACCTTTATTAGGGTTTGAATAGCGAGACTAGGGAATTCAAGGATGATGTCCAATTAAATGCATTCCTTGACCAAACCCTGATGTTTTGTTTGAATTTCTCTAGATGGTTGGCTAAGGATAACTTTATGAAAGAATATCCCGGTTTCAACTAGCCTACCCCTTCACTGATTACATTTACGGGGAAACACCAATGTGGGGGATGAGTTGGAGAGAACGTGGAGTGTTAACCAATTGAAAAGGGCTTTTAAGGAGAGACTAAAGACCCATGACCACCTTGTGCCCTTAGCATTAGACCATGACCTAGACTCCCCTTGCTCCATAGCTTACTTCTCTCCCTCTCTTAATGATCAACTTATGGATGAGTATTATGATGATATGTACAATTATGAGAAGTTTACATTCCCCACACCCTTGCATCATGACCCTCCTGTTCCTTGTGTTGATACACCACCTACAAGTGAGAATCTTCTTGAGGTGCCTTATGTACTTAGTACTAATGAAGCTCTCACATATGTGCATGATCATATGGCTAGTGAACCCAATGACTTAGAGGTAGATATGCCTTCGATTGAGGAGTCTCAAATGCATAACCCTAGTGTGCCTTTTGTTAAGTCTCACCCTACACCTTTCAGTCACTGTGAGATGCTTCCCATCACCCTCCATCTTGCTCAACTTGATACTTCTGTTAAGCATGATTGAAAGCATAAACAACAAGAAATAAACGAACAAGAAACAAAGGAGCAAGCAATAAATGATTACAATTAATAATGAAGAACAAGAAAGCAATAAATGAAGCAACTACTCTAATAATTGTAAAGAAAACAATAAAAGCGTTAAATGAAAGTATTAGAAGACAAGAATGCCATAAATATGAAATAAACATACATTAACGAAAGCTTGAAAGGAACAAAAGAAATCTGAATACAAACCTTGAATGTAAATGAAAGCATTAAAGGAAAGCATAAACTCTATTCTAGGGCATGAAATGAAATGAAAAGCATAAAGAAATGATGTTCTACGTTGAGAGGGAATCTCTCAAAGTAGGCATGAGGGATACATTCAGAAATGGGGGTTTAAATAGGCTAAGAACAACGTGCTTTAAAAACTGTATACTAACCGTAGGTTTTAACTTACAATGAATCGAGACAGCTTATTATGGGGGGTTGTATTCGACCGAATAGGGTTCCCATTGAAATCGGTAAAATCGGATTGTAGGATCGTGTGATCCTACAAATATGCATCAATGTACTTTTAATTACTGATTATTATTTATATCTTATTAAGTTTTAATGTGTAAGTAAAAGTTTATTTTCATCTTTTAAGTTTTGAACAAAAAATACTTTTAATAATCATTTTTCAATTACAAATTAAAAAATACTTGAATTTTATAAAGGTATTTATAATTATTTTAATTATGTATTTGTACGTGAGTAAAATCTGTATTATATGAAAATATTTTACAATTGAAACTAACCATGTTGGATCGAATCGTAAACTCATAGGATCGTAGAATCATGTTATGATCCTATCACCTAAATTTTTGAGCTAAGTAGGATCACACGATTCTACCAGATTATGATCCTACGTACGATCCAGATAGGTCGCCCGTTTTTGGATCGTAAGATCGTAGAATCGTAGATTTCAATCGGGATTCTAAGAACTATAATACCAACACAAAAAAAGTATGATCTTGTTAATTGGCTATTCCGCTGAGGTGTTCCAACGACAATAATTTATGGTGGCAAAGTGTAGTGCGTTTGTATTTTTACTAATGTTGTTGTTATATGATATATGTTTAAAACTTCTCTCGTGAAACTTGCATTACTATGGTAAGCTATTTATTTGGAGAGCTAATAGTGACAATAGAACTGAAATCTACTGTATGCTTTTCTTTAGCCTTTTGCCTACTTGTTTCCTAAATTCCTCATACATTATTTACGAAAGAATTAATTGCGAATTGTAACCTTAATGTTTAGTGTTTTTGCGAATTACAGCCTTGATGTTTTTTTTTTTGCGAATTACAACCTTTTTTTTTTTTGTGAATCACAGTCTCTATAGTTCATTTTTGACCACTATTTAGGCCAAGTGATCAGTTTTGGTACAAAATGACCAGTTGACCAGCGTTTTTACCTTTGACTTTCCTTTTTGTGTTTTGATTTTTTTATTGAGTTTTTTTTCCTTTTTCATGAAATTCTTTTTCCCAATTTACCTTTCTTTTTCTCTCCTTCTTCCCCTAACATTTAACCTAATCCACCATTAAAACTCCTCTAAAACTACAATGAAACTCCATCTAAGTGACTTTTAATTTTTTTTGTTTTTATGTGATGTCTTCTTTCCTAACATTTAACTCAATCCATCATTGAAACTCCATTACTATCAAATGAAGGCCTCAACTAAAAATGTTTTTTTAACAAAATAATCCTCTACTTCCTGTTCTTGCGAAACAATGAAGTTACTTACTAGCAAACGATTGAACTTGTAACAACCCGTCTTTCAGAAACAAGAAAGGTTCGTGGAAAAACTTTTAAGACGGTTGTCACTTACTCTAAAATAAAATAAGAGCAACGATATAAACCTTATAACCTAAAAGTAGTAAACCAGGTGGTAGAAAAAGACCTAGAGTCCACTCTCACACTTCCAGCCCGTATGGTAGGAACCATGCAATTCACCATCTGTATAAAAATATAAATCCACAATCAATGGGGAGTAACTAGCTGTCCTTCCTAATCATAAAACACATAACAATATTATCTCTAATTACAACAAAGCTTAAACAATTTATCCACTAGTTATATGAATATATAAATCCAATTTAAAACCATTTTTTGTATGAAAATCAAATTTAAAACAATTAAAACTTTAATTGAATATAAATTCCATAAATTGATTTAAATAACCATATAAATCAAATAAGTATGGTTTAAAAAAATTTTGAAAACATAATCAACAAGTGGAGAAGGAACGAACGCCGGTGTTAGATGCCCACAAGATGGCCTTACACTAACACCTCCTAAGGTTTGTCGGGCGAACCCCAGTCTATTAAAAATAGACCTGTGTAAGAATGGCCAGTTCTCCCCTAGCAGTGGATGCCTCCTTTGCCTTACACCACTGGGTACCGGGACGACAACAATTAACCCAGGTATATATATATGTATTAGCATGTTCTAACCATTTAGAGATGCCAAAACAGGCCTTACACTCTTATGGCTCCTTACTCTCACAAAATATATAAAACTCAAAACTTTAGATGTAAAATCACCATCGCAAACATTCATGAGATGCCAAAATAGGCCTTACACTCAAATCCAACATCAAAAATACTTAAAACAAATATACTTAATTAACTAAATTTATTTATAGAATATAAAAACTTTCAACTATTAAATTCCAATATTTATATATATACCAAAATTGATGTTATGAGTAATGTCTGAGTTTGGGAATAAAGTCAACTATAAATTTGACTAAGTCAACAAAGTCGACCCTATTACTAACTCTTGGCAAGGAAGTACTAATGAAAGTGTTATTCTACTCAAAAGTACAATCGTGTCAACAACACTCTTAACATTTTGAAAGTAACAATACAATTAAAGATTATCAAATCATAAAATAAAATACTTTAGTAATCAAATAACCTTCGACCTACAACAATAATTAAATCAACTAACCTGCGATCAACAAATTAACAAAAAAAAAAAACAAGAGTCCACTTACTCAAATAAGCAATTAGTTTTATTTACAATTAATCATCATTCAAGTATTAAATCAATTTTTCCTAAAGCCATAATAACCTACTGTACTACACACATTTTTGTTTAATCCTTTACTAAGGAATTTCAAACATCATTGTAACACTTTTGTCAAAAACGGATCTTAAGTTTTAAGTACGAGTTTTAATTATTTTTCCAAAATAAATAAATAAATAAATATATAAATATATAATTAAATAGAACTGAAAGAACTATGCACCAAATTACTCTTCGTAAGTTATAACAAATATTCTACCTCTAGCCCCATTTCCATAACAATTCCTTAAAGTTTATCTAATAGTACATAATTTAATTGATTAGCAAATTTAATTAATTTAAATTATTTAGCTATATACCCCAATCCTTTTAGTACCCGGTTAAAGCATTATACACTAAAAGTCGAATTATATGAATTCTTTAATTTATGGGTCACAATAAACAATAATATTAAATCAATCAAATGTAAATTATTTTGCCAATAAAAAAATATTACAATAATAATATATTACTTTTACATGTCTAAATTTTCTAATAATTTAAAAAAAAATTAAAATTTATGTGAATCATGAAAAGAGAGGATAAACTAGTTACCTTTGAATGACTTTAATTAGAGAAATATAAAGCTTGATAGATAAAGAATAACAATCCTCCAAAACCCTTCTAAAAAAAATATTTCTTCAACCCAACTATAATCATCCCTAAAGATTTCTCCAACCTTAATTTATACTTGCTTGTATTGTTACAAGATAATTTGTAGATGAAGAATATAGTATATGTATATAAATTTCTATATATTAAAGAAAATGAGAAGAAAAAGAAGTTAATTTATTTCTTATTGGAACTCCATGTCGTGAGGTTCATCTTCTCCAAAAACACTCCAACACCCTTCTTTTAACTATCATAGAAAGCAATTGAAAGGTTTTTGTTAATTTTAATAAATAAAAAAAAAATTCATTTATACATGATTATACTCAATTAAGAGTATTAATTAAAGGAGAATATGAAGTGAGATGTTTTATTCAAATTAATTCCCAAAAATTTATTTATTATGTCTAATAATTTATTTGACCTTTCAATTTAAGTACTAATTAGTTCTGCACCAACCAATTTAGTAAATTAGTTAATATATTTTATCTAATAATGATAAGTTTAGCTAGTCTCTTAACTACATGAAATTAATACAGTTTTTTTACCCACTTTGAAAATGATATTTATAGTTAAAAGAAAGAGAAAATTATATAAAACTACTTATATATACCCTTCCACTACAACAAATTTAGCTTTTTGCGACATTGGATTTAGTGGCATTAAAAAAATGCCACTAATTCATATTTTTAGTGTAATAATTATTAGTTTTTATTTTAAGTTCCACCATAAAGTGATTTAGCGACACTTAATTTGGTCTTTAGTGGCATATGTAATTGTCACTATAGCCTATAGTGGCATTTGTGAGAAATGTCACTAGATCCTATGTCGCTAAAAGCTTTAGTGTGACTTTTTAATATGCCGCTAAAGGCTCTAATAAATGTCACTAAATCCTCTATATACACTATAAGAAATTAGAAATAGCGACATTTAAATTAAATGTCGCTAAATATATCCCACTAAAAGCAAATTATGTTGTAGTGTTCTTTTTAAAAAACTACCTTATGTAAAAAATTTTGCAAAAAACTACCTTATGTAATAAAGTTCTTTGCAAAACACTACCTTGTTATTAAAATCGTTAGTTGACTGTCAAAACTCACGTTGACCATCACGCCCCACTCACGTGCCACATTAAAACCCAATCTCCCTCTTCAATTATACCAATGTCGACAGTCTTCTTCATTTTACTAACCAAAATTCAGAGCATCAAATGTGCCATAACTTTCTCCCACCCTCCTTGCTCACTTCTCATTAATTGGAACTCATCAATCTACAATTGTTCTGTTGATTGTAGTAATGCATCAGTTTATATCAGTTTATGTGATGTTATGTACTTATGTTGAATGTACTGTTAGCATCAGAAGCTGATAATGGCAACAATTGTTCTGTTGAATGCAATCAGTTGTTCTGCTGATAATGGCATCAATTAAGAAAAACAGTTTCTACAAATGTTATGTGATATTCTGCTGATAATGGCATCAATTAAGAAAAACATCATCTAGCATCAGATGTTATGTGATGTTCTGTTGAATGCAATTGTTCTGCAAATGCTAAGGAGATACAATATACAATCAGTTTCTACCAACAGCAACCATTAGCAAAATAGCATCAGTTGACAAAATCAGAAGGAAAAATAGCATCAATTTCTACAAATCCCATTTCATTCATCATAATCATGTTACAATCAGCACAAGCTGTGATGGGTTTTAGAAGTGTTGGGGCATTGAAGAAGAAGAAGATGGAATGGATGATTAGAAGTGTTCGGGTTTCAAAGGTTAAAGAAGAAGAAGATGGGTTTTAATGGATGATTAGAAGTTAGGGTTTCAAAGGGGAAGAATGGAAGGAAATGGGCAGTGTTAGATTTTAAAGAAGATGGGTTTGAATGTGGCGTGATGGTCAACGTGAGTTTTGACAGTCAACTAACGATTTTAATAACAAGGTAGTGTTTTGCAAAGAAATTTATTACATAAGGTAGTTTTTTGCAAAATTTTTTACATAAGGTAGTTTATTAAAAAGAAGGGTATATATAAGGTAGTTTTATATAATTTTCTCTAAAAGAAACTACTGTTTACCATTAAATACCATTTTACCATAAGCTAAAATTATAAAGCTAACCCTAAAATTTTGGGGTGTTACAGAACTTCACTACTCTTTTCTTATTGAACATCCGAGAGGAATAAGAATAACCCACATACTAAGCAGACAAAACTAGGATTTCTATAACTCTGTGAATTTGTCATGTCATGGTAAACAGTATTTCCTACTCCAAGATAAAACCAAGATAATGACATCCCACCCAGGCAACATCAACAAAATTAAAGTAACAACCTTCCACTTTGCACCAAACCAAGGCCTAACCTCAATCTTAGGTTCGTTTGATTCCTAGAGTTCCTCAACTTCCGGAGAGGAGGACAATTCTAAAGATGAGTACTTTTATTCAAGACAAGATGTTCCAATGGTGGTTTGAGTTAAATGTTAGGGGAAGAAAGAACTCATAAAAACAATAATAATTAAAAGTCACTACGATGGAGTTTCAATAGAGTTTCAAAGGTAAAAACGCTGGTCAACCGGTCATTTTGTACGAAACCGGTCACCTAGTCTGAATAGTGGTCAAAAATGAACTATGGAGACTGTAATTCGCAAAAAAAAAAAAAAAAACATCAAGGCTGTAATTCCCAAAACCACAAAACATTATTATTGTAATTCGTAATTAATTCTTTACGAAATTGGTTTTATTTCATGGTCAGTCCGCTATCGAAATTCAACTTGCTTAAATGTTAATGTTTCATTTATAATTAGTGTTAGGTAGGGATGGGGCGGGTCTGGAGGAGGTCCAACCAGACCCGGACCTAGACCCTTTTAATTTTTTGAGATCCAGACCTGGATCCGGACCTTAAGGGTCCAAAATTTTCAGACCCAGACCCTCCGAATCTAATGGGTCTAGGGTCCTTAATGGGTCTAAAAAGAGTCTCTTTGATTTGTCGAATTTGAACCATTTGTAAGTTATTATATTTTTTGTATATTTGTAATAGAGTTATTATCGCATTTTACAAATATTTAATACTAATTTAACATCTGAAGTCGCATAGTGTCATCCATATACGCTTAAATTCTATTATAAATATTAGTTCGAGTCCCTGAAATAAGTGTAATTGTGTTAGCATTAAGCAAGTAACATATATATTATTAATATATATTATGATTATATGAAAAGAAAATAAGTGCTGGGGGCAAAATTCATACGTAGAAGACAAATAAAAATGAACAATTTAATATTTATAAGGACCCGGATCCGCCAATTATTTTTTAGTTCGAGATCCGACTCGGATCCGATGGGTCTCAAAAAATAAGACCCAGACCCTTAAAAAAAGGGCAGAACCGGGGCGGGTCCAACAGGGTCCTGGACCCGTGACCATCCCTAGTGTTAGGATGATTAACTTGTCACATTACTTTGTGTAGGAATGACAAAATGAGCATGTGGGTGCGGTATGTCATTCCTCGTATTTACTACCTACCCATCATAGTTGGTAAAATTTTCATATCCATACGTCCACCTCCATATGCATTCAAACTCATCCTTACTCACAATTCACTATGGCGAACTGGTACCTCATTAAACCCACCTCACATTCACTCCATGTCACCGTCAAATATCATTAATTTTTTGTCAACTAGTTTTAATAAAAATATACAAAATAATATAAAATAGTACATTGAACTTGATACGGTAGGAGTGAATATGGAGTGGGTAAAATCTCATACCCACCACCAACCTATTACTCATGCAAGGTATGACTTTCTACACCTATATCCTCCCCACCATTCATTAAATTTACATTCATATTTGTCCCAACTAGGGCAGATGTTTTGCTAAACTCGTATGATTTTTTTATTGAACCAAAACTGGTATGACTTTATTTGCCTATCATTTCTACTTGTGTGTATGGTTAACATTTCAGATCCGTCTATGTACTACATGCAAGCCTATCTATAACTGATTTAGATCATGTGTTTTCAACTTTTCCTAGTTTCTTTTAATACTCTTTTTCTTCCAAAATTGAACTGCATTGCCATAGCACATGAGAGTATTTCTTATGCGCCTTTTTTTGTGATTACTAAGTATCTTCTGCGTTTGTAACTTTTATATGCTTTGATCTCTCCGAGTCGAGCACTACTAAAATGTTTTGTAGTTTCTGTAACTGAAATCTGACAAATGATTCCTTGAATGTGATGATTTCCTTATATTTCATCTATTATTCTATAAAGGAGAGAAAAAGAATTGAAATCCTCACTCGGTGGAGATACTCCAATCATCGTTACGAATGATGTTGTAGCACGAGGTCTAAAAATTCCATCAGTGGCTTAGTTACCGTGTTCATTGCATAGGTCGAACAGGGCATGCGGGTTAGTAAGAACTGTACTTTCTTTAACGATAACAACCAACCAATCTCAAGAGCACTTATTGAGCTTATGGAGGACAATCACTAAGAGGCCTCTTTATGGCTCACTAAATGTGTGAGACACCTTCTTATGGTAATGACGGTGACAAAAGTCATCGTTCTCTAGGTGGAAACTTTGTGGCCGTGATTACTCCTCTACTGGTGAATTTTCAACTGCTACATCTGAGGCAGTTGATCCTTTTTCTTATCCGACTTATGGTTTTACTCATAGATACGAGTCAATTGTCGCTACTGGTTGGGATTAATCATTGTGTCATTATTATCTTTGTGATGCATTTTGTATGTATTTTTCAATATTATACTCCCTCTTATTCTCCATACAAGTCACATATTGTTCATTGTATACTAATTATTATATACTTTCCAAAATGTATGGTGTTGTGTAGGTGTTGTTATTGTTCACTTCATATATGGTCAGTGTTGTTACCACAATTGCTCATAGTATGTATAGTTCTTCTTTTTGTGCAGTGCCACTGCTGTTTTAGCTCAATTATGGTCTGGCGATGTTGATTTTGGTTTTATTGTAATGAATCCTTTTATATGTTCATTCTGTGTAGTATTGCAGTTGCTGGTTGGTTGGGTGTACAATTCTTATTTTTCACAAAAAGGTGGAACATAGGTTTGGGATGAAGGGAGTATATTGATTTTATTGCTATGAAATTGCTAGATATTCTGGATAGTGTTTGGTGATTTTAGTTTGAACCAAGGAGATCTGGGTTCTTGGCTTGCACTTCTATACAAGATTGTATTATCATTTGTAGGAGAACAAATAAGATAATATAATTGAACAAAATAGTAAGAAAATCAAGTAAGAATATGAGAAAGTATAGAATAAAATGAAAGCATGAATGAATAATAGTTGTGACGGCCCAACGACACTTTCTTTGTTTATATGCTTGTAGGTAAAATTTTTATATCCACACATGTCAATCTGGGTATGCATTCAAACTGATCCTCACTCACCAATCACTATGACCAATTAGTACCTCATCAAACCCACCTCACATTCACTCCATGTCTGCGTTATTTGTGCTCCATACAATAGCAATTACTTGCAAATGTAATTGTATATCTAACTTAATATAAACCTTACTATGTAATAAAATAAAACTAAATTTATTTCACATGCACTAAAAAATTCCCATGAATCTATTCCATATGCATATTAGTAGTTCATACTACGCCCAAGAAAGAAAACTACAATTGAATTAAACAAAACAATATTCATAATAAAAGACATAATTAAAAGAAGAATTAATTGTGAATTACAGCCTTGATGTTTAGTGGTTTTGCGAATTACAGCCTTGATGTTTTTTTTTTGCGAATTACAGCTACCAATACCATATTTCAATTTTGACCAATATTCAGGCCAGGTGACCGGTTTCGTACAAGATGATCGGTTGACCAACATTTTTTTTGCTTTGACTATCCTTTTTTTTGTTTTATTTTTTTTTAGTTTTTTTTCTTTTTTCATATAACTTTTCTTTCCTAATTATTTTTCTCTCTTCCTTTTTCTTCTTCCCCAATTAACTCCATTCTCTCCTCCTCCTTCATTGTTACACGTCAAAACTTTAAGTTTTATTTTTTGTTCTCCATCCTTTTAATATTTAACCCATCTTCATCAATTTATGTTTCAAATTTTTTTTTCATCCTAACATTTAACCCATCTTCATCCTTTTACATAAACCAAGCTCAGAAAAAACCCCAATGGAAACTCGAAGAAAAAGGGAAAAACAAGATCAATTTCGTACAATTCGAACTGAATCTGGCACTCATTCATTACGAAAAGCTCCATCCAAGATCAATTTTAAGGTTTCACCAGATGAAAGACCAGAAAAAATGTGAGAGAAAACAATGGAAGTAATGGTAGTCTGAGGTATACAACAAACCCAGTATCGCCAAAGCATAAACCTTGGGCTAAAAAAACTGTTCTTTTTCCAAATCCGGTGTTTCATTCCTCACCCAATTCAAATCCAAATCAATTTCGCAAGAAAAATTGTGAATCAATTTCACAAATTTCACTATGAGTGCGATATGTGGACTATGTGTAGACTCGGCAACCTCTTGAGGGGAATAGTAATTATTATTATACCATTAAGTGGGCCTTTTATAATGGTATAATATCTTCTTTAAGTAAATGCTAAGCACCATTTTATTGTGAGTTTGATTTCATGATTTTGTGATACTGGTCTACTATAACCATTCGGCCATTCCTCTACTTTCAACCTTTTTAATTTTCACTAATTATGGTAATTAATTAAAAGTTGCCTTTAGTAAAATTATAGGTGCGTTTTGCTTAAAGTTTGTATCTTTTTTAGTTGATAATGTAATTTATGCTGATTTCTTTATTTTTCTCCAATAACTGTTTGTTCTATTTGGTCAGTTTTCATTGAATACTTTTCTGGGTAGAGTTTTTAGCAGAAGATTGAATATGGGTTTTATAAACACAATAATGAGTATTTTTGGGTTTGGATTTGGATCTTGTATTGGGGTTGTGATTGGATACTACTTTTTCATCTTCTTCCAGCCTACTGATGTGAAGGTTAGCTACTAAATTTCCCAAAGCTTTAATATGTAACAACGGAGGAGGAGAAGAGTTAAATGAAAAAAGAAAAAAAAAAAAAAGGCAGGTCAAAGGTGTTGGCCAACCGGTCATCTTGTACGGAACCGGTCACCTGGCTTGAATACTTGTCAAAATTGAAACATGGTGGCTGTAATTTGCAAAAAAAAAAAAAACATCAAGGTTGTATGTCGCAAAACCACTAAACATCAAGACTGTAATTCACAATTAATGCTTAAAAGAATAAGAAGCAATAATACCTTAACAAAAGCGTTCAATTGTAAAGATAAATCCAATGACAGTGAGAAAGCAATGGAAGAATAAATTAATAATGAATTCTAGGATTTTACAAAAGACGATTGAAATTAACATCAAAGATTAATTACTATACAAAAGATTAAGAAATGATTAGGGAAAGATTAACAAAAGCATAAAACTCTAATATAAGGGTTTCTAATCACTGCTAAAAGATAATGAAAAGCTAAGATAAATAATTTACTTAAACTCCCATACAAAGATCGAGCAGAAAAAAGAGATATGAACCCATCTCGGCCGAACTTAGGGAATCTCAGACAAACACACGCTGATTTTGCCCCGAATTGAACACAAAGCATGTCAGTAACTTTTCTTCTTTTCAACTTCGCCCGAAATTGAGTCTAAGTTCGCCGAAGATCATATATTGAACTTCAAATGCCCTTTGCTTTGATAGTCTCACCTAAAACTAGGGATGACAATGGGTATTGGACTCGACTCGAATCCATGGATCCGTATTCGTTTTCACGGATCTAGGTCTCAAAAAAATAGACCCGTCGGATCCGGGTCCAATTAAATTTCACGGATTCGGATCCGGATTTGAGAAAAATACCCGGACCCGCGGATCTAAGGACCCATTTTATTTTTTAATATATTAAATATATATTTAATTCTAATCATCATCACTTAATCAAATTTATGTAACATGCACTAATAATTAAAGATTATGTTATTTGAATTGATCACAATAATAATTTATGATTCTGTTGGATTTTAATTTCCAAATGAGAGTGATCAAAGTATGGGGTAGTTAAGCTCATCACTTCAATTAATTGTTGAAAGATGAAAGCTTCGAAATCTATGGATGCAGTATAACGTTTTGTAAAATTGTTACTTTTAAGTTGCACATGGTGATATTTAATCAATTTAAAACGATATACATTTGAATGCATGCCATGGAGTAAACTGTGATGTGGAGTCAGAAAGATGAACTAAAACCAATTAACACTAAAACACGAAACGAATGAACAACACACATGCAGTTCCATTAGATAATATAGAAGCAACACCTATAAAGATAAACTCTTGTGACTTCATGCATGCCATAGGAAATAAGAACTTGTATCCCTTATAACAAACTACATGAAAAATCGACTTTTGTTAGTTATATTAAGTTATTATGAATGAAAGATTGTTTATCAGCTATATGTAACTGTATAGGTAGAAATACGAACCTAAGTTCATTAAGGCCAATCCTGGCTATAGAAGGGAAGCTCCATCAAATCTGGCAGTTCAGGAGCCTTCAGGCCCAAATCTGGGAAGGTCCAAGTTAAGAGTTGGAATACTCCTTAGAAGCCGTTTCGGGGTTCTTTGTACAAGGACCACACGTGGGTTAGAACAAATGTTAGCTATTGTATGGACCTAACCAGGAGTAGTTAGATTATAAAAAAACAAATAATGTATTTTATTCCACTGTTAGAGAATGAAACGTGTAGAGGTAAGAAAAGTACGAAAAGATGTAACGTGTGCGAGAAGCTATTGGATAGGATTAGAGGAAGAAGCTTCTGTTCCGCAAATGATTGACTATAAATACCGTGCTCAACATCATAAATGAGGTAACGGAAATTCTTGGAGAACATCAAGAACTAAGAACTTTCTCTCTCTTTACATTGATTATAGCATTTATTGTCATTATCTATTATAAAAGACCTCACGTCTAAAGAAGTCCTACGCAACAATCCACCTGATAGCCATAGTGCATCTTGAAGGACTTGGTAGGCAATACTCTTATTGAAACCTGAATTGACTTGAGCGTCGGAGTAGGTTTCCGGGAACAGCTCCGGGACCTTACTGACACTTGGGGTGTTTTGTAGGATCGAAGGCATCTTCACTCCTAAAGATCTGGCAGCATAACTGGCAAAGCATTAAGTTAAAGGTCCTCTCCAACTTAATCATTCTGATTAACCCATGATCAGAGGATTAATTAAATATTTGATTGTTCTCATAATCAGACAAGAACAGTAACAAACAATTTTAATGTGTTCGTTGGACATGTTGAAGACAATTTTAAGTTGTATAATATTTCTTTTGAGTGATCGATTCTGAAATTATATATTTTATTATCATTAGTCTTTGAATAGCATTATGGCAATCCCAAAACGATCCGAAAATACAAAAAAAAAGCAAAAACAAGTCAGACCCGTTTTGGAACCCGACCCGATACTGGGTCCGCAGTATCCACGGATCTGGATCTGGGTCTTAAAATATTAGACCCGCGAATCCGAATCCGAATTTGGACCCTGTTCTTGAAAACAGATCTGGATCTGGGTCCATCTAGACCCGGTCCAGATCCGACCCGTCGCAATCCTACCTGAAACCAATGGAATATCGGCAAAACTCGAGCCCGAAAACTCCAAAAAGGCTTGAAATCCCCTCAAATGACTCATGAACTTTTCTCATCTTCGTGGAACACCTTCATGAATTACAATAATATTTCCAAACTTATGATTATGCTAAACCACGATGGACGTGGTTTAAAGGTGAAAATGAGAAACTTGCTTGAATCAACATTACTATTGAACATTAAGACACAAAAAAATATACGACAATGGCACTCAATATAGTGATTCTTGATCTTTTTCGATTGAAATACTAAACAATTCTCTTGGTAGAGACCAACGTAAAAGCATTAAGTGTAAAATACTACACTTATCATATGGTTATGGTTATGATATAATTGTATTTGATTGTTAAAACTAATTATGCATCAGTTACACAATGGATGGGTGGTATGAAAGCATGCGAGCTCTATTATTAATATGGGAAGTTACATGTATGAGGGAGAACATATAACAAAGATATCCATTATTTGATTTTTCTCCTCCCTTCTTGTTTTCTCTTCATTGCATGAATATTCAAAGAAAGTTTAAACTCTTTGCGTATTATTTGATTTCATAATCTAAACAATACATATTCTTTTTACTCTATTTTCTTTGTACTAGGAGATTAGTGTTGTTTTTTGTATCTCATTGTGAATTCAAATTGCAATCCCAAGTAATTTTGTGGAAGAAATATCACAATAGAAAAATTTTCATACGCCTACAACAAAGTATCATGTTTCGAGTGACATATTTTTGGCAACATATCTTCCAGGTGAACTATACCAAATAAGGAACTAGGCTTATGATTAAGGGTAATGATCATCTAGTGGAAATAAAAGAATGAACCATACGTTTTTCAAGGGAAAATCCAACTATAACAAAAGAAGACAAAGGGTCATACCTCATCAAGCAAGGACCCTGCTACTAATAATGATCTGGCAATTTTGAATGAAAAGTCTAGGGTAAAGAAAAGTGAAAAAAAATGGTTCAAGACCTTAACAAGGTGGTTTATGGGGAGTATCTTTGAATTGGAAACATTTCATCCATCAAGGTCCATCGAAAAGGGCAACTTGAACTCTTTTTACGTGAGGAAAGCTATTAGTCCTAAGGGATGTTTACTTTGCTTCAAACATGAGCAGAAATCTAGTCTCGGGTCAGTTGTTCAATTGGTTAAGCTATAAACTAGTGTTTGGATATAATAGATGTATAATTATTAAATGTAATTTGTTTGTTGAGCGTGCTTACTTATGTTGTAATCTCTTTAACTTTTCTTGGGTGTGTAATATTTAGAACCTTGTGTTAGAAATACATCTCATGAATTAAATCCTTTGTGTTTTCAAACTCTTATAATTACAAGACTTGCGTGTTGAATGAGATCACAAGAACACCCTTTAAAAGTGTCGTAAGAAACTCTTAAAGGATTTAGTATATAGTGATCTTTGACATTTTCACATTACTCCATCTTTAGGAAATAGAAGATATGTAATTACTTATTGATGATTATTTCAAGAAATGAAGTAGAAATGCAAAACTTTACAAGATGAAGCACTTAATTTGTTTATTGTTTACAAGAAACAAAGTAGAAATGCAAGTTGGTAGTAACCCTAAGAAATTAATGACGAATAAAGGAGGAGAAAACTACATTCCTCTTGTGGTTACCAATCAATGGGCATTATACATGAAACCACCGCCTGTTATACACCACAATCAATAATGGTGTGGTGGAAAGGAAAATATGTACACTACAAGAGATGGTTAATTCTATGTTATCCCACTCAAATTTGATTGAAGGATTTTGCGGTCAACCAATGTGAACGACATGTGAAATTCTTAACCGGGTTCCATCAAAGTTTAATAAGGAAACACCTTATGAGCTTTGGTACAAAAGAAAACCATGTTTAAGATATCTTAAAATTTGGGGTTGTAGTTATTAAGAACTTAATAATGCAAATACAAATTACAAACGAGAATTTGTATTTATCCCTTTGTTGATGACAAAATAAAATTACAAATAACAATGCTAAAATAACTTGAAGATTGTTTTGTAACGACAACCGTTACCCGGAAATTTGATACTTGTTGTAGGCGTGTGATCACTTTCCTTTTGTGATATTTCTCCCACAAAGGTACTTGGGTCTGTTGATTAGAAATTCATATAGAGATACAAAGAACGCAATATACTCTTAGTACTTAGAGTATAAAACTTAATAACAAAGTGTTTAGAAATTATAAGAATTAAAAGCTCTAAACAGGAGTTAATTACTCTCTTGGAAAGAACAGAAGCAAATGAGAATAAGAAAATGTGTATCTTTCTACTCATCACCAAGCCATATTTATACTACAAAAGTGTATCCTAAGGGTCATGGCCCAATTAATCACTCTTAATGATCATATTAAAGTTAATCAGAAATTATAACCGACGCATGGTAGGTTGTTATTTTCTTTTTTGATATAATGTTGATGTTATAAGAGATGTTTTGCTGACGTATACCTTTGATCTTAATGATCCTGCAATGATGTTGTTTCTCTTTCGGAGTTAATAAATAGCAGTGAGTTAAGTTGCAGGTTGGGGAGTGGAGATTACACTTGAAGAATTAAACAGATAAAGTACGGAGAATTATAATTTGAACTTTTATTTAACTTTAAGGAATGGATTATGTTTAAGAGGCGACTTCGCTCTTGAGTTGTATTACATAGACTTTTGACTTTATAGCTTTATTCGCTACTAAGACTTTCACATCGCTAAATAGTTTATAATAACTCTAATAGAACTCGATCCGCAAGTTATACTTTAAAAATCCGTTTTATCATGCCTTTAAGAGATCTTGGTTTAACTCCAGTCCTATCTAGTTTTTATGAATAGGATCAAATTCTCTTTCTAAATGATCCGAGTTATTCCTAGATGTTACACTTTTGGACCCAATTCCATGTATATTTGATCAAAGGTACTAAAATTAAAATTCTAACTAGTGTTCTATAAATGTGGAAGGTGACCCATTAACCAATGGTGATGCAATGGCATCACATGATATCGATTTCTAGAAATAAGCGATGAGACATACAAATAATATAGTTGTATTTGATTGTTAAAACTGATTATGCATCGATTACACAATGGAAATATGGTATGAAACCATGCAAGTTGTATTATAAATAGAGGAAGTTGCATGTGGAAGAATACTCCATTTTTGTTGTCTCTTCTTTGCATGAATACTCAAGGAGAGTTATAAACTCAATTAATTTCTGATTTTATAATTTTTACAAAACATATTCATTTCATTCTAAGCTCTTTGTATTAATTGGGAGAATAATGTTGTTAAAATCTCATTGTAAATTTTAATTAAAAATCTCAAATATTTTTATGGGAAAAATATCACGATTATGGATGGTCATGGGGCGGGTCTGGAGCGGGTCCAACACAATCTCAAATGTAAAAATGAGGCGCCAATATGAAAGGCTGAAAATAACAGAAGGGAGCCAAAATGGATGGCGCCAATAATGAACAAATTTCACAAACAAACAGCAATAAATAGGCCAACAAGAAGGGAACTAAAACTTAAAAAACAAACAACATTTAATACACCAACAAAAAACAAAACATGGTTGGAACTAAAACTTTATCCATTCAACAAAAGACACAGATCATGCAAAAGTTGTTGAGCAAATTAAATAAGAAGGGAAAACCGATGCTAGGTACAATTAATGATCTTGCAATAGAGTATGAAGTCAGTAGGAAAACAATCACAAGACTATGGCAGGATGTTTAGAAACAAAGGGATAACAACAACACAACAATAAATTTGAACAACAACAGGATCGGGAGACAAGCACCTAAAAAAATTCGATTTGATGAAGAGAAATTCAAGTCCATCAAATTTTAGCTTCAAGGGACTCAACATTCAGTGGCAAAACAAATGGAAGTATCTCAGTCCATAGTGTGTAGATGGAAGAAGAATAAAATAATTAGAAAGCACACAAACGCAATCAAACCGACTCTGAATGACAACAACAAATTACACAGATTAAGCTTTACATTATCTATGTTGCAATATGATGAAAACAATGATTCAATCACATACTAACATTGTTCACATTGATGAAAAGCACTTTTACTTAACACGAGAATCACAGACCTACTACCTAGCACCAGGTGAGGTTGAACCACATCGTGAATGTCAATCCAAAAGATTCATCCCAAAGATTATGTTCATGTGTGCACTTGCAAACCCAATTTATTTTTCTAATGGTGATGTATTTTTTGATGGTAAGATAGGAATTTAGCCATTTATTACTCAAGAATCTGCCAAAAGAAGTTCAAAGAACAAAAAGAGGGGGGAATTGGAGACCAAACTAGTGCAATCAATCACTAAAGAGCACATGAGAGCTATGCCTAGCACTAATGTCCGACCCACAATAAGAGCAAAGTTGCCACACGGAATGTCAAAGCACATTTTTATTAAACAAGATAATGCAAAGCCACACATAGCACACAATGACAGTGTATTCATGGAGGAAGCAATGAAAGACGATTTTTTCATACAACTTGTACAACAACCACCAAATGCACCTGACATGAATGTACTAGACCTAGGTTTTTTTAGGTTAATCTAGGCTTTGCAATATCAAAAAGAAGCCTATAATGTACCACAATTTCTAAGTGCTGTGAACAATGCATTTGAAAATTTAAGTCACACGTGTTTGAGATTTGTCTTCATTACACTACAAGCTTGCATGATTGAAACAATGAAAAGGAAAGGGGGTTTGATTATCATATTCCACACATGAACAAGACAAAGGCTGCTACGGAGGGCACATTACCAGACAACCTTAGGGTAGACAAACAATTAGTTTTGGACTCTTTGCATCATTTGTTCACAAGAATAAGTCTACAAACCATGAACCAATTAGTTGACATGATAGGGTATCAAAGGCGTCTTGATGAAACCCAAAACAGTGAACAAAAGATGTTAGACAAAACCAATGTGACAACCTCAGCCCAGCAGCAAGAACAACAACAAGAATATAGAGCCTCAACAAGCCAACATATTGATGCAAGTATCCAACAGCAAGACCAAGTACAACAATGATGGTGAAAATAGAACAACAAACAACAAGAATACAGAGCCTCAAAGAACACTGAACATAATTTTTGGGAAACGAACGAACACAACAAGCACAGAAAATACACATCAACAATCCACTTACCAGTTCAACACAAGAAGTCATGCATTTTTTGGACAAATTTTCGGAGATCTTAAAATGGGACGTTTCACAACTAAACAACAAGTGTAAAAATTTTGTTGTTGTTTAAATTGAAACGTTTGTACTCATGGTTAAAGTAATGAAAATAGTGGTTGTTTATTTTGTAAACTCTCATAGTAGTTAAATCATGCAAATCATTGAGCAAAAAACAAACTTCTTTGCGCTTTAGTTTTGGGAAAACAATCCAAACCCTACTTTTTAGTTCGTTTTATATGGGTGGTAATTTAAAATGCTCTCAAAAAATCATGGAGCATCAGAAAAAAAAGCATCGAAAAAACCCTAAATCAAGTAAACATCATAATCAACCAAAACACACCCATAAGAACAGAAACATACTCGAAAATGGCCCAAGTTTATCAAACCAATCTTCCTCCTCGCAGTCAGTATTAGAGAAAACAGCATCAGCAGAGGTGTACTCACGATCTGGGGACATTTCAGGCTCAGGGGTGTAGATAGGTTCACCTTCAAAGTCTAATTCTCTACCGCATTTTGGAAATGTCTCAACTGAAGAGTAGCCATCGTCATATGAGTAAAAAAAATCATCATCGTAATACTTAGGCTTTAACAGAGGAGATTTGAGGATTTTGAGAGGGGAAACATCAGGTGAGGAAAGGTTAAAGACATGTGAAGCAATGACGGTTTTAGGGTTCTTGAGGGGTGAGGCTTTGGGAGTTATAGAGTTTTCGTACATGGCGGAGAAGGAAGGTCAGATATGGTGGAGGAGGTTCCAGAACAATGGAGGATGTTCTAGAGAGAAGGAAGCAAAAGAGAGAGAATGTGAATTACCTAGAAATACGAAGAAGAAGAAGAGAAGGCAAACCCAGATCTAGGGTTACATGAACAATGGGGGATGTTCTAGAAATAAGGTGGGATGGGATTTTAAATCAGGGGTAGGTAGGGTGGGTTTTAATTTGGAGGGAGTAATTAAAATGATGTTAAATTAGGATAGTTAATTTGATTGTTTATTGAGAAAATAGAATAAATTAGATGAGTTTGTTAAGATTAAAAAAGTAAATAGGTAGGGTGAATAAAGGTATAAGGGTAAAAAAAACCATGCCAAAAATAGAAATGAGACATTTAGGGTGACTTGACCCAAAATAGAAATGGGACATTTAGGTTGAATAGGAGGGAGTATGATTATATGAAAAGAAAATAAGTGTTGGGGGCAAAATTCAATTGTAGAAGACAAATAAAATGGACAATTTAGTATTTATAAGGGTCCGAGGGGCGGGTCCAGGGTCCGAATATTGGACCCGGACCTAGACCCGCCAATTATTTTTTAGATCCAGATCCGACCCAGTTCCGATGGGTCTCGGAAAATAAGACCCAGACCCTTAAAAAAGGGGCGGGTCCAACAACGCCTTGGACCCGTGACCATCCCTAATTACGATAGAAAAGTTTTTATACGCCTACAACAAAGTATCAAGTTTCCGAATGACACATATTGTTGCAAACATATTGCGCACATGGAGATTCTTTACTATTCATAAAGGAAGATATAAGTTTGTTTATTTAAGTTTGTAGTGTCATCATCATCATCATCATCCTAACTAGTGTATCCCGCTCATAGAAAACTATGGACACGGTCTGGGGAGGGAAGGACGACGGCAACTCATACCCATAAAGGAAAGCACAGCCCAAGGGAGTCCCCCAGCTTCAGTAAAAAGAGAAAAGAAAGAGAAGAAAAGAGAAGACATAAAAAGAGAAGAGTCTACACTGGACATTTAAATTAAAAGCAAAAAAATAAAATAGATAAGTACAAACAATTACAAAAAAACTAAAAAAAAGCAAGAGGACAAGAACACCAAAAGAAATCTAGGAGGAAATCAAAAGTCTAAAACATGGATATGGCGCTTCCAACAACTCATATCCCTAATCAGGTCCTCGGAGAGGTTCAACTCACACAAGTCAACCCTTATTTGCTCCTGCCAAGTTCTCTTGGGTATTCCTTGATTTCTCTTACCCACTACAATAATGCTTTCAACCCTCCTCACAGGGCCGTCGAAACTCTTTCTCTGCACATGTCCAAACCAACTCAGTCTATTTTCTCGCATTTTTCCAGAAATAGGTGCAACGCCTAGTTTGTCAATAAAGTCTTCGTTCTTCATTATATTATCAGTACATAGTAATAAAAATATTAGAAATGACGAATGTCTTCCTTAGGAAGTCTTGACAAATAGAATTATTTTAGTAGATAATTGTTGATTAAATGACAATATTTACCTAATTTAAAATTTTATTTTCTTTGGAGCTAAATTAGGCGAATTATTTATTTCTTTTGTTATAGCAATTCTATATGCTTAACCTAGAATTTGTTAGTTTAATTGAATGAAAACATGATTTATTCAACAAATAATTCACAATAATTAGTAATTAATTTTTATTTAAATCATGTTTTTTATAAATTTATCACTAATTTTTATTTAAATCATGTTTTTTATAAATTTATCACTATAATATATATTTGTACTATTCCTTAACATATGCTCCCTTCAATTCTTTTTTAATTTTTTCTTTATTGGGTAAGTTTACCTTGCTTGTCCCATTTCTATTTTAAGACCTACATTTATAGGTGGTCCCCTTATTTTCTTAATATTAAACACATGAGCCTAATATTTTAGGTGGTACCCTAATTTTGTTAATATTTGTGCCCAAGTCAAGTGGAACAACTAAATGGAATTGGTGGTAGTGTTTTTTATATTTCATATTAATAAATCTGTGCATTGGACAAGTATCTATACTATTAGTAATACTAGGGCAGTAAAAAATTAACCCGACCTGTAATACCGCCCGAAATCGACCTATATCCGACCCGTTGGTTCACCCAAGGTGCAGTGACCAGTAACCGATCGAAACTCGACCGATGTTAACCCGTAACCTGACATGTACCCGATTATTCTAGACCAATAATCAACCTGTACCAGACTCGAGGACAACCCACACCCGAGATCGACCCGACAATGTGGTTAACCGAACTCGATTTGCGCCTGACCTATTACAACTCAAACCCGTCTTTAACCTGATAGGTACTCTAAATAATCCCACCCAAAATGACCCATAATCAACACTCGAGTTTAACCCAACAATGTGGTTAATCAAACTCGAATTGCCCCGAACTTGTTACAAATTGAACACGCCTTTAACCCGATAGGTACTCGACATAATCCCACCCAAAACGACCCATTATCCACGCTCCATATTTGCCCGACAATGTGGTTAATCGAACTCAGCTCACCCAACCTGATACAACTCAAACCCGTCTTTAACTAGATAAGTACTTGCTATAATTCCACTCGAAACTCGTAATTGACCTTACTTCCAATTGACATGGCCCGAAATTTACCAAACTGGCAAATGGCCGAAATCTACCAGATAAGCGTGGCTAAAGTTCCTAATAAACATGACTAAGCGTGGCCGAAATCTACTTGATAAGCGTGACTACAAGATTTCATAGTTCATTGTTTTTCTTGTTTTCCAAACAAATAAGTGTGGCTAAAACATAATTAACATTTAATTAACTATGACGGTGAATTATTATTTATTATTATTATTATTATTATTCTTATTATTATTATTATTATTATTATTTATTATTTATTATTGTTATTAATATTATTATTATTATTATCATTATAATTATTATTTATTATTGTTAATATTAATATTATTATTATTATTATTATTATTATTATTATTATTATTATTATTATTATTGTTATTATTGTTATTATAATAATTATTATTATTGCCATACAATTACTTTAATAAACACAACGATAAACAATTTTTCTAACAAACACAAACATAAACAATTTTTCTAATAAACACTAAACATTATAAAAATATATAGCCACAGACGCCTATACAACAAGATTCTACCTAAGCAAAAGCAGTGCGCTAGAGGTCTCAGACAAGCGAGGCCTAGCAAAATACAACAGTTGTTAACCTAGTATAGTACAAAACGATGCAGCTAGATAAACAAAGTCGTAGGTTGCAACATGACTGTCCAACACACCAAACCAGTAGCTTCGGAGCGTCCAGCAAATATACGATCACATGTAGCATACAACAGCATGAAAAAACCAAATGAACCTGTTCAAACCATGAAATATAGCATTAGAATGCACATGCATCCTTGTTACCAATTGCATTCAATAATAATTTGCAACATAAAATCCACACAACAATATGAACTAAGCAAAAGTTCAGATCTTGGGTAATGAAATGGCGGAATATTGCACAGCTAACGAGCATGAACAACAAGTAAATGACAGCTGCCTAGTAACATCCACATCATCACGAATTCATGATGTGTAAACACCATCATACAACAAGTGAGCTAGATAACAAAACCCTAGTAGCACCACTTGATTCATCATCATCCAAATCAAAGTCCCATGCATTAGACAGTTGAAACAAGATACAAGGAACAAACAAAACACCAACACTATTGCAGGATAAGCACTATAGTACTATAAAAATTATAGGGATGCACACAATTGTTCTATCATTGGAGATCAAGCTTATGAGACACCATGAAGCTACTAAGGCTGTGTTTGGTATTCTGTTTTTATCTACCCAGGTAACGGAATGGTAATACTTACCGTTACTTTTTGTTTGGTAAGGATTTATGGTATCCGTTTACGTTAATTGGTGGTAACACTTCCCCTTACTTTGTTACCTCACCTCCATCAGCTGTAACAAATTCCAGAGAAACATTTCAAGGCAACAATCCTACCATCACCTTTTCTTGACCATCATCTTCTCAATTATTGATTACTGGTGATTGGTGAAGGAGAAACGATTTAAAAAAAAAAAAAAGAAGCAAACTTTCAGAAAATATAGAATGTGAAGGATGGATATGGAGCCCATGATTCCCTTTCTGAAAGTGTGCCAAACAAGCTTTAACACGGTAACGGTTAAAATTAAAATTCAATCCATTCCTCCCTTTAACTAATACCATTCCATTTCTTTTGTTAAGCACATACCAAACACCTCCTAAATATGGTGATAGAAATTAAAGTTATTCATCTAATGTTGTGAATCAAGCTTTAATAATGATATTACAACCAAGATAGTTTAGAATTCATTTACAGAAAGCACAACGTAACTCCACAACCAACATTAAATTTAATCCACCAATGTGTAAAGAGCATACCATACCTTTATTAGTTGATTTGCTCTGAACTAGCAATTTCTTTTAGTACATTTAGATATTCTTCATTTTGCTCTTCTGGTTCGAAGCCATACATCCAATTACTAGTTGTTACAAAAATCTCCACATTCTTAGGCAATAGTGAAGCTCTCAATTTTCTCAAAATTTGACCCCCAAGACAAAAACAAGTCTCTGAAACAACAGAGGTAACTAGAATGGCTAAAGTATCTTTGGCCATGCGAGAAAGTGTTGCGAAAGAAACACTTTAAGCTTTCCAATAGGCTAAAATATCAATATCCTCTGTATGAGATATATAGGGTAAACTAATATAAGATTCCAATTCTGATGTTCCACTCGTACATGCCGGGTTAAAATTCTTATAAACAAAACAATTAAAAAAAATATCAGATATTGCATAACAAAATAATTTATAAAGTGAAAATACTAAAAGAAAGTACATTAACCTGAAAACACAGAGGAAAGAGTAAATGGGCGTTGATGGCAAGGAGAAGACCAACTTGAATGTTGATTTGTTGAACTTTGGACAAAAGAAGACGAGGAAGAAGACGAAGAGGAACAACCAGGAGTAGCATTTGAATAGACATTAAACAAATCAGCAAACTCTTTATGTATATTTCTTACCCTTCGGTGAGCCTCATCATCACAATAAAGAATTCCATACAATTTGTCTAAAAATCTAATCTTGAATCGAGGATCAAGTATTACAGCCAAACTTAGAATCATCGAGTGTTCCGACCAATATTCGTCAAAATTTTCAAGCATAGGTTTTGACATGGTGCGAATACACAAACACGGATGAATATGAGCATCAGTCAACATCTTCTTAATCGTAATAATGTTAACTAGAAATAAATTGGAAGTAGGATAGTTACATCCTGAAAACAAGCATAAATCCCAAATATCCAAGTTATATCATACCCAACTTATATTATTCCCAAATAATATCATCTAATCAAGTACCCAATTGATTACTTATGCTCCCAAATTTAATACTAAAACCAAATACCCATACTAATCAAATAAGAACTCGTAACTCAACCATATCATTCAATAAACGCAATTGAAGGATAAATATTAACCCTAAATACTTGATAAAAAAGAGTACTCAAATTGAATTCCAACTTTAATTATGAACAAGTAAACACAAAATGCTATTTTCGGATTTTCAAGACACCCTGTTAGTATTTTGGTCATAACTCTCTCATACAAACTGATTTTGGGGGATTCAAGTTCCCACGCGACCGCGACTTGGAGCTTTATAATTCTTACGTAAACTCCAGAACCCAGAAATGACTATAACTATCGTGAAAACAGGCAAGAACAAACGGACAGATTCTTGTTGCAATGGATTTGTTTCTGCTAAGAAACGGTTGAATTGTTAAAAAAGACTTTAAGTAGGAAGTACCTTCAAATTAAGGGAAGTGAGATGATCAGACCGCCGCGAGTGGTGTACCTGCAACCACAAAGAAGACTAAACCGGGGGCTGATGTCTCGGGAAGCCCTCCAATGCTTAAGTCAGAGCGAGAATCATAGATGTAATAAGTGTAAGTTTCTGTATAAGAGTGGAATTGTGTACCTTCTTCATGTAGATAAATGAAGTATTTATAGACAAATGAAGTATTTATAGACATATTGTGGAGGTAGTTACCTCATTCACGGTAATTCATGATGATCATGCTTGTGTAGATGGGAGTAGCGGGTAGTTACTTTAGGAGTGATGGGTACTATTGGAAGAGGTAGTTTAGGCGTTGACTTATATATTGACTTTGACCTTTGACTAGAGGTATTTTCGACAATGCAAGTATACGAGATATTTGACCCGTAACATTTGCCCCACGCATATAGAGGAAGAGATGACGACCAATTAGAGGAAACGATCTTCATCTATATGCGGAAGGAAATATTAGTCATACAGAGAAAATATCTCGGATTTTGGATGCTCAACATTTGGATGTCTCGGAATTCGAAAGTCTCTAACTTTGTGAGATCAAATGTCTCGGACATAAGATGAAATTTTTAGATTGATTTTGGCCCCTACCTTATAGGTTGGGCCAATAGGGGATCCGTCATATAGAAGTCTCGGGCCAGGATCAAGACTTGGCTTGATTTTGGCCCCAACAATCTGTAGGGCCAAATAGGGAGTCCGACTTATAGAAGTCTCGGACCAGGATCAAGACTTGACTTGAGTTTTGCCCCAACACTCTGTAGGGCCAAATAGGGAGTCCGAGTTATAGAATTCGCGGACCAAGATCAAGTCTTCGCTTGATTTTTTCCCCAACACTCTGTAGGGAAAAAAGGGGGTCCAACTTATAAAAGTCTCGGACCAGGATCAAGACTTGGGTTGATTTTGACCCCAATACTCTGTAGGGCCAATAGAAAGTCCGAGTTATAGAAGTCTCGGACCAGGATCAAGACTTGGCTTGATTTTTGCCCCAACACTCTGTAGGGAAAACAGGGGCTCCGACTTATATTAGTCTCGGACCAGGATCAAGACTTGGCTTGATTTTGACTCCAACACTCTGTAGGGCCAATAGAAGGTCCGACTTATAGAAGTCTCGGACCTTAAATGAAGGCTTGATTGGAATTCGGCCCCAACGCTCTGTAGGGCCAATAGGAGATCCGACTTATAGAAGCCTCTGACCTTGTAAATGACATAGGTCGTTTTGGCCCCAACCCTCCAGGTTGGGGTGATAGAAAGTCCGACTTCTAGAAGTCTCGGACTTGACAAATGACATAGGTCATTTTGGCCCCAACCTTCCTGGTTGGGGTGATAGGAAGTCCTACTTATAGAAGTCTCAGACTTGACAAATGACATAGGTCATTTTGGCCCCAACCCTCCAAGTTGGGGTGATAGGAAGTCCGACTTATAGAAGTCTCGGACTTGACAAATGACATGGGTCATTTTGCCCCCAACCTTCCAGGTTGGGATGATAGGAAGTCCGACTTATAGAAGTCTCGGACCTGACAAATGACATAGGTCATTTTGGCCACAAACCTCCAGTTTGGGCCAACGAAGGAGTCCGACTCTTAGAAGTCTCGGACCTAGAAAATGACATAGATCATTTTGGCTCCAAACCTCCAGTTTGGGGTGATGAGGTTTCTGAGTTATCGAGCTGAGTGATACTCGCAAAGATCCCACTTTCGAACTAGGTGAAAGTTATTAAGATACTTAGACAAATAACGCCCAATGTTATTCATTTTGATGCTTAATAATGATCCCTTAAAAAGGCCATTTCGCTCATACACTAAATATGCACCAAATATGCCTAAGTCAACAATTACTTATTCCATATAACTCATAATATGAGCCCCACGCATGAAGAGTGATAGAGGAGGAAATTTAATGTAGCGAGGGCATCAATCTTTATGCGGAAAACAAACATACATGTGATACGAACCAATCAAATGTTCGGAAGAAACCATATAATTAGATCCAAATAAAATAAACTTCGAACTCTTGCCTCGATGAGTCCATACTTGGTTGAAGCCCCATGAATAATAAATATTTGGCCTTTGGGCCACTTTTGATGATTCGGCCTTGGAGCCTAATATGATGATTCGACTTTTGAGCCTGATATGATGATTCGGCATTTGAGCCTGACATGATGATATGGTATGAATATTCGAATCGGACTTAAGTCTGCATTTAATGAATATTTGGATCAGACATAGGTCCGCATTGCCCAACCGTCAATCACCCGGGACATAGATAAGGAATCATACTAGGTGAATCATTCGAACATATTAATGAATATTGATCGGACATAGGTCCGCTTTATTAATAAGTGATCGAGTTATCAAGCTATGTGATACTCGCTATGAATACTTTGACAAATAACACACAAAATCACTCGTTTTGGGGCTAAGTAAGAGTTCGAGTTATCAAACTAGGCGATACTCGCAAGGATCCCACTTTCAAACCAGGTGAAAGTTTGATAATTAAGATGAATACTAAGAAAATATAGCCCAAAATCGTTCATTTTGGAACTTAAATAAGAATATGACTTTCAAACTAAGTGAAAGCTTTGATGATTACATAATATGACAAATAAAGCCCAAATTTTGCGACTTCAATAATAATGATGACTTTCATACTAGGTGAAAGCTTAGATGATTCCCTAATATGGTAAATAAAGCACCTGTTTTGTGACTTGAATAAAATGATGACTTTCATACTAGGTGAAAGGCTGATAGCTCAAATGACTTTATACATTTGTCGTTGAAAACCACGTATAAATAAGACCCAATATAATAAGAATAAAAATGGTGAAGTATTGAATTCCCACGTAGAAGTAATATAATATTCTTCCAATGTGTGTCGATATCATACTTGATCACTAACCCATGAATATACAACTAAAGAATCACCTGATATGCGTTGATAAATAAAAGCAAGAATAACCATATGATCATCATCAGATTAATACAATATACTCTTCACTCGGCAATACTAGTCTAAGATTTGCATCCTTTATGTAGCATCTCATTAGAAGGCAACGGTGATGATTTTTCTCCATGTATCGAGTCACCTCAGATTGTTCTTTTACGGATGGGTAGTTTGAACCATTATCAGATCGTACATGAATCCAGCTAATACAGTTGTCATTGTAGGTGTTTTCCGGGGATCCGATATAGAGAGTTTGAACCGTTATCCGATCATACATGGTTCTAGCAAATACATTGAATCGGGCAATACTTAACTGATTGTTTAGATAGAAACCTCTTAATTGCAGTTAGTTTGGAAACGTTTTACGGGTCATCTAATCCATTAGATAGTGCATCAAACCGATCTTCAACATCGGGATTGAATATTTTAGTTAGTTGAAATTTATTTGGAAACATTCTACGGATTTGATATGCCTTTAGGAAGGTGCATCAAAATCAAACTTCAAGGTATGGTTTCGTATTAATATGATTAAGATGAGTTATAGCTAACACAAAGTAAAAACAATCACCAAATAATAAGAAAACCAACTCCCTATAAGTGATTATAATTAATATAAACTTGGTCAAAATATGATAACCGATTTTACGGTAATGAAAATAACTGATTTGCTGATCAGATCATGCCAAGTAACCGTACTTGAAAGAAATTAAATAAGCTCTCATACCGGCAAAGAAACCGCATAAGTGTTGATAACTTCATGAGATTTGGCAGAAAAACTAATGGAAGTTGTGATCCTTTTGACCAACAGCAAACATCACATAAATTGTGAAATAATCAAAATTCTGAGACTTAATTATCATGATTGATCAATCATCATATTCCTTTCAAGTATTGATCAGGATTGAAAAAAAACATTGACGCATGTGTTTTAGAATGTGGCATATATGTTCTAGGTAGGATCCGCGGTGCATATAAAGATGTCAATTGTAGAATATTCCTTCTTTCAACACCATTTTTTCGAGGTTATTTGACCCGTAACAGGATTGAACATTAATCACAACTTTGAACATGAATCAAAATCCTAAATTGTAACCACTAATCAAATACTACAAATTAGAACTCAAAAAGAACCCAAACGAATCCAACAACTTCAATACATCAACCAATTACCCAATTGAAAAACAAATACTCAAACTTTGGATTTGAATCAAAGTATAAAAAGTATAAAGTGATTCTAATTTTTGGTTTCTTTTAATGAATAAAATGAGGTAAATAGTGGCTTTCTTTTTTTTTACAATGGATTGATATGGGAGTCTCTTTTTGATAATGGAATAGTGTAGGACTTCTTTTACTGATTTGGTAAAGAGTGATAAGGATTAGTGTCCTTTAACACCTCACTATGTCACACATTAGTTGTTCCATGTGTGTCATCAAAGGATAGTATCAAATTTTTATCTGTTTTCAATTATATCCTATTTTCATCGTATAACTTAATTTTTGTCCCAAAATAATTACGGCTAATGCCCAAATGTATTAAAATATTTTACTAAGACCCAATAAAATATCACGCTTAAGAAATACTAATCCCAGATACACTTAATTAATTACAATTAATTAAGCGGCTAGTTTTTGGGTTATGTCATTCTCAACATAAAATGATTTCGTCCTAAAATCAAGACAACACTCAACTCAACTTTAAACTTAAATCGAATCTCTCCCTAACTTAGACTAAACTTCAATTTGCTAAACTCAACTTCATGTGTAACCTACAACGCTCGGTGTTCATCCAAGTTAAAAAACAATGTTTATGATTCAATCACGACCCATAATAATTTCAAATGCGCAAAACTCAAGATGCAAAACACATTTGCACATTGAACATAAAATCGCAAACTAATAATCTAAACACAAGACAATATTAGCAACCATTTTAAACTTTTAAACAAAGATGTTTTGACAATCTACGAAAAAACTTGATAGAATTTCCCTCCGAAAAGAGACAAATAGTTTTATTTTCAAAATCAAATTTGTTTTCTCGTCAAACTAACTTACTTTATCTCCACATCAACTCTTACGTTATACTGGAATACTTTTTAACAAACCTTTACTTGTTTTAATCAGTTCAACCATTTTGTATCCTCAATTTGAAAATCTGATTCTAATTGACTTGATTTTCTCAAATGACAACAAAACTTCACTTCAGAACTCTTATAACCCTCAATATACTTCGAAAGTATCACTTTAAATTACACATTTCTTTTCTCATAATCAAATAACTTGAACCTCAAATTAGAAAATTTCCTTAATCACTTTCGACTTTCAACCTTTAATAACTTATTACTCAATCGTTATCGTTTAACTTTCACTCATAATACGTTTATATCCACCTTTAATACATAACCCTTAACAATTTAAATTTCAAACACATCTTTCCCAAATAGCTTCCACACCGTTGACATTCGATTCTTAACCTTTATTTCATCCGGTTCACCATTATTACAATTTTACACAACTTAGCCCATTCGACTTTTATGCTTTAATGTCTCATACAATCCTTGTTTAAACAAACACTTCTGTTTTCTCTAATCATTAGCTTTTCGATCACCACAACACAATTAGCTTCAATACAATTAGCTTCTAATCAAATATTCATTTTCCATAAGTACAATTTAACTTTAAATTTCTCCATATATGAAATTCAAGGCTTCCATAACTTTTAATTAATCTTAACTTATGAACTTTAACTCAACCATAAATAACGCTTGACAAGTTGACATAATTTGAACCATTCAAACATTTTAATTCTCAAAGTTATCCTTTCAACATCGTAAATCATTTAGAATATTCCCCATCAAAAATTTATATTTACCTCAATACATATAGAGCGCTCAATAGGTTTACCACAATATAAACTTAAACATTTTTCTAACTTTTTTCTTAATTTTTCCAAAACTTATCCAAATCATTATTAATATTTTATTCCTTATGTAAGTTATCCGAAGTGTATATAATAGCTTTTGTAAAAAATTCTCAAGAATAGTAGACTTGAATATATATATATATATATATATATATATATATATATATATATATATATATATATATATATATATATATATATATATATATATATATATATATATATATATATATATATATTTCAAGTTGAAATTTTAAGCTCTTTAAAAAAAACCTTTTTTTTATACAAGACATATTAACAATCACACAAATTTTCACATAACATCAATTGGATCCACAAATGAAGATTCAAATGACAAATTCCCAATTTAACTTTAATATCCTTTAAAACTCCTTTCACCAAACTTCGAAGTTCCAAATTCATAATACAGACTTAACTCTAACCCTTCGACATGACTCTTTCTAAAGAGTATTCACAACACGTATAGAAATTCAAGATTTCCTCAGCACTTAAGCATATTGCACATCACACATATAACACGTTGTCACATTAATACCATCTAATTCTCAGAGATTACACCCTGCGATTCGACTACCGTGCTCTCTCGGGTTTTCGAAATTTGATGTGCTCGATTTAAGAGCACATTTATGTCCCCACTTTCGTGTCAATTCTCGTTGATTTTCACTGGTTTTATACACTTTACACTCGATTTTACCTTGCTCTTGTCTCCACGGTGTTTTGAGGTTATTTCAGGCGTTTTCGGGAGATTTCTAGGTAAAACTGATCGAGTTCGAGGCTTAGGCATCAAAGTCGAAGGAAAGGCACGTGTTTCGAGGTGCTCACAAGTGTTCCGGGTCATCCCCGAAGATATCTCGAAGGTCGGAAACCGTTTGATGAATGATTGAAGCCCCAAAGAGACCACAAGAGCTACATTCGGTTGAATGTAGCAGGGGTTCGCTCGAATGAATGCCCAGCACCAAGCCCAAAACTTCAAACCTTCCTGGAAACGCCAAATTTGCAAGCCATTTGGGTGAAGGAGATAATTCGGGCGAATGAAGTCTGGCCTTCGGGCGAATGAGTGTGGATTCGGGCGAATCCCATGTGCCATTCGGGCGAATGGGCTGCGAAATCAGCGATATGTTTTCTTCGCAAGCCTTGCCACGTAGGATTCTTTTAGGGCTTTTGTTCCCACCTTGTGTAGCCTATATAAGAGCACTTTTCTGAATGTAAACCCTATGCCTTGATGGATAGAAACCCTCTCTTCCATTAAGAACATCATTTATTGCTTTCTTTCACATTCCATTGCCCTAGAATAGTTTTATTGCTTTCTTTTACATTCCAAGCATTGTAATTTCAATTCCTTTCATTCAAGCACCTTAGTTTATGTAAGTTTATCTTTCTCTATCTCTTTATCGCCTTAGTTTATCTTTCATTCATGCCATTTGATGTTTTGTTCTTTCATGCTTTGATTATTGCTTTGAATCTTGTTCTTTTGCTTTCATTTCTTGTTCTTGCTTCCTTATTTCTTTATAGTGTAGAGAATAGATAGGTTTATTGTTTTGTCTTGCATTATTGCTAGTTTGTTTCTTGCCCTAATGCTTTCAATCATGTCTTCTTTCTTGTTCTTAGCTGTAGTTGCTTTCAATATGCTAGAGTAGATTCCTTAGGGGTTTTGGTTTGGTGAAACCCTAGGTTTGGTGATTGTTGTTCATATGCTAGATTAGGGTTGAGGTTTGTTGCGGGTTGATTGATTGATATTCGATGTGAATCTTGTCATCCCACTCCTAAGTGAGACATAGGGAAATTATGGGTCGTTCGCATGGCTATATGTCATCAACTTCCCCTCGCTATCTAGAGTGTCTCGATCGATTCACGTTCGATCCCCCTTGACCTAGCATTCCATGAGAACTTAGAACCAACCTAGGGTGGATCCTTACCATCCCCGTTTGTCTTTCATTGCTTATCTTAATCTTGTTTATTGTTTTCGTAGTGTAGTCTAAACACCCTTCACTCATATCATTTACACTCTCTACACCTTGCACCTAACCTCCTTTAGTCCTTGTCCTTGAGGTTCGATCCCCAACTTACCTCTATACATGCTATAGTTGTATTTAGGGTGTATAAATATTGTTTGATTAGCTTGTATTTCTAGCGTTAAACGACGCGTTAGAAAACAGTTATTAAAATTCATTTTTCAAAAGTTTTGTACTCGAATATGAGGATTCGAGTACTCCAGAAACAACCAGGCTCTGATACCAATTGAAACAGCCTAAACCAGCATAAAACAGTAATATTGTACTCTCTATAAAGCACAACATAAGACTTATAAAAGTCTGAGCTGAATCTGACCTGTGGCTCGATAGCCACAGCCAACCAATATCAGAGTATATAAAACTTTGTACATTAAATAAGTGAATACTATTTACAAACCATTACAAAATATTACAAATTAATTTACAAATATCTAGTTTTCATTATGATTTTCAAAAAGAAGTCCTCGCCTTGCACATAACACATAACACAAGTAGGCATCAAATATTAACCCTAACTACTTGATAAAAAGAATACTGAAATTGAATTCCAACTTTAATTATGAACAAGTAAACACAAAATGCTATTTTCGGATTTTCAAGACACCCTGTTAGTATTTTGGTCATAACACTCTCATACGGACTTATTTTTGGGCGATTCAAGTACCCACGCGACCGCGACTTGGAGCTCTAAAATTCTTATGCGGACTCTAGAACCCGAAAATGACTATAACTATCGCAAAAACAAACAAGAAAAAACGAACAGATTGTTAGCTTGTTGCAATGGATTGAACATTACTTTCAACTTTGAACATGAATCAATATCCTAAATTGTAACCACTAATCAAATACTTCATATTAGAACTGAAAAAGAACCCAAACAAATCCTACAACTTCAATACATCAACTAATTACCCAATTGATAAACAAATACTCACACTTTGGATTTGAATTAAAGTATATAAAGTATAAAGTGACTCTAATTTTTGGTCATTCTTTTAAGGAATAATTATCAAAAATAATCCATGTTATAGTCCACCTGCTCAAAATAAACCCACTTATTGATAATCTCAAAATAATCCCAGTTATAAAATGAGTCTTCTCAAAATACACTCAGGTCAATTTTTTACCAACTATTGTATGCTTCACAAAAAAAGTAAAATTGTACTTGGGTACATTTTGAGAATACACTTATAATAATTGGGATTATTTTTAGATTATCAATAATTGAGTTTATTTTGAGTAGGTATGAAATAAGATGGATTATTTTTGTGAATTGTTCCTTCTTTTAATGAAAAAAATGAGGTAAATAATGGCTTTCTTTTTTTTTTGATACTGGATTGATATGGGAGTTTCTTTTTGATAATGGAAAAGTGTAGGACTTCTTTTACTGATTTGGTGAAGAGTGATAAGGATTAGTGGGCTTTAACACCTCACTATGTGACACATTAGTCGTTCCATGTGTGTCATCAAATGATAGTATTAAATTTTTATTTGTTTTTGATTATATCCGATTTTCATCGTATAAGTTACTTTTGTCCCAAAATAATTACGACTAATACCCAAATGTATTAAAATATTTTACTAAGACCCAAAAAAATATCACGCTTAAGAAATACTAATACCAGATACACTTAATTAATTACAATTAATTAAGCGGCTAATTTTTGGGCTATTTCACTTAATCTTAGTTATTAATTAGTAATATTTACATGTAAATATGATTTATGTAATTAAAATATCGAAATTTAGAGTTGTTTAGATCTAAAATTTTTGAATATGTTATTGTGATGATGTTATATTGTTTTTTTTTTATTATTATTTGGCTGTTGTGATTTTTATCTATTTGTTATGGTATTGTTGGAAATGTAAAGCATGTATGAAAACTATGAGTATAGAAATAACTTTGGTATATTTGGTAATAATGATTTCATTTTCAAATATGGATTTGACTTAAATTAGTGTTTGGCAAATAACAAGAATTTAAATTTGGATTTGAGTCAATCCACTAATGTTATAAATGTAGTTCATTAAAGTGAAGATATGAGAATGACACCTCGATCCTTGTCATTCTCAAATTCTTCATAATGATTTCGTAAATGAAATCCACAATTTAAAATGAAATGTGTGTTCCCAAACGCATCGTTAATGTATTTAAACATCAAAGTATGAAATAAAAATATATAGTATCATGTAACTAAATTATTTATATGCTAGGAGTAAATTTTTCAAAAATTATAAACTTGGTTTATATGAGAAATTACATGAGATATGATTAGATTTGGTTTAAACAAGTTATTGGATGGATATTAAGTATAGTTGTGCAATTTAAAGTTGAGTAGATGATGATTATGTTAGAATTAAAATTTGGACATAATGTTTTAATGTTCTTATGGTAAGAAATTTTAAGTAAATTGAATAATCCCGTAGGATTTGTTAATTAGCCAAAAAACGAAGTTTTGGGCACTTTTTGGCTCTAAATTATGTTAAAAATAATTAATGGTATGTTTGGTAACTTTAAATTCATTTCCAAATATTGAATTGGCCCAAATCCTATGTTTAGCAACTTTTGAATTTGGAAATGTATAATTAAATCAAGTCTATATAGAAGTTCAATAGTAATGTAACATTAGTCAAGTATTAAGATTTAAAAATTCCAAGTGTTTAGGTGTTATATACAATTCTTGAATTTAAATGCCAAATTTAAATTTCCTATTTTCAAATAAATTCTATGTTGCCAAACACAACCTAAGGTATTTTAAAAATCATGCAAATTGGTACATGGGAGTTTTGATGCCTTCCGAACGTAACGATGAAGTCAGAATTTCAGTTTGACAATGCTAGCATGCTGTTCTGGACAGATTATTAAATCTGAATTGTATATGATGTTTGTGTTGTTATGAAGTGTGTTGGGTGATCATGAATTTGTTGTAGAGTGACTTGGTGTTAGATGTGTGTGTGTTATAATTGTGGCTTGAGAAAGTGTGAATGTATGCTTATTCTCGTATGTACGATTAAATCATGTAGGAAATCAATTCGTGAGGGGAAGTTGATAAGTAAATTTAGGATTTGCTTTTGCTTTCTTAAGGTATGTACACGCAGTAAAACTTTGTACATCATGGATTCGTTGTTACAAAAGATGAATAATAATAATATATTGAATAAAGTATGATGATGACGTTATTCATTCTTAATCAAAGGATAGGATTTCAAAAATTTGACACGTTGAGGTAGTATGACCTCAGTAACTTTAAAGTAGACGTAGTATGACGTCAATCGGTGGAAAGTTTTAAATCGCGGTATGGGGGGGCCTTATGAGCCACCGCGGGGGTATGCATACTTAACCATAGGCACCGAAGTAAGACGTGTGTCTATGGTAGAGACTTGCTTAGGGGTTACCTCCCCCTAATGTATTTTCTCACTTTTGAAGTTTGGGGTTTGATCCAACAGTATGGTTGGGAAAGTACAGCAGTGTGGCTAACTAACTTATTGAATTATTTTGAAATTTATTAAAAGTTAATTAGAAATTGTAACCGACGCATCACTACGCCAAAAGGTGTCATTTATTGCACTTGATTTACAACAGTTTTTTCGGAGCGCTATAAAAGAATATCAATTAATAGCCGTTACAACCGCAGTAAAAGAAAATTTCTTATTTATAGCCGTCAAAACTGCAATAAAAACAGAAAAGTTATTTATTGCGGTTCTAACAGCTCTAAATATAGGTACCTTATTTATAGCTGTTGCAACTGCTGCAAAAAATAGTACTCTATTTATAGCGTTTCCAACAGCTATAAATATAGGTTTCTCATTTATTGCCTTTCAACCGTTATAGAAAGCACGCGCGTTTAGATTTTCCCACACATGCTTCTTTTATTCATTAATATCCCGCCATTCAATCAGTCTCTATTCAATGAAAAAACACGCTCGTGAAAGTTTTTTGTAGAACCGCTATTAAAGTAAGTTTTCTTCCTCCTCCTGTCTTGGTTTTCTTCGAATTAGGGTTTCGTTGGAGAATTTTTCTCAATTGCAATTTAATTTATCAATTTGTGAAGTATTCAAATTTTTTCAGTTTTCAGTTTGAGTTTAGATGAATGATTTAATTTAATTTAATTTGTTTGTGTTTAGAATGGTAGTGGTAAAGTTTGGCTGATTTGTAATTGGTTATGTATTTTGAATGGTAGTGGTAAAGTTTCTAATAATGGGTTTGATTCACAAAGTCAGAATCTTTCACCATTTTTGTAGTGCTTTTGGCTTGCTGTTTTTATACATAGCTACTGATTTTCGTTGTCTAGATACTTGTTTTCATTGCTGATTTTCATTGCTCATTTTCGTTGTAGTGCTAATACTGGTTTTCATTGCTGATTTCCATTTAATGCTAATACTGGTTTTCATTACTGGTTTTCATTACTGATTTTTGTAGTGCTAATACTTGTTTTCATTACTGATTTTCGTTGTAGTGATAATACTGGTTTTCGTTGTAGCTGCTGATTTTATACTAATTTTCATTACTGATTTTATGTTTGAAGTTCTTAATAATTATTACATGCATAATAAATCCTTTAATTTTATAGGCTTCATTGGATATTGTGTGTGATTGATCCATATGATGATGTGGTATATTATCATGACTTAGTACAACAAAGCCCAATTACACGAGTAGATTTACTTAGAAGTGGTTGAAACGTAAGTTTTTGAGTGTTGCCTTTTAATTTTCAGAAAATGGTTGTTTTATTTTTTTAATAAGTTTTATTTTTTAGGGCACTTCTCCTATTTTGAAGCCAAAAAGAGATTTCGAAAAAGATGAGACGAACTACTAAATGGATAAAAATACAGGTTTGTACTTAATTAATAGATGATCAATTTTTATGATACTTGTGATTATTCTTTTGTGTTTTGAATTTGTGATCTAGTGTCCTAACCAATCAAACTACATTGATTGTGGCTATTATGTAATGAGATTCATCAAAGAGATAATTGACCACAAAGAAATCGAAATTCCAGAAACTGTAAGTATTTTTTTAGATTTGCTTTGATTTACTTTTACCTTGGCATAGGTTGAGTTGGAAGTTTCGTATTCTTGTTACTTTTAGAATTAAGAGCTCATATCAACACAAAGTTATTAAGAGTTAGGATGTTGGTTTCTATTGTTGGAAGTGTAATGAGTTGCTTGTTTTGATGTTGACAAAGGTGAATGTGACTGAAATTAGATGGGATTTTCGAGTTGTAGGAAATCTTCTAAGCATATTGATGTTGCTGCTTTGGTTATTCTCATTACTTTTGCTCTTTTTGTTTAGATTTCTACTGCTTCTTATGCTTTCTTGTATTGATTTTGATTATTGAATATTGATGTTGTAATTGTCATTTGGGGATGTATTTATATAACCTGGTCGATGTTTGTTGAGGAATTTCAATGGAATTTGATCTGTTTTGATCAATTATGTGTTATGTTTTGTACTTATAAACCATTGTTACGATGGACTTCGATGATCCATTGTTAGCAAATCACGTTAAAAGTCTATAACTGATTCAATTTGAGATTTTGATGAAGTACTTAGGTTGTATACATGGAAATTCGCTTTAGTGATTTAGTAAAGAAGTATTTTTTTGTTGAAGTGACTGATTTGATATTTAATAATTTAGATTATTATAGTAGCTCTTTTTATTGATTGGTTTATTATGACATTACAACTAGCCTATTATATTTATGTTTTACTTATGACATTCATGTTTTTTTTCATTTTGACAGTATTATGCAGGACATATTTATCAAACTTATACTAAGGAGCTAATTGATGAAGTGAGAATTGAATGGGTTAACCACTTGTTGCCTTACCTATGATAGATTTTTATATTTTGTTACGAATTGTACAATCATTGGTTTTGAAATGTATGATATTTTATTGTAATACTTTGGATATATTTATGTAATTTTTGAATTATTTATGGAGCAATTATTATGGTATCAATTTATAATGGTTATGACAAGTAATTAAAGGAGGGAGAACTGATATTTGTAGAGGGAATCAACCCTACTTTGAATAGCTGTTGTTCATCATCGTCAAGTTATGGGATTAAAAAAATACTCCTCATCGTTTACAGTTATAGCAATTATCTATAGCTGTTGTAATTGCATAGATATAACTAATAATATTGCTGTTGTAAATGCTATAAAAAGGTTACATTATTTATTGCTGTTATAAAAGCTATAGCACTGGCAGTAATTTATAGCGGTTCCTAAACCGCTATAGAAAGCATAGAGGACTATTTATAGCCCTAGTGATTTATTGCTGTTGAAAGTATTTTCTCTAGCAGTTCATAACAGCTTAAAAATACATTTTCAACAGCTATAAATAGGCTTTTTTGGCATAGTGATCCTAGGTTGTTATTTTGTTTTTTGATATAATGTTGATATTATAATAGATGCTTTTGCTGACGTGTACCTTTGATCTTAGCGATCCTGCAAAGATGTTGTTTCCCTTTCGGAGTTAATAAATAGCAGTGAGTTAAGTTGCAGGTTGGGGAGTGGAGATTACACTTGAAGAATTAAACAGATAAAGTACGGAAAATTATAATTTGAAATTTTATTTAACTTTAAGGAATGGATTATGTTTAAGAGGCAACTTCGCTCTCGCGTTGTATAACATAGACTTTTGACTTTATATCTTTATCTGCTGCTAAGACTTTCACATCGCTAAGTAGTTTATAATAACTCTAATAGAACTCAATCCGCAAGTTTTGCTTTAAAAATCCATTTTATCATGCCTTTAAGACATCTTGGTTTTACTTGGGTCCTACCTAGTTTTTATTAAAAGGATCAAATTCTCTTTCTAAACGATCCAAGTTATTCCTAGATATTACACTTTTGGACCCAATTCCATGTATATTTGGTCGAAGGTACTAAAAATAAAATCTTACTAGTGTTCTATAAATGTGGAAGGTGACCCATTCACTAATGGTGATGCAATGGCATCACATGATATCGATTTCTGGAAATAAGCTATAAGAGATAAAAATAATATAGTTGTATTTGATTGTTAAAACTGATTATGCATTGATTATACAGTGGAAGGATGGTATGAAACCATGCAAGTTGTATTATAAATAGAGGAAGTTGTTTGTGGAACACTGGAAGAATATATAACCAAGATATCCATTTTTTAATTTTCTTCTCTCTTAAGAATACTCCAGTTTTGTTCTCTTCTTTGCATGAATACTCAAGGAGAGTTATAAACTCAATGTATAATCTGATTTCAAATATTTTAGAAAACATATTCATTTCATTCTAATCTCTTTGTATTAATTGGGAGAATAATGTTGATAATATCTCTTTGTGAATTTTAATCAAAAATCTCAAGTATTTTTATGGGAAGAATATCACGATAGAAAAGTTTTTATACGCCTACAACAAAGTATCAAGTTTTCGAATGACACATGTTGTTGCAAACATATTGCGCTGTGATAATCAAACAAACATGGAGATTCTTTGTTATCCATACATGAATATTCAAGTTTGTTTATTTTAGTTTGTATTGTCATCATCATCATCATCATCATCCTACCTAGTGTATCCCGCTCATGGAAAACTATGGACAGAGTCTTGGGAGGGAAGGTTGGCGGCAACTCATACCCATAAAGGAGAGCACGGCCCAAGGGAGTCCCCCGGCTCCAGAAAAAAGAGAAGAGATATAGACGAGAAGAGAAGACATAAAAAGAGAAGAGTCTACACTAGACAGATAAATTAAATGAAAAAGGATAAAATAGATGAGTACAAACAATAACATAAACACTAAAAAAAGCAAGAGGACAAGAACACCAAACAAAACCTAAGAGGAAATCAAAAGTCGAAAACATGGATATGGCGCCTCCAACAACTGATATTCCTAATCAGGTCCTCGGAGAGGTTTAACTCACGCAAGTCAACCCTTATTTGCTTCTCCCAAATTCTTTTGGGTCTTCCTCGAGTCCTCTTACCTTCTACAATAATGCTTTTGACTCTACTCACTGGGGTGTCGAAAGTCTTTCTCTGCACATGTTCAAACCAACTCAGTCAATTTTCTCGCATTTTTCCAGAAATAGGTGCAACCCCTAGTTTGTCTCTAAACTCTTGTTTCTTCATTATATTATCAGTACATAGTAATAAAATATTGGAAATGATGAATGTCTTCTTTAGGGAGTCTTGACAAATGGAATTATTTTAGTAGATGATAGTAGATTACATGACAATATTTACCTAATTTAGAATTTTATTTTCTTTGGAACTAAATTAGGTAAATTATTTATTTATTTTGTTACAAAAATTCTATATGCCTAACCTAGAATTTGTTACGTTTAATTGAATGAAAACGTGATTTATTCAACAAATAATACACAATAATTAGTAATAAATTTTTATTTAAATCATGTATATTATAAATTTATCACTATAAAATATATTTGTATGATTCCTTAAAATATGCTCTCTTCAGTTCTTTTTTAATTGTTTCTTTATTGGGTAAGTTTACCTTGCTTGTCCCATTTCTATTTTAAAACCTACATTTATAGGTGGTCTCCTTATTTTCTTAATACTAATAAAACTCAATAATGTACATGGTTCTACTATTTTAGGTGGTCTCCTCCAACTCTTAATATTAAAAACATCCAATATTACACATGAGTCTAATATTTTAGGTGGTAACCTAATTTTGTTAATATTTGTCCCCAAATCAAGTGGAACAACTAAATTGAAATGGTGGGAGTATTTTTTATACTGAGCTTGGCGGTATTAGTCTGAATAAATTTAGGCTTATGGAATTATTACTGTTAAAAATAAGATAAAATTGAGTTGTTAGGTATTGTATTTTATAAGCTTATTTTATTTTTTAAAAGTCGATTATTACTGTTAAAAGATCGTGATAACGAGACTTATAACCTGAAAACTTTAATTGAAGAGAGTATGTTCTTCTTATAAGTTGAGGACTACAAATGAGTTATAAGCTATGTAAATTGTAATATTTGGTTAGATTCAGTAATTTCTTCTAAGCAAGGCAGTTTTAGCATCCAGATTTGAAAACAAAAAATTTAAAAAAATCATGTCGATATAAATGCAATGCCTTATAAAAGATGAAACATAACAAGAGTGTGAACTAATACTATAGGCTAGAGCGACAAAGTGTATTGATAACAATATTAATCAAAGGTTAGAAGTATCTGGGAACCTTAATCTGCTAAGATATGAGTAAGGAACACTCGCTCTTTTTTATCAAGTTGAGCTTTCTTCTCACTCTTGACTATTATAGACTATAGTTGTCGCTTGCTTTTATGTATGTTAACTGCATTTTCAAATGTTGAAGTTATATTGGCAGACGATATTGCCAGATTAATATTTGCAGATGATATTGCTAGATCAATATTGGCAGTCGATACTAAATAATTGCCAGAATAATATTGACAGACAATATTACCAGATTAATATTGGTAAACGATAATAATATAATATTAGAAATACATTATAATAGAAGATTGTATTATTTTATGTCCAGGGAAAGGAATAATGTATATTGCTAGAAATTTGTGCCCTATGAAAAGCATGCTCTTGTTAACACATCATTATAAATTTACACAATAATGTATATGCTGCCAGATACACGATTATAAGTTTCACTTTATTTCTTTTTTTACAGGTAAAGAAAGAATTGAGTCAGATGTAATTCTTTTCAGAAGCTATTTCTTCATCGTATTAACTTCATTGATATCTTAGGTTAAGTTGTCTCTTTTGTTCACAAAACAGTATTGGCAGTCAACGTATGAAAAGACTCTAAATCGTTTTAAAACATTAGAAATACATTATAGGAAAAGATCATTTAATTTGCGTCATATGATATTAATTATTTATAATTTAGCTTAATTGACTTTATTAGCTTTTAGAAGATGTGTAGTAGTCTAGATAAATTTAGGATTATGGAATTATTGCAGTTAAAATTAAGATAAAATTGAGTTATTAGGTATTGTAGTTTAATAAGTTTATTTTATTTATTTTAAGTCGATTGGCACTGTTAAAAGATCGCGGTAATGAGGCTTATAACTTGAAAACTTTAATTGAAGAGATTATGTTCTTCTTATAAGTTGAGGACTACAAATGATTTATAAGCTGTGTAAATTGTAATATTTGGTAAGAGAAGAAATTTCTTCTAAGCAATGCAGTTTTATTATCCAGGTTTCCACACAAAAACTAAAAAAAAAAAAAAAAACTTCTCAATATATATGCAATGCCTTATTAACATATGAAACTATTACAAGAGTTTGAACCATAACTATAGGTTGGAGCGACAAAGTGTATTGATAACAATATTAATCAAAGGTTAGTAGGTAAAAAGACAGTCAAATTGAGCTGTGTACCCAAATCTGGTAAATGTACGTTTAATTTAAAAGTATATGGGAACCTTTTAATCTACTAAGAGATAGGAAGGAACTGTTGCACTTCTTTATAAAGTTGAGCTCTCCTCTTACTCTTGACTATTGTAGACTCTATTTGTATGTTAAATGTCTTTTCAAATGTTGGAGCTAACTAGTTCACTTTCAAGCCTGCGCGTTGAAGGTCAGACAAAGTTGAGCTAAGGCCATCTACTACGGAATCAATTATACTCCTTTCTGTAGTGTTTTGAAGAGTAATGATGAGCAATGACAATGACTTCAAAACATAAGGTATTATTGGCTTGCTTCGCACAGTTTCTTTTCCCATCAGGCTTTTTATGTCAACAAAACACAGTCCTCTAATATGCACAAGAACACAACCCAAATTTCACCGAAAAAACCTTTACAATCGTAAGAGTGCTGAACTTAGATCATCTACACAATCTACTTGATTCAACCCTAATAAGATTTGTTTAGGAGATTCAATAAAAAGCAAAAACATTTTTGAGACTAAGCTATGAACGTAGACCTTTTACTTTTGCACTTTAGAGCTTTTCCATAAGCTTATAAGTAGAACCTATGGCTTCGTTTATAGTAGTTTTACGCCCTTCTTTGTAGTTCCATAGCTCGGGCACGACATATTTTTGGGTTGGATTATTTTCGTTGAGTTTGAGGAGAAAACAGAAATCAAATTTAAAGTTTAACCATCAGTTCCATGTAAAAATAAATTAAACAGACCAAATAAAGCTAAATAGAACCAAGAAAAAGAAGATAATGGAAGTTGAAAATAGGAGGGAACAAAAGTAAGTACATGATTTAAAGTAGTAGTGGATGGTACATCAACTGCAGAAAAAATAAATTTTTGAAAGAGAATATTTAAGAAATGTATGTATAATGTTTTAGGATCAAGCCAGGTTTCTGGCCCCAAACTTTTCAAACCAGTTCCAACACCATGAAACCACGTACAAATCAGACAGCTCCGAAACAAATATTTCATCAGAGAAAACCAGGTGGGTTTTATCAAAATAGGAGTGTACCAGCTAATAATTGAGATGGGTCTTTTGGATGTAGGTCCAGGGGTTGGGATTCTGGACTTGTATATGCTTACTCAGTATTTCTCAACTGAATTTCCTAGAATTAACTTATGGATCAACTAACATTTAGCAAAGTTTGAAACATCTCCATTTCCTTATATAAAGGTAAGGATGATATATGTAAAAAAGTATTTGACCAAATCATCCCCTTAAATTCATTTTTTTTTTCCTTGCTACGTCTAAAAATTGAGATCATTTTTCATGTTGAAGGAAAATGAATAAGAATATATAAAGAAAACAGAGGTGAAGACTGAGGAGTAGGTATATTTATAACGTTTTTTTGGTTGTGTAACCAAAAGTCAAACAATGTTGGGAGAATAAAAGGGCTTGTATCATTAAGTTCTTAGGAGAACTGTTGAACTGCCGCCATTTGGATTTTTAAAAAATGATTCATATTTTTGGGTGAGATTTGCAAGTTACCACAATAATGTTTATAGACGAGTGTTATCCTACATTTGTCAAATCTATCAAGTTCCCTTTTTTCTCTTTTTAAAATATTTGTTTTCATTTTTCCAAAATATTCCTTTGAAAAAGAGAGATGTATTTAAAAATGAAGATTGTATCGAAGGAAGATGAAGAATTAGAAGTAAAGAGATGAGTTTTATTTTACCTAATTTTGTAAACAATTCTATTTTTTTAAAAACTAATTTTAACGGTGTTGATAACATTTGATAAGAAGTAAAACCAAAATCTGGATGCAAAATTCAAGGACAAACATATAAAGCTGATATAAATTTTTTCCGTCCGTAATTAAAATTTTGGGAAAAAAAATTGTTGGCGTATAAATTGTGAAAAGTTTAATCTGGGATCAAAGGATCCCGGGTATATGACTATAAAGGAAAATGTTTTGGATAATAGGCTTTCCTTCTGGGACGATATATAAAAAAGCATGTATATTTTTGCGTTTGATATTTTTTTATTTGTAAATGAAAGCATTAGCTTGAATGTAATGCTTTCCAGAAAGTATCCCCTTCCTTGTACTAACTTTCAGTTATCTTATTTTAAGGCAGTTTTTTGGGTCTTCAGACCATTATCGGCAGACGATAATAAAATAAAATTAGAAATACATTATAATGGAAGATCGTGTTATTTTACGTCCAGGGAAATGAATCATGTATATTGGTAGAAATTTGTGTTCTATGAAAAGCATGTTCTTGTGAATACATTATTATGAATTTACATAATAATGTATACGCTCCCAGATACACGATTATAAGCTCCCACTTGATTTCTTTCTTCACAGTTAAAGAGAGAGTTAGGTCAGATGTAAATCTTTGCAGAACCTATTTTCATCGTATTAATTTCATAGATATCTTAGGTTAACTTGTCTCTTTTGTTTTTAAAACAATAATTTTATAGTGTTTTTTCCTGCTTTGGAAGCAAAAGTAAAAAAGTATTAGGAGAATAAATTGGTTTTCATAGTTAATTTCATAGGAAAATTGTTTAGCTATCGTTTGATGTTACATAATAATTTATATATTGCCAGATATCCAAAGTATATTACTGAGGCTGGTGGTGGTAGTTCGAATAAATTTAAGTCTATGGAATGTATCACTATTAAGATTAAGTTAAAATTGTGTTATTAAGTATTGTATTTTAATAAGCATAGTTTTTTTTAGTCGATTAGTATTGTTATAAAATTGCGGTAATGAGCCTCAAAATTTGAAAACTTTAAATAGAGAGATTATGTTCTTATTATAAGTCGAGGACTACAAATGAGTTGTAAGATATGTGAATTGTAATAGGAGTATTTGGTAAGAGAAGATTGCATTGTATGATTCTTTAATTTCTTCAAAACAAGCAAGGTTTATTACCCAAATTTACGCAAAAAAAAAAGAGAAATCATGCCATAGATGAAATGTTATATTAACATAAGAAATTATTACAAGATTCTGAACAACTAGTAAACGCTTGACGTACAAAGTGTATTGATAAAAATATTACTTGAAGGTTTTTATTAAGTTAAGATACAGTGAGAGAAAATGATGTGTACAAAAATCTGGCAAATCTATGTTGTATGCGAAGTATTTGGGAATTTAATATGTAAAGATATAATCAATGTTTCGATGGCCTCATCTAAGAACAACTGTTGTGATAATTGGCTTTTTCCATAGTTTGTTGTGATATGTACTGCCTAAGCTTACTTATTAAAGATAACACTGTTCTTCCTTTTCCTTTTAACAAAAGAATTTATTACCACGTCAATGAAAACCACATTTTTAATAATGAATGCAAATATAGTAATTTTAGAAACTAAATAATTTATGAGTTACAAAGTTCAAACATTGAGTCTTGGAAAGACTTAAGCTTACCTAAAAAGAAGAAATTTTGGACAGAGGATGAGGGCTTTGAGTAGAAAAAAGAATAATGTTGGTTACTAATATCGCATGTTTTTCCTAACAGACGTTACCAGAAATATATATTTCCAGACGCCTTATTATGTCAGCTAAATCAGCTATCAGAATTAACTTCTTCGTTTCCATATGTACAACAAATTTTCTCTTTGGTATGGTTCTGGCAGATTAAACTTTCTAGTTTCTTTTATAATTTGAATAGAATGGTCTACTAGTTCTCCATCGTTTAGTTGGTCGCAGCCTGACCACCATGGAGGAAGAGGTAGATTCCATTATAGACGCGGTGGGTTCTATCAAAGTAGGGGCGGGTCACCTAATAGTAGAGATGTGTCTTTTGACCACCATGGAGGAAGAGGTAGATTGCATTGTATGATTCATTAATTTATTCAAAACAAGCAAGATTTATTACCTAGATTTACGCAAAAAAAAAAAGAAATCATGCCAATATAGATGAAATATTTTATTAACATAAGAAACTATTACCAGATTCTGAACAACTACTAAACGCTTGACGTACAAAGTGTATTGATTAAACTATTACGTAAAGGTTTTTATTAAGTTAATATACAGCCAGAGAACATGACGTGTACCAACATCAGGCAAATCTGTGTTGCATGCGAAGTATCTGGAAATATAAATATAAATTATAAATTATAAATTATAATAAATTATAAATAAATAAATATAAATATAAATATAAATATATAAATATAATATTATATTATATATAAATATAAATAAATATAAAGAAAACAGAAGTATAGAGATTGAGTTACACCAAGGAGTAGGTATATTTATAGCGGTTTTCTCGTTGTGGAACCAAAACTACAAACAATATTGGGAAATAAAAAATGCTTCATCATTTATTTTCTTAGAAAAACTGTTGACCTGCCTTCTATTTGGGGTTTTTTTAAAAACGCTTCGTATTTTTGGGTGAGATTTGCAAGTTACATCAGTATTGCTTAAAAATCAATGTTATCCTACATCTGTCAAATCAATACTTTTCATCTTTTTTTCTATTTCTTTTTATTTTTTTGTGTTTTATTTTTCCAAAACATTTCTTAGAAAAAGAGAGGTAATAAAAAAAGGAGATTTTGTTGAAAGAAGATGTCGAAATAAAAGTTCCCAAAAACAAAGAAAAAAAAAACAAAATTAAAAAAAATAGGGAAAATTATTTTGCAACTGTCAACTATTCGCAGTTTAAATATTAAATTCTCAACTATTTGATTATTATTCAAAACTCCTAACTTTAGGCCTGTTTTAATTTTAAAGCACTTATACAATTTCATAACCTATTTAACAGGATACCATTTTGTGAAAATGAGTGGTATGTGAAGGGTTGTTTAAGGTGAAATGAGGTGAAGTGATTAATAAATATAGTTCGGCCGCACTACTGCTCCATTAAAACTAATGTATTCGGATATAAGTCATCTTGGATTTTGATTTTTAAATGAACCTAAATTTGGGAGTTTAGAATATTAATTAATTCTTGGGAGTTTTATATCTAAACCGTGCATAATTGGTATTTTTAAATGTAATTTCCCAATAAGCAAAAAAGAAGATGTAGAAGTGAAGAGATGAGTATCATTTTACCTAAGTTTATTATCAGTTATTTTAAAAAAGTAATGTTAATGTTATGGATGTAAGAAGCATAGAAGATATTTGGAGTCAAACACTTTGTACAAACATATAAATCTGGTATTATTTTCGCCAAGTAGTAATAAAAATTTTGGGTCAAAATCCTGATGGAGTATAAATCCTAAAAAGCTTTATTTTGGATCTAAAAATCCTGAGTATATGAATGGACGGGAATATTTATAGGACGATAAACTTTCCTTCTGGGATGATATATTAAAAAACACGTATATTTCTGTGTTTTAGATTAAATTTATGTAATTTTCTATTCCTTTATCAAGATATTAAAATATTTAAAAGTCAGATTAATTCACATTATGCAGCTTTCAGAAGTTCTGTATTTATTTAACAAATGAGAAACTACAGCAGCAGAATGTGATAGATCAAACAAATGTAGATTGACAATTAATTTTACAGAGTGGTGTGGTAACATGCAAAACCCTCCAAAAATACGAATCATTATTAAAAAATAGTACATATGAGAGAGCATTTAAAAAGTTTTCTTAAAAACTATTGATAAATGCTATTTTATTTTTGGAAATGTGCATTTAATGACGCACTACAATAGCACTATAAATATACTTGTTCCGCAGTATTCGAACTCATCTCTTCACTTTTGTTTCTTCATATTCCTTCAACATAGTTTCTATATGCTTTATTTGTACCTTTCTGTTTTTTCAAGCAATTCTATATATATAATAGAAGATGTTTTAGTAATCAATAGTTGTTGCACGCTGATTTGCTTTGGCTGTTGGCCTTTTTTTTCAACTATATGTTTTCTTCAACTTCTAATTACAGATGCTTATAGAAAAATTTAAACCTAGAAGTCTAGGAGACTGGGTCAAGCCAGACTTTAATTGTTTTCATGCTTGTTTGAAGTTACGTGCATCTCATTCGTCGTCTTATGAAGTAATCTATTGTTGTCACTTTAGGTCCAACTTGTGTATGACACGAAGGCTTTGAGGCTCGGTAAGTTTATCTACTTGTAACTTTAAGGGCAAGTATAGGTTCTCCTCTATTTCTTACGAAGTTAAGGAGTAGAACAAGTGTTTTTGAAGTTAAAAGCTAAGTTAAAAAGTAAATAAATCATTTTAATGGTAAGTATATATTCTAAAGCATCAGCTTGTTGAAAGCATATGTAAAGTTCTTGAACTTGTTTATGAATGGTAGCATTACTCCAAGCATAGTGATGTAAACTATATGTTTTAAAGGGTTTTCAAAGTCAAGAGTTTGATGGCAGAAGGTTTTTTTTATTCTAAAACATGATACACAAATTTCTTAATCTTCTTTTTTGACAATTTAATTTTCTGTGGTTGCTTTAAAAAATTTGTGTTTTTTGTTTTAGGAGCACATTAAGCTTCCGCAATCAAACTCTTTAGCCTGAAAACTCATTGAAAACATTTAGTTCACCTCACTATGCTAGGATTAATGTTGACATTCTTAAACATGTTTAAGAGTTTTATCTTTGCTTTTCAAGCAAATGATGTTTTAGAATACCTACGGTTTGATGACCAATTTACTTTTTCACTTAGCTTGTTGAATTCAAAAATATTTGTGTGGTACTTTGGACTTCTATTGTAATCAAGAACTTTTTCTTGCCCTTAAAGTTTCTAACATAGAAAAGCTTAGCGATCCTCAAAAGCCTTTACCTTAAATACAAGCTGGAACTAACGAGACAACAATCGAAGATTGCATAGGACGATGAATGAAGTGTGATAAAAACCAAGAAGCATGTCAGCAATTAAAGTCTGTTCTGACTCAATGTGCAAGAACACTATAGTTTGGCAGAACTATATTTTCGATCTACTTTTTTGCAACACAAAGGAGATACAAAAGTTCATCGTTCTCTATTGTGTCCTGGTGAAAGTTATAGTGATGTTTCTCCCTTCTTAAAGAACTCATTGTTGAGAAGTGTGGGATGAAAAAGAAGAAGATAATGGTTTTGCCCATAATAATTTTTGGGAAATTCTACATGGTAAGCACCAGGTTAAGGGAAACGCCTGTAATAACGAATCTTGTTTTCGTTTCTACTTGGTAAGCACCAGGTAAAGGGAAACTAGCTGCCGTAACTACATAGGCTAAAAAATGTTTGAATGACCGTTAAAAGGTCAAATTACCATATTGCCCTTGTTTATTCTCCATCATCATCTTCTTCCTTTAACTCCTTTCTTCACCTTCCTTCTTGAAGCTCCATTGAAATCAATCTTATACTTCATAGTAGCATTAGGGCCGTAAAGAATCCCCCATTGTCTAGTTGACAAACTTCCATTAAAATCAATCTTATACTTCACCTTCCTTCACCTTCCTTCACCAATTCTTGAACCTCACTTTGGGGAAAACTATAAATATGAAAACCATAGACCAATTAAAACCAGACCATTGTAGAATGATCTAGTCCGTCCTAGTGATTTAAACAGGTCGATTTGGTCCGGTCTAAATATGTTTCAAAAATAATTTTTTTGTTTTGGTTTCAATGTCAGAAAAACCAAACCGTGTGCATTCCTACTGCTAATTAAGAAAGAGTTTACCTTTGTCTTAGCTGAGATTATTCACTCTGACGTGACTAGAATCAATGGATAATGAATGTAAATTAAAATGTTAAATTTAAATTAAATGTCTATGTACTCTTAATCACATTAATCAAGTTCAATAGCAATTTAAGAAGAACGACTCGTTTAAAGAATCAGAATATCATATTTATTAACTAAGTCTTCTTATACAATGTAAAATCAATCTTATTTGGTCAATTCTAAACTTGTATTACCCTTTAATTGAACAGTATTACAATGTAAAATCAATCTTATTTGGTCGATTCTAAACTTGTATTACCCTTTAATTGAACAAAAAGAAGCTTTTTTGGGTTTTACATGGCTTAATGTGAACTGGGTAGTTTGTTGATTTGTCAAAGATGATGAAAATTGAGAAAAAATGGATGAATTTGATGATATTACTGGCATTTATGGAAGAAATTTGCCCACGTTTTCGGTAGACCATTGTAGAATGATGAATTGTTGATGATGAAGTTTGCTAATAAAGGAGTAGTTTGTTGTGGACTATAATGAATAAAATCAATTTAATGGAAGTTTGTCAACTAGACAATGGGGGATTCTTTACGGCCCTAATGCTACTATGAAGTTTAAGATTGATTGCAATGGAGGTTCAAGAAATGGTGAAGGAAGGTGAAGAAATGAGTTAAAGGAAGAAGATGATGATGGAGAATAAACAAGGGCAATATGGTAATTTGACTTTTTAACGGCCATTCAAACGTTTTTTAGCCCATATAGTTACAGCAGCTAGTTTCCCTTAACCTGGTGCTTACCAAGTAGAAACGAAAACAAGATTCGTTATTACAGGCGTTTCCCTTAACCTGGTGCTTACCGTGTAAAATTTCCCATAATTTTGTTTCCTTTTTTCCTAGAGATCAATTTATCGACATTTTAATTTAATATTTAATAAAATTGTAAAATTATAATCCAGAACAACATGCATTCTACAACGTTTCTATGCTGATTGTTTTGATGTTTAAATTAATTATTAATTAGAGGTTAGAAATTATAATTGCACCGTGTTTTTAATAATCCTTTGTAATAATTAGCTAAAAAAAATCTACTATATTATAAAGCTCGAAAAGGTTGAAAGATTGACACCTTTATTAAACAATATTATAATTCTATTGTAATATGTAATTGTAAAGTTTCCTTTCTTTATTTATTTTTCTGTAAGCATCTGTAATTAGAAGCTGAAGTGATCTCTCATAGTTTTTTAAATAATAATAATGATTTGTATTCTTTGGAGTGATTTACAAGTTACCATGCCACTTGTTAAAGTTCATTGTTGGCATATACTTTTGCCAGATTTTAATGATCTGGCTTTCTGTACCATTTTTCGATTAAAGTTCTTAAATGGCTACCTGGAAGCTGTCTTTCCTGACTGTGTCAGTAGTAGATTCAATGAATTCTAAAATGACTTATTAAGTGCAATAATTTTATTTTATGGTTTGGATCTTGGATACATGTTTCCCAAAATTACACTAAAGACTATGATACTCCCTGGGTTTATGACTAATAGCTGAGTCACGAGGAAACGCGGCTTTTTCGTAACTAAGGAACCCATGAAGTGTTTGAAGAAGAAATCAGATATAAAAAAAGTGAAGTATCCTGAAATATCTCATGAAAGGTTTTTTGACTACTTGTAAGTTACATAAAAGAGTATACAACTTCGACATTAGATTATTTATACCTTTCAAAATGAAAAGGGGGAAAAATGAGAAGAAAATAGAAGAAGGAAAAAAAAAAGGAAGACCAAAGTAATAATTAGAAAGAGGTAAAAGAATTTGTAAATTCTTTTTTTTGAAAAAAAAGAAGTTAGAAAAAAAAATAAGTAAACGTATCTACATAAATGGAAGGGATGAAGTTCAATTTCACAAAAATAAGTAAACAGATCTGGATAAATGGAAGGGATGAAGTACAGTTCCAAGGAGAAGATTACCTTAAAGATCGTACTATTCTATTGGTCACAAATCGATTAGGCATATTAGTGGGTAATTGGGAGCCAAGTTCGTATTATTCAGGGTTACCTTAAAGATCGTATTATTGATGGGAAATAAGTGAAAGGTCGTATTATTCAAAGTAATTTTTCCATTTGAGTATGGGTTATAGGACTCATAATTTTTTCCATACATAGTCAAGTTTTTTATTAAACTAGATATATATTAAAAATTACAGTTACGTTTATTCATAAAAAGGTAACAAGAAGCAAGAAAATTAGAGTTATTCGTTAAGCAGAATAAATATTTACAAAGAAGTGGAAAACTTCAACAATACAAAAAACTTATCAAGTTTTCACAAAAGGAATGAAACCAAGACCTAGGGAAATCATGATTTGTTGGTTAAACAAGTTTTCAAGGCTGGTGTAGATGTGGAGTCAGATGTACGAGCTGGTTTATTGCTCCCCTGGCCAGATTGCGCATTGTGTTTGGCCCTCAGGATTGGAATACAAGGTGCCACTGGAGTAATTTCAGAGTCAAGGAAGGGTTTTACTTTTGAGTAATTAAGGTCTGGATACACAGTGTAAATTGCGTTCATTGCTAGCCAGAGAGAGCCTTCCTTGGTTTTCGCCCTATCAGCAACCAGATGAGTTTGAAACTGAGCTTGGTATACCTCTATTATTTTTTTTTGTTACGTGGTGCTTAACATGCTCCGTTTCACGTTCAAGTTTAACTACACATGCTTCCAATTCAGCAATTTGCCTCCTTAACTTGTTTTTGTCTTCTTCAATGCCATTCAGGCACTCTTTCTACGTTCTAACCAGATTTTTAAACATGGAGAGTTGAAGACGCAGTTCAGACATTTGTGCATCTTTCTCAACAACCAGATACGACATCTCTTCAACATTCTTAGCGGAGTCTTGCTCAATTGTAGCTTAAGTGTCTTGGACCTTTTTCAAATCTTTTTGAAGTTGGGCAGACTCTTGAATACTATTAGAAACCGTGGTTTCAAGCTGAAGGATATAGTTAGACTGGGTCATATAATCAGATTGAAGCACATTATGTCTATCTCTAAGCTTAACATACTCGTTTTTGAAAGTAGACAATTTAGATTTAGCTGTAGTAACCTCCAGTTGCAACTCATGTATATTGTTTTCTTGGGATTGACATCTAGTCTTCCAGTGCGCGGTTTCACTCTCTTGGGTGGTTAGTTCAGTTTTTACTTTCTCCAGCTGCGCTCGAAGAGAATTGATCTCACACTCCTGAGACTGAATTTTCTGGAAACTGCTTTCCTGGGATTGACATTTAGTCATCCAGTGGCTTATTTCATTTTGCTGGGATGTTAACTCAGCCTTAACTTTCTCCAGTTTAGCTTGAAGTGAGTTAATTTTAGATTCCTGATACTCAGTTTTCTGGCGAAAATGTTCTACATCAAAATCATATGTGTTCTTCACCAGAGCCATCAACTATACATAAAAAGAATAATGATAAGTATTCAAGTTCAGAATTGGAAAAACTAAGGTAAGTATAACAAGGCTAGCTCATGGAAAGCTTGGCGTGGAGTTGTCGGACATGCGCTGATAGTATGCATAATATCTAATGAAGTTGAGGGTTGTGATGTTGTCCCTTCAGTTATCTTCTACCTGATGGCAGCTGGTTGTTCAGGATCAGGGAGTTCAGCAGCCCTCTTTTTAGCAATTATTTGCTCTATTTAGATGAAACAATATTATTAAGTATACAAAAAATTAATGAAAGAAAATATAAATACAAAAGAAGATATGTTTACCTTGTCTACTATTTTTAAAATTGGAGAGTTAAGATTATTTCCATCATCACCAGATTTACTGACCATGATCTGAAGAAGATTATTAGTTGGTTCTTCAGCCAGAGGGGCTGTGTAACAACCAGACTTACCGTTGACTAAGTAAGACAGGTCATCACGGGGTTTACTAAAGAACTTAACTCACACTTTCTAAACTTGAACAAAGGAGTCACTAGTTCTTTAACATAAGTAACTCAGCTAATTCTCAAACCAAACATCTAACTAAAACTTAAAGAAATCACAAAAGTCTTTATAAAGGTCTAACATAACCAATACATTCTAGTCTAATACATTTGCCAAAGCCTAATACAAAACTATCTATTCTAATGTGCTCAGCTCAATACAACGACCTTGGAACTCTAAACAACTCCGTAAACCCATCATTCCCGACCGGTTCCGATCTGTAAACAATCTAAAAGATGAAAACAACAGGGGGTCAGATTAAACTGAATGAGAAGTAACAATCTAAAACAACAAAACATAGTAATTCAAAACATGGGCTGAAAAACAACATCAATTTCCTAGATCTATGTGCACACAGGGAGTCTAGTTGAGAGGAACATCCATAGCTCTAAGGTTATGTCACTCTCGGGTGAGGCTAGTCGATATTTGAATGACAATTCACCTCAAAATATAGGGAGTAAGGGAGGTGTTCCCTCTACTTCGTCAATGACCAGCTCGTGAGCCCGATCCATTGACCATATCAATAACATCATAATCATTTACAACGCATTTGTCTTAACATTATAAAATTCACAACTTTGATAAAACAATTTACAAAACATAGTCTGGCCAGACCCCTTTTAGGGACTGTTACTACTCACCAACAACGTCGCTTCAAGGAGTCGAGTCCAACCACAACTTTCGAGTAGAAGAGATCCTTAACGAAAACATATCCTGGAGCATAACAATAAACATAACATCACTAACGTGCGTACGATCCTACTTACTAACATACAACTTATTACATCTCTACATATGCCTATTTAAATTCGATTCTATTCTAGCACTCCACTTTTTAAAATTATAACGTTGTTTTTCACTATATCAGAATATTCAAATTACTCATGATACAAAAGCTTACCATATCAAAACTCTATTCTACATCCCAAAATTCAATACCATGACATCCACATGCTCCAAAGAATCTAAGGTGAGCCCAAACTTATATCATGTTCATAATCCTGTAATTCTTCCTCTTAACCATTATTCTTCTAACATCTCTAATTATAATAATATTATTGAATATACCAATTCCAATTCATCTTCCTTAACCATCTGATTAACAAATGACATTTCAACCCATCAAAATATTCGAAAGCTGTTAACATAACCAAGACACTAGACTACTCAAATAAACTTATTAAAATAATCTCACATTAAAATATATGATTATATTCCCAAAATTAGGTTCTCATCATCACATTGACTCATACTTCTTAATAACGAGCATTTCTTAACAATTCTTAATTGTCATATCTCTTAATCTAATATCAATGAAGAAGACTCACCTAGTCGAATACAAACAAGCCTAGTCATACTAATCTTTAATCAATTATTTAGTTTTACGCTATTAGAAGCATGATAAAATAATTGGAAGAATAATGAAGAAAAAAAAAGGATATAAAAAAGAAATAAACATGACACAAGCATATGTATTTGATAGTTGTTGAAAATAATATCAATCTACCTTCAAAGCGGCATGGATATCGATAGCCAAGATACACAAAGGATTGTTGTAACACCCCGATATTTTCAAATAAAAATACCCCGATATATTTAATAAATTATTACTAATGTTATTTAATATTATATATATATGAATTATGTTTTATCACTTCATTTGGGCTTGATCATGAATATACATCCTTTTTAGCAATTTAAACCTTCGGGCCCAAAAACCTAAAACCATTTTTTTTATCTCTAAATTAAAAAAAAAAAAAGAAAAATGGGAGGAAAAACCAAGGGGTTGGCCGGCCCTTGGGGTTGGTTTTGGTGGAGTATAACTCCCATAGAATTTGAGTAGATATTCTCATTATTTCCTAAATCAATTAGTATACTAATTATTCTCCTTAATTCTCTTATTTCCTAAACCTAAGAAATCCTTTCTAGCTTTCAATCTCCCTAAAACTTCAAGAACACACTCCCAAACCCTAGCAATCCACACGCCTCTAGCCTTGTACTCTTGGATTTTTAGGTGTTTTTCAATCTAATTGTAAGTTAATTTTATAATTTTTATCTTTTATTAAGTTTAAATGCAATTGTAAGAATTATGCTAATTTGTGTGATCTTTTGTTACCATGATTTTTCTTCCATGATTTTTTTTTATATAGTAGTGTAGGTATTATTATATAGTTATCAATTGATAGTATAGAATGTGTTGTTTTAGAAGTTATCTTTGGATGAGCATGTTAAATTAAAATGATGGAGAATATATAAAATAATAATAATAATAATAATAATAATAATAATAATAATAATAATAATAATGGTGCATATATTTAAATTAGGATTTTTATGGAGAAATTTCATTGTAGTATAAGGGCGTTTTGGTATGGTATGAAAATCTTAAATGTTGATGAATGATTTGTTTAGGAGGATTTATATTTTTTATAAGAAATTAATTATTTGAGAATTTTAAAAATGATTTTCATGTGAGCATGAATTTATGAATTTTATGATATGAATTTAATAGGAAATGTGAAAATTGGAATTTTGTATGTATTTTAATAAAAATGGACAAAATGCCGTAGGTTTGGAAAATTGTGGAAAAATGGGTGTTTTGTAAGTATTTTGACTTTGAAATTAGGTTAAAAATACTTACACTATGTTATAAATCATGAAAATTGGTACTCGGGGGTTTTGATGCCTTCCGGACGCAACGGTGAAGTCGGATTTCCAGTTTGACAGTGTTAAGGCAGGTTTCTGGACAGATTTCATATACTGTTTTTTTTAGTGTTTAATAGGTCTTAGAGATGTGGTGTATGATTCATGGTATGTGTATGTGTTCTATGTGTGATGGTAGTCCTATGTATGTGTTATGGTTGCTTTGAGGAAGATGTGAATGTGTGCTTAATTCCCGAATACGGTTGAACCTTGTAGGAAGCCGATTCGTGACCGGGAATTGATTAGGACGTTGTGAATTGTTTAATTGGTCAACGTACGTACACGCAACATAGTTTTGTCGTATATGTTATGTACCATATGTTAATAGTAACGAAGGTAAAGTATGGGCGTGTAGTATGAATAATGATACGTTTTCCGAATAAGTAAATTTCATTATGTTGTTTTCCTTAATGTATTGTCTGGGCCACGCGGGGTATGCATACTTAACCATAGGCACCGAAGTAGGACGTGTGTCTATGGTAGGGACTTGTTTAGGGGTTAGCTCCCCCTAATGTATTGTCTCACCTATGGAGATTGAAGTTGAACCGGTAGTATGGCTGGAAAAAAAAGATACAGTAGTATGGCTGACTAACAGATATATGAAATTAATTTAAAGTTACTATTTTAAAACTTATTGTACTCGAATTAAATGAATTGCGACTTCTTGCTGACGTGTATTTTTGGTCTTAACGATCCTGCGATGATGTCGTTTCCTTCTTGGACAATGACTAGCAGTAAGTTAATTGCAGGTATGGGGAGTGAGGTTTACCCTGGGAGAAATAAATTGCTAAAGTCAGGAGTTTGTTATGAACTTAAGTTTTTGCATTTTTGAATGTTTAGTTTTATGAGGCGTTGACGCTCTCAAGTTGTAATAAGTAGACCTACCTTTACAAACTTATCCGCTACTAAGTTTTTCTTTATGTCTGGTAGATCGTAATAACTCTAATAGAACTCGATCTGCAAGTTTTGTTTCGTTATGAAATCCGTTTTAAACTATCCGTTTAACGTCCTGGTTTGACTCAGACCGTATTTAGTTCTTCAAAAAGTCGTTTTCTCTTTTAAAACGATCCGAGTTAAATTGCGGAATGTTACAATTGTTGTTTACTTGACTATTACTTGTTGTTTTCTCGAAAATTAGGTCAATTTGGTGACCAGAGCTTGATTCTTGAAAGGGAAACAACGAGAATAAGAAGGAGAATAAATCAAGACCATAACACATAGAAATTAAGAGGATTTGAACCTTAATTTTACACAATCAATTAACAATGAGGAGAAGTGATGCTATCATTTGGTTTGAATTTTCAGAATTAGGAAAAACGAGGATGAGTAGAAAGAATTAATCTTATTGATTTTATATATAAAAGCAAGGAGGAAAAAGAACACAAAAGAGAGTTGTGAGGGAAAGCCCTACTATGTTCTTTGCGAAAATCAGAGGTAGAAGAAGGTGCGAGATGAAGATGCAACCGCCATTGTTGTGTTTCAAAGGTATGAAGCAGTCAATGGGTTCTTGAGTCAAATTTCAGTGAATTTCGTGCTAGCATCAAGAAGGAACGTCGGTGAGGGTTGCTGAACCACCGTGAGAAGTTGTGCCCGATTATGCCGCACAGAGAAGAAGGAAAGGGAAAGAACAGGATGAATGGTTTCCACCATTGTTATGGTTGAAGAAGATGATGATACCTTGGGTCTCATTCAAATGAGAGAAAAATAAAGAGGGTTTGGGTATTTTGTTGAAATACCCGTGAATAGAATGGGTTGTTTTAATAATAATAATTTATTTTCTTATCTAATTCAAAGAAAGGAAGGAGAAAAAAAATTCAATTGAAAATGTTTTATATTATGTATATTTAAGGTCATACTCGTCAATTCTCGCTCGTCTTAAATTATTAATTTCTTAAATGTTACAGGCTGGGGGAGTCCATTTGTCATCCCAGAATCAATAACTGGAAGGCTTCCCTCAATGAACTCTGACTGGTGGGCTGGAGTTGGAGAAGGTTTCGCAGAAACATGTTTTGGGATGGGCATTTCCTCAGTAACTGTATCAGAGGTTTGAGCAGCTTTCTCAGTTGCTATTTCATCCCCTTGCTGGGTAGCTCGTGCCAAACTAAAAACGTTAGGGGAAGCTGGTTGCTCAATAGCTGTGCGATATTTATATAAGTAAGTAAATAATGATAAACAACAAATAATAATGAGAAATGTAAAGAAAATCTGATAATTTTACATGTATCATTTCTGTGAAAAAACTTATCGAAACTATCATTTGGACAAAACAAAAGACGGGATATATCCACAAAAACAGGAACAGAGGCAGCGGGAGAGTTCATAGCATCCGCATTAGCCCGATCATCTAATTCCACCTCACGATTGGAATCGGAGTCTCCAATCTCCGCAGTCTCTTTTCCTCCTGGAATAGGTTGAAGAACAGCTTGGGCAGAAGCAACAACTTCAGCAACCATAGAACTAGTACTTGTTCTAACAATTATTTAGTCAGTTTCCAGCTGGGAAAATATTTATAGAGCGTAAAAGCTAAGGCAAATGAAAAATAAAAAACAACTTAAAGCATAGCCTGGGGTTAACACAACAAGGTGTGAAGACCCAAGAGCTAGGTATGCTAAAGGAAAAACATCAAGGTGAATAACTTCACCTTCCCATTTCTCAAAAATAGTCACATCTACTTCCTTTTTCTTCATGATACTCCTCTTGCCATTAATAAGGAACTTGGAGGAGGGCCCAACTTGGTCGGTAGATGAGGAGGCAGCACCTTCAGTCTCCATCTTTATACCTCTACAAAAAAACGGTTCCTTAGAAGTGAAAACAGCATGGTGGGGGTCTTCCCAGTTCAAGGGATCATTGTATTCTTTTTTTTGAGGTGGAAGAGGACCTTGACTTGGTCTCATATTGTATGTAGTAACTTCGGGGCAAATGTCACCACGTCTTCATCATGGAGCCTCAACTGTGGACTAAGGATATGTGTAAAAGGAAGCAAACCTCCCTTGCATGTAATTCTTGATAGGGGCAGGAGGAGATTTGGTGTAGAGGCGGTAGAGGTGATGATTTACTGTGTTATCAATCTAGAGAGAGATTGGTTGTGGTCTGTATTATTTTCAATGAGTGGGAATACCAAGACACTTCCATGGAATTTTGGCTGCTGCATCTTCTAGTAAGAGGTAAAAACAATGACGTTAAAATAATAGCAATAGGTAATTAGTACAGAAGATGAAAGTTTAGAGAACAATTCATACCAAGAAAAGTGCAGTCAAACAGTCCAACTGAGCTGAGGCACAAGTCTTGTTGGATGACGGCTATGTATGGGATCCATCCAGTTGACAATTTCGTATATGGAAGCCTAACAAAGTAGCAAAAGGCATGCCTTTCCATTCTGGAGAAGTGCATGACTTGATCAATGCTATATGTCTGTCTAGCATTGTGCTTGGCCTAGAAGATTGGAGGCATATACGAATGGGGATGGCCAGGGGCTTTAGGCACCCTAAACCAGATAGTTTTGTCTTTGTATTCCTTCAAGTCATTGAGTTCTGGGAAGGAAACCATAGATGCATTAATGGAGGTGAAAGTGATGAAGGGTTTGTTGTTATTCTCATCTAACTTGAAAAGACATTAAAACAATCTTAAAGTCAGGGGCAACTTCATGTATTCCAAAACCCAGAGATAGGCCATAATCTTTCTTGTGGCCTAGGGAAGAAGTTGGTTGAGAGAAATCTGGAAGTGGTAGAGGATTTGGGAAACAAAAGGGTGGAGAGGGAAACGAAGAACGAAAGCAAAATGGTAAATGAAATTAGAAATAAAGATGTCATCCACATTATCTTCAGAGATAATGTAACCATGGGCCATCGTGCCCACTTCTCCTTGCCTACACCAATAGCCCTTTTCTTTTTGGATATGGCAATAGTCCTCTATAACATATTAAGCCCTACCCTCCAACATTAGGGTGGTTTCTATCAATTTTGGCATCGTGTCAAATTGTGCATCAAAGTCGAAAGGCTCAAACTCAATATCTTCAACGCCTTCCTCAGTTGGAGCTACAAGGGGATTGTTCCAAAATAAATGAATTCATTTCTTCTTCATTACCCAGTTTGTGGGAGGTTCATGAGAAAGAGCTTCTGGGTGAGCAACCATGGGAAACTCATAAAATGAATGCTCGGTCAAGTTGTTTTCAAAATCGAATTTGAGATGAGAAGTTGAAGATTTAGCAGACACCATATTGAAAGATGACAAAGTGAAGATTAGGGCTTGAAAAGAAATTAACTTTAAAATAAGATTTATTCGAGGAACTTTTCAAGGTATAAGAGATTTTAAGAAACTGTAAAAAAATGCGAATTTATGAAGTTATAAGTATTTATAGTGAGGTAATCATTGTGAAAATAAAATAATTTTGATAATCAACAGCCAAGAAATGTTATGGTTGAAAGTGAGAAGATCAACCGTTGAAATGAAACCGCCATTTTTTGAATGTAGTATGTGTACAGAGCAGTGATTTGATGGCCAGTTACTGTTGATACACCAAAGTCAGGATAAAAATCGAAAGCTACCGTTATAAGTTAAGTGTGTCCAACAAGTGTCACGTAAAACTAAATATCTAGATAATGTGTTAAAATAACTGAATGTTTTTCCCAGAAAATGGATTAATTTTTTAACATATTTGAGTCTTTTCCAAATACATAAGCCTCTAGAAAGAACATTGTTCCGGAAATATATGTTTCACTCTAAACTATTGGCTAACATAGTATGACAAGGCTTTTTAAACATTAATAACAATAAATTTTGTTTAATCTCTGGAAAATGATGTTTGGAATAGTCTCGTCTTCTAACCGTCGTGTAGTTAGCAAAAATCAAGAATTTCCAAAAGGTTAAAGCAAATTTTCTTTCGTATAACATTCTATCAAGGTTTATTTTCTAGGAGTGATAAATACAATTATTAAAACGGAAATATTTAGGATTGAATTTTGTTAATATCAAGTATCAAATTTCTATAATTTTTTATTATGCATACTTAGATAAGTTTAGGATTGAATTAGTGCATTAGGTGGTGTGTTATAATTAAATGGGGCAATTGTTGTGAATTCGAGGGAGTATTTTTAAACATCCTGATATTCAATCTATGCCTAAGTTGTTCTTCAGTTGATGTTTTACATGCATTAAGTCCTATTTCCACTATCTGTGCTCTTCATTATTTTTGTTATTTTCTGTTTTCTCCGAAACTTTTTGAAATTTTTATTTTTTATGATTTTTTTACGGTCAGCCCAAAACAAATGATTATACCCAGTTTGTGGGATGTTTATTAGGAAAACATATTGAAAACTCTTAAACTAGATCCTTGGCCAGATCGTTTCCAAAGTCGAACTGCAGGTTAGAAGGCGAAACTTTAATAGACATCATATTAAAAGATGCCAAAAGAGAAAATTAGGGCTTGAAAAAAAAACTAATTGTAAAACAGGATTTTTTTCGGAGAATTTTGAGGGTATAAGAGACTTTAATAAAGCGTAAAAAGTTAAAACAAATTGAATAATCAAGATCCAACAAATGTTAGTCCTAAAAGTAGGAAGATCAAGCCTTTAAATGAAACCCCTATTTATTCAAATCTAGTACGTGTAGAAAGCAGTGATTGGATAGCAGTGATTGGATAATGATCAAAAGGTATTGTTTAATGTTAAGTGTGCTCAACAAGTCGCTCGTAAAAGAAAATTCCAAGATCATATGTTAAAAAGATTGAGTGGTTTTTCCAGAATAGGAATTAATTTTATGTCCAACAGATATCAGTTTTTTCCAGATACATAAGCCCCTAGAAAAACATGGTGTCAGAAAAGTATGTTACGCTAATTGTATATATGTAGAGGTGCTTATAAAATTGGACATGTTGAAATGCTGAAATTATTTGCTAACACAGTAAGGCGTGGCCAAGCTCTTTGAATGTTGTGTAATTGTTGTTCATTGTTCAGTATGCTGCAGGAACCAAACCCGAAAAAATAAAGTCAATCGGTACATGATACCAAAACATATAGATGCAACCCAAACATGATGTAGCTAAGCTATACATCATATTACACCTTTTTTTAGCATATACTATTAATATTAGCACTTAGTAGAATACCACAATATAAATATTAAATATGTAATATTAGATATTAAATTAATATTTATAAACAAATAAATTACAACATGTTAAAATATATATATATATATGTATATGTATATATATATATATGTATATATATATATATATATATATGTATATATATATATATATATATATATATATATATATTATATATATATATATATATATATATATATATATATATATATATATATATATATATATATATATATATAATATATATATATATAGGTAAAAGGTAATGGAACACAAACCCTTAAAACGTGGGTTTGATTAATAGCAACAGTGTAAATAATTAATGAGTCAAATCACATCACGTTATATGAAAAAGAGAATGGTGCATTAAATAACAAAGGAATGATGAAGCGCCGCCCATAAAACATGGTGCATACACATAGTACACATACCATTAATGGAGAAAGATTACACTCACTCACACAAGCTCAACAATAATGCAAGACGAAGTATGCCAAATAAACTATTCACATGAGTTTTCATGAAGCTGGTACTTCATGTTTATTTTTAGTATGTTAGTTATCCATGAGTTTATTATTCCTTACCTTTCATTAATCATTAGAGATATTAAAAGCTAATTGTTTTCTTAAGGATTTGCTAGCCCATTTGTAAAGTGACACAAAATATTCTTTAACAGTTAATTACTTGTATTTCATTAATTTAATCTTAGAGATTATCACGTATCTTTCATTAATCTGAGATTTGCCAGGCCATTGGCGAGCTCTAGGTATAAAAAATTATATAACCATTTTTAGTGCCCATGTCTTTTGTATGAATAGATTTTCCTTATATCTGTCAAAAACGATTTTTAAAATACCAATTTACCAATTCCTAGCAACTAATGATCCTAGCACACGTTGTCCATATTAGATGTTCATGGAACTATTTGTCTTTGCAAAGCATATATCTCTAGCAGCATAGCATTCACCTTTTAGAAGAAAATGCTAAGATTTCTCTATCGTATATCTTAGAATTGTTTAAAAAATATGCTAAAATGTATTAGTTCCTTACAACTCATGTTTCACATCTCTAAGTAATGTGAAAAAAATACGTGTATCACATTAAATATTTACTGCTTACATCGAATTATCAAGCACAGACCTCCATTTTCATGGGAAACGTATATATTTATTTGATTATATGGTTTTATACATTTATAAAACGAGCAACATAAATTATATCGTTGTTTTAGTGTTTTTTCTCGGTATATTTTTGAAGATAAGTGATAATCTCTAAGATTCCTTGAACTTGGACTTTCATATAACAATTTTATCTTTCTAGTAAATAAAAACATCAAAGCACACAATTTCCTGCCAACATATTACCACTTGCCATGAACGTGTCCAAGAATGATGCCAATTTTTAGCTAACACTTTCTGAAACTATGGTTGTGACATACACATAAACATGTATTTACATGGTTCTTTCACCAAGTAAGAATACATTCTTGGCAACGTACACAATAAAGTATACACATTTGAAAACATTTTGTCGGCCTAATTTATATAAGGTACATGCTGACAATATAGATTGACGTGAAAACAGGCATATTTTCCTTTGACTTGCACATTCAACAAATAAAAGATTTTTGGCAACATATACAAACACTTCCCATGAATATGTCTAAGGCTTATACGTATTTATAGCCAACAATTCAGCGAAATCGTGGTTTCTGCCTTTCTGGCATCATACACATAACCATGTAGTTATATTGAAATCATGCGTATTTTCACTTTTGCTTCCAATTTTCCTAAGATCAGATTTCTAGCAACATCTACAACGACATCCCATGAACATGTCTAAGGATTATACCAATGCCTAATTAACAATTTATGAGAACCTCTGTTTCTTTACACCTAACACATAATTATGAAGTTAGAAGATTTTGTTTTCCATAAAGACGTACATTTCTGGCAACATTCACATACTTTTTGCATTCACATGTCAAAACATTGTGTAGGATTTATTTTCCTAATATGTAACTTTAATGTTTTTTTTAACTATTTGGAGTTTTTTTAGATGCTGACTGGCAATCTGACAACAAAAGAGACAACTTAACCTAAGATATCTATGGAGTTAGTACAATGAAGAGATGGTTTCTGGAAAGAATTACTTCTGACCCAATTCTTTCCTTAACTGTAAAAAAAGAAATCATGTGGAGCTTATAATCGTCTATCTGGCAGCATATACACTATTATGTAAATTAATAATAAGGTATTTACAAGAACATACTTCTCATAGGGCACATATTTCTCGCAATACACACGATTCCTTTCCCTGGACGTAAAATAACACGAACTTCTATTATAATGTTTTGCCAATATTATTTTTGTTATCGCCTGCCAATATTGTTCTGGGAACACCGTCTGCTAATATTGTGCTGGAAACAATAATAATATCTAATACGATAAAGGAGATATTTTTGGACATAATTACATTAGAGCCGATGCTTTCATTTGCTGCAGGAAAAAAATTACAAATATAAAAAAGTAGAACTTCATAATTGTTAATACTTAATACAAAATAAATTCCTAATCAGAATATATTAGTGCAAATGAGTAAAGAGTCATATGACAGCCAAAAAGAAAAGAAACAAGATGAAAATATTTAGTACCTAGGCTTTCTTTTACCGAAAAGAGAAGGAAAATCAGGGGGAAGTTGAATTAACTTTGGGGTGGGCAATTTTGCTCCATGATTCCAAGATCCAGTACTTTTTTATAGAGGAGGAGGTATAAAAGAACAGACAAGATGATATGCATGATCAGTTGGTGTTGTACACTCGCCTTCAGAAGCATGTATACAAATTTCCCTCACATCCTTAAGAAATCTCCTTCCTGCAACATGATCACTTGCCAAAGACAACGTCATATTGATATCCAACTTATCCCATTGCTCACACTTAGCCTTAGTCATATCGTCTTCACAAACATGATAACCATGTATAAAAATTCCCTTATCATCCTCAAGACCCTTCCTGCAACATGATTATTTACCAAAGACAACGTCATATTGATATCCAACCCATCACATTGCTCACACACCTGGTCTTAGCCATATCGTCTTCACAAACATAGATATAGATGTCCCTCTCATCCTTAAGACCTCCCCTTCCAGCAACATGATCATTTGCCAAAGACAACGCCGTATTGATATCCAACTTATCACATTGCTCACACCTGGCCTTAGACATATGTCGAACACAAAGGCGAAAAGTTGTTACAAGAAGCTGTAAATAATCACTAGCCTTTGATTCTTCTGATTCAAGCAAATCCACACAAGCCTTACCAACTGTAAAGAAAGGACTAGATCCCTTGCTTACCAGAATAACAACGCAAGCCACATTAGAATCAGCATTCAATTCACCATATAGAGGCTTTACAAACCCCAAAACTAGCGTCGCCTCTCTAAGTGATTCCTTGTCACAGCCTTGTTTTTCGATGAAAATGTCCATGACCTGCCACTCAATGAACAAACTATCTAATAAAAACCTTGAACTTCCTTAAAGATCAACAAACATACAACATCAACTTAAAAAACATAAAATTTAAAAGAAAAAAACATTAAATGGCATTTAATCAACGCTCAAGTTACTAGATAAACACATCTAAAGAAACAATCTAAGCAGATGGAAACTAAGCAAATCCAACAATAAGAGGTAGGAGAAAAAGAAATAACCTATTCCCAAAACAGGAGGAAGGTCAACAAAACTAGACCTAAAAAACTAGAAGTAAAGCTCTAAACAAACAAAGCATTATAACCAATGAACATAGAAATGGTCCAAGGAGGATCCAAGCAATGCAACGGAATATATCTAAGTATATAAAACAAAAGAAAGCGAAAAAAAGAAACAAAGAGGAAAAATTACCCGCTCAAAAGGCAGGTGAATGAGCACAAAACAAAAGCACTGCAGAAGCTGCAAGAGGAAATACGTAAATGTCGCACACATCGCAATAAGAAAAAAAACCAAGAACATACCTGTTTCTATACTACTTAGCACAATCAACGATCAGAAACAATAGTAAAACTGTTGTGAAACTTCCAAAAATGAGATAAAACACAATGCAACAAATGGCAAGCAAAATGGATATATCACCTTAAATATGAACCCTGATCAATGACTCATCAAGTACATTATGAATTATGATATGATATGAAGAGTCGCCCATAAAACATGCAGCACAAACAAAGTACACATGGCATTAATGAACAGAGTTAATGTTCTCAGACACAAATCAGGCGAAGAAGCCAACAAAGCAAAAATGCTATTCCTCAACCGCACTTATGAACAGTAATGAATAGTGAGGGAGAGAACAGTGATGGATAGTGTTGTAAGCTAAGCCATATTTATTTATACATAGATTTCATATTAATAAATTTGTGCATTGGACAAGTATCTATACTCTTAGTAATACTAAGGAAAAGAAAGAAAAAGAAAGTGTGATCCATGTGTTTGGAATAATGAAATGGGCTTAACCAAGTTATCTAAAACGTTTGTCAATTACAAAAGTAACATTTTCTTGAAGGCCATGTTTCCTTTTTCATCATGCAAGAAAGGTAGCTAATAATGAAGTACAAAATAACAATCAGACTTGTTTCATTACTTGTTAATTGACGATCATAGGCAAGGTGAAGTACTAAAACATGGATGGCATTGCCAAGAAATCAGTTCTTCGTAAGCAAGTATCATTGCTTCCTAATAGAGAGAAAGCAACATTATGTAACCTCATTAAGCAGTTCATATTGTCTCACAACATTAGGCAGAGTAATCTTATGCAACACAATATTCCTATGGATAAAGAGAACAAATATTTTCAACGGTGGATGATATTTCTCTCCCTTTTGATCCAAATATTACTTAATTACTTTGAAGGCCCCTTGAAGAAAATGGGATCTATGGTTGAAGATCTTCTCAATGCCATTGTTATTCCAAGTATGCTTATTTTTTCGCTACAATTGCAATTAAGTTGTTTTAGTAAATAAGAGATATATCATCCTTTCGTGGTAGGATGTGATAGAGCGAGAGATTTATTGTTTTAATTTATTTTTTTAATTTTGTTTATTTTAATATTATTGTTTTATTTTTTCTTGGTAATTTACAAATCATGATTATTAATAATGAATTTTTGTTAATTTGCTATGTTGGTGTTGACTTATGAGAAAAACGTCTAATTTTTGTTGAACTCAATTTTCATTTTTACACAAATATTCCTACTACACTTACATTTCGTTTAATATTTTCAACAAACACGAAGAAGTATTTTATACAACCAACTATATTTTCGTCAACATTTATTATTCAGCCAGTCACCTGAGAGACCGTCTTTCTGAGAGACCGTCTTTCTGAGAGACGTCTCTCAGGCCCAATCTATTAAAGTATATTGCCTACATTTACACTACATTTTCCCTAATGGGCCAGCCCAATTAGAGATGGTCTCTCACAAGAATTTGTATTTATTATTTAGGAAAACAAATATAAAATAAAGAAGCGATTTCAAGCCCAATTTAATTTACAATACTAATTTTGAAATTTATTGGGTCGGTGAACATAATTTGATTTTTTTTACTATATAATAGCAATAAGTTTATAATAATAACAACATAACATGTTGGGTCGAATTTAAGTAATTCGAAAGCTAATTGGCCGACCAATTTGCAGTGTCGTTTCTAGCATTTATGTGTGTCCTTGGTAAACTGAAAAAAATTCGCTCTTTTTTATTTTGAACTTAAACGGGTGTTTGAAAAAATAACAGAGATGGACCATATATATTATAATTAGTATTAAAAACGTAGACATGTCATATAATTCTTAAAAGATAAAGTAACTACTCATAAATTGCAAACTTATAAGTGTCTACTTAATTAACCATCATTTTCTAAGTTTAGGACCCTTTCTAACTCTGGGCCCTAGGCAATTGCCTACTATGCCTATGGTCAGGAATGGCGCCGCCTATTTGACTGGTCTAGAAAGATAAGTATTTTTAATGATTTGATTAATTAATGTTTGTATGGAGGTTGGAACAGGGAAAAAAGAAAGATCCGTAGGTGAAAATGGCATTGGTTTGTCGTTCTTGGGACATCTAGACAGGAGGATAGAGCTTAACCAAGATATTAAGCATGGAGATGGGAGATACTATCCCGCACTTTCTATGATGGCATCTAAGTTGGCTTACGAAAATCAACTACTTATTCAATCTGTAGTTAATTGTCACTGGAAGGTAACCTACTAATTTAATTAAACACAAATTGTTGTACAGTCATTTTGAAAAAAATATATTCGGTACATATTAATATAAATGGAATCATTTTCTTGTTAATCTTTTAATTAAGTATGGCTTTTCAAGAACATGAATGTAGAGAATTTCGGGGTATATTTATGTGGAAGGGGTAGCAAAATAATAACGTGGATAATAAAAATTAGAGTGGTATTGAACAACTAATGCTTAAAGTAAAAATTAATAGCACTAGAAACATATAAGAATACAATATACTACTACTATATTGTAGTAGCTCACTCTTACACTTACTACAACACACTCTAAAATATTGCTCTCACTTTTGCTTTACCACTCAAGGATATTGTGGCGGGATGATCAAAATGCAAGTGATGAGCACCCTATTTATACTACTAGAAGTGCTCCGAAATTCAACAAAGGTTGGCAAGTAATTAATGCCTTTACATTTAGCCTAATAGGGAGGGGTGATAGGAGTAGAATTTTACCACCCTTAGTTGTAAATTTTTTACTAATTTAGCATTGGTAAAAGAGAAGTGGTTGATGATATTGTTTAACACTCCCCCTCAACAACCACTCTCCCTCAGAGTAAGCCTTGAGGTCATACCAAGTTGTTTACGAAACTTCTCAAACTTCGGTCCTCCAAGACCCTTTGTGAAAATGTCAGCAACTTGGTCATCTGTCTTCACTTGCTCAAGTTGGATTTCACCTCGTAGAACCTTTTCTCGCACAAAGTGATAGTGTACCTCCACATGCTTAGTCCTAGCATGAAACACTAGATTTTCAGCTAGTCGTATAGCTGACTGATTATCGCAACTTAACTTAACACCATAGTCAACAGGCTGATGCAAATCCTTTAGTAGCTGGGTGAGCCATACACATTCTTGTGTTGCCATCGCTGATGCTCGTTACTCTGCTTCCGTACTTGACAATGACACTGTTGGTTGTCTCTTACTACACCATGAAACTGCTCCAGAACCCAAGTTGAACACATAACCAGTAGTTGATCGACGTGTATCAAGATCTCCAGCATAATTAGTATCACAATATCTGGCAACTTCAAAATTTCTATCATTACGGTAAAGGATACCATAATCAATACTTCCCTTGACATACCTCAATATTTGCTTTATAGCTTCCAAGTGAGGTTTCTTCGGCTTTTGCATGAGCCGACTAATCACACTAACTGCATAGGTAATATCTCGATATCCAGCTTTTGCATGAGTCGAGTTAGCGTGAGATAAATTAGACTTCCTACCAATTGTCTATACATTGTCACATCTTCTAACTCCTTTCCTATTGCCGAACATAATTTTGCATTAACCTCCATTGGAGTTGATATAGGCTTGCAATCAAGCATTCCATATTTATCCAAAAGATCATGGGCATATTTCTGTTGGCAGAGAAATATCCCATCATTGGTTCGCTCTACTTCTAGACCAAGAAAATGCTTCAGTTCTCCAAGCTTTTTCATCTGAATACGAACTGAGAGATTTGCTTTTGTTTGTTGGATCTCCCATTCATCGTCTCCAGTAATGATGAGATCATCAACATAAATAAGAACTATCGCCAACTTTTCATCCCGAGCTTTTACAAACAAACTTGACTCAGCTGGTGCAACTGAGTAACCACTTTGTAGCAAGAATTCTGCTATTTTGCCATACCATGCTCGTGGTGCTTGCTTCAAACCGTAAAGCGCCTTCTTCAGCTTGCACACATAGTTTGCATGAGATTGACACTCGAACCCTTTAGGTTTATCCATGTAGATATCTCTATCCAATTCACCATGTAAGAATGCGTTCTTAACATCCATTTGCCAAAGCTTCCAAGAGTGACTAGCTGCAAGTGCTACTAAAACATGTATTGTAGTAATCTTTGCCACTGGACTAAATGTTTCATCATAGTCCAACCCATATTGCTGAGAAAATCCTCGAGCTACCAGTCGTGCCTTGTACCTTTCAATGGAGCCATCGGATTTAGTCTTCACCTTGGACACCCATTTACAGGAAATAGGTTGAACATCCTTCGGTGTTGGTACTAACTCCCAGGTTTGATTCTGGTGTAGAGCTTGAATTTCCTCCTCCATGGCTTTCCTCTAATCTTTGCTTCGAGCTGCTTCATCATAGCTAGTTGGCTCTTTGACATCCTCCACCATTGCAGAATTAGCATATTTCGGATTTGGCTATCGAGGTCTCATCGATCTACGCAGGACGAGATGAGGTTCCTCTTCTTCGAGATCTTCTATCTGACTTGGCCTTTCTTCTTCAGGACTTCTATGATGTGCTCCCGTATTCCATGGACTTTTATCTTTTGCTTTTGGTGAAGTTTGAGAACTTTCACCTTCTAGCTCACCATCTTAACTAGGTTGATCCTCCATTTTCTCAAGAAGCTTTTCTTCGATCTCCTTTGATTCTGGCAATAATACATCTTGTGGTGACCACCAAGATGATGCTTCATCAAACACCACATTTCTTGACACATGACACTTATTTGTTGTTGGATCACAACATTTCCAATCTTTCCTCTGATCATCATATTCCACAAAGATACATCTGATCGCTTTCTTGTTAAATTTGTTGCGTAGGTGCTCAGGAACGAACACATAGCATACACATCCGAAAACTCGAAAATGGATCACTACTGGCTTTATCTTCCACAACTTCTCGTACGGGGAGACAAACTCTAGCCTCGCTTGTGGTAGCCTGTTTGTCACATGTGTTGCTGTTTTCATGCATTCGACCCAAAAACATGGTGGCACGTTTTTCGCATGTAGCATGCTTCTACATGTCTCTGCTAGGTGTCGATTATTTCTCTCTGCTACTCCATTTTGTTGTAGAGTATTTGGACAAGTGAGTTGGCGTCGTATTTTGCAATCTTGCAAATATTGAGAGAATTATGCTGATGTATACTCTCCCCCATTGTCTGTTCTTAGACATTGCACTTTTCTACCAACTTCTTTTTCCACTGCTTCCTTGAACTGCTGGAACTTGTTGAATGCTTCTGATTTCTCCTTCATGAAGTCTACCCAGACATATCTAGAATAATCATCTATGAAGGTGATCATATATCGTAGACCACTTACAAAATGTTGCTTGACCGGCCCAAATACGTCTGAGTGAACAAGTTCTAGAGGTGCCTGAGACTTCAAACTTTGAGTCTTCATATGGCAGCTGGTGCGCTTTACCGAATTCACATCCGACAAAAATTATATCTTCCTTGACGTCCAATTCAGGAAAACCCTTGAGCATCGATTTCTTCATCATCACTTTTAGCTTGGTATAGCTCACGTGACCCAAGCGTGCATGCCACAAGTCAGCTGTCTCATTCTTCCTTGTCTTGTCTACATATGCTGTTTGAATAGACATTACATAGACAGATTCCAAACGTTGTCCCTCCAATATTGGTGTTGAACTATCTCCGAATTCTGGTACACCTTTACATCTCGAGGTCCAAAGAGCACATAGTTTCCTGAGGCATTGAGTTTTGATACTAACAATAAATTCTTTGTCATACCTGGAACATGGTAGACATTATCTAGATGAACTTGCTTGTTGCTAAATCGCGGAATTACAACCGCTTTGTCAATATGAGTAATCGACAACTCTGAGTTGTTTGTTGTAATAACAACTCGACCACGCTTATACTCGGACATGCTCACAAACTTTTCTTTATCTCCAGTCATGTGATACGAACAACCAGAATCGATGATGCAATCATCCTTGTAATTGATCATCTTATCTAGAGCTGTTCAAAAGTGACCCGATCCGAAAATCCGACCTGAAATCGAAATTAAACCGACCCGAAAATGTGTTCCTTTTTAAGGTTTATCGAACCGACAATACCAGAATCGAAGTTGTACCCGAACCGATTGACAACCGAAAATGAGAAAGCTGAACCCGAACTGTAACTGATTTTTGTAACCGACACATAACCGTTAATCGAGATTACCCGAACCAAAAATGACCGACCCGAGTCATATCCGGCCCGAATCATGCTCGAAACCGAACTCAATCCGGCAAAAACCGACTAAACCCGAATAAATTTTAGATCGAATTGCTTTAAACCTAAACCAATTTTTAACATAGAAGTATGATAGACTCATATTCAATCATCTTATTATTTAATCTAATAAAGTGATAGATATTTTAATAAATTAAATTTTATAACTACATGGTTTCATATATTTAGAGTTAATAATCAATGGTCAATGTATATAACCGTATTAGATGAAAATTGATAGAACTTTATAATTCTAATTTCCGGTTAAACAAGTAAAAGTAACAAAGTAATAATGATCACTAGTTGATTTACATTTTAACTATTTTTGCTTTAAGTAAACGAAATCTTGTCATCAATTAAAAAATGACTCACAACTTAATTTAATATTGACTCGAATGATAGTAATTAGTAGTACGTAGCCGATACTAATTAAAACCCGAACCCGATCTGTACTCGACAAAACCGAACCAATTATTAACCGATGACAACCCGACACCGATTAACACTCGACACGAACTTCAACAGACACCGAACCTATGCTAACCCGATAGCTCAAATAACCGTTCTTCAACCGAACCGCGACTAACCGATCCGACCCGAGTGCGACCCGTCGTAACACGCAACCGAAAAATAGTCGATCCAAAATACAACCGAACCGAAAGACACTCGTCCTAAACCGACCCGATCACCCGAATGAACACCTCTAATCTTATCATTTGTTGTGGCAAATTCAATTTCCCTTCGCTCGATGTTGCACGTTGACACAACCATCATGTCGAAAGACTGTTCTTCCAAATCTAGTTCATATTTTGAACTAGACTCTTCAACGGCATAGGAAGCTTGAAAATCCCATTCTTTTTCGCTTTGGATTTCTGGCTCTACCGAAGTTGCAGCATTCCCTTCTACTAACTTAGACTAGCATTCTCGAGCATAATGTCCCCTTTTACTACACTTGTAGCACACAACCTCTCGTCGTGTCCGGATCTTATCTTTATGATTTTCTTGTCGATCTCGAGCTCCCCCTTGATGGTAGCCTCCTTTTCCTCATCCTTTCCGAAATCCTCCTGACCTTTGATTTGACTTGTCAGGTAATGGATTACTCGACTGAAGAATCTTCCTACCACTCTTATTTGGATTTTTGTTTCCAAATAGAGCAGTCTCTTCATATTTGATAGAAACTCTAGACATTTGATTATCTAGAGCTTCCTGATTAGCTAACACATTTTCAAACTCTATTAGAGTTGGTTGTGTAGCCCAACCTCGAATTGCCGTGACAAGACCATTAAGACTCGGCTTCAAGCCACTGTATAGTTTAACTCGGATCGTTTTAAAAGAGAATGAAAATGGTTTTAGGTTTTTGGGCCCGAAAGTTTAAATTGCTAAAAAGGATGTATATTCATGATCAAGCCCAAATGAAATGATAAAACATGGTTCATATATATAATATTAAATAACATTAGTAATAATTTATTAAATATATCGGAACTTTTTCGTTTGAAAATATCGGGGTGTTACAGCCACGCACAATGATCCTTCGCATCCTAGTCTCCGTGATCGGATTCTTCGGATCCAACTTTGTGATTTGCTCACACAAAGTCTTGACTTTAGTAAAATATTGGTTCACCGTCAATTTATTTTGTTGGATCGACATTAGCTTGTTCTCTAGCATCTGGAGTTGAGCATCGTTCTTCTTTGAGAACAACTCTGACAATGTGTCCCACGCCTCCTTGGCTGTCTTCGCATCCTTGATGCGATGCAACAACTCGTCTTCAACAGTTGTTGCCAACACGTACATCGCCTTTTCGGCTTTAATCTTCCATTTCATTGACTCTTCTACATCGGTTGGTACCGTGGTATCACCACCACCAACTATACCCCAAAGGTCTTGACCCAACAAATAAAATTGCATACATATGCTCCAAGTAGTGTAATTATTATTGTTGAGTTTCTCCATATTACCAGATGTACTAGCAATATCCGCCATTTGTGACTTGGTTACGTCTCTCACGTAATAAGTAAGTTTGGTCTCTCACCAAAAACTTCACAATACCAGATTGCACACAAATGGATTTTCAATGTGATCACTTGATCACTCGAGTAACCAAAATTATTTTGACTCATTTTACCAGTCCCTGACTGATAATTAACCAAATTGAGTCCCACAATAGACCTTTTGGCTCTGATACCAATTGCAGAGAATTTCAGGGTATATTTATGTGGAAGGGATAGCAAAATAATAATGTGGATAATAAAAATTAAAGTGGTATTGAACAACTAATACTTAAAGTAATATTAATAGCACTAGAAACATATAAGAATACAATATACTACTACTATATTGTATTAGCTTACTCTTACAGTTACTACAACACACTCTAAAATATTGCTCTCACTTTTGCTTTACCACTCAAGGATGTTGTGGTGGGATGATCAAAATTCAAGTGATGAGCACCCCATTTATACTACTAGAAGTGCTCCAAAATTCAACAAAGGTTGACAAGTAATTAATGCCTTTACATTTAGCCTAATAGGGAGTGGGTGATAGGAGTAGAATTTTACCCCCTTAGTTGTAAATTTTTGACTAATTTAGCATTGGTAAAAGAGAAGTAGTTGATGATATTGTTTAACAATGAATAATGGTAATTATCTCCTCCACTATTTGAGAGGTAACAAATGCGAGGAAACAAGTCCCATCAAGTAATATTGGTAACTCCTAATTGATTCTGTTTTCCATTTCTGAATTTGATACCAAAGAATCCTTTAATATATATAAGCTAAAATATAATAATGTTTGATTTCAATTATTTGTTTAAATATAAAGATTTTAATTCTTAACTTTTTAAAATTTTCATTATGTTCAATTCAAAATAATTAAGTTTAAAAGTTTATTTATATATAATGTCAAACTAAATGGGATGAATAGACCAAAGTTAGTATACAATATTAGAGTCTAGCTTTATGTGGAAACTATTCCTGTATCAGAAAATAATTAGAATTCAAGTAATAATGATATATATAAAATATTGTATAACATGAAACAACCTAATTAAGGTTAATATATTAGTTGGGATCTTAGGGCTAGCTTTAATTATAACAAATTGATTTTTAGTTTGTCTTAAATTATCATGCATGCAGATGGAATTCGTGAAGTTCTACGATTTTTACAATGGTAAGCCCAATGATAGTAATATTAATAGGTTAATCATGAAGGCAAACGTTCTCCATGAAAATTATATTTGACAATTATGACAATACTAGTATATATTCTCATACAATGCACCAATATGTTAGTTTTTTAATTTGTTTAAAAGTTTTTTAATTGAATATTTATTATAAGAAATTGGAAAATTTCACATGTTAACCCTGAGGTTTTGGGTTTTCCACGTGGTAACCAAAACTTTTAAAAAATCCACGTGGTAACCCTGTGGTTTACCAATTTTTTCCACCATGACCTTTTTCCACATAAAGCGTTACCAAAACGTTAGCAAACGTTAATTTCGCAGCTTTAAGGTTGTTGTACCCCTATTTATGCGACTCACCATTTCAAATGCCATCAGTTTTAACTTTTTTCCCCCAAAATATAAACCCTAAGATCTACCATCTTTGGATTTGGGGAAAAGTATATAATTTGGACGAAAAATGGTTGAGTTGGGGTTTATAATATGGGGAAAAAGGTTAAAACTAATGGCATTTAAAATGGCGAGTCGCATAAATTGGCGTGCAATAGCCCTAAAAGCTTCGAAATTAACGTTTGCTAACGTTTTTATATGCAAAAAGGTTACGGTAGAACAATTACGTAAATCTCAGGGGTTATCGCGTGGATTTTTAAAAAATTTTGGTTACCACGTTGAAAACCCAAAACCTCAGGGTTACCACGTGGAATTTCCCTAAAAAATTTTAATTACTTAAAGATTGTTAGTAAAATTAACCTATTTTTACCGTTAAAAAATAATTTTTACTAATGCAATTTATTTAAGTAATTAATTGGTTTTTCTAAGTAAGCATATCAATTTATGATGTACTAAACAAAGGCTAAATTAGTGCTCAAACATCCTATCAAACTCCTTCAGTGAAATATACATACGAGATAGGGATGGCAATGGGTCGGACTCGACTCGGATTATACATACTCCGACTTTGCTCCGGATAATAGTCGGATTTTTGTTTTCAGTCCACCTCCACTCGGAGTCGGATTATGCATACTCCAAGTTTGCCCCGACTCGGACTATCGGATTTCCAACGGAGTCGGATACAGAGTCGGATTATTATCAAACAGTATCGTTGTGATATTGTAGTAATGATTTTAAAGCATATAAAATTACAAAATATATTTTTCAAAAACAATTTAACAAAAAATATAATTTGAATTTAATTTTAACAAGAGAAATATTCCTACTACTAAAATTTAACAAAATTTTCTCGTATTTTAATTTAGCGTATTTAATTTCTCTTGATTTCATTTGTCTTATCTTGATTCATTAATCTATATTAAATAAAAGTAGTTTTTCAAAATCGAAAATGACACTTAGTATGAGAGAGAGCTTGAATTAGTCACATTTAGAATTTTAAAGGAAACAAAATATTAGTGTAAAAGTCAAATTCAAAGTCGGATGTCCTTCAGGGTCGGAGTCGGGTCGGAGTCTCGGATTTTTATTAAGGTCCAACTCCGACCCGACTCTAACTCGGATCGTAAAGTCGGAGTCGGAGTCGGATGACTTTTTCCTCGGACTCCAATCGAATTATTTTCCTCGGACTAGGGTCGGATTCGGACTGAATTGCCATCTCTAGATAATCATACACAAGAACTATATTCATGGAATGTTACAAATAAAATATTCTTTATCATGATTAACATTGTAAAATGATTTTATATAAGATTTTGGTTATTATTTTGTAAATACTGAAGTTAGCAGAATAATTAAGTAGACGAATATTTAAATGTTATTTTTAAATAAATATTAATATATTAGTTAGAGTTTCCAAATAAAATGTTATGTGTACTTGACAATTATTTTTAGTTCTGGCTTTTTTGGTATCATAAATAACGTATAATCAATGTTTTTAGTCATTTGAACTAGAGCTGTTTATGGGCGGGTTTGGGCAGGTAGCGGACCGGGCAACACCTAAAAATTCTACTCGCGGACTCAAATATTCAAAAGCCCGCCCGCATTCGCGGACATATTTTTTTGTCGCTACCCGCCCATTTTTAAAGCGGGCGGGATCCGCGGGTAGGCGGGTATTTTTATATAAAAATTAAAAACATAAATCATATTATAAATTTAAGTTTTTATAAGAACAAAAAAAATATAATACATTATCTTAAATACTCAAAATATATATAAAGTCTCAAAATACTCAAATTACATGAATAATGAATATAGACGGTGGAGTCAGCTACTTGTTCGAACTTTGATAGTCGACTGCTTGAGTGCTTTGAGGGTTAAAAATATCAAATGTAGATAGTAGAATTTGAAACTTTATTAAAGTGTAAAAGAAGTAAACCTTAAGGCTAGTAGAAGAGTAATAAACTAAAGTTGGGTATGGTCACGTAGTAGTATAGTTTAATAATTAATAGAATTAATTAAATAATAAATAATATATTAAACTAAGCGGGCGGGCGGGTATACCCACGGGTATTTTTTTGTTGTCATTAACCACCTGTTTATCTTGGCGGGCGGATATTACCCGTCCAAACTTTAAATTTTTTTATAAAACGTTGTCTATGCTAGCTCGTTTTTCAATGCCCGCCCGTTTTTCAAGCCGGAAAGGGTTGGGCCTAGCGGGTAGCTCGCCCATAAACAGCTCTAATTTGAACCAACTAAAGTCAAAGTCATCAGAATTAGCTTTTCTTTACGGAAAAGTATAATTAATAAATTAAAGATTTTCATATTTAATTACCTGAATATTATGTTGTGGATAATATAATTTTGTTATTGACATTCTAATTATTGGCCATTGATTGTCTTTGTCATTTTTCAAAGTAGATCATATTGATTTGAATTCACAATGAAATAATTTTTTACACTATATATAATCACTATTTTTACATATTGGAAAAATTAATATTGAATTTAAACAAACAAATTAGCAAATATGCATTTGATAGAGTAAAAAAGATAAAGATAAAAGACACTCTTAATATCCCGCACAAGGCAGGGTCTTTGTGGGTTTTTTTTCCTGAAAGATGCGAACAAATCATGCCCGTTCCCTCAAGGAGAAAGTAAAGAGAGATGCGCGCAGTAAAGAAACCCCTAATTGATAGAGTATTTATATATAATCAGTATTCTAGAGAAGAAAGTCAATATTGAATTAATTAAAAAGTTATAACAGAATGTGCATTTGATAGAGTATTTATATTGGAAAGTGTTCTTTGGCGAGAAAAGTTAACTGGTATCATTGACACTTGTCAGATTCTCTCGTTGTATTAGTCGATAGTATGATAGTATGATGATTATGCGTCTTGAGTTAAAACTTGAAAGCTTTTATTCAAAAAACAAGGGTATGAAGAATACGACAAAGAGTCTCTCACATTGAAAAAAAATATTTTAAATGATTATGAAATTATTAAAAAAGATTATTCTATGTATATTCTTTACTTAAGATGAAGTATTTGACATTGTTGTTGATATGTTCGTAACAGAGTTTCAAAAGAAAACCACGACACAAGCATTCATCATGTGCGAGAGAAATACAAAAGGGGACAAAATTATTGTAGCTTTTAGAGGAACGTCACCTTTTGATGCAGACGATTGGAGCACTGATTTTGATTTCTCATGGTGTAAAATTGATGGGATGGGAAAAACACATATGGGTTTTATGATAGCTTTAGGTTTACAAAAATACTACCATGAAGATGATAGTGATAAGCTAGGAGATTATTATGGTTATTTTCGCAAACAAATCGAACAAGATCCACAAAGACCATTAGCTTATTACACCATTAGAGATAAACTTAAAGAAATTATTGCAAATAACAAAAGGGCTCAAATTATAGTGACAGGCCATAGTTTGGGAGGTGCCCTTGCCATTTTGTTCCCGGCAATTTTAGCTTTGCATGAAGAATGGGAATTATTAGATAAGTTAGATGCAATCTATACTTATGGACAACCAAGGGTTGGAAATGAACAATTTGGTGAATTTATGAACAACAACTTGAGAGAGCATAATATTAAGTATTATAGGATTGTTTATGGATTTGATTGTGTCCCTTCAGTCCCATTTGATAATACTTTGATGACATTTAAGCACTTTGGAACGTGTATTCACTTTAACTCACTCTATCAAGGAAAGGTAACAATTCTTCATTTATTTTTTTAGTTTTATAATATTATTTTCTGATATTCACTGTTATTGTCTCGATTTTTTAATACTCTCTTCAATTCACTACTAATGTTCCATTTGCTTTTATGAACCATTTGGTTTTATGAACGTTATTTATTTCTTATTCTTAATTTGTATTTTATTATTAATTTATAAGTTAAAACATAGTCAAGTGAGATTTTGTTTGATTCGTCTCAATGCAAGGATTATTTATATCAACATCGCATAATTATTTTTAAATATGCAGAATTAGAGATGTTAAGGATTAAATAAGTGCATTAAATATAGTGAATAAAGTAAATGGGACATTAGCAGTGAACTTGAGGGAGTATTATTCATCAATCACTCGTGTGTTTTTGTTCTTAATCTATAAATTTAAAAATTGTCAAGTTCTTGGAAATTCTTTGATTCATCTTAAGGTAATTTTATTAATATTAATTTTTATAATTTTTACACGAGTACAATCAGAGATATTTATAATTGAAATAGTATATTGACAAATGTACCAAAATCAAATGGGACAGTAATACTTATTATTATCCTTTTATTTTGGGAGGATTTACATGACTTTGTTGAGAAAAAAATTTGTGTTTCCCCTATATTTTCTTTCAAATTTTGATTCCAACATAAAAAATATTAAAAAAATCAGAAAAATATATTATTTTGTAAATGGATAGGAAATATTGAAACCAAAAATCTCACATATAAACGCTCAATAATTAAAATCCAACCTTTAATTAATTAATGGATAGTGATGTTTACAACCTTAAAAATTGTATACAAAAATTGTATATAAAACCCAACATAAATTGTTTGGATTATTTTAGGTAATTTTTCCTATAAATAAAAACATTACCTTTTTAACATGATTTACTTTTAAATGAGTTAGCTCAACTGATAATCTATATAGCCAGTTCTTTGAAAAAATTGAGAACAATATTTTTCTTGTTCTAATTGGTTATTTTGTTATATTTGATATAGATTCTTGAAGAAGAATACAAAAAGTTGGTGAAAGAAACTAGAAATGAACTGTCTTTTATGATGAAATATTTAACGCTACTAAGAGGAATACTTTTGACATTAATGAATTTTATAATAGCTAGATTAATAGCTATTTGGGAGCTAGTCAGAGGATTTTTCATTGGTTTCGTAGCAGGACCATATTATAAAGAGGGATGGCTGCTATTAGCATTCAGGACTATTGGGATATTATTCCCTGGTGCAGCTAATCATAATCCTCAAGATTATGTTAATGCTACTATGTTAACTTCTGAGAACATATTCAAATACAACCTTTAATTGACTTATTAATTAAAGTTTGAAACATTCATCTTTTTCTAAATTTACTATTGTTAGTAAAATGAATTAGTCTATGATTCTTTATAAATTGTAATAATAACTTTCGTCTTACCTATTTTAAATATTCTACTTTACCGGACTTTTGGTGTTTATATACCATGACTAAAAATGAATATGAGTCGAATTTAAATTACATCCATCCTGATTAAGTATTAAATTCAAATTTTTTTTTTGTTTGATCTACCGTTAGACCCAAATCCATTGGATTTTTTAATTAGATTTATTGTTAGATTGATTCTGGTTCTAATATTATTCTTGACCAAGACATTGACTCTATTCAAAATACAAAAGTACTCCATTCTAATCGGCCAATGTGTCTCATTTGACATTTTACCATTTTTTAGGTTATCAAATGAGACCTCATATAAAAGAAAAAGTACAGTGTTTTTACATTTTAATAGGGGTAATTCAAGTAGTAGGTGTAAAGGTGTGTAAAAGATAAGTTTAGTAAGAATAAAATGATAAACTTAACATATTCAAAATAAAAATGAGATGTTTAGGGTGAGTTGACTCAATAAGAAAATGAGACACTTAAAATGAATAGAAGGAAGTATGAAATATTAAACAATAATTGAAAATTCATCAATCAAATTCATTAAAATTTTGGACGAAAACATCACAAAGTCTTTTAAATTTAATTAAAGTACATCGAAATTCTGATTAATGGAGCAATTATAAAACATTAATGGATGATAAATTAATCAATGAATTTCTCATGTGAATGCGTCATAGTTCGTGAACAAATCTTGGGACATCAATCTTGTAGAATTCACATAATCTTGAGGAAAATGATTTATAAAACAGGGCACTAAAATTCCAGTAATTCGTAAAAATATAAGCAACCATCCTTCTCTATAATCTGGACCTTTTACAAACCCAATGAAGAGCCCTCGTATTAGTTCCCACACAGCATTTAGTCTAGCAACAATAAAGTTAATTAATGTCACTATCACTCGTTTCATTATTCTTAAGACTATGTTGTGTTCGTTTTGCTTCTCTTCATCCACTATCTGCATCATCGTATTTGAAAAGGTTTAGGATTATATCGATTAAATAAAAAATCATTATATATATTTTTGCTCTTTTTTCAATCACAATAATTCTCCACTTATATGTGTTAAGTAATATCTTTGGACATTTTTTAAAACACACATAGCTATATAAAAAATATAGTATAGGTACTTTTAATATGTATCTATAATAATAATCTTCAAAACAACATTAACGGTCCATTAGTTAAGCGGTACTATATAGTGGAATTAGTAATAGAATTTTAGTATAATTTTGGTAGTAATATTTGTTGACAAATTAGATGATCATGCTTAATTTACTATAAAATTCATTCCAATGCATTACCAGTAATTTGTAACGTTAACCAAACGAGCCGTAAGTATAATACTTAATTAATTGACATATACCCACTACAACATATTTTGCTTTTAGTGGGATAAATTTAGTGACATTTAATTTAAATGTCGCTATTTCAAATTTCTTATAGTGTATATATAATGGATTTTGTGACATTTATTAGACCCTTTAGAAGCATATTAAAAAGTCACACTAAAGCTTTTAGCGATATAGATCTACTGAAATTTCTCACAAATGCCACTAAAGACGAAATTAAGTGTCGTTAAATCACTTTATGGTGAAACTTTAAATAAAAACCAATAATTACTACACTAAAAATATAAATCAGTGACATTTCTTTATTGCCACTAAATTCAATGTCGCAAAAGGCTAAGTTTAGTAACCCATCAATGTTAATGACCAACTCACTTAAGACTTAAGCTTATTATTGACTTCTTATGATATGCATATGTTATATTCTATATATCACACCATCATGCACGAAAGTAGTTTGGGTTAGAGGTAACACAATACGTGAGTTATGAATACTTGACGCTTAATTTTTTATTTTTAGGAAAATTATCATTGGTGCTCCTGAGGTATGCGTTATTCTCAATGGTCTATAAACTTTTTTTTTTTTTCCAATGGCACCCCTGATGTTTAGGGGTAATAACAATCGTGACCTTTTTAAGTTTTTTCCATTAAAAATCCGTTAAGTTTTCGAAATTAACCTAACTAGGGTTAGTTTCTTCTTCTTCTTCTTCTTCTTCTCTTCCATGGCTGCCTTCGATGGCTGCCTTTTCTTCAAAATCCAGAAAAATCCCTTAATGCCCTATCTTCCTCAATTTCAAATATGACCCATATATAGATCTTTAGTCCCTATTTTCTCATATTTCCCCAATTAAATCGCACAAAGGCACAATGATAAGAAAATAATCCAACCAACTCAATTTCATGGCAAACTCAAGGGCAGAGAGGCAGAGGAGTACTACCTATGTTGTTGTAGATTTTTTCTTATTTTCAATGACCTTCATAGGAAAGGATTGAACTAGCTATCTATACCAAGTTACCATTTAATGTTGCTTTTAAGGGTTCATTTCAATAGACTTGCAGAGGCAAAATATGGGCAATTTTCAAACTTTTTCAGACATCCACAAATTCTGTTTAAGTTCAATTACTTGCATAATTTTGCTATTGATTCCAAAAGTCAAGTGGGTGATCCAAATAATCGAGTTGAATACAGTGCACACAAAGTGTTCGGTGAAATTCCTGAACCAAATTCCTGAACCAAGAGCGTGGAAGCTTTGAAATTATTCATTCATATGTATCAATCAGGGGTGGTTGATAATGGATTAATTGTTGTACTATCTGCAAACTTCTCTTTGGAAAAGTTATACTGATGAAATTACCACATATGAAAACTCTATGCAGCCAAGAAGGTGAATTTACCAGACATGGGAATATTTGGGTCCAAAATTGTCTTTTCGAATTGACCTCCTACATCTTATTACATGGGATCAACCATGGGTATGGGTATAGATACGGGTCTGGGTACGGTATTTGGTGGTACTGGTTTTAATCCAACTACAACTGGTGCAGATGATTTCTTTACAAGCAACATGCAACAAGCAGCAGCCACTAGCCATTATCAGTATGGAGGCTTCCAGAATTGATTAGTCGAAATGATATGTATATCTATGGAACCAAATGATTCTTGGATGAAGTAGCCATGGAAGGAGAAGGAAGATGATAGGGAAGAGAGAAGAAGATAATCGAGCAACTTGGGTATATAAACATCAACAAAGTAACCATGGTTAGGTTACATTTCAAACTTAACGTGTAGTTAACGGAAAAAAGTACAAAAGTGTCACGGTTGTTATTACCCCTAAACGTCAGGGGTGCCATTGGAAAAAAAAAGTTTATACACCATTGATATTAACGCATACCTCAAGGGCATCATTGATAATTTCCCTTATTTTTAAATGTAATGTGAATGAGATTTAAATTTTTGATTGACAAACAACTTAATCAAACAAATGTTTAAATTGATAATTTTAGCGTCAAGATTGTCAAGAGATCAACTCAAGTAAAAGTTTAAGCTGATGGTTGAGACTCAATGATATTTAATATCATGGACACGTCCCCTCACATGCAAAAGCCCTTTAGACTGGAAATATGGATGCTACACGTACAAGCTCTCCTTATATCTGGCGCGAAATATTCTACTTTGATATGAGGCGTGGATGAGATTCGAACACGTGACCTTCCGTCACGTAGACTTGTTATACGTACGTAACATGTCAAGAGACCAACTTAACCAAAAGACCGATGATATATTATATACTCTAACAAAATTAATATCTATGTTGTACTCTATCATATCTCATAAAAAAGTTTCTAATAGTGTAATTTTAAAGCAACAAAGAAAGTGCTGAATTAAACTCAAAAAAAACAAAAGAAAAAAAAAAGAAAATGCTGAATTATGTCGAAAGAGTGAGAATATATATGCAGGCTAACCTTCCCACGATAAAGGCTGTTAAAGTGTATGCTTTTTCCAAAATGCTTGAATGTCATCAAAGTATTATCAAATGGCACTTTAGGCACAATATCATATCCATAAACAATCCTATAATACTTTATATTATGTCTTCTCAAACAAATTTTCATAAACTGTCCAAATTCTTCATCACCAACCCTAGGCTGACCATATGTATAAACACCCTCTAACCTATCCAATAACTCTTTCTCTCCATGCAAAGCCAATATTGATGGAAACAGAATGGCAAGTGCAGCTCCTAAACTATGTCCTGTTACAATAAACTTTGCATTTTTATTATTTTCCAACATTTCCTTAAGTTTTTCTCTAATTTTGTAATAGGCAAGTGGTTTTTCTGGGTTATTTTCCATTTCCTTGGGCCAACAACCATTAAAATCTCCAAGTAAATCTTGATCATTATTAGAAAACTTGGTTAGGCCTAAAGCTATCATAAAACCCATATGAGCTTTTCCCATTCCATCTATTTTAATCCATGAGAAATCGAAATCAGTGCTCCAATCATCCGCGACAAACATGGAAGTACCCCTAAAGGTAACGATGATCATATCATTATCTATGTTTTGTTGTTGGAAGATGAATGCTTGTGTTGTTGATTTATGTTGAAATTCTGCAAATAACATACATGAGCATATATTAATATGATTGTCATAACTAGATAAGATAACTATCATTTGATCATGCTTCCTCTATTCTAAAATAGTCGCTACATTATATGACATTATTTATCGTCCAAATTTATTTTACAGATTGCTGTTGATGCGTATAAAAAATATGGTCAATTGGGATCTTGTTTTAATTGTCTAATTTCATACTTTAATAATATTAATTTTTTATAATTTTTCGATGTATATAATTCAATATATATAAATGATAAAAAACACACTATATCACGTAAAAAGTCAAATGTAACAAGTATAGTGGAAAGAAAGAAGTATAAGGAGCTAGCTTAAAGTGCTCAAAGATGTGATTTCTGCATGATAAACATGATCTCACCATTGTAAAAATTGTAAAAGCCAACAAACTCCATCTGTAAGAGTGGAAAGAGGAAATATAAGATAAGATTTACTACAAAAAGAAACTTTTACATGCAAATTAATACATAATATAGTAGAATCTTCTCAGTTTCTTCTAAACGTAAATTTTAGTAGTATTAGGTTTTTTTTGGATTTTTAAATATACAATAAAGATATTAAGAATTAAATTGTTACATTATTTGATAATATGAAAATAAAATGGGACAAGTGGTATTATTGATGGAGTATTAGATAAGGTGGCAATATCAGAAATTCAATGACATACCCCTTGTATCTTTTTAACATCATTGCAATAGGAGTTAAAATAATGATTAAATAGTAGGAAAAATTACTCTGAACAAAATCTGGCCATTTATTGTGAATATTAAATAATAAAAAAAATGACAGACTAAAAAATCTGTGATAGAAGGAGTATATGTCAAAGAACCAACTCAACCAAAAGTTTAAGCTGATGGTTGAGGCGCCAGGATATGTTATATACTCTAACACGCCCCCTCACACGAGAGCGCTTTGAGCTAAAAGTGTGGATGCAACTAGGAGTGTTCACCAGTCCAAACCTGGACCGGACCGGAATCCCAAATTTGTTAAGACCGGAGACTGGACCGGTTCCATCCGGATTCCATCCAGTCCGGTCCGGATTTGGACCAGTTAGACCGGAAATAATTTTTTATACAAAAAATAAATTAAAAAATTAAAGATTTAAAAATTATTTAGCTAATTAATTATTATAAAATTAAAATATTTGAATTAAAAAATTATTTTGTGTTGAAAAAAAAAAAATTTAAAGCCCTTTAAATAAATATATACATAACAATCGTAAATATTATTCACTTTCAAAATCACTTTTATGTGCATCCGGTCCACCCCGAATTTTTCCGGGTTTAGACTGGACCGGACCAGAAACCCGGAATGTCGAAAATGTAAGACCCGGAGACCAGACCAGATGCAACACAGGCCCTCCTCATACTTGCTGCTAAATATTCCACTTTTAAATGAGGGGTGGTTGAGATTCGAACCTGTGACCTCTTGTCACACCGACTTATCTCATGTCAAAAACAACTCAACCAAAAGCTCAAGCTGATGGTTGAGGCCCAAGATATCTTATATACTCTAAAAGTAGAAACTCCCAAAAATCTTGGAACATAGAATTAAGTAGCTATAGATACCTCCCAATGGTTAGTGACCGCAGATTTGATAACTGCTTCATTCTCATAAGCAAGCTTAGAAGCCATGATTGAAAGAGCAGGATAATATCTCGCATCTTCACGTTTAATATCTTTGTCCAACTCTAGTCTAGTGTCTGAATATCCAAGAAAAGACATATATTTATCGCTATCTCCTGTTTACCAAAACATTTAATTAGCATTTAATCTAATAATAAAATTAATTATCAAAAGAATAAGTAAGAATATGCATACTTTGAGCAGTAACACCTCTATTAAGAAAATCCTCAAGTAATGTCCGAATTTTCTTTAAAGGCTTAGAAATATTAATGAGCAATAATTGGATTAACATAGAGATTAGTATCATTCCTCTATGGAAATATATGTTCTCTTTCTCCGAAATATTATTTCTTATTTCATGAGAAAAATAGAAATAATGTTTAAAAATATTTTTAAAGGTTGCTTTGTTTTTATCAGGTAGCAAGGAAACATGGCTAGAACAGCGTGCAAATTGATTGGTATCCATAATTCTTTAAGGGAAGCTGTTTATGCAAAGAACGGGGTGAATAACTAAATATATATATATATATATATATTTGGAAGGGCTGGGTCAATATTTTGATGGGATTTGGTATTATTCTTATAAGTCAAGTTGATGTTGGTCCGACTACGTTCTTAGCAGCCTAAGAATTAATCACAAACACGTTTCAAGGGTTTGAATAATTTGGATAAGTGGTCTACATAAGTACTGTTTATTATATCTGTTTATGAAAGAAATATGATTTAATATGTGAAATTATGCTGTTTAAAGTTTGTTCACATATCACCTATTTAAGTATTTTATTTTAAGAAAAATTACCTAAAATAATCTAACATATATTCGTAGTTTTCTTGCAATAGTTTCACCTATTGATTAACTATGAATAAGATTAATACTTTGAGGGGTATTTTCCTAAAGTAAACTCGGTGACCGGATGATTTGCTATAGCAAGTTTGATTTTTAAAAAAAAATAAATTAAAAATAAAAAATTGAAAAATATGTTAAAAAAAGTTCAAATAAAATTTATGACTTTTTTTATTATTTTAATTTTTTTTTTAAATTTTCAAAATTTTTCTCTGATTTTGAATTAATTTTTCAGTTTATTTTTTTTGGTAATTTACCTACTATAGTAGGTCATCGGGTTACCCAAGCTTACTCTAGGCAAATACCCCTTCAAGTTGGGATTATTCATGGTTAATAAATATGTGGATTTATTGTAGGAAATTTATGAAATGATTGGATTGTTCTAGGTAATTTTTCCTTTATTTTATTTATAGGTATATGTGAATCGAGCTCAAGACGATATTATCTAGAGAAAATATACTTATTTCAATTAAAATAACTTATGCTTGCATATATTTTTACTTGCACTATTCCAATGATATTCAATGTCTATAATTTATTTTTATTTTATGAAATAACTTATTGTCTATGTATAAGAATAACAATAGCGAAGTGAATTAAGATCTAGTGTAGGGCTGTAAAAAATTGAGTGGATCTGTAATACCGTCCGAAATCAATCTATATTCGACCCGTTGGTTGACCCGAGGTGTAGTGAACTATAATCGACCGAAACTCGACCTGATATTGACCCGTAAGCCGACATGTACCCGAATATTTTAGACCCATAATCGACCGGCACCCGACTCAAGAATAACAACCATACCCGATATGAATCCGATGATGTGGTTAACTGAACTCGATTTGCACCCGACCTGTTACAACTCGAACATGTTTTTAAGCCGATAGGTACTCGACATAATTCCACCCTAAATGACCCACAATCAACACCCGAAATTAACCCGACAATATGGTTCTCCGAACTTGAAGTGTACTGACCTAATCCAACTTGAATTGCACTTAGAATTTACAATTATCTCTTTAAATTTAAGGAAAAATTGTTTCTAAAAAGCTAACCTTTTAGTCATCTACAAATTAAGGGTCAACGTTTCATTTATTCAATAAAAAGACAACATTTGTCTCATTTTTGCAATTAAACAGATAGCACATAAGCCGACCTACTAGTGACCGGTTAACACAAATTTCTTTAAACAAAAATAGTAAGAAATTGTTGAACCAAATAAAATCTTTATCTTCTCTATAATCTTCATTCAATCTCTTCCCCAACTTCTCTCTCTCTGTTCCTTGAAGCTCAAATGAGTAAGTGTGCTTCTTCTTCTCATGGACACAGTATGAACTCAGCTAATGTTAAATGTTATCACAAATTGGAAGCTAAATTGAAAACTCTTCGTGAAGGACTAAACGCAGGCGAGAAATTCTATACTTGCCCAAATTGGCCAGTAAGTTAATTAATTATATTTGTATTTAAGTTGTTCTTTTATAATGTGTTAATTTTGTTGTTGTTTTGTTATGTAGAATGGTGATTGTTCCTTTTTTGAGTGGGAAAAGAAAGTCAAATTTCAAGATAATGCAGATGTTATGCTTGGAGATTGGCAGATCTAGAGGCACAATGTGGTATATTGGATGAGAAGATGAGAAAATTTGATGCAAAGGAAGATGAGATTAAGAGTGCAATGGCTAGTTTGAAAAAAGAAAATGATGACTTGAAAATGAGTTTACTAAAGGAAAAATTACTTAGAATAATCCAAACTATTCATGATTTTCCTACAATAATCCCACCTATTGATTAACCATGAATAATTCCAACTTTGAGGGGTATTTTCCTAGAGTAAACTTGGGTAACCCGATGACCTGCTATAGTAGGTAATTCACAAAAAAATAAATTAAATATTAAATTAAAATTAGAAAATATTTTTGAAAATTTACATAAAAAATCATAAATTTTTTATGAATATTTTTTAACATTTCTATCGACATATTATTTTAATTTATCTTTTTTAAAAAAAAATTAAACTTGCTATAGCAAGTCATCCAGTCACCGGGTTTACTCTTGGAAAATGCCCCTCAAAGTTGGGATTATTCATGGTTAATCAATAGGTGAAATTATTGTAGAAAAATCATGAATAGTTTGGATTATTCTAGGTAATGCCCCTCAAACTTGCTATGTTTGCCATATCGTTTTCAATAATGTACATATCGTAAGGTTACGTTTGGGAACAAGTATTTTATTTGGAAATGTAGATTTCAATTATGAATTCATTAATGGTATGTTTGGTAATGATGATTTCATTTGTAAATATAGATTTGACTTAAATTAATGTTTGACAAATAACAAGAATTTAAATTTGGATTTGAGTCAAATCCTCTAATGTTAAAAATGTAGTTCATTAAAGTGAGGATTTGAGAATGACACCTCAATCTTTGTCATTCTCAAATTCTTCATTATGATTTCATAATTGAAATCCACAATTTGAAATGAAATGTATGTTCCCAAACGCATCCTAAAGAAGAATTTGAGAATCACAAGCTTAGGGAAGTGATTCTCAAATACTTATCTTTAACCATTTTTTAAAACATTGGTGGATTTGACTCAAATCCAAATTTGAAAATCTTTTACTTGCCAAACACTAAATTTGAGTCAAATCCACATTTTCAAATGAAATCAACATTCCCAAACATAGCATAAGGGAATTGTGAAAGTAGGAAATATGTAGTTGTTACACTTTTGTGTAGATGAACATTATTTAGGAAATGCAACAACTTTGTGGGTTGCACTTTTCTTTAGATGGGCATTGTTTGATGCAACAATTATGTAGTAAACTAGTTGATTAATGAATGAAAAATATTATTTTGCCATCAAACTAGTTGATTATGTTACCAATTTTAATCTTAAAAAGGCGGTTACTTTTTTGTGGGTTTTACCTTTGTAATTGAACTTCAAGAATTGAGGAATTGTCAGTTTCATGACCTAATTGGGTGGGTAATCAAGACATTACTTTTTCTTTTGAATTTACTGCATTTTATAGAAAAGAAAGTGATTAGTTTTTGTCTACGTGTCTTTTGTTTGACTCTCCTTTTAAAATGTTTGAATGTTTAAGCAACTTTTTCCTGGGTTTTTCGTCTAACTGCTGTTAGAATTTTTCGTGGGTGTTGAAGATCAAGAGGTGAAAGTTGTCCAGATCAAGAGTTGAAGAGCTCTTGGTGTTGTATTAATTCGTTTTACGGGGATATGTCTTATATGTAATGAGAACCTACCTAGTTATATAAGTTTGAAGTGTGGTCGCTTCAAGTAGTCAAGATAGGCATACCGACTATGATAAACTTATGAATAAGATACGGACAATGCCTTATAATGTGTGAGGTTAAGGACTTTGTGTTATTGATTTTGTGTGTACTTCATCTTCAAGGGATTGGAAGGGTCATTTAATTCAAATCCGAATGGATATCAATTCTGGCTCGATCACTTGTGAAGTATGGTGTACTAGTTAATAATCCTATGTATATAATCACCAAGTACAACAAATACCAGTGGGACAATATGGTATTAAAATACAAGGTCCTTGCATTGGATTCCCTTACTAATTCATATTAGTTTTGGAGTTACAAAAAGGAGTAATTGGGAGGAATAATGCTTATGAATACCTTGTTAATGGTATTGATTGGAGGCTATTAATATGGAGGAATAATGCTCATGAATACCTTGTTAATGGTATTGATTGGAGGCCATTAATATTGGTCATCAATAGGTGATTGAATGGCCATGACCCTTAGATATATTTGGAGTAGTATAAATAGAGGTGTTCATTCGGATGATCGGGTCGGTTTCGGACCAGTGTCATTCGGTTCGGTTGTATTCCAGATCGCCTATTTTCGGTTGCGTGTTATGACGGGTCACACACGGGTCGGGTTGGTTAGTCGCAGTTCGGTTGAAGATCGGTTATTCGAGTTATTGGGTTAGCATCGGTTCGGTGTCTGTTGAAGTTCGTGTTGAGTGTTCATCGGTGTCGGGTTGTCATCGGTTAATAATTGGTTCGGTTTTGTCGAGTACAAATCGGGTTCGGGTTTTAATTACTATCGGCTACGTATTACTAACTACTATACTATCGATCGAGTCAATATTAAATTAAGTTGTTAGTCATTTTTTAATTGATGACAAGATTCCCTTTACTTAAAGCAAAATAGTTAAAATGTAAATCAACTAGTGATCATTATTACTTTGTTACTTTTACTTGTTTGACCGGAAATTAGAATTATAAAGTTCTATCAATTTTCATCTAATACGATTATATACATTGACCATTGATTATTAACTCTAGATATATGAAACCATGTATTCATAAAATATAATTTATTAAAATATCTATTATTTTATTAGATTAAATAATAAGATGATTGAATATGAGTCTATCATACTTCTATGTTAAAAATTGGTTCAGGTTTAAAGCAATTCGATCTAAAATATATTCGGGTTTAGTCGGTTTTTGCCAGATCGAGTTAGGTTGTGAGTATGATTCGGGTCGGATATGACTCGGGTCGGTCATTTTTGATTCGGGTAATCTCAGTTGACGGTTATGTGTCGGTTACAAAAATCAGTTACAGTTCGGGTTCAACTTTCCCATTTTCGGTTGTCAATCGGTTCGGTAACAACTTCGATTCGGGTATTGTCGGTTCGATAAACCTTAACAAGGAACACATTTTCGGGTCGGTTTACTTTCGATTTCAGGTCGGATTTTCGGGTCGGGTCACTTTTGAACAGCTCTAAGTATAAATATGGGCTTGGGGAAGAGTGAACACCATACCAATTTCTAAAATCTCATTCTTGCTCTTTCTCTTTTACTTGTGTTCTTTCAAGAGAGTAATTAACTTTTGTTAGAACTTCCAAATCTTATAATTCATCAAACACTTGTTGTTAAGTGACATATCCTAAGTACTAAGAGTGTGTTTTGTTGTTTGTATCTCGTTGTGAATTTCCAATTCAAAACCCAAGTACCTTTGTGGGGGAAAATATCACAAAAGGAAAGTGATTACACGCCTATAACAAGTATTAAGTTTCCGGGTAATGGTCGTCGTTACAAAATAATCTTCAAGTTTATTTAGTGTATTTTGTAAGTTTTATTTTAGCCATCAACAAAGGGAAAAATACAAATTCTCAATTGTAATTTGTATTTTGCATTATTATTTCTTAATAATTTTGCCTCACTTTGTATTTTAATTTATCTTTTTTATTTTCTTTAATATATTTTATTTTTGACAATGTTGTCACTTTTTTAAAAGTAAATTTAAAATATTATTATTATTATTATTATTATTATTATTATTATTATTATTATTATTATTATTATTATTATTATTATTATTATTATTATTATTATTATTATTATTATTATTATTATTATTATTATTATAGACTTTGTCTCTAGTCTTATAAGCTTTTAGCACAAAGACTAATAAAATAAGCATTATGAATTGTAAAAGTGGATATTTATAAATAAAATAAAATATGTAAAAGCAAAATTGGTGGTATCATATAAGGTAGAAGAATTGCTAGTTTATATTGTGCAAGTTTGTCTTCTTGAACCAATTTTAGTTTAAGAAAAATATATGTTTTATTCAACTTAACAAAAATGATTCAGCTTATTTTAGAATTTGATTCAGCTTAACCTAGTTTAGTCAACTAAAAAAATGTTTGATTAAGCTAAATCAAGTTTATTTTAGGTAAAAAAATTATTTAGCTAAATAATTTTTAGTTAAGAAAAAAAGTAAATGTTTGATTTAGCTGAATCAAATTTGTTCAACTAAAAGTGCATTTGATTCTGCTGAATTAACATATCAAATTTGTTCAGTTAAGGTGAGTTTGATTCAGCAGAATCAACTTTGTTCAATGATGTTTATTTAGGAGAAATAAATGTTTGATTCAGTTAAATTAAATTTGTTCAACTCTATCTCAAGACTACAACAGATCGAATAGCGATGCGGAAGAGGATATTCAGAATTGTCAGATCTCATGCACAACGATCGTAGTTTTGTTATTTTTTAAGTTATATTTGGTCTTAGTTGCTATGTACTTGCTAATTTTTATCTCTGATGTAGATGTTGTATGACTCTTTATTAATGAATCATGTATTATTCAAAAAAATTATTGTTCAAGTAAAATTATGTTTGATTCAGCTAAATCAACTTTTAATCAAAATATAATTTGATTCAAGTACATCAATTATAGTTCAGCTTAAAATAAATTTGATTCAGCGTAATCAAGTTAGTTTAGATAAAAATAAGTTTGATTTAGCTGAATCATGTTTAGTTTAACATAAAAATATTTGATTCAGTTAAATCGAATTAGTTAGCTAAAAGTAACTAAATCAAATCTTGTTCATCTATAATATAGTTTAATTTACCTGTATCAGATTTAATTCAACTTAAGTTCGATTGAATTGAATCAAGCTTAGTTTAGTAAAAATTAAACAATATATACATGCTTGCAATCAAATCTTATCGACTTTATCTAAAGTTGAATCTGTAGAAATATATAGAGATGGACGAATGCAACAAGAAAGGGGGGGGGGGGGGTTGAATTGTTGTTTTCTAAGTTTAAGAGTTTTTAGCCCTTATTTGCGGAATTCAATATTGTAAACAAAACTAAAACTTAAAAATGAAAAAGACAAAAGATAAAAAGGAGACAATGATTTTTACGTGGAAACCTTCTAGGCCTAATAGAAGAAAAAACCACGACCACTCGGGATTTCAAAATTCTCTGATGCTATGTTTGGGAATGAGGATTTTATTTGAAAATGTATATTAGACTCAAAGTTAGCATTTGACAAATACTAGAATTTCAAATTAGATTTGAGTCAAATCCTTAATTGTTACCAAAATGGTTTAAAGATGAGGATTTGAGAATGACCACCCAAACTTTGTTATTCTCAAATTCTACATTCATAAATTCATAATTGAAATCATTAATTTGATATGAAATGTTAGTTCCCAAACACAATCTTATAACGTTTTAGGCAATTACACAATTACATAAAATTCTTCTTCAACAAAAGGTCAACTTCTCTTTTTCTTCTCTTCTCCTTCTCTTTTCTCTAGCTTCACACGAAGCCTCTTCTCAGTTCCCTCTAGACTTCCCTTAAGTCTAGTTACAATTTCTCTCAAAAACCCTTACAAAATAATTCTTAAAACTAGAATACATTCTCTAAGATGGATTATGAATTAAGAAATTGCATAAGAAAAATATTCAAAGTTAATTTGTTCAACTGTATCAAACAGCGATGCGGAAGAGGATATTCAGAATTGTTAGATCTTATACACAATGATCGTAGTTTTGTTATTTTTGAGTTATATTTGGTCTTAGTTGCTATGTACTTGCTAATTTTTATCTCTGATGTAGATGTTGTATGACTCTTTATTAATGAATCATGTATTATTCAAAAAAATAATTGTTCAAGTAAAATTATGTTTGATTCAGCTAAATCAACTTTTAATCAAAATATAGTTTGATTCAACTACATCAATCATAGTTTAGCTTAAAATAAGTTTGATTCAGCTTAATCAAGTTAGTTTAGATAAAAATAAGTTTGATTTAGCTAAATCATGTTTAATTTAACATAAAAATATTTGATTCAGTTAAATCGAATTAGTTAGCTAAAAGTAACTAAATCAAATCTTGTTCATCTATAATATAGTTTGATTTACCTGTATCAGGTTTAATTCAACTTAAGTTCGATTGAATTGAATCAAGCTTAGTTTAGTAAAAATTAAACAATATATACATGCTTGCAATCAAATCTTATCGACTTTATCTAAAGTTGAATCTGTAGAAATATATAGAGATGGACGAATGCAACAAGAAAGGGGGGGGGTGAATTGTTGTTTTCTAAGTTTGAGAATTTTTAGCCCTTTTTTGCGGAATTCAATATTGTAAACAAAACTAAAACTTAAAAATGAAAAAGACAAAAGATAAAAAGGAGACAATGATTTTTACGTGGAAACCTTCTATGCCTAATAGAAGAAAAAAAACCACGACCACTCGGGATTTCAAAATTCTCTTATGCAATGTTTGGGAATGAGGATTTTATTTGAAAATGTATATTAGACTCAAAGTTAGCGTTTGACAAATACTAGAATTTCAACTTAGATTTGAGTCAAATCCTTAAATGTTATCAAAATGGTTTAAAGATCAGGATTTGAAAATGACCACCCAAACTTTGTTATTCTCAAATTCTACATTCATAAATTCAGAATTGAAATCATTAATTTGATATGAAATGTTAGTTCCCAAACACAATCTTATTACGTTTTAGGCAATTACACAATTACGTAAAATTCTTCTTCAACAAAAGGGCCAACTTCTCTTTTTCTTCTCTTCTCCTTCTCTTTTCTCTAGCGTCACACGAAGCCTCTTCTCAGTTCCCTCTAGACTTCCCTTAAGTCTAGTTACAATATCTCTCAAAAACCCTTACAAAATAATTCTTAAAACTAGAATATATTCTCTAAGATGGATTATGAATTAAGAAATTGTATAAGAAAAATATTCAAAGTTAATTTGCTCAACTGTATCAAACAGCGATGCGGAAGAGGATATTCAGAATTGTCAGATCTCATACACAATGATCGTAGTTTTGTTATTTTTGAGTTATATTTGGTCTTAGTTGCTATGTACTTGCTAACTTTTATCTCTGATGTAGATGTTGTATGACTCTTTATTAATGAATCATGTATTATTCAAAAAAATAATTGTTCAAGTAAAATAATGTTTGATTCAGCTAAATCAACTTTTAATCAAAATATAAAAATGTTTAATTAATTTATTAGCTTAATCAATATATAATTTAAAGTTGAATCTGTAGAAATATATAGAGATGGACGATTGCAACAAGAAGGGGGGGGGGGAATTGTTGTTTTTTAAGTTCAAGAATTTTTAGCCCTTTTTTGCGGAATTCAATATTGTAAACAAAACTAAAACTTAAAAATGAAAAAGACAAAAGATAAAAAGGAGACAATGATTTTTACGTGGAAACCTTCTAGGCCTAATAGAAGAAAAAACCACGACCACTCGGGATTTCAAAATTCTCTTATGCTATGTTTGAGAATGTGGATTTTATTTGAAAATGTATATTAGACTCAATGTTAGCGTTTGACAAATACTAGAATTTCAAATTAGATTTGAGTCAAATTCTTAATTGTTATCAAAATGGTTTAAAGATGAGGATTTGAGAATGACCACCCAAACTTTGTTATTCTCAAATTCTACATTCATAAATTCATAATTGAAATCATTAATTTGATATGAAATGTTAGTTCCCAAACACAATCTTATTACGTTTTAGGCAATTACACAATTACATAAAATTCTTCTTCAACAAAAGGCCAACTTCTCTTTTTCTTCTCTTCTCCTTCTCTTTTCTCTAGGTTCACACGTAGCCTCTTCTCAGTTCCCTCTAGACTTCCCTTAGGTCTAGTTACAATTTCTCTCAAAAACCCTTACAAAATAATTCTTAAAACTAGAATATATTCTCTAAGATGGATTATGAATTAAGAAATTGTATAAGAAAAATATTCAAAGTTAATTGGCAAATGTAAGAATAAGGTATTTTTCTTAAGTGGTGATATCTTGAATTTCTCTCTTTTATGGGCACTATCACACACCGGTTTTTTCATAAGTCGTTCCTATTTATATGGGAACAACCGGCTATTATAAGTGAAACCCTAACTACCCACTTTTCCTAGATTACATAGCTTGGGTGTCAAGTATGTCCTACCGGTTTTATTTACTAAAACTAGCAAATAAAATTAATCTTAATAAAAGCCCTAACCTCTTCTAAGACACGGTTATCATCTCCTAAAAATAATTAATTATGTTTTACTTTTTCAAAACCTTAATCAAGATCCTATTTTTGAGGAGACTTTTTCTCGAGTTTGAATTAGTCTTAGGTTAATTTTAGAAGATTATCTTATTTTGCCAATTAACCGAATTTGCAATAAACATAACTCCTAAACCATTTACATTAACTAAAAAGAAAAATAAATTCCTACATAATATTTTAATTAGCTGACGCATTTCTCCAGACTTGTATCGTTGGGAACATTGCTCTGTCTCCATCAACAACTTTCATCAGATTTCCAACGACTTTAGCAAAATCAGATATATGACTTGTATCCTAAGTGATCTTTAATGCTGACTCTTTTGACCTTGACTTTGACACATACAACATCCATTAACCAAGTCCTTTAGGTACCATCAACGACTTTAGCGAAATCGGATATATGACCTGCACAACAATCTCTAAAACATGTTTGTTTATTTAAAGTGAAGTCATCATCGAAAACTAAGAGGGCCAACAAATTCCCCCTAAACAAACTTATAAAACAAACTTAATTAAAAAAGAGTAAAGCAAATTTAATAGAGCATGTTAGAGATTAAAACAACTCTATCTATCAATCTTAGTAAATCAATTCGTTATAATGTAATTCACCAAGTTTCCAAGTTAAACAATTTACTCTAAGATGAATATTTAAAAACATACTATCAAAGTGTATGATTTATAACCTATGTCTTTAAATATTTTCCAAAAAAAAATTAACATAAATTACCACCAATATTAAGTATTGAGTATTGTGTGTTTAGGCTAGTTTAAGAACATTAGTAATAATAAAAAAACAAACAGTAACAATTCATATCAGAAGTTACAACATATAATCAGAGGAGCAATAAACATTTTTAGAATAATTCAAAAGCATAAAGTAATTATCAACTCTTTAAAACATAGAAATCGAGTATATGTAACGAATCAGAGTACATGAAACTTTGATTTTTACAAGTTTTCCTCTTAAGTTTGTTGCTTTTCTTCCCCCTTTTGACATCAATCAAAAAGGAGTGTCTTGAACAGTTCACAGCACTAATTAGCATTAGTGAAAGAAGGATAATCAAGAAGCAATTTAGCAAAGCAAGTACCATAATAACAATCAAGATATGCGTAGGATAACCAATCATAGACCAATAAGAGAGAATAAATAGCAAAAGATAGTGAAGATAGCAGCAAAGTCAACAAAATACTAATTGTTTTTGTACCCCAGCATGGTACTTTAAAAGACAAAATAAAAGGATTGTTTAATCATTACAACGACAAATGATATGGCCAATAAAGAGTTTTGATCATGAGGTAGCAGAAGGAGGGATCAGACGAAAGTAGGTATGGTCACAGGTCCAGGACCCTGTTAGACCCGCCCCAGACCCTCCCTTTTTTTAAGGGTCTGGGTCTTATTTTTTGAGACCCATCGGATTCGGGTCGGATCTGGATCTAAAAAATAATTGGCGGGTCCAGGTCCGGGTCCAATATTCGGACCCTGGACCCGCCCCTCGGACCCTTATAAATACTAAATTGCCCATTTTTATTTGTCTTCTACGTATGAATTCTGCCCCCAACAGTTGATTTCTTTTCATATAATCATAATATATATAAATAATATATATGCTACTTGCTAAGTGCTAACCCAATTACTCTTATTTCATGGACTCGAACTAGTGTTTTTAATAGAATTTTAGTGTATATGGGTGACGCTATGCGAGTTTAGATGTTAAATTATTATTAAATATTTGTAAAATACAATAATAACTCACTTACAAATATACGAAAAATATAATGACTTACAAATGTTTCAAATTTGACAAATCAAAGAGACTTTTTTTAGACTCACTAATGACCCATTAAGGACCCTAGACCCATCAGATTCGGAGGTTCTGGGTCCGGGTCTGAAAATTTTGGACCCTTAGGGTCCGAATCCGGGTCTGGATCTCAAAAAATTAAAAGGTTCAGGGTCTAGGTCTGGTTGGACCCGCTCCAGACCCGCCCCATGACCATCCCTAGACGACAGTCTCTTCATCAACATATTATGTCTGCACTTCAACAAAATCAAGCTTGGCACAAGACGGGACTCCATCTGGGTCAGCTGATCAGTGATAAAAGCAAGTGAGACACGAACTTCATCTTAGAAAGCAAAGAAACGAGACTGGAAATCATTAAGCTTTGTGAGAAGAGAATCAAATATAGTTGTAGGAACAGAAAAGGGGTTAGCAGATGCATCAAAACCTTGGGAAGTATGTGGAGGTGAAGCCTGTGTATCTAATGGTGGTGGAGTAGAATGTATGGGTGATGATGGTGGTGATGGAATCTATTGTGGTGGAGGTGTCATTGGTTTTGGTGAAGGGGGTGCACATGTAGGTAGGCTCTTTGGTGGAGGGTGAGGTAATCTCTTCATCCAATTCCACTGGACACTTAGAAGCTAACCTACTGCTCTTCCTTGGAGTGAGCACGGGTTCCTTCTTCACTGGCATAACTACCTCTTCGTCACTAGACCTGTCATCGGAATTTTGTTCCTCAAGTTCTTCACCTTCTCGTGAGGCTTCCCCCTCACTCATAGCTTCCCTTTGTTCTTGTTGTTCTTGAGACAAGCCTTTTGCCTTTTCAGCATTGGCGGAAGGAACAGTATCTTGAGCCTTATCCTCTTCTTCCTCCATTTTCTCACCTTTTTCTCCTTTCTCTTCCTCATCCTTCTCCTCATCAGAACTAACGTCTTCAACCTCAACAACATGTTCCAGTATCCCTTTCTCATTCAAATTTAAGTGCGAATTCTTAAGACATTTAGCACTTATCTTATTGTTTGCTCATAGGGAATTAAAGACTATCCAACAGTACACCAAATTTCTTAAAAACAAAAGTCAGTAATCCTCCATACCCAACCATAAGACCTTTCTCAATGCAATCAGATAAATATGATGTCATCAATGAGGAAAAATTAATTTTTATATGATTAACCAAACAATAGATTAAGGTGGCGTCACGAAGATTAACTTTACTCGCTTAAAGTTGCGGGGTAAAATAAATTGGCGTGCAATGTTGTAAAGCAGTTTATGAAGTGGTGACAGAGAGTTGTGGCTAAATCTCTTCCTATCATTTATCCCAAGAAAATTTTAACATAGTTTTTTCATTAATCCCTAAAAAAAACAATCTTTGAACCGACATAATAAGTATCAAATCCTACGGTAGGAACATCAAACCATTCGCCCAACATTAAGTTATTGAACTAGATTTTGATTTCTTTAATAGTACTAGAACAAACACCATTTTCTATACTAAAGTTTTGTATGAACTCACGCATTAAGTTTGGATAAATCGGGTTACATGAAAAATCGAACATTAAAGTTTCCCAAACCTGATTTTGCAAAATAGCGTGCAATTGAGGGAATGGGGTTGATTCATACCAGTACTTGTCGAGCCCGAACCCAACTGACATTTCTTTAGCAATTTCTTCAGCACTATCTGGGTCCACCTGCTTGTTCCTTTTCGTGGGTCTGGACGAAGAGATACCTTTTGGAGTGGAATGGGGTCTTTTTGTTCCGACATGCATGGTGGATTTGGGTGTATTGGATTTTTGTGGTTCTTGAGATGAGGAAGGTGGTGCGTCTATGGAAGGTGAAGGATGAACAACTTGTAGCGGTTTTGGTTGAGAAGATTTTTGCGTCTTCTTTTTCGCGGTTTTGCTTGATGATGATGATTTTGGGGTTTTCATGGTGAGTGAAGGAGAAGTGATGGGGAGAGTGAATGGGTTTGACGGTTTTGGGGGAGCAAGTAATTAGTGCTTGTACTTGAAGTGAGGAGTGTAAGAAGTTGTGAGTGAGTGATGTGACGTGTGAGAGAGTGGGTTTTTAAAGCTTTGAAAGGACGGTTTCTTAAGGGTTTCTAACTCTTCATTTTCAATTAGTTTGTAACGTGTGAACAATCAAGTGTAACGAAGAGTTTGCGGGTATATTTGTTGAATTAAGCGGCTAATAACGGATTTTCGAAATACCACGATGATCCGACTCCCACTCAAATTTAAGTTGGCCATCCAAAAATAAAGAAAATAAAATAAAATGCTGGAATTTGTAGAAAAAGAAAAATAAAGAAAATATTTGTGAATGATTAATCCCTTCCAATTTCATGTTTCTAACATACCGTGGATAGTTGCATACATGCACCTTGCAATGATTGATTTCTCAATCAAGGTTTTGTGAATGATTAATCCCTTCCAATTTCATGTTTCTTCAAGGAGGAAGGCTTGCATTAAACTTTAATGGAGCTTGATCATACCAATTCCAATCTCATCTTCTCATATTGTTCTCTAGGAAGTGGTTTAGTCATAATATCTGCAATTTGCTCATTTGTACTGACATGTTTAACAATTATATTTTTATGCTTAACATTATCCTTAAGAAAACGATGTCGTATATGTATATGCTTAACCCTAGAATGATGCACGTGATCCTTTGGTATGCATATGGCACTAGTATTATCACAATAAATACGAACACATTCAAATTTAATACCAAAATCTCTTAGTTGCTGTTTTATCCAAAGCATTTGGGAACAGCAAGCTGCTGCTACCACATATTCTGCTTCAGCGGTGGACAGAGAAACGATGTTCTGTTTCTTGGACTACTAAGATACTAAACATGAGCCAAGAAATTGTACCATACCTGAAGTACTTTTCCTGTTAACAAGATCTCCTGCATAATCTTGCTACGGGAGCAAATGTCTATGTATAATAAATCTCTTCTTGTTGATTGTATCCTTTAACCACTAGCCTTGCTTTGTTTCTTACTATGGTTCCATGCTCGTCCAGTTTGTTCCTAAAACCCATTTTGGACCAATTATCTTTTTTTTCGTGGGTTTTGGTTCTAAGTGCCACACTTTATTTCTTTCGAATCCATTCAATTCATCTTGCGTTGCAACTACCAAGTCTGAATCTTGTAACGCTTCCTCGTGATTCTTGGGTTCCAATGTTGAGAGAAATGTAAAGTGTGCACAAAAGTTTCTTATGTGAGATCTGGGGTGTGTGCCTTTGTTTATGTCACTTATGATCAAGTCAAGTGGATGTGACTTTTGATGTTTCCACGACTTAGGCATAAATTCTCTTATAGGGACAGTTGTGGAAACAGGCTCTCTGACTTGATTGACATTTTGCTCTGATTCATGTTACTCAGTTTGTTCTTCTTTGAGAGCAACTGGATTAGGAACACCTTGCGGGTCTTGATTTCCCTGCTGTTCCTGCTCTTGATTAGGCTCAACTATTTACTCTTTGATCTTGCTATTTATGTATATTTTCATCATCTTCCAAATTAGAAAGACTTATCTTAAAATCACCTGTTTCTTGTACACTTGTCAGGTGAAATCTGAGATGCCTGATCTTCTTCTTCCTCTTCTATTTATAGCCTTCAAAGCAAGTGGGGGGTGGTGGTTTCATGATTGCTCCACCACCCCTAGAGTGTAGGAGGGAGGTGCCACCCCTAGAGATATGGTAGGGTGGCTAAGAAAAGCTTGGCAACAGCAATTAGAAGAAAACAAATCTAATTAGACCTAAATTAGCAAGACTTATCTTAAAAGGATCGCGAAAAGCTACTGCCGCCCAGTTTTGGTCGAGTGAGCTTACAATGGTCTATTTTAGCTCCTTTTGGCCTTATTTCCTTAACTTGGGTCATCAAGGCTTTGATTACTTTAGCTTTCGAAGTGAAGTGAGTATTGTATGCGCCAAATGTACTTGGTTTGTGATCGGTTTTGACGTATATTACCTAAAATGCACAAAAACACCACAATACCAAACCAAGCGTAAAATCCCAAATAAAGCAAGCATAGTTATGCATAATGGGGATAAAATACTAATTAAATGCAGCTAACAATCATTGAGTTCCATAACTTCCATAATCAACTCACACATCAATTCCTCATTAATCCATCACATTGAATCACACATTAAGTCACCAACTTAATACCCATAATAATTCACTTAGTATTCCTTCCCAAAAGACTCTGCATGAATGCACACATCCAATATGCACTCAAGTAACACCATTCATGACAATCTCCTCCTTGACTTGAGTTCACTCAAGTCAAAGCATTTATCAATCCACTTCATCTTACAAGAATACAAAAATAAGCTTTAAAATAACATACACACCTCAAATGCCCCAAAAAAGGACATCACTCCAAGCAAAGAGCTAGACCAACCAAGTCAACACATAATTCAAACTTGGTTGTAGGCAATGGCTTTGTCGGCATGACGACCGGCTTTTCACTAGTATCAATTTTCTTCAAAACATTGTACCCTACTCCCTAAATTTGAGGCGAATTGTCGTTGAGATAATTGACTAGCTTCCCTAGAGAGTGACATAGTCTTCAAGCTCTTATCTATACTCCTAGTTCGCAGAAAGATCTAGGACTAATGTTGCTCATAAATATTTTATTATGATTTATCATGTTTGTTATGTTTAAGATTACTTCTACTCATTTAGTTAGATTTGACACCCTATTGTTTTAATCTTTCATATAGCTTAGAGATCAATACCAAGCGAGAACGAAGGGATATAAAAGGTGATTAGGGTATATGTGAAAGTCATTTTGAATTTGAGTATGTATAGAAGTTGTGATGTCCATAGTGGGCTTTAGTAAGTGGGTAATTGATATAGTTATGTTGATTTTTTTGGACTTTGGTTTAATTGTTTTGGAATTGGGATTAGTTATTATAATTAAGTTTAAATCCTTATGATCCCTTATCAAAGGTTATGATTGAGATATGATTCTTTTCGGTTAAGTAAACCCCTAACAATTTAACTTACTTAAATAATACTCCCTCCGTTTCAGTTTACTTGTTCCATTTCCTTATTTGGCATTATCATACTACTTGTCCCATTTCCTTTTTTGGCTATCCTTTTTTTACCTAAATACCCCCACTTTTCCAATACCCAATACCCAACTACCACCTTTACAATTAATTTAATCAATTAAAATACCCAACTACCACCTTTTTTATGGACCCCACTCAACCCTCAAAATCCGTGAAAAGTCAAATGGGACGAGTCAACTGAAACGGAGGGAGTAAGTAGGAAGAGTTATGACATATAGTATTTACTAGCTAATTCATATATTAGAGTTGTTTTGTTACAAAAAAGTAATTTATTAGAATTGTCAGCCTAAGTATATAAACATAAATTATAGCATAAAAACTAAGTTAATAGTTGAAGAACACCAAAACTTATTCAAGGAAATATAAAATTATATTAATGCCACTAGCTAATGGATTGTATTCAATATTCTGTTAACTAGGACTATACTTGTGTCACGGTATAGGTTTACTTGTTTTTTATAGATTTTTTGGGTTCATAACATGTAGGACCTTTGATGAAATTTGACAAAGTCCTCATATAGAAACTTTCACCACTTCGTGATAATGCATTGTAATTATTAATTTGAGTATTACCAAATTTATAATATGTGTATCATAATACTTGATTAAAGTGCTAATGATGTTATCATAGTGGTATAGTTAAATAGCAGTATGACTAGATATCACCTCTTAAATCGGATGCAAGATTTATATCTAGAAAGGAATATTTAAATTAGTGAACTTGGACGTTTTTTATGACTATTAAAAGTAGTAGTAGTTGCAAAATCTTCAATCATGGTGCTTGTTGTTCCTACATGTGTGTTTTGATTTGTGTAATACATACTAAGGCTATTTATGATGACTCCTTTGTTGTGAATTAAGCTAAAATAAGATTGCATGACTTACTTTCAATGTATACTACCTTAACTTTTTAGTCAAACTTTTAGCTTTCTTTTGTAAACTCTTAGGTAATAGTGCATTGCATTAGGGAATATGAAGGAATTGGAAAAAAAAATTTACCTATCATTAATTAGCCTTATATTAATTTATGAGTTATATTCCCTTATAAAGCTTAAAAAACACATTATTTTTTTTTGGCAAAGTAAATTTTATAAAATGCCAGAAAAAAAGCCGAAGCTTTACATCCTAGGTCCAAATAAATTAAGGTGTCGCGACATTACCGAGCTCCTAATGGCTTGAGCAGCCCCTCGTCATCTACTAGGAAATAACGCGGCACCTCAAAGCTAAGCTATCGATAGCCTATACAGATACTTCCGTCCTATTCGAGACTATTACAAAAAGATCAAAACGTGCAAAAACATTGCACAAGATCGTTCACTACAATGCAAAACAAACAAAGACCAGGAATATTCCAATACAATGAACATGCTTTAATATCCTTGGATCGTGGCCAAAATAAACCCACATCATCTAGGTTCTAGCAGCAGATTCTTCACACTTGCCTAGCATTTTGCAGCATCAGCAACATCATCTTCACTTCATATACCACAACTTCTTAGGGTAGCAGCTTCACCATTGACGAAGCTCAAAAGCAACATGGGTACAAGCAGGCAGCCATTAGAGCATCTCATAAAACCCATGGGACCAAAATTTAAGACCAGACCTATAATAACACCAACATACTGAAAATAGCTCACTGATCCAATCAAGGATGGACCACAAAACTTACCATGAATCTCAATCTATGGAGAAAACAGGAATAACAAAACAACTTGTTACCCTCAAATACAAAACCGCAAATTGCGGTTCAAGCAAATCAATACCCAATTAACTGGATACTTACAAACCTGCGAATCAATCCATATCCACAGATTGATCTTTGAGATAAGATGAATCGAGATAATGGATTCGGAGAGAAACTTGGATTTTCTGCCAGAATCCACATCTTGAGCCAACAAAACGATTCTGCACCAAAAAGAGGCCCTTTTGACCAAAGAGTTCGAAGATCCCCATTCCATTGCAGAAACCCCAAGAAGGTTCTTGAAGCCTTGATAGTTACCCGAAACTTGGGTTCCAATCGCTAAAACAAATCGAGTGCCAGACCCCCGATATCTCCCAAAATGATTTTATGGAGCACGCAGGTGACGAAGCTAGCAAACTTCGTATGGAGTACATGATTTCAGACCAGAGACAAGCATTTTCATCTACTAAACCGCTAGTTAAGCCGCCGTAGATGAATTTGCAAATTAGGGTTTTGGAATTTTTGAAAAACGGAGACAAACAAGGTTGAAAGACCCAGTATAATACACTAAGGTTTATTCAAGAGGACATTCAAGCAGAGGAACAGAGGAGAGATTCCTCAAATCAGCTTCAGATACCATTAATGGAGGCGTGCACTTACAAGAATCATACAAACGAGAAGCTTTAGGATACAAATCGAATCTGATTTCGATTTCCAAATCGTGAGCATTCGAATGATTTAGATCTACTGGGTTGTCACCCAAATACTAGCACGCCGGAAAACTCGACTATCTCGGAGGTCGACCTCGCCGCCTGCCTGCCATGGCGGGGCAAACTGAGTCGCCCAGCAGAGGAAGGTGTAGAGAGAGAGAAGAGAGATAGGCGGCTCAAAAACATAAAAAAAGACATTATTAATATTTAATTTAATATGAATTTGTAGAGTATATGGCATTGCCAATTATTCTACTAAAATTAAAACCACTTTAAATAAAACTCCTTATTCATAATTTTTATTGCGTTAGGGAAGATCAAAGGATGAGTTCTAAAAAACTAAATATTTAATGTATGACACTTGACATCAAAATGCATTGAAATAGTGACCTTGGCACAAAGTACTTATGAATTAATAGATTGTATGATGCCACTAGATAACTTTTAAGAACATATTCAAATACTATGACCTTGGCACAAATGCATTTTAAAAATAAGAAATTTGTGTTAGGAGGGGGCCTCTTAAGTAGTACTTGAAAAGGTCCAAAAATTAAGCTTGGGGTGTAAAAATAACAAAAAAAAAATGGAGCAAAGAAGTATTGAAAAGGAAATAGGCCTATTTAATTCTCTTTACTCTTTTCTTGATAAAGGCCATTTATTAGGCTGCAAACCTAAAACAAGAAAGTCCTAGAATCTACACGTGGTACATTACCAAAGCTTCATTCACAGCTTCACGCAGTTGCAAACTCGATACTCATCAATGGCTATGGCATATTCGATGGTGTTATTCCTCTTCCTCAACATTTAACCTTCTCCTCAGTCCTCATCAATGGCATCCTTGTTTGCAACGGTAAGTTATTTAATTTCATTTTAAATAGGTATAATTTTTGTTTTCTTTATCTTAAATTCATCCCTCTATAGTTCTTAACCTTTAAATCTTAAATTATTCAGTCAACAAGGACGTTTGGTCTGGAATTTTTTGTTTTAGGTCTATTATTTTAATTTCGAAATTGGATTTAACTTTCATTTTTGTGTTAACTAGGTTTTTTTTTCAATTCGCTTTTGTCGTTTCTTGTTCTATATTCTTCAATTTGTTTAAATCTTAACTGATTTATTTTGCTTATATTGTGGAGAAATAATGGATTTTTATTTTTGAATGGTCCTGCCGTATTTTTGCTACTTACTGGAATTTGAAAATGGAATGTTCTCCATCGTAGACACTGGATTTTGGAGTACATTTTTAGTAGAGTTGCTTATAATTAGACTTGTAGTATATTTTTAAGGAAAAATTATCGGGAATAACCCGTACTTTTAACGTTTGCCTGTGAATAATCCCTACTTTTGATTATTCATAAATAATCCCAACTTTGAACTCAGTTTGCTCACAGCATCCCCAATTATTAGAAACCGGCTATTCTAGGTTGTCTTCAATTAACCCATACAACCTTCATCTCCTTCCTTCTAATTGACACTTCCACAAACAACAAAATCCCCAATTCATTTCTAGAGTTCATGAGCATATCCCAAATTTTGCAAATCAAAGACAAATCTTGGCAAGGCTATCTTCAATTGGTTGTGTGTACTCTTCATCTTCATTAAAATGGTAAGATTCTATTCTCATGGAGTTTATTTTTTGCAATTTTCTTCGATAATCTTCGCTACACTGTGCGAAATCGACTATTGATGAGTGAGTTTTATGTCACTCATCGGGTAGTCGTTGAGTCCAATTCCCGCATATTTTCTTGCATACTACCCTTGTTATGTTAGTTAATTACTCATATTTTGACTTGGTTAGTGATATTCGCATTCTTGTGCATTTTATTTCATTTAGGTGCATTCTATTGCATTTTCCCCCTTTGTCTTTGTTTGCCTCTTTTCCCCCTCCCCTTCTTTGCTCATTGGTGTAGGTTCCTCGCCTTCGGGACGTGATTCGATAGTATGCGCGACTCATCTCATCTTTTGGCGAAGCGCGGAATCCATCCCTTGCATCCAAAGAGCTTTCCAACACCTTGTAGCCAAATGCTCGTTCAAGACACTATGATGCTCGTTCAAGGCAAAGACACTCAACAAACAGAAGCTACTGGGCTATGGTGCTCGTTCGAGCAGATGGTGTGCTCGTTCGAGCACATTGGTGTTTGGCAGACAGAATCTCCTGGAAGCTGGTGCTCGTTCGAGCACATGCTATGCTCGTTCGAGCACTTCTTATTTGGGAAGTCAGTAGCAGCTGAAGGCTAGTGCTCGTTCGAGCACCTAGGATGCTCGTTCGAGCACCTATACAGCGGGTCATCTTTTGTTTCTTTGGCATATTTACTCTATTGCCCTTAGATCCTTCTTGTATATATATGCACTCCACAAAATGTAATGAAAGAGGCAGAAACATTAGAATAGTGTAGTTTTTAGTGCATTTACTCTTGTCTTCAAATTCCAAGGTTGATTTATGGTGGGATTTGCCCACCTTTGCTGATTTTAAGAGGAATATCCAAGGAAGAACTTTTCTTAGTTGTTGCTCAATCTTTCTCCTACTTCAAGGAAGTAAGATCTTGTAACTATATTCTATTCGTTAATGAAACTTTCAGATTTTATTTCTATCTTTACATTTCTCTTTGCATGTGGTTTTTCTTGCTTGATTCTTGTTTCTAGTTGTTAGATTCTACCTTATCCTTGATTAAAATAACTCATTGCATGCTTTTACTTCTAGTTCAACACTTGCATGTTAGTTTTTCCTAGTTGTTAGACTTTCAAAAGTGGTCATTCCTACTTTTGGTTCTTTATTATGCTTGATATGTGTTCCATGTCTATTTTCTTGCTTACATCCATGATTTGTGAGTAGTTTAGCTTCTAGGGCATGGGGTAAAGAAGTTCATCAAAATGTAATGGGGTGTATGTGCTAGATTTTGGATTATAGAGCTTGAATGTTGCTAGTTTAGTGAGGTTGGGAACATGAGCTATCCCAAGAAGGAGTGCAAGTGTTCCCCACTTCACTAAACTTAGTTGATTTTGTGATTCCTCTTGAGGATGTGTTTAGTTACAATTCTCATGTTGATGGTTGAAAAGCCAAGAAGCTTGAAACCATCATTAATCACCTACTAACCTAACCTTATTCTCTTGGGGTTAGTTGTCTACGTTGGCGGTTGTCGATTAGTTTTATTTCTCTTTGGGTTGGTAGTTTTTATTGGTAGTTAACCCTCGTGTGCCCGTTGTTGCCTCTTTGTGCTTTTGGTCGTATTAAGCTTTGTAGTCTTGTCTTTGGGCCGCTTGTCCCTCCTTTCTCTCTAAAGTAATGATATTTATGGTGGATGGTCATCCCTTGTGCTTTAATGTGATGTCATATCTCCTCACGTAGTCGGTAGTGGTGCGCGTGATTGAGTTGATTGTTGAGGTTTGCTGTGATGATGCGAGTGTCTTGTGCTTATTGTTGCGCCCTTTCAAGGGCCTATCCTGAGTTTAATTGTGTGGTCTCTCTTGTTCTTTCCCTTTGAATCCAAATCCCTTGAATCCAAATTGACAAATCCCCTTCCCTTTCTCCCCCTCATTAGTTAAACATGTAGTTTATTCCATTCCATATAGTTGCATTTAGTCATGATTGTTTTTCTTTTTAAGTTTTTGAGGCTCTTACATAAAAAAAAATCAATAAGATTTTGTTTGTTGTTGTTTTCGTTTTAGCATGCATGCATCCAGGTCTTTATGTCTTGAGTCGTCCCAATGATGATAATTGGACTTTGAGTGTCTCGGTTGCCAGGTTTTCTTTCCACCCAAGGATTGTTAATAATTTAGAAAGGCTAGAATGTTGGGGGTGTGGCCCCGTGTTAATTCGATCTAGAAGCCATTCGAACTTGCAAAACCAATCTTCTAGTTGCAATAGTCCTCCCTCTATTAGCCTTCACCTTGTGACATTTTGAACCCGTGAGCGATTGTGCCTTGATGTTTTAGTGGCCTTGTCTTCCCACTTTCTATTCATGTGTGTTCTCCTCCATGGCTTATCTTTTTAGCATTGCGCTCTATCTAGTCGCAAAAACTGTGACTTGAATAGACTAGAATGAGGCATTTCTTTAGTTGAACTTTCCCGGTTCTTTTATGTGTTCTTTAATAGTATTTTCCTTTCTTCCTTTTACCCCTTTTGTGCCCAATTTTCCTATTTTTATCGGTGTGTTTTCCCCCGCTGTTCGAACCTTATGGCCTTCACCCTTCCTAGTCCTAGTGAAGCATGTTTTTAAGGGTTTGCTTTAAGATATGTTCGGGATTACATGCAAGCACCTTTGCACCTTGATGTTGGTGTCTTTTGCTTTTCTTTTGTACATACTTTTTTTGTTTTTAGATTAGTGAAGTTAAACTTTTCTTTTTCATTTCCTTTATATATAAAGAAAAAAAAAAGAGGAAAAAAAAATAGTAAAAAATAAAAAAAAAAAAAAGAAAAAAGAAAAAAAAAGGGGTAGTCTCTAATGTTTTTGATTCACCTTATACATGATTTTGATGATTTATAGTTAGTTATTAGTTGTCTATCCTTTTTCTTAGCTACCCATGTTTGGTAGAATATTTTCCTTCTTGTTTATGATATTCATGTGGATGTATATAGATTTTATTTCTAAAAAAAAAATATAAAAAAAAATAAAAAAATCATTGGTTTCTTTATTTGTGGGTGTAGTTCTTTGTTGAAAAAGGGAAAAGGATGCCTGCTTTGTGGTTATTAAGTTTGATTGTTATGCTTCACTGGCTAGATGAAACACCAAAAAATTTTGACAGAAATTAATCCCTACCCGAGCCATAGCCACAAATAACCTAAAAGCCCTCATAGTCCATTTCTAGTCTTGATGTGAGCTGGTAGATCTTGTGCAATGCGAAAAAATCGATTTGTCCATTTGAGTCGAGTCTTGAGTACCCCCTTTGTGCCTATTACACGGCGCATATGTTCCCTTGAGAGAGTATGTGTGCTCATTGACTAAAGCGAGGGTTACAAGTGCGATCGTGCTAAGCTTGGGGGAGGGGAGTGACACGATTGGTTAAGCTTAGTTCGCTTGGTTTCGCCTGTTGACTTGAGGCTGCTTCGCTTCCACTCTTTTTGGTCTAGATCATTCGCGGTTCTTGTGTCTTAAGAAGGTTTGGCAACCTTGGTGTGCATTGTCCCCTGAGGGACCATTGAATCTTCCCATCTTGTTCTTTTAAAGGATTGCTTGGGGACAAGCAATATGCTAGCTTGGGGGAAATTGATGAGTGGGTTTTATGTCACTCATCGGGTAGTCGTTGAGTCCAATTCCCGCATATTTTCTTGCATTCTACCCTTGTTATGTTAGTTAATTGCTCATATTTTGACTTGGTTAGTGATATTCGCATTCATGTGCATTTTAGTTCATTTAGGTGCATTCTATTGCATTTTCCCCCTTTGTCTTTGTTTGCCTCTTTTCCCCCTCCCCTTCTTTGCTCATTGGTGTAGGTTCCTCGCCTTCGGGACGTGATTCGATAGCAGGAGCGACTCATCTCATCTTTTGGCGAAGCGCGGAATCCACCCCTTGCATCCAAAGAGCTTTCCAACACCTTGTAGCCAAATGCTCGTTCAAGACACTATGATGCTCGTTCAAGGCAAAGACACTCAACAAACAGAAGCTACTGGGCTATGGTGCTCGTTCGAGCACATTGGTGTTTGGCAGACAGAATCTCCTGGAAGCTAGTGCTCGTTCGAGCACATGCTATGCTCGTTCGAGCACTTCTTATTTGGGAAGTCAGTAGCAGCTGAAGGCTAGTGCTCGTTTGAGCACCTAGGATGCTCGTTCGAGCACCTATACAGCGGGTCATCTTTTGTTTCTTTGGCATATTTACTCTATTGCCCTTAGATCCTTCTTGTATATATATGCACTCCACAAAATGTAATGAAAGAGGCAGAAACATTAGAATAGTGTAGTTTTTAGTGCATTTACTCTTGTCTTCAAATTCCAAGGTTGATTTATGGTGGGATTTGCCCACCTTTGCTGATTTTAAGAGGAATATCCAAGGAAGAACTTTTCTTAGTTGTTGCTCAATCTTTCTCCTACTTCAAGGAAGTAAGATCTTGTAACTATATTCTATTCGTTAATGAAACTTTCAGATTTATATATCTCTCTTTACATTTCTCTTTGCATGTGGTTTTTCTTGCTTGATTCTTGTTTCTAGTTGTTAGATTCTACCTTATCCTTGATTAAAATAACTCATTGCATGCTTTTACTTCTAGTTCAACACTTACATGTTAGTTTTTCCTAGTTGTTAGACTTTCAAAAGTGGTCATTCCTACTTTTAGTTCTTTATTATGCTTGATATGTGTTCCATGTCTATTTTCTTGCTTACATCCATGATTTGTGAGTAGTTTAGCTTCTAGGGCATGGGGTAAAGAAGTTCATCAAAATGTAATGGGGTGTATGTGTTAGATTTTGGATTATAGAGCTTGAATGTTGCTAGTTTAGTGAGGTTGGGAACATGAGCTATCCCAAGAAGGAGTGCAAGTGTTCCCCACTTCACTAAACTTAGTTGATTTTGTGATTCCTCTTGAGGATGTGTTTAGTTACAATTCTCATGTTGATGGTTGAAAAGCCAAGAAGCTTGAAACCATCATTAATCACCTACTAACCTAACCTTATTCTCTTGGGGTTAGTTGTCTACGTTGGCGGTTGTCGATTAGTTTTATTACTCTTTGGGTTGGTAGTTTTTATTGGTAGTTGACCCTCGTGTGCCCATTGTTGCCTCTTTGTGCTTTTGGTCGTATTAAGCTTTGTAGTCTTGTCTTTGGGCCGCTTGTCCCTCATTTCTCTCTAAAGTAATGATATTTATGGTGGATGGTCATCCCTTGTGCTTTAATGTGATGTCATATCTCCTCACGTAGTCGGTAGTGGTGCGCGTGAGTTGATTGTTGAGGTTTGCTGTGATGATGCGAGTGTCTTGTGCTTTTTGTTGCGCCCTTTCAAGGGCCTATCCTGAGTTTAATTGTGTGGTCTCTCTTGTTCTTTCCCTTTGAATCCAAATCCCTTGAATCCAAATTGACAAATCCCCTTCCCTTTCTCCCCCTCATTAGTTAAACATGTAGTTTATTCCATTCCATATAGTTGCATTTAGTCATGATTGTTTTTCTTTTTAAGTTTTTGAGGCTCTTACATAAAAAAAATTCAACAAGATTTTGTTTGTTGTTGTTTTCGTTTTAGCATGCATGCATCCAGGTCTTTATGTCTTGAGTCGTCCCAATGATGATAATTGGACTTTGAGTGTCTCGGTTGCCAGGTTTTCTTTCCACCCAAGGATTGTTAATAATTTAGAAAGGCTAGAATGTTGGGGGTGTGGCCCCGTGTTAATTCGATCTAGAAGCCATTCGAACTTGCAAAACCAATCTTCTAGTTGCAATAGTCCTCCCTCTATTAGCCTTCACCTTGTGACATTTTGAACCCGTGAGCGATTGTGCCTTGATGTTTTAGTGGCCTTGTCTTCCCACTTTCTATTCATGTGTGTTTTCCTCCATGGCTTATCTTTTTAGCATTGCGCTCTATCTACTCGCAAAAACTGTGACTTGAATAGACTAGAATGAGGCATTTCTTTCGTTGTACTTTCCCGGTTCTTTTATGTGTTCTTTAATAGTATTTTCCTTTCTTCCTTTTACCCCTTTTGTGCCCAATTTTCCTATTTTTATCGGTGTGTTTGCCCCCGCTGTTCGAACCTGATGGCCTTCACCCTTCCTAGTCCTAGTGAAGCATGTTTTTAAGGGTTTGCTTTAAGTTATGTTCGGGATTACATGCAAGCACCTTTGCACCTTGATGATGGTGTCTTTTGCTTTTCTTTTGTACATACTTTTTTTGTTTTTAGATTAGTGAAGTTAAACTTTTCTTTTTCATTTCCTTTATATATAAAGAAAAAAAAAGAGGAAAAAAATAATAATAAAAAAGAAAAAAAAAGAAAAAAGAAAAAAAAGGGGTAGTCTCTAATGTTTTTGATTCACCTTATACATGATTTTGGTGATTTATAGTTAGTTATTAGTTGTCTATCCTTTTTCTTAGCTACCCATCTTTGGTAGAATATTTTCCTTCTTGTTTATGATAGTCATGTGGATGTATATAGATTTTATTTCTAAAAAAAAAATTAAAAAAAAAATAAAAAAATCTTTGGTTTCTTTATTTGTGGGTGTAGTTCTTTGTTGAAAAAGGAAAAAGGATGCCTGCTTTGTGGTTGTTAAGTTTGATTGTTATGCTTCACTGGCTAGATGAATCACCACAAAATTTTGACCGAAATTAATCCCTACTCGAGCCATAGCCACAAATAACCTAAAAGCCCTCATAGTCCATTTCTAGTCTTGATGTGAGCTGGTAGATCTTGTGCAATGCGAAAAAATCGATTTGTCCATTTGAGTCGAGTCTTGAGTGCCCCCTTTGTGCCTATTACACGGCGCCAATGTTAAGCTTAGTTCGCTTGGTTACACGATTGGTTACAAGTGCGATCGTGCTAAGCTTGGGGGAGGGGGGTGACACGATTGGTTAAGCTTAGTTCGCTTGGTTTCGCCTTTTGACTTGAGGCTGCTTCGCTTCCACACTTTTTGGTCTAGATCATTCGCGGTTCTTGTGTCTTAAGAAGGTTTGCAACCTTGGTGTGCATTGTCCCCTGAGGGACCATTGAATCTTCCCATCTTGTTCTTTTAAAGGATTGCTTGGGGACAAGCAATATGCTAGCTTGGGGGAAGTTGATGAGTGAGTTTTATGTCACTCATCGGGTAGTCGTTGAGTCCAATTCCCGCATATTTTCTTGCATTCTACCCTTGTTATGTTAGTTAATTGCTCATATTTTGACTTGGTTAGTGATATTCGCATTCTTGTGCATTTTAGTTCATTTAGGTGCATTCTATTGCATTTTCCCCCTTTGTCTTTGTTTGCCTCTTTTCCCCCTCCCCTTCTTTGCTCATTGGTGTAGGTTCCTCGCCTTCGGGACGTGATTCGATAGCATGAGCGACTCATCTCATCTTTTGGGGAAGCGCGGAATCCATCCCTTGCATCCAAAGAGCTTTCCAACACCTTGTAGCCAAATGCTCGTTCAAGACACTATGATGCTCGTTCAAGGCAAAGACACTCAACAAACAGAAGCTACTGGGCTATGGTGCTCGTTCGAGCAGATGGTGTGCTCGTTCGAGCAGATGGTGTGCTCGTTCGAGCACATTGGTGTTTGGCAGACAGAATCTCCTGGAAGCTGGTGCTCGTTCGAGCACATGCTATGCTCGTTCGAGCACTTCTTATTTGGGAAGTCAGTAGCAGCTGAAGGCTAGTGCTCGTTCGAGCACCTAGGATGCTCGTTCGAGCACCTGTACAGCGGGTCATCTTTTGTTTCTTTGGCATATTTACTCTATTTCCCTTAGATCCTTCTTGTATATATATGCACTCCACGAAATGTAATGAAAGAGGCAGAAACATTAGAATAGAGTAGTTTTTAGTGCATTTACTCTTGTCTTCAAATTCCAAGGTTGATTTATGGTGGGATTTGCCCACCTTTGCTGATTTTAAGAGGAATATCCAAGGAAGAACTTTTCTTAGTTGTTGCTCAATCTTTCTCCTACTTCAAGGAAGTAAGATCTTGTAACTATATTCTATTCGTTAATGAAACTTTCAGATTTTATTTCTATCTTTACATTTCTCTTTGCATGTGGTTTTTCTTGCTTGATTCTTGTTTCTAGTTGTTAGATTCTACCTTATCCTTAAAATTTTTTAGGGAGGGTAAAGAAGTTCATCAAAATGTAATGGGGTGTATGTGCTAGATTTTGGATTATAGAGCTTGAATGTTGCTAGTTTAGTGAGGTTGAAAAGCCAAGAAGCTTGAAACCATCATTAATCATCTACTAACCCAAGAAGGTGTGTATTTGATGATGTTTTTAGTAGCCTTCATATCCATCAAGTTAGTTGCATTATCATGAGCTAGGATTTAAGATAAGACTTATGGATTAGTTGAGTTCAAGGCTAAGAAGCCCACACTCCATCCTGATTTGTATGTCTAAATCACCAAGGCCGAGAAGCCGACGTGACACATGAGAGCTAGCTTCATTCATTTCTACGCTCGTTTTAATCATCATGTTTTATTGATTTTGTACCCCCTTGCATGACGATGAATGGACTCCCCATGTCCTAGCTTATTCTCTATTGCTTAATTCATTATCGCACTAGTTTGCTTGATTGAAAACATATTAACCCTACAAAAATCTAAAACCAACCCCCTTCTTACCTCTAATATAGTTTAAGCACAAGACCTCCTCCCTGTGGATTCGATCCCGTCTTGCCACTATACTCTTGTATTTTGGTGAAATTGGGTAAAAGTGATCAACGTTTTGGAAGTAACGACACCAAGGTGTTGGCCCTTTTGCACCTCACGATAGAAAACCGATCACTTTTTGGCGCTTGGTGATTTAGAGATACAAATCAGGATGGACTGTGGGCTTCTTAGCCTTGAACTCAACTAATCCATAAGTCTTATCTTAAATCCTAGCTCATGATAATGCAACTAACTTGATGGATATGAAGGCTACTAAAAACATCATCAAATACACACCTTCTTGGGTTAGTAGATGATTAATGATGGTTTCAAGCTTCTTGGCTTTTCAACCATCAACATGAGAATTGTAACTAAACACATCATCAAGAGGAATCACAAAATCAACTAAGTTTAGTGAAGTGGGGAACACTTGCACTCCTTCTTGGGATAGCTCATGTTCCCAACCTCACTAAACTAGCAACATTCAAGCTCTATAATCCAAAATCTAGCACATACACCCCATTACATTTTGATGAACTTCTTTACCCCATGCCCTAGAAGCTAAACTACTCACAAGTCATGGATGTAAGCAAGAAAATAGACATGGAACACATATGAAGCATAATAAAGAACCAAAAGTAGGAATGACCACTTTTGAAAGTCTAACAACTAGGAAAAACTAACATGCAAGTGTTGAACTAGAAGTAAAAGCATGCAATGAGTTATTTTAATCAAGGATAAGGTAGAATCTAACAACTAGAAACAAGAATCAAGCAGGAAAAACCACATGCAAAGAGAAATGTAAAGATAGAAATAAAATCTAAAAGTTTCATTAACTAATAGAATATAGTTACAAGATCTTACTTCCTTGAAGTAGGAGAAAGATTGAGCACCAACGAAGAAAAGTTCTTCCTTGGATATTCCTCTTAAAATCAGCAAAGGTGGGCAAATCCCACCATAAATCAACCTTGGAATTTGAAGACAAGAGTAAATGCACTAATAATTATCCTTTAGAACAAAATACACAAGGCATTCTGATCTAAAGGCACAAGTCAGCAGCATCAGGCACAAAACGCTCGAACGAGCAAGAGACCTGCTCGAACGAGCAAATTGTTCAGCAAAAGTTAGTAGCATCAGGTAGCAAGTGGTCGAACGAGCACCCCATCTGCTCGAACGAGCACCCTATCTGCTCGAACGAGCACTTCATCCAGTAAGTTTCTGTGCATCAGGTAACAAGTGCTCGAACGAGCACCCCATCTGCTCGAACGAGCACATCACCCAGTACACATTCTGTTCCGTTTTAAAACACACAATCAGCCCAAGCAATCCCATTTCCTCACCCACGACATTCCTCCCTCTCTCTCTCTAAACCCTAGTTCTTCATCTTCTCCCTAATTCTCACACTCTCTAACCCTCAATTCTTACTCAAATCTCACAACTAAGCCTAACATTCTTCCTCTCCCTCTAGATTTCTTCATTCCTACTCCTAATTGCTCCATTTTTCCTCAACCTCACTCTCATCCACAAGGCATAGTCACGAAATTCATTGTTCTTGGGGTCCAATCTTCATCAACAACAATCAAAGGAAAGCAAAAGAGGTAAAAATTGCATCACTTGGGTTTCTAATCTAAATTTGAGGTATAATTCTTAAACCCTAATTTTTCTTCTCTTGCATTTTGCTTTTATGCTCAATCATTCATGTGTTCTTGTTGAATTTGGTTGATTTGGTGACTCTTGTTCTTATTTGCATATTGAGAGTGAGTTTGGTGCATCTCTAGCTGTTAACACCAACTTTGAGGAGTAATTTGGTTGTTGGTGTAGAGAAAGTAGCTTAGTTGAGACCTAGGGTTGTTCTTTTCGAGGTTGTTTGATCAAATTGTCTAAGTTTTAGGTGAGACCTTGTTTGTGCATTGTTGATTGATATTTGAGTCTCTATGGCACCTAAAAAGTCTTCAAAAACCTCACACCCTAGCACTGCTTCCTCTTCCAAAGCCCCATGGAAGAGCTATGGAATTAAGCTCAGAAACAAGGAAGAGGGAGATAGATTCCTCAACCTTGCCAACAAAGAGCTAGTCTCGACCAAGTTTATTTGTAGAGAGACCACTGCCGACCTAGGAATCACTCGCGACGTCGAGCTACTAGCATCAAGGCTAGGGTGGGATGGCCCCAACGGCTTTATTTATAAAGCGAATTTTCGAACGTACCCACGCCTTGTGCTAGAGTACCTTTCTACTCTTCAAATTGAAGAGGAAGAAGGCGCCGACGGCAGCGACAGTGATTTAGAGTATGACGTCTCCGTTTGTTTCCGTCTTTTTGGCCGTTCCTTCCGCGTGTCCTATGAAGAACTGAACAGGGCTTGGGGTTTTGACCCCAATAGCCCCCTTGAAGGATCGGCCGATGACGATGTTGATGACCCTTTCGACGGTTTCCGTGACCAGGATGTGTGGTTGCGTCTAACCAACCGCACCCCCTTCCAACTTAGGAAAGAAAAAACGTCGAAACTAATCCACCCCGCCGTGCGATACATTCAAAAACTTTGGATGTTCGCCATATATGGGAGAACTGAATTGGGGAATGTCGTAGAGAAGGATATGAAACTTCTCTTTTTGTGCATGCATGAGAAAAAGTCCCCTAACCCCATCAATCTGGCGGAAGCTCTTATCCATGAATTCATTGCTTTAAGAGACAGGGACAAGCCTGAAAAAATTCTTATGGGCGGGATGCTCACTTTTCTCGCCCATACCCTTTGCCCGTCAGAGTCTTTAGATGATTTAGGTTTTGTCGATGATGAGACCCTAATTAACATCCCCCTCTTGCAGACCTACCGAACAATCAATGTAACAAGAGGGGACATAGTCTATAAAGTTTTTGATCGACCCTATTGCCGCCTGCCCAATGTTGCTGAAACAAATCTTTTCCGGCAGGTGGAGAACCCCTTCTTCATCCCTAGAACCATAGGGCCTGAAGAGGAGGGGGTTCGGGCACATGAGGAAGAGAGACCTAGGTCTCCCGTGCGAATTGCACAACAGGCACCCGACATTGGTGCGCACGCCCAAGATGCCTTTGACATGTCTACTCTCCGCTCTTACTTCGATGAGCGTGAAAGCAGGGATGCCACCATGGCACACCAGCGTCGGGGCATCTATGCCTTGCACGTCAATCGGGGCCAAATAGCCCCACCGGTCAACTACCCATATGAGCCTTACCAAGAGGGCCCAGTGCCCGGGTGGTTCAACCGCCAGCCCACATACCCCTATTGGCCCACGCGCACAAATCATGTGGGGTATGATTATAGAGTACCAGGGGGGTCTGATCCCAGCTCTGACCCCAACATCCCTCCATTCTATGGAGGAGTTACCCCTCCTGAGTACTATGAGAGGGTGCCCCCATTTGACGAAGTCACTCATTGGGGGGCTAGTCCAGTTCCCACCCTCGAAAACTACCACAACCGCCCGAACTATAACTGGACACCATACACCAATGTTGAGCCTCCGCCTCAGTGGACTGGCTACAACACCAACCCTTCTATGCCCTCGTACTTCGAGGATGAAGATAGACCTTCCTGTGCTATGGATGTCGGCTCAGACGACGATTAGTACCCCTTTCTCCCGCCCCCCCTTTTTCTACCATTGCATGCCCCGAGGACGGAGCATCTACTAAGCTTGGGGGCGTGATAACCTTATTCTCTTGGGCTTAGTTGTCTACGTTGGCGGTTGTCGATTAGTTTTATTTCTCTTTGGGTTGGTAGTTTTTATTGGTAGTTGACCCTCGTGTGCCCGTTGTTGCCTCTTTGTGCTTTTGGTCGTATTAAGCTTTGTAGTCTTGACTTTAAGCCTCTTGTCCCTCCTTTCTCTCTAAAGCAATGATATTTATGGTGGATGGTCATCCCTTGTGCTTTAATGTGATGTCATATCTCCTCACGTAGTCGGTAGTGGTGCGCGTGATTGAGTTGATTGTTGAGGTTTGCTGTGATGATGCGAGTGTCTTGTGCTTATTGTTGCGCCCTTTCAAGGGCCTATCCTGAGTTTAATTGTGTGGTCTCTCTTGTTCTTTCCCTTTGAATCCAAATCCCTTGAATCCAAATTGACAAATCCCCTTCCCTTTCTCCCCCTCATTAGTTAAACATGTAGTTTATTCCATTCCATATAGTTGCATTTAGTCATGATTGTTTTTCTTTTTAAGTTTTTGAGGCTCTTACATAAAAAAAATTCAAAAAGATTTTGTTTGTTGTTGTTTTCGTTTTAGCATGCATGCATCCAGGTCTTTATGTCTTGAGTCGTCCCAATGATGATAATTGGACTTTGAGTGTCTCAGTTGCCAGGTTTTCTTTCCACCCAAGGATTGTTAATAATTTAGAAAGGCTAGAATGTTGGGGGTGTGGCCCCGTGTTAATTCGATCTAGAAGCCATTCGAACTTGCAAAACCAATCTTCTAGTTGCAATAGTCCTCCCTCTATTAGCCTTCACCTTGTGACATTTTAAACCCGTGAGCGATTGTGCCTTGATGTTTTAGTGGCCTTGTCTTCCCACTTTCTATTCATGTGTGTTCTCCTCCATGGCTTATCTTTTTAGCATTGCGCTCTATCTACTCGCAAAAACTGTGACTTGAATAGACTAGAATGAGGCATTTCTTTCGTTGAACTTTCCCGGTTCTTTTATGTGTTCTTTAATAGTATTTTCCTTTCTTCCTTTTACCCCTTTTGTGCCCAATTTTCCTATTTTTATCGGTGTGTTTGCCCCTGCTGTTCGAACCTTATGGCCTTCACCCTTCCTAGTCCTAGTGAAGCATGTTTTTAAGGGTTTGCTTTAAGTAATGTTCGGGATTACATGCAAGCACCTTTGCACCTTGATGTTGGTGTCTTTTGCTTTTCTTTTGTACATACTTTTTTTTGTTTTTAGATTAGTGAAGTTAAACTTTTCTTTTTCATTTCCTTTATATATAAAGGAAAAAAAAAAGAGGAAAAAAAAATAATAAAAAATAAAAAAAAAGAAAAAAGAAAAAACAAGGGGTAGTCTCTAATGTTTTTGATTTACCTTATACATGATTTTGGTGATTTATAGTTAGTTATTAGTTGTCTATTCTTTTTCTTAGCTACCCATCTTTGGTAGAATATTTTCCTTCTTGTTTATGATATTCATGTGGATGTATAGAAATTTTATTTCTAAAAAAAAAAAAAAAAATCATTGGTTTTTTTATTTGTGGGTGTAGTTCTTAGCTACCCATCTCATATTTTGTGGTGTTTCATCTACCCATCTCATAACAATCAAACTTAACAACCACAAAGCAGGCATCCTTTTCCCTTTTTCAACAAAGAACTACACCCACAAATAAAGAAACCAATGATTTTTTTTTTTTATTTTTTTATTTTTTAAGAAATAAAATCTATATACATCCACATGAATATCATAAACAAGAAGGAAAATATTCTACCAAACATGGGTAGCTAAGAAAAAGGATAGACAACTAATAACTAACTATAAATCACCAAAATCATGTATAAGGTGAATCAAAAGCATTAGAGACTACCCCTTTTTTTTTCTTTTTTCTTTTTTTTTATTTTTTATTATTTTTTTTTCCTCTTTTTTTTTCTTTATATATAAAGGAAATGAAAAAGAAAAGTTTAACTTCACTAATCTAAAAACAAAAAAAGTATGTACAAAAGAAAAGCAAAAGACACCAACATCAAGGTGCAAAGGTGCTTGCATGTAATCCCGAACATAACTTAAAGCAAACCCTTAAAAACATGCTTCACTAGGACTAGGAAGGGTGAAGGCCATAAGGTTCGAACAGCGGGGGCAAACACACCGATTAAAATAGGAAAATTGGGCACAAAAGGGGTAAAAGGAAGAAAGGAAAATACTATTAAAGAACACATAAAAGAACCGGGAAAGTACAGCGAAAGAAATGCTTCATTCTAGTCTATTCAAGTCACAGTTTTTGCGAGTAGATAGAGCGCAATGCTAAAAAGATAAGCCATGGAGGAGAACACAGATGAATAGAAAGTGGGAAGACAAGGCCACTAAAACATCAAGGCACAATCGCTCACGGGTTCAAAATGTCACAAGGTGAAGGCTAATAGAGGGAGGACTATTGCAACTAGAAGATTGGTTTTGCAAGTTCGAATGGCTTCTAGATCGAATTAACACGGGGCCACACCCCCAATATTCTAGCCTTTCTAAATTATTCACAATCCTTGGGTGGAAAGAAAACTTGGCAACCGAGACACTCAAAGTCCAATTATCATCATTGGGACGACTCAAGACATAAAGACCTGGATGCATGCATGCTAAAACGAAAACAACAACAAACAAAATCTTTTTGAATTTTTTTTATGTAAGAGCCTCAAAAACTTAAAAAGAAAAACAATCATGACTAAATGCAACTATATGGAATGGAATAAACTACATGTTTAACTAATGAGGGGGAGAAAGGGAAGGGGATTTGTCAATTTGGATTCAAGGGATTTGGATTCAAAGGGAAAGAACAAGAGAGACCGCACAATTAAACTCAGGATAGGCCCTTGAAAGGGCGCAACAATAAGCACAAGACACTCGCATCATCACAGCAAACCTCAACAATCAACTCAATCACGCGCACCACTACCGACTACGTGAGGAGATATGACATCACATTAAAGCACAAGGTGATAAGTGCAATTATTTGCACTTATCCGCATCGATTTTATGCTCCTTAATTGAAGTTTTAGCAGGTTTTTAGGTACATTATTAGTATTTTGTGTAAATTTTGTCTCATGAGGTCAATCTTGTGTTTTATGTGATTTTGAGGCAAAATTGGAGGTTTTTGTTAGGTTTCGGAGTTATAAGAGGGTGAAGGCTTGGAGAAATAGCCTAAGAACCCTAAAATACGTGAAGAGATCGTTGCTCAGTTGAAGACGTTTCACAATGAAGATGGGTAAAAGAGAAAAGAATGGAAAAGAGCCTAAAAGACAAAGTTTTGAAGTGAAATTTGATACATGCTCACTCTTTTGGCCATAACTTTTGATAGGGAGATCGTATTTATGCAAGGTTTGCGGAATTGGAAAGTAGACTTCAAGAGCTTTCCAACAGTATATTATATGTCCATATCCGATAACCGTGCAAGAAATGGAGGCCATTCAAAGTTCGTCAGGCCGACTGTGAGCGACGAGTCGTCGCCTGAAAAGCGACGCTCGTTGCTTTTCCGTCAGAAGGCATTTTCGACAGTTTTTCTTCTGAATTTTTGGAGCCATTATATATAATGGCGGTTACTAATATTATTTTTCTGTCTTAGACCATTTTTTTTCTGTATTTTTCCTTTTAGTTTTTCTTTCATTAAAGCTTTCCTTAAAGAATTCATTGTTTCATTTTGGATTTCTTATATCTAGTTTATGTTATCCTTCGGATTTGTAAGTTTTCTTGCGTTATCATTTTGTTCTTCGTTCTTGTTCATCAATTGCTTTATGTTTTACATTAATATGCATAGTGAGTAGTTTTCTTTATCTAGGGTTAGGGTGAAATCTCTAATTTGAAGCATGAATTGATATTTTATTGATTGATTGTGTGTGTTTTGAGCCTATGATTGAACCTATGCTTAATGAATCTTGATTTAAATATCTTTATTAACCTATTCAATAAAATGGAAGTTTGAGATTAGGATTAATTTAGGATTGAGATATATTTAAGTTAAATTCCTTCTAATATTAACCAATAAAACGGAAGTTTGAGGATTAATACTAGTTGGCCTTAAATCGATATTAATCAATAAAGCGGAAGCTTGAGATTAATTAGATCACGTTCGATTATGTTAATGGCCCAATTCCATACAATCATGAGAGTAATTGAATTTCATGTTAGAATTAGGTGATGCCCGACGCCCTAGTATTTGTCATATCTTGTTTTATCATCATTTTTATACTTGTTTTAGTTTCTTGCACCCTAGGATTAGATACAAAACCCATATTTTTTTGTTTTTTCCCTTGTCTTGTTTATCATAAAACATACAACTTAGAATTATCTCGCCTCCTTGTGTTCGACCCGCACTACGCGTACACCGTGCGCTTGCGGTTAATTAAAATTTGCTCTTCAAGTTTTTGGCGCCGTTGCCGGGGAGGCGAAGTTTAATTCTTTTTGTTTTGTTTATTGATTTACATAGACACTTTCACTTTAAGTGATACTTTGGTGCTATGCATGGCTATATTCTCTTTTCCACAATATGAAAATGAACAATTTCATGCATATTTCTCTAGATTTCAAGATTATGTGGAATATTTGTGCTCTTATGGTTACACTTTCTACTATGAGGATCTAGGCCATGTGATATTAGAGGGGCTAAACCCCGAGTCTTGGAGTCTAGCCAACTATATGGGCAATGGTCAGATACTTGACATGGATGACAGTTATCGTTGGGACTTGTTTTGCAATATGTCTACTGAGTGTTTACAGGATGAACAATGTCAAAAATCTCATTCTACCATAAAATCAACGATGAACGAGCTAAAGGCAATAGTAAATGAACATATTGTTGAGCAATCAGCTAGTTGTGCTCGTATTCAAGCAATTATCGATCAGATGGTGACGAACAATGAGAAAACAAGTGACGCAACAATTGAGCTTGATGATTCCCTTTTTTCAAAGGGTACTTCAAAGGGTAATGTGGGTGAGTTGCACTTTCCAATCGAACAAGGTGATAATCTTAAGAACTCTGACTTGCCTATTGATTTATCTTGTGATAGCTCATTTATTGTTCCTTCTATAATGGTGTGTGAATCTTTGGATTTGACTTGTGCTACTGATTCTTATGTTGAAACCTCGCCAAAGAAATTTTTGAGTCTTTGTGCTCCAGCCTTCGAGCAAGAGGTTGAAATTATGCATTTAAATGTTAGTAGCAATAAAGATATTAAATCATTCCATAAGAATCATATTGGTGAGGATGTAGAGGAATCACTTGATGAAAATTTTGCACTTGGTAACATGTTTATTGATGATGGGGAGGTAGAGTCTTTAGTGTCTGATGCTATTGAGTCTTATGATATTACTTGTTGTGATTGTGTCTCCCCATCTCCTCCCATTCATTCACCACCCATTGAGTGTGAGTCCACCATTGACCATCCTAACTTTGTTCATGAAGAATGTCATTCCAAGTCTATTTGGGAACATGAATTAGATGCACTTGAATTAATGTTAAAGGGTGACAGAGTCTATGATGAAGAAACATTAGCATTGGTTAATTCTTTTGATACTGAGTTTCTCCATCTCAAGAGTTCTTCATGTTTCGAATTGTTTTTGGTTGAGGAAGAAAGGTCCCTTATGGTTGCATCATCACCTTTAATGCACAAGAGTACCATAGAGTTTGTTAACACTGATTTTATTGCTGACAATTATACTATTGACAAACTCTCCTGCTATAGTCTCCTTGACCATGATCCAAATGTGCTACATTGGACTAATGTGCATGCTTTTCCTGAATGTGTTGCTAGACTGTTTTACAAATCGAAAAGGGCTCTCACCTTTATTTCTGTAGCTATTCTTCTTTTGAACTACCTCTATCATCTTAGTTTGAATTTTTCAAAGGAGTTCGATAAGATGCTAAGAGCTCTGACAATGTCCAATCTTGAACCTAGTTAACTGGGTTGAGTCAAGTCGAGCTAACGACGTTAAACAAAGCGCTTGCGGGAGGCAACCCGTGATTTCTTAGCTTAGTGTCCTTCTTAGACTTCCCCTAGCTGTATGCTTATGGTTTTATTGTCCAGTTCTCTTTGTTACACTGTTAAGCATTGAGGACAATGCTTAGTTTAAGCATGGGGGGAGTCTACACCTTTTGTGTAGATATTTTCGTATTTATTTTTATCTTCATTTTGTACTTTTACATTTTCTTTGATAGTTTAGGTTAGTTTTCAATTTTGGGTTCAGTTTTTTTTCTTTTATTTATCTTTGTTTGTAAGATGTTTTTTTTGAAAAAAAAAATGAAAAATGAAAAACAAAAAAAAAAAAGAGAATGCTAGCCATAAACCTGTGAAGGGGGCTAGGCAAAAGGAGAGTGAGTGTACATTGGAGCTGCTGTTGCTGCTATCTTTATTCCTCCGACGCCGAGTCGCCATCTGCAGGTATATTTCTATCCCTATCTTTTCTCTTCCTTTCTCTATATTCTAGCTCCACTATATTGTCACACCTTGACCCACTGAGCTATCCTCACTAGATTCTCGCACATCATCTTTCACTAACCACTGCAGCTTTTTTGAGCTACAAATTTTGAACCACAAATAAGCCCCCATCCTCTTTGATCGAAAGACAGTTCTTGGATTGCGAGATCCAAGAGCTCCATTATTTTGAGCCTAATTGTTATGGAGTTTGGGTATTTATCGTGGTACATTGTGTTGTGGTTGTGTTGGTTGTTTTTTGTGTGTGGGTTGGGTTGAGGATGATAAGGGGTTTGGGATTTTGATGGGCTTACATGTGAGATCATTTATGAGGGGAAGGAGATTAAGATAGGAAGCCTCTTATTTTTGGGGAGTTATAAGGAGAACCGGTGTCCATGTTTAAGAGGTAATGTTGCAATCGATGGTGTTATCCCGATTCAACATTGGTGCTTATTAGTTAGCTATGCATTCTACATTTGAGCTTTCATTGTTATTTCAAGGGTTACTAAAGACCCTACTTCCATCTAGGGTTGCTGAACACCCTATCGCCATCCACCACGAAAAGCAAGCATGGGGGAACCCATTGCTCGCTTATTTGTGTTCTCCATCCCATATGTTTGTATAGACTAAGCTTGATCATGCATTGTATTTGTTCATTTTATAGCTTGGTTTGTACTTTGTTTTTCATTGAAAAAGGGAAGGAATTCATGCTTGATAAGAGAAAGGCCCGGCTAGGTTGAAAACCCGAAAGGGCGACCTAGGCAAAAGAGCGGCATGAGTGGGTGAGCAAGTGAGATTTGAAAAAGTAAATGAGTGGCTAGGGTGAAAACCCAAAAATGGGCCCCTAGGCAAAATGAGAGAAAAAGAGAGATTCAAAGTATACTTGTTTTTCATTTTGTTTGGAGAGGCGACATAAGAAGTGGGAGACATAAGGAAGGAATTTGGGTAGGCCACAATTGGAGGGATAAGTAGTAGATTTTGTTTACACTTTTTCATTTCTCACATTCATCTTTGGAGTTATAAGGAGGTTGAAGAATAGGGATTTTTTGTTTTTGATGCTGTGGTAATTTGATCTTTCATGTCTATCTTTTGTCTTTGTTGTGAGTTGTGTTAGCCAAGTGAAAGGGTTAAGTGGTATGAATGATTTGGATCCTTGGCAAACACCGGGAATTAGAGGAGTTTAGGAAGGGAGGTATAAGAAGTAGTTTAGGATTTGGAGACCGTGTCTTGGCCTTGTTTTACTTGTGTTTTCACCTTGATTTGCTCGAGGACGAGCAAAGGCTAAGCATGGGGGAGTTTGATAAGTGCAATTATTTGCACTTATCCGCATCGATTTTATGCTCCTTAATTGAAGTTTTAGCAGGTGTTTAGGTACATTATTAGTATTTTGTGTAAATTTTGTCTCATGAGGTCAATCTTGTGTTTTATGTGATTTTGAGGCAAAATTGGAGGTTTTTGTTAGGTTTCGGAGTTATAAGAGGGTGAAGGCTTGGAGAAATAGCCTAAGACCCCTAAAATATGTGAAGAGATCGTTGCTCGCTTGAAGATGTTCAACAATGAAGATGGGCAAAAGAGAAGAGAATGGAAAAGAGCCTAAAAGACAAAGTTTTGAAGTGAAATTTGATACATGCTCACTCTTTTGGCCATAACTTTCGATAGGGAGATCATATTTATGCAAGGTTTGCAGCATTGGAAAGTAGACTTCAAGAGCTTTCCAACAGTATATTATATGTCCATATCCGATAACCGTGCAAGAAATGACAGCCATTCAAAGTTCGCCAAGCCGACAGTGAGCGACGAGTCGTCGCCTGAAAAGCGACGCTCGTCACTTTTCCGTCAGAAGGCATTTTCGACAGTTTTTCTTCTGAATTTTTGGAGCCATTATATATAATGGCGGTTACTAATATTATTTTTCTGTCTTAGACCATTTTTTCTGCATTTCCTTTTAGTTTTTCTTTCATTAAAACTTTCCTTAAAGAATTCATTGTTTCATTTGGATTTCTTATATCTAGTTTATGTTATCTTTCGGATTTGTAAGTTTTCTTGCGTTATCATTTTGTTCTTCGTTCTTGTTCATCAATTGTTATATGTTTTCCATTAATATGCATAGTGAGTAGTTTTCTTTATCTAGTGTTAGGGTGAAATCCCTAATTTGAAGCATGAATTGATATTTTATTGATTAATTGTGTGCGATTTGAGCCTATGATTGAACCTATGTTTAATGAATCTTGATTTAAATATCTTTATTAACCTTTTCAATAAAACGGAAGTTTGAGATTAGGATTAATTTAGGATTGAGATATATTTAAGTTAAATTCCTTCTAATATTAACCAATAAAACGGAAGTTTGAGGATTAATACTAGTTGGCCTTAAATCGATATTAATCAATAAAGCGGAAGCTTGAGATTAATTAGATCACGTTCGATTATGTTAATGGCCCAATTCCATACAATCATGAGAGTAATTGAATTTCATGTTAGAATTAGGTGATGCCCGACGCCCTAGTATTTGTCATATCTTGTTTTATCATCATTTTTATACTTGTTTTAGTTTCTTGCACCCTAGGATTAGATACAAAACCCATATTTTTTTGTTTTTTCCCTTGTCTTGTTTATCATAAAACATACAACTTAGAATTATCTCGCCTCCTTGTGTTCGACCCGCACTACGCGTACACCGTGCGCTTGCGGTTAATTAAAATTTGCTCATCACAAGGGATGACCATCCACCATAAATATCATTTCTTTAGAGAGAAAGGAGGGACAAGCGGCCCAAAGTCAAGACTACAAAGCTTAATACGACCAAAAGCACAAAGAGGCAACAACGGGCACACGAGGGTCAACTACCAATAAAAACTACCAACCCAAAGAGAAATAAAACTAATCGACAACCGCCAACGTAGACAACTAACCCCAAGAGAATAAGGTTATCAACTGTGCGAACATTCATGGTTTGATTGTTAGTGAATTGTGAATTGACTGTGAATTGTGTTTATCTTCAATTTTGTTTGTGATTCTATTCTAATGGAGGTTTGTTTATCTTCAATTTTGCCAAAAATTTTACTGTGCGAATTGAAACTGTGCGAAAAATCATGGTTTGATTGGAAAATCTGTGCAATTACATTGTGTTTATCTTCAATGGTGTGGATTAGTTTGATTCATTTACTTTGCAAAAAATTAAGTTGGAAAAATAATCTTGATTTTTCAATTCTTTTTGTTGCATTCATAGGTTGATATACTTAATTCATTTACTGTGAAAATTTGGCAAGGTGGAAAATTCAAAAGGACTGGGGTTGGTTTGGAGTATTTGGGTGGGGAATTTCGAACAGTTTCTGTTGATCCCGATTTGATTTCGTGGTTTGATTTGGATGAATTGGTAGTTACTAATGTTGGTATTGAGTATGGTCATACGCTATACTACTCACTTCACAATTCTTCGACATTTGAAGAAGGTCTGCGTAGGGTTAATAGTGATGCATCTGTTATGGAAATGGCTACAGTTGGAACAAAAATGAGGGTTGTAGAATTATATGTTGTGAATGAATTGGATGATTTACAATTGTTTAGGGATTTAAATGTTTGTGCTAGAGAGAAATTAACTCCTAGGAGGGCACCAAAAATGGACAGCAATGACATTGATGATCATGGTTGTGAGGCTAATTCTCTTTTGGGTGAGAGTGAACATAGTGAGATTGAAAATAGTGGAGATGACAGTGAGGATGAGTCATATGTTGCTAGTGAAGATTATGGCAGTGAGGATGAAGCTCTTGTTTTAAGTGAAGATGTAGATGATGTAGGTGAAAATGCTATTACAATTAATGAAGTTGAAAACACTTTGTCAGAATATGAAAACAGTGAAGTTGAGGATGCCAACAACAAGCAATTTGATGAGAACACAGACTTTAGGACATTTAAATGGAGTGTTGGTTTGAGGTTTGCGAGTGCAAATGCATTTAGAGATGCACTTGTAAAGTATGCCCTTATTCAAGGGAGAAATGTGAAGATTAGCAAAAGTGATAAACTGAGGCAACAAAGATTAGGTGTTGTGTGTTTACCAGGATGTTTATTTAAGATATATGCAAGTTGGGATAGGGCAACTGCATCTTTTGTAGTTAAGACATTGGTTCCACAGCATACTTGTCAAAGAAGCATGGATGGTAATAGGCAGTTAAGGTCTTGTTGGGTTGCAGATCAAATGCTAGATGTGTTTAAGGGAAGACCTCACGTTCCATCAGCTGAGATTGTTGATTTTGTAAGAGAAAACTACAAGGTGATGATCAGTAAGGACGTTGCATACAACATAAAGTACAGTGCTCATAGGAAACTACTTGGGTCGATGAAAGAACATTACAATAAGGTTATGGACTACTATGAAGCACTAAGAGGTAGTTGTTCTAAAAGTCATTTCGTTGTTGTTAATGTTCCAGATTCGACACCTGCTACGTTTCAAAGATTCTTTGTGCTATTCGATGGTCTTAGAAGCGGTTGGATTAAAGGGTGCAGAAAAGGTTTATGCATAGACGGTTGTTTCATCAAAACATTTCTAGGTGGGATGTTATTGTCTGCAATTGGTAGAGACCCAAATGAACAAATGTTTCCATTGGCATGGGCTGTAGTGGAAGGAGAAAATAATGAATTTTGGCAATGGTTCATCCATGAACTCAAGAAAGGATTGCCCGCAACAAATGGTGCTGGATGGACAATTACATCAGATGAACATCAGGTACATTCTTCCTTCTTGGTTGTATACTCATTGTATTATAATGTTTGCCATTTGCGTACGTAGAGCATTATAAGGGCAGTGAGCTTAGAGCTTCCAGAGGCTGAGCATAGACATTGTGCTAGGCACATATATGCAAATTGGAAGAAGGATTTCAAAGGAGAAGAGATGAGGTTGCTTTTTTGGAAAACAGCAAAGTCATACAATAGTGCGGATATGTGGGATGCATTGAAAGAAATGGAAGACATAAACCCCCTAGCAGTTGAAGAATTCAAAAAATACGATGTAAATGTATTTTGTAGATCATATTTCAAAAATTTGACAAAATGTGATGTCATTGTTAGCAACATGGTTGAGACATTCAACAATTACATTATGCGTGCTAGATCTAAACATCTTATAGATATGCTTGAAGACATAAGAACAATGTTGATGAAAAGGTTGGTGACAAAGAGAGAGGAGGCAAACAAGTGGGATGGTTTGATTTGTCCAAAGGTACAACAATTGTTAGACAATGAGAAGGAGGAAGCAAGTAAATGTTGATGAAAAGGTTGATTTGTCCAAAAGCTAATATCCCTCTCCTCCCTCCTCCTATTAAGCTTGGACCTGGTAGACCTAGGAAGAATAGGATCAAGTCACCCCACGAGGATCCTAAAAAACCAGGGAAGTTGACTAGACATGGTAGACAAATGACTTGCAAAATATGTGGTGTTGTAGGACATAACAAGAGGAAGTGTCCAGACAAAGACACTGTGACTGTAGCCCCACCACCACCAAAGAGGGGAAAGGGTAGACCAAGAAAGAATGTTGTTAATGCTACGCCACAACCTCCTCCTTTGCACCATGACATATCTGCTCAACCAAGTCAATTAGGCAGGGGAAATAAGTGTCTAAGGGGTGGTCAAGGGAGTAGAGGAAGAGGCAAGGGAGCTACCAGAAGAATTGCAACTGTTAGGGGTGGTGCTACTACCAGTGGAGGTGTGACTAAGGTACCGAAAATTGTTTTCATTATAATGTAGACTATATGTACTGAAAATTGTTTGTTTTGACTACTAATTCAATTATCTCATTCATGCAGGATTCAAGCATATCTTCTGAAGCATTGTTGAATTGTTCTACCCAAGCATCAATCTCAAATGATCCCATTAATTAGTAGTAGAATAGTTACTTTTGAAATGTAATGGCAATTACCTTTTGCTAACTGTAGTTGCCTATTACTTATTTTGATGTGTAGGATATGGAATGTAAAGTATGTATTAACACTTTAGCTGCCTAACACTTAACTTATTTTGATAATGTGTATAGATCAATCAATATGTGAGAAATGATATTCTAATGTAATGGCAATTAGCTTGTGCTAACTTTCTATGTATGTATAAACAATGGAGGAATGTGAGATGTTGAAGATGATGAATTATTGTAAAAAAAAAGAAAGAAAAAAAGAGTGAATGGAAAGTTTGAATTTTCTCTCTCTAAGCTTAGGGTTTAACAATGGAGGAATGTGAGATGTTGAAGATGATGAATTAAGGCAGCAAGCAGCAGCTCAAGGAAAGGGGAAACAAGTCATTTCGTAGGTGTTACTTGCTATAACCGGTCAAAATGAGGAGGGGGTGCTGTGAGCAAACTGAGTTCAAAGTTGGGATTATTTATGAATAATCAAAAGTAGGGATTATTCACAGGCAAACGTTAAAAGTACGGGTTATTCCCGACAATTTTTCCTATTTTTAATTGTAGACTTGCTATTTACGGGAATTTGGACTTTGGAGTATATTTTTAGTATTATTGTTTACTGGAATTTGGACTGTTCTCCATTGCCGTATTTTTAGATTTTAATGGTAGATTTGTAGTATATTTTTAATTGCTTTAATTTGTGCCTTTGACCTTTGTTTAGTATACTGATTTTTAGTAGTAATGTCGTATAATTTAGATTTTAATTGTAGACTTGTAGTTCTTTCTTATTGTTTCTGCGTAGAAATCGAGTCAAGTCTCCCTGACAGGAAGATGCAGTATTAGCTTCCCGGAAATCCCCTTCAATGCTCAAGTCAGTGGTCGGTAAACGAAGCGAGTAATAAATGCTAGAGAGAGATTGTAGAGAGAGAAAAAGCGTACCATAAATGGCATTCAATGCGGGTATTTCTAGAGCGTTAGGTGATAAGATGACGGTTCCAGGGGCATTTTCGTAATTTCCCTTTTATAGATGAGTTTGACTGAATTACTTAGGCCTTTTGACTTAACCCACCAATTTGGACTGAGTTGACCCAATAACACTTATCTTCTAATATGTTATTTACTTATTATTTAATTAGTAGTAATATCTCACTATTCACTAATAATCTAATATATGTTATAATTTTCAGGTTGTAACCATATTAAATGATTTTAGAGATTTTGTGGAGAAAAAAAGAAGTACTACTACTATATCAGGTGCTATTGTTTCATTCTTATAATTTTTCATATATGTTGCCTAGAAAATATTTATCTGGAAATGCAAAAAGAAAAAAGAGAAAGCATAACAAAGAGTTAATTAAATCACAACAAGGTGCTATTCACAAATTTGTTGTTAGATATGATGTTTGTAGTAAGACTAATGAAAATGACAATGATGTCCAAAATGAAAATGAAAATAATGTCCAAAATGAGACTAATGATTTGCCTAATGATGTGCTAAATGATATGCTAAATGATATGCCAAATGATGTGCTAAATGATATGCCAAATGAAATGCTAAATGATATGCTAAATGATGTGGTAATGAGATGCCAAATGATGTGCAAAATGATATGCCATGATGTGTCAAATGATATGTCCAATGATATTACAAATAATGCATAGAATGATATGTCAAATTATATGCTAAATAATGCGTCAAATGATCCCAATACTACTTATTTGGATATTTATGATCCTTCAAATTTGGGAAATCTCGATAATACTTTCAAGGACATATTAGTTTAGAAGGGGCCTATAAGAGAGTTGAACATTGATTTTCCTCGAGATGATTACAATAATCATTTTTCGTACAATCATTTTTATAGAAAATTAAGTAACGGTGAGCTTAGTGATAGAAAATGGTTAGTTTGTTCTATACATGTTGATAAAGTATTTTTTTGTTGCAAAATGTTCAAATCTGTTAGTTTTAATTGTTTGTTGTCAAATGAGGGATTGCGTGATTGGGAACATATGTGAAAGACTTAAACAACATGAAAATAGCAATAGGCATATGAATAATATAATTCCATGGAATGAGTTTAGGCTAAGGTTGAATAAAAATGATAAAATTGATAAAATTATTCAAGAAGCTATTGCAAAAGAAAGAGATCGATGGAGATAAGTGATACGTAGAATTTATTCTGCTCTTAAATGTTGTGCTACTTGTAATTTGCCTTTGAGAGGATCAAATGAAAAACTTTATCAAGATAGTAATGGTAATTTCTTAGGATTAGTGGAAATGATTGCAGAATTTGATGTTATAATGCAAGATCATGTTAGACGCAATAAGAATCGTGAAATGCATTATCATTATTATCCTGGGCATAATATTCAAAATAAAATGATTTCTTTATTGGCCCATACTGTGAAAAATATTATAATCAAGACAATCAAAGAATCTAAATATTTTTCAAGAATTCTTGATTATACCCCGAATATTGCTCATCAAGAGCAAATGACTTTAATAATACGTTGTGTGAATATGTCTAAAAATAAAATTAAAGAATACTTTTTAGAGTTTTTTACATCAGGATTTGGACTTTTTGTAGAATTGCAAAACGTACGCTTTAAAGTCTTGGTTTTAATATTATGACATAAGGGGTTAAGGTTATGATAATGGCTCATATATGAAGGTAAAGCACCAAGGTGTACAAAAGCGTTTATTTGAAATGAACCCGAAAGCATCATATATGCCTTGTGCTTGTCATAGTTTAAATTTAGCTCTTAGCGACATGTCACATTCTTGCACTAGAGCTATTTCATTCTTTGGAATTGTTCAACGCCTTTACACGCTATTTTCTGGTTCTACAAAAGATGGAAATTTTTGCTTAACAATGTTTCCGAACTTACTCTTAAGTATTTATCTAATACTTGTTGGGAGAGTCGAATTAAAAGTGTTAAAGCAATAGATTTCAAACTCCTCAATTAAGGTTAGCATCTCAAAATTATATTATTCTTGTGCTAATGATGCAAAGACAAAGAGTGAAGCGGAGTCTTTGTATATATAATGCACTTGGAAATTTTGAGTGTTTGCTTGGTATGATAATTTGGTATGAAATTTTGTTTGTTATAAATAAGGTAAGAAAGAAATTGCAATCTAATCTATGTGTATTGACACCACCATTGAACAAGTAAAAAGCATGGTGTCATATTTTGAAAAGTTTAGGGAAGAAGGTTTTACTTCTTGCATGAATATTGTTTAAAATATTGCACTTGATATGGATGTAAAGCCTATCCTTCCAATAAAGCGTCATGCTATTAGAAAAAAACATGTTGGTCAAAATAATTTAGATGATGAACAACATCAGTCACCTGAAGAATTGTTTAGGGTTGATTATTTTATGGTTGTTATAGATATGACAATTACTTCTTTGCCAAATAGATTTGAGCAAGTAGAAACCTTTCAAAATATCTTTGAATTTTTATTTGATACAAACAAGTTAAAATCATTCGATGCAAATGAGTTGAGAGAACGTTGTGTTACTTTTAATTCTACTTTTTCCCATGGAAATTCTTCAGATGTTAATTTAAATGAAGATCTTTATTCAGAACTGAAAGTGTTGTAATCTAGTTTGCCAAATAATGTAATGTCAGCAACTGAAATTTTTGAGTTTGTCGAATTTGCAGATTGTTATCTAAATGCGTTGATTGCTTATATAATATTTCTAACAATCCCGGTGACTCTGGTATCAGCAGAAAGAAGCATTTAAAACTTAAAGTTGATAGAACTTACTTAAGGTTATCAAAGTCACAAGACCGATTGAATAATCATGCAATATTATCAATCGAAAAAGAACTTTTGGAGAAGATCGATGTTGATACTCTTATTAATGATTTTGCAACTCGAAATGCTCGTATAACTCATTTTATGATTTTTTTTGAGTATTTTTGCTTTTGGCACCTAGTGAAATTGGAGATATAACTTGTCAAAATATTTTGTGCTTTAATGAATGATTTTTTTGACATCTACTATGTACTATCGTTCTTCTAGGGGCCCATTTAACTATTTCGCCTAGAGCCCCAAAATGTCAGAGAAGGGCCTGACTATATCCTACCTAGACTAATTAGAATACTTTGAAGCATTCAACTTTTATTTAATCGTTAAAATATTCTGCTAATATGGTCCATTTAATTTTAATGCTAAATGATGGTAAACATAATAATTTATAAAGTAAATTATATTAAATGTACTATATGATTTTCATTGTAATAAAACTTTCATTATAAAATAGTTTTTGTTTACACAATTTTTCATTATTGTCTAATATCAAATCCCTAAATTATGATAAAATGAAATGGATTTTGTGAAGAAAAAAAAAAGATCATTGAAATAGAACAACCGTGAACTTAAAGTTTTGAAGAAATTTCCTATCAAAATACATTAACGTTCTATTATTATTTTTATCATTTAATATTAAAAATTAAACAAACTGTTAATGTAATTTGAATAAATATAAATATACTCCCTTCGTTCCTATGAGATAGTAGTAAAGAGAAAAATGGTGAGAATTAAGAAAGTGGTAATAAATTAAGAGAAAGAATGAATTGTGTGGATGAAATTAAAAGAGAGTTAAAATGTATGGATGAGATTAAAAGAAAGTGGTGGGCCATAGTCCAAAAATAGAAATACTGCAATTTAAGTGGAACAGACGAAAATAGAAAATGCTGCAAATTCATAGGGACGGAGGGAGTAATTCTTAAAATCTTGTTATTACATAAAATACACATATTATGTTACTTTTTCTTACAAATTGTAGTTTTGTCTTAGTTTATCGGCAAAATAAATTTTTTTTAGATTGCGATGCTAATAGGTCTCACATTTTGATATACGACACTTATAAATGTCACAATTTGATATAGTGATCTTTATAAATGTCATAATTTGATATAATGACACTTATAAATGTCATTTATACTTTTTGTACTAGCGACATAATTTTAAGTTGTCCTTGTCGAAAATTTTATGTTATAAGTGAAGCCTTTTAGTAGTATCACTACTTTTACTTTTTATATTATCTCCCTTATTTTTAAATATTTTTTTTATTTTGCTTACTATAAGCAAATATAGCTAAACGAGGGTTACCTACTTTGTTCCAAACGAAAATCTAGTAAGTAAGTATGTTAACGATCATAATATGTTACATTAATTTAATGTTTTTTTTTTGCATACTTTTACCACTAGGCTCCTCAAAACGGGTAAATGTATCTTCCTAAACCACATGTAAAACATAACTTTTGTATATAGAATAAATAATAAAGTAATCAAGTCATATAAATATTCTAAACTAAGAATTGTATATAGAATAAATAATTAAGTAACCAAGTCATCTAAATATTCTAAAATAAGAAGTAAACACTAAGTAAAAGTTTCTTAAAAGTTCATTCCTTTCTTTTTAACCATGCAAGTAAGGTAGAAGACAAATTATAAATATTCTCTCCAAAACCCTATAAAAATCAAACAAACATTTAACAAAATTAATAAATAAGTTTAAAATCTATTTCTTATTATTCATTTTATATTTGAGGATAATTATTAAATATGAATGTCCGAAAATGTGCTTCGTACAACAAGAACGAAAACCATCTTCCGGATGATTTAGAGAACAAATACATTCATAAGGGAATGATATTTGTTTCTATCTCTCTACTATTATTTATTAAATGCATTGGAAATGTTTTGAAGAACATTGGATCTTATATTGAAGATTTCCTCAATGGTAATGAACATATTCTTTAAACTATGCTAGTACTATTAATTTTTTTTATGGGAAATTTTACATGGTACCCTTGAGTTTTTGGATTTTCCACGTGGTAATCCTGAGATTTACCAAATTATTCTACCGTGACTTGTTTGCACATAAAATGTTAGCAAACGTTAATTTCAAAGCTTTAAGATTATTGTACGCCTATTTACGCGACTCACCATTTCAAATGCCCTCAATTTTAACCTTTTTTCCCAAAACATGAACTCTAACTCTACCACCTTTTATCCAAGTCATATTTTTTCCCCCACATCCAAAGATGGTAGAGTTTGGGTTTATATTTTGGGGCAAATTGTTGAAACTGGTGGAATTTGAAATGGCGAGTCGCATAAATAGGCGTACAACATTCTTAAAGCTTTGAAATTAACTCTTACTAACGTTTTAGGTACAAAATATCATGGTGGAATAATTTGGTAAACCTCTGGATTACGACGTTGATATTTCAAAAGTTTTGGTTTCCATGTGGAAAACCGAAAACCTTAGGGTTTTCCACGTGGAATTTCCTTTTTATTTCTTTTGTAGACATTTGAACATCTTGTATATGCCTAATTTAATGTTTATATCCTAACTAATCTAGTACTGTCAATTCTTTTATTTTTTTACTCACCATCTGGTGATCCGTAGTGGTATAAAAACTTTTATGAGGGATTTGAGGAGAGGGAATGAGACTTTATCCCAAAAAAAAGTCTAAATTTTTGTTTGTTTTTGGAGAATGAAAATAAAGATTGGGACTACAATTAATAGTCCTCATGATTAATGTCTTGGGGGAGGGTGGTATTAGAAGGTGAGACTTCATTTTTTGTTTTTCTTTTAGCTTTTCCAAACAATTCTTTCCACCTATAAAGTCTTATCTAAATAATGCGACTTTTAAAGTCTCATAAAGTCCCATTTCCACATGCCAAACACCCCTTAGTGGACATTTTATGTGAACGGACCCACCCACCCATTTTCCATCATAGATATAACTTATAAGTAAGTACATGATTTAAATTAACAAACAAATACCTCGAGCCAGTCAGCCACCTCTGGTCACTTGATTTTGCTAACTAGTGATTTATATATTCTAAAAAAGGAGACTTGTATCAATTATAGTAAAAAATGTTTTCTTCCTTTATATATAACTAGATAATGCCCGTGATGCACGGTTTTATATTAAATTTTCCGACATATTAGTATCATCTAAGAAATCAAAATTTTAAGAAAAAAATTTTACATTATACTTACATCTCATTTCATTCTGAATAGTTGTATACATTACATACATTGTATGATTTGTATCATACTTTGCATCGTTCACGTAGATGATTGCGAAAATTTAGTTAATGACAAATGAATCACATCAAAAGACAAAAAATTTGATTATATTTTTAATATAATTATATCTATGCTTCTATTTGTTTATTTTAAATAGAAAGCAAATAGATCGTACATGATGTATACAATACAAAATTATGAATATTTTTAATAAAAAAATAACATACCAATTTATGCTAACAACAAATAATTACATTAATTTGTATAAAGTAATACAACTTTTAAAAACATACTTCAAAATCAAATTTAACATACTTCAAAATCAATTTTAACATAAATATTTATATATGTAAAATTATTTTATAAAAGTTTAAACAAATTCACAAAAAATATAAGCGACTTGCATAGAGATAGTCACAACTTAAATCATATTACAATCATACATTACATTAAAGCAACCAATAGAATAAATAGAAAAATCCTTACAAAAGTATATTATCTTTGAACCATCTCAAAATATCCAATAAACTTAAATAATACTCATTTAATAAATAACATTGATAAGATTTTTTAAATATTAAATAATTAAAAAAATGTAATAAAATATATGATTTTCTAATACATAAAAGATGTGACTTAAAAAATATAAAATCAATAAATATAGATAATATTATAGTCATAGTTAGAAAGCAATAAAGTCAAAGATGTAAATATTAGTCATAAAGACGATGACATCATCATTGGATTTTGGAGGGAAAATTTTTAATGAGGTTGTGACACGTAAGCAATAATAAACAGTGATGATGTCAGCGTGTTTTGTTTTAGTAATAGTTATAGATATTTCATCTAATTATTTAGGAAAAATTATAAGAAACTACATAATCTATACATCTTTTTTTAAAAACTACCTTATCTAAAAGTTTTTGCAAAAAACTAACTAATATAACACAAATGTTTGCAAATGACTACCTTTTAACGAATATCGTCAGTTGATGTTAGTTTAACACTTTGACCAGCACGCCTGTGGCACTTGATTACTTAAAAGGTAATCATTTGCAAACAATTGTGTTATATTAGGTAGTTTTTTGTAAAAAAAATTTTAGATGTGTCATATGTCTGTGATAAAGAGACTAAAATCCACCAAAATATCACTCCAAACTCTATCATTTATGGCACCCCAATGGTGCCAAGAGAAACAAACACACAAAGCAACTTATAGAGGATAGTGCGGTCAAAGAGTCCCTCGGCTCGAGAAAGGTCATCGGCTAAATTCCTTTAGCTAATCTTGCGAGCAACCGTCTCAATATGATAACTTGATTAACCACTTTGTATATGATCAATCTCTTTAAAGTCTGAATAGATCAATTTAAAGTTAAATTTTAATACTTTAAACTAACTGATTTATTTAAGGAAAAATTATAAGAAACTATCTAATCTATACACTTTTTTTTTAAAAAACTACTTTATGTAATTTTTTTTTACAAAAAACTACCTAATATAACACAAATGTTTGCAAATAACTACCTTTTAAATAATCATGTGCCACAGGCGTGCTAGTCAAAGTGTTAAACTAGTAGTCAACTGACGCTATGTGGTTAAAGATAGTCATTTGCAAACATTTGTGTTATATTAGGTAGTTTTTTGCAAAAAATTTAGATAAGATAGTTTTTTCAAAAAGGTGTATAGATTATATAGTTTCTTATAATTTTTCCTTTGGTATGTAAGGATATGCTCGATTTAACTTTTTGAATTTGATATATTTTCATTTTTGGTTGTCCTTTTAACTTTGCAACTTTTTATGTTGTGACATCCACATTCTATTTTTTATCTCATCCAAAAACTCATTTTTACTTTTAATCGCTTATTCAAACATTTTTTTATCTTGTTATTTTTGTGTAACTAATAACATACTCTAATCCATTTGTTGTCTTGTGTAATACTGAGGGAGTAACATGATAATTTATGAAATTTTGTTATTTCTTTTTATGCTATAGATTTTTTGTCTAAATTTATCTCTTAATAATGTGATTAACATAGTTTACTTATTGTAAGTTATAAATTCCAATTAAAAACCGTAATTATTACAAGCATTGTAATGGAACAAGATGTACATTTCTCTAAGATCTTCAAATTATAATATTCGATTAATTTTAATTGTAAATTAATATTAATGTACAAAACAATTTAAATTAGGTAAAAGAAAAGCATTGTCGTCAATAGATAAAAATAGCAGCGATTATATTTCAATAGTCGGACAAACTGACAGCAGAAAAGAACTCAACAAAGATATCAAACATGAAGATGGAAGATATTATCCTTCACTTTCTATGATGGCTTCTAAATTAGCATATGAAAATGAATCTGTTATTAGAAAAACAGTTTCTCAACACTGGAAGGTTAGTTCTTTATAAGAACTTCTAATATAAATCAACAAATTATTTATATATAAATGTCATGTATCATTTTGAAGGTATAAAATAAAATTAAATGTTTATATTGTATGTTTGCAGATGGAATTCTTGAACTTCTTTGATTGTTACAATGGTGAGATATTCCTATCGATCTATATCAAAGTTTGTATGTTTTTTTTTTTTTTTTGAATATTCAAAGTTTTTATGTTTGCTGCCTAAATAATGTCAACAAAATAACTTTGTACAAGTAATAATTTATTTGAAAACTAAATATCAAAGTACTCATAATTTTATTTGTTGAACCTATAAGTATATACTTGTACACTATTTGCTACAAATATTTTTTTTTTATGTTTTATGACTTTATTGGAAAAATTAAAAACCGTATAATATTGTAACAAGAAAGGGTATTTAAAATTGCTTGTTCTTAACCTAGTTTTTCCTTTTTATTGTTTAACTATATATATTATTGTTTTCTCTCACACAACAAAATTTCTATTTATATGCTTCTATTATGCTAATTATCTATGAAATTATTTATATCCATTTTTCCTTGATTTATTTCATTAATATTATTTTCCATCATTTTTTGAGCTTGAAAGGAGAAAATATTATTAAACATATTGACTTGGTGCATACATTAGAAAATATTATTAAAGATATTTTAGAAAACCCCTTTAACTATATATATCATTAATATTATTTTCCATCATTTATTTCATTAATATTATGCTAATTATCTATGAAATTATATTTTGCGATTTTAGTAAATTTGAAATAAGATTATTAAACATATTGACTCGGTGCATAGGTTAGAAAACCCCTTTAAAGTTTTGAATTAGTCTTTATTAATATAATATAAAATGGTGGCATTGGCAGCTTCGGAAAAGGAAGCAACAACACAAGCATTTCTAATGAGGGAAGAAACAAGAAAAGATGACAAAATAATATTAGCGTTTAGAGGAACATCAGCCTTTGATGCTGGAGATTGGAGAACAGATTTCGATTTCTCATGGTGTCAAGTTCCTGGATTGGGTAAAACACACAAGGGTTTCATGACTGCTTTAGGTTTAGAAAATTATTATCCTAATAATAATGATCAATTATTAGGAGATTATACAGCTTATTTTCCTAACCAAATTGATCATCAACAAGACCCAGAAAAACCACTTGCTTATTATGTCATTAGAGATACACTTAAACAAATAATTGCAAATAACAAAAGGGCAAAATTAATTTTGACAGGACATAGTCTTGGAGGTGCACTTGCTATTTTGTTTCCAGCAATTTTAGCTTTACATGGAGAAGTAGAGTTATTAGATAAGTTGGAAGCTATTTATACTTTTGGACAACCTAGGGTTGGGAATGCTCAATTTGGTCAATTTATGAAAAAGAGTTTAAATGAACATAATATTAAGTATTATAGAATTGTTTATAACTATGATATTGTTCCTGAAGTTCCCCTTGATTATGATAAAGTCATGACATACAAGCACTTTGGAATAAGCATCCACTTAAATACCTTCTACCAAGGAAAGGTCATCATCTTTCTCCCTCCTTTTTTTCCTTTTTCCTTTTTTATGCACGGAATTAGATTGGAGATTTATTTGTTTAGGTGTTAATGTATATAATATATTGTGGGCGCCTCAACCATCAGTTTAAGCTTTTGGTTGAATTGGTTCCTTGACATGGTATCGGAAGCCAACGTGACAAGAGGTCACGAGTTCTAATCTAAACCACCCCTCATTTAAGTGGAATAATATTTAGCACCAAGGATATATTTAGCGACATTTAATTTAAATATCGCTATTTCAAATTTTTTAGTGTACATAGAGGATTTAGTGATATTTATTAGACCCTTTAGCAGCATATTAAAAAGTCACACTAAAACTTTTAGCGACATAGAATTTATTGACATTTCTTGCAAATGTCACTGTAAACTATAATGACAATTACATATGCTATTAAACACCAAATTAAGTGTCACTAAATCACTTTACGGTGAAACTTAAAATAAAAGCCAATAATTATTATACTAAAAATATGAATCAGTTGCATTTTTTTAATGCCACTAAATCCAATGCACAAAAACCTGAATTTGTTGTAGTGTGCATCCATACTTCTAGCCCAAGGGGCTCTCGTGTGAGGGGGCGTGTTAGAGTATATAACATATTCTGGGGGCCTCAACCATCAGCTTAAGATTTTGGTTGAGCTGGTTCCTTGACAGTAGGTGGTAATAAATGATAGTAACGGAAATGAAAAACAAGTGTAATATTCTCTTGGTTACGGTCATGATTGTCCAACTTCAATCATCGTATTTTCTTCATTAAATTCATTCCAATGCATTACCATTGGGAGATGTGGCATTAGGTGGTAATGGAAATTTGTAAACAAAAAAGCTTTTTTGTGATCAAAGTTTCATTACCATGGGAATAATATGAAACTTTTGATGAAATTTTACAACTAGGTTTTATTGTTTGCATACACTCAGGCATTGAAGATAATAATAAATCCTAAATAGGTTGAATAGTGAAATTCTCATAACTCAAAAACAAATTATCATTTATTTCATTATAAAAAATCATTAATATTAGCTTCTTCCAATTATTGTGTTTTTATTACTCTAACGTATGGGGCAAATTAATCATATTATGTTGTTAAATATAGTTTATATTGATCTATGATGATTAAATTAAGAAAAAAATGTTATATTAATAAGTGTTAAATCATTTACCAAAAACTATTTTTGCAGATAGTTGAAGAAGAGCAATCAAAGGAAATCAAGGAAAAGAAAAATGAATCAGTTCTAATGAAATACTTGAAGATGCTAATGAAGTTGAAGATTGCATGGCTAATTGCAGTATGGGAGGTGATTAGAGGTTTTACCATCAGATTTACAGCAGGACCATATTATAGAGAAGGGTGTCTACTTTTGGGATTCAGAATTGCTGCCATCTTTTTTCCTCCTCTTATTTATCTTGTTAATCATAATCCTCAAGATTATGTTAATGCGACTATGTTGGCTTCTGAAGATTTATTTAAATATTACCCGGCGTTACATTAAATATTATAACCTTTAAATTATGATAGTTCTAATACAAAAAATAAATTGTGATGTCAAAGTAACATATAGATATATTGACATTCGACACTTTAAGTTTTAATTATCATGTAAAGAGTCAATCTGAACTAAAATATGCATTTAATTCTATTGTATTACATAAATATCAAAATAAAATGAATAAGGACTAATATTTACGTATAAAAAGCTCTTTGTTTGATTTGGATCTTATTGCATGTTTTTTTGATTAAGAATCTTATCTATTTTAAATTTTCGTCATGAGTTGGGACCAACTAAACTTGGACTTAGACCCATTAATTTTTTTGTGGATTCATACCCAAATTCAAATCCTTAAGGTTTAAAAACTTTAGACCCAGAGTCACACTTGTCAAAATTGACGGGTCTAAATGGATTCTAAATGATTCTTGATTTAATTATCCATATTTAAACTTTTTTACGTTTTAAAGCTTTCATTTATACAAAAATGGAGCTATAGATTATATTAAGTCTAAAAATTAAGTGCAAATAAATATAAAAATTGGTTTAGAATGAATTTAAAATTTTTTTAGATTGTGTGATAATCTAGAGCGGGACTGACGAATCTAGGATGGGTAAAGCAGATGTAGGTCTTAAGTTGGTCCATAAAAATGTTATAGATCGAGTTTGAGTCAGATAACCAAAGACCTAGGCCTTTCTTTTACAACGTATAAAGTATTTTCAGTGCTACATTTATTGCAAGTAAATTTGGAAAAAATTGACCCATCTCGAAAAGTGATCCAAAATCCAACTAAAAAATTTTTGTTGAAACTAAAAATTTTGACCTGAACCAAAAATATGACTGACCCCACAAATCGCTGGTCTTGACAACGTTTTTCTACTCTATTGGGTGGGGATTGTGTTTTAGACGTTCATAAAAATCGCTATCGATAACAGCATTTTATGTTTCAAGGAAAACGCTGTTTGTTGTTGTCTGTACAATGAAAACACTCCTAAGAGCATCGTTGTATGCTGATGTCCCATGAAGTCTATAATCACCTAAGGGTTGGGTTTAATTACTATCATACTATACCGGAGCTAGGTGTGTGTCTTGGAAGTTAAAAGTACTATACATCAAATTTAATGATAAAATTTATAAATTCTTACCACCTTATAAATTTTCATCAAATTTGTCATTGTGAGTTTTGTCCAAAGTTCGATTTAAACATTTGATTACTTGTGATTATGCAAATTAATGTTCACCAGGATTATACCCGTGTTATGTATGGTTTTCGTTCAAAATTTTTATATTACCACTTACAATTAAGCATTATGTATTAATTGATTATTATCATACTATAATGGAACAAAGGCTACTATAGAGTGACAAATGGCACAAATGCTTATGAATTAATATATTGTATGAGGATGAGATTTTAGGTGGTAAATATGTTGTGTTTTATTAACTAGCCCAACTCAGATTAATTTATATTTTTGCAAAATATTTTTGAAAAATTTGTCAAATTTATATTGGAATTTGATCCTACCACTACTTATACTATACTATTGTTTGGGCTGCGTGCTTCACACGCGGTTCCCCAAGTTATGCTATCGGTTTTCATGACGGCATGTCCTAAACTCTTGGAAAACTGAAGCACGTGGAAAGTATATACGTGAGCCAAGACATGTATGGCAACAATTAATGAGTATTTGATGAAGATATGTAGTTTTGAAATTTTTTTGTTGATTTCATTGTTGCTTTCAAGTGCAACTAACAAGATGCTCTTTCGCTGAAGCTACTACTTCATGAGGGAAACAAAAGAAGATTATGTGCAACAGGCTATACAAATTTGTGGTAGCAATAAAGTACTAATCCATTAATTGAAGGTCTAAAAGACATAAGTAGCGTCTTACAAATTGTAAGACAACATGGTGAAGACAATTAGCTGCAAAACTAATTGTTTCAAACAGCGGCCCATGTAAAATAGGTTAAAGGCTTAAAACATCATGTGATATGAAATAAGATTGTAGTGTCCTTGCTTATAGGGAAACAAAAGTTACTCCCTCCGTTCTTTTAAGTTTGTCCACATTACTATAACAGGCAGTTTCAAAAGTTTGTCCTATTTAGAATACTTTCCTATTTTGGAAAGTTTTTATCTTTCATATACTCTCTTTATCCCTCATTTAACCCTCACTTCTCTCTCATAATACTAATACAATCATTAATTCACACCACTATTCTAATAAAATAATACCCACTATCTACAAAGATTCCACCTTTATTTCTTAATTTGTGTGAAATCTCCAAATACAATCATTAATTTACCTCACTATTCTAATAAAATAATACCCACTATCTATAAAGATTCCACATTTCTTAATTTGTGTGAAATCTTCAAATAGGACAATCAAAAAAGAACGGAGGGAGTAGCATTTTACTATTTATCATTCAAAAAGTAATTGCTAAGGTACAAAAGAACTAAAATCCAATATATTTTTTGTCCTATTTTGATGAAAATTGAAATAAAAATCAAATCTTTATAGTGATCAAAGTACACATATGATGTAACAGGCGCAACGGTCCCGATATATAATTCACACTAATAATTATGTTTACAATAAATAATTTGAAAGTCTTAAATTCCAAATTGTTAAAATTCATTGAATTTAAAATCTTTTAAAAACACAAGTTTAGAATATTACAATTGAGAGAATAAGACATTTTTTTTCTTTCTAAAATCATATTAAAAGCATAAATACACCATGATCATCAAAGTTACCAATAAGTAAAATAAAACGAGGCTAATTCCTTGATAGAGAAAATAAATGTTGCGTCCTGGATCGAAACTTGAAGCTAAACCTTCCTACAAAATACTACCATCCATGATACGGATGACAGCCGTTTGAATCGGAATCAGCGCCTAACGCCAAGTACAAACTCCTCAACAATGAAATACTATGACAATCATAATATATTCACAAGATATGCAAAGTACATTTCAGAACTTGATTTTAAGTTCCTCGGTTCTCGTTTTTCATTTTCAGTTCTCGAATACTTTCAACAATTTTTCACATTCATCACATGAATGTAAATAAATATCTTTGCTACAGTCACCTACACTTGGTAACTATAAGGTTCATCTGATGGATCTAATTAATTAGATCGCAAAGGCACATTCGCACAACACAAATAATAATGACTTTCTGATATATGTAAGGGTCTGGCTAGAGGAGCAACATATTCCAAACTCTAACTGTGATGGGAGCCGTCGCTCCACCAATCTTTATGCTCGAGCTTCTACAGGATGGGACTCTCTCGGTCCCCCTGTCTTACCCCGCATTTCTACGTGCCGGGAAACACGGGCGCCGGATTACACGCCGGTCCGTGGTTCGACATTTCCTTACTATCAGAGTCATTCATCCAAGTACACATAAGTTCAAACACGACTCCATATTATTTATTTTACATTGCTATAAGTCGACCCTAGTCTAGTCAAACCCCAAGACATTCTCTTAAGGAAAAGTGAACATATCTGATAATTCAATAATTAAGAGATTATTAATAAATAAAATTTCACCAATTATAACAAGGTTTCAAAGGCTATATAAATTCTCTACAAGACTATACAAACGTATAAAACAAAAGGAAAACATTTCATAATATTTATGAAGGAATTTCCACCGATTAAACAAGTAAATGAATTAAAAACTCATAATAACCAATTAAAATATTCTAAAACTATATTAGAAGTCCAGAAGTTATATGAAGTGAGTTTTAGACCAGAAAGTTCAAGAAAAACGAGCCTATAAATTGTAACTAAATTGTTTGACCAATTTACCGATAACAGACATAAAATTATTGATGTCCTCAAATGTCCACGAAAAATTTTTCCAAGGGTCCTCTCATGATCCTAATGTATATGGGAGTGTCTCATAAAAATTTCAAGTCCAAAATAGTCCATTTAGTATTTATTTTATATTTTATAATTTTTGAATTTACCGTTTTTTTTAAAATTCACAAGGGTCCATAGATGATCATATAAAATTATCTAATAATCATATTTCAAACCTACTGCCCATACAAGAGTCTCATAAAAATTCTAGCTCTAAATAACTTCATTTAGTAATTATTTCATATTTTAGCATTCTACGTTTTATAGGTAAGTAGTAAAACATTTAATAAAAATTCATAGATAAATACCAAAAGATTATATTCTGGTCCAAACTTGTAGGAAACATAATAATATGATTTTATAAATTGTTTTATCCATTAATATTATATTTAACCCCCTAATATGTATTAGAACATATTTTATTACTTAAAATTCAATAAATAACCATTTTAATGAAATAACTTCAAGGAATTAAACCTAAATGATTTTTTTAAAAATTTTTTCTACTTTGGAGTTCATATAAAATACATTCATAAAGTCACTAAGCTTACACAAAATTTATTCACAACAAAAACTTCACAAAAACATCAAAAAATATCGTTTTTACGCATTTTTACATAATAGAATTTCATAAAATTTACATGCATGAACATTAAATTGAAAATACACATAATAAACATATATCCATCATTAATATCATATAAATGAGAAATTTTCAGATTTATATATTTTTCTTTTGTGACTTTAATTAAATACCGATTTCGGGTAATAATCGCAATACTTGAAAATTTATAATAGAAACATATGAATAAAATTTCTAACATTAATATATATAAAATATCATAAATTCTCAATTTATAATATGCGTATACTTAAACTTATAATTAAGACTTTATTTTTACTTTGAACACAAAAATGTGTTATTCTTACTTTATGCAAGGTAAAATTTAATCAATCTAACATATTGTCATATGTTTCACATACTCAAGTAAATATAATATAAATGTCACATAGTAAAAAAGGTTAAGAAGTGTGTACCATGAGCCACCAAGGTTGCAAGAGATATAATAAGATTTAAGAACTCCAAAATAAGAGAAGATAATCTCCAAGAATAATATTCAAGGTTGCAAGAAAATAATCCAAGCTCTCAAAATAATAATACTAGAGTCTTACAAATGTTTATTATTTTGGCTTAGAAAATGATAATTCTCATCTCTAAATCCAATTATAAAATCCATATTCAACTTAAAATTCAAATCCCTTATCATTATAAGTCCCTTTTCGGCATGTCTTACTAAAATGCTCATAACCTCTAGCTCTGAACTCCAAATCCAATGATTCAAGTGTCTAATTGCTCACAACTCCAAGACCCATATTTCTTAAGAACAAACTATAGTAATACAATGAGAAGAAGATGGTCGAAAATCCACAAAACTGAAAGTGTTTGAAATTTGCTTACTCTTAGCTATCCAAAATGTTTGAGGGCAAAACATAACCTTTCATGCTCCAATCAATGCAATTCTTGGGTCTAAAATGTGAGGCATTTTATGTACAACACCACAATAAGGTTTCTTTATACATGCATGAAGAGGAATATGGGTAAACACTTCAAATTGTATTCATGTATAAAGCTGACCAAAAAGGAACAACAAGTTGTGAATGTTTGCTTGAAGATGAGGGGCTTATATAGCTTATATATGTGCGTGTGAGGTATCAATGGAAAGCTTAGGATGTCTACAATATTATGGTATAAAAATAGGAGGCATGTATTAAGAGAATTTGGGATAAAAAGGATGATTCGTTGAAGGCATATAAGGTGCCAGAAACTGTTGTGATGAAGTGGTAGAAAGATGAGGATGAATCTCTCATTTCTGGAGGGATATAAGGGCATGTAAGGTACCTATAGAAAGCGTAGAGTGTTAGGAAAAAGTTCCAAGTGGTAGCACTCAATTACATAGGGTATAGCCTAGGTAAATTAGGGTATCGTTCAGACCCTGCAAAACTGTCACTGAATCTGACCTTTGCACAAAGTTACACTCTTTTCTTTAATTATACCACAAGCTACCTCAATCTAATGGTTTTGTATCTTCAATAACATGTATGTGGAGGATATGGTAAAATATGGGGTCAAAATACACTCATTTACTATTTTTAAATGATGTTAGAAGTAAGATACTAGTTTTGAAAAATTTCTGAAATTCTTGTTTTTAGGAAATAATATATATTTGTTTGTCAACAATATAAAACCATAACAAAAACTATGTTTTCAAATACCAACAAACTATAATATCATTATAAAAAGCTTTTTTTTTTATAATATATTGTTATTAGATAAATATATTTTGTTTATATTCAAATATAACTACTTTTATCAAATTACTTAAAATGAGCTTTTGTTAACATAGTTTATTTGCAAATAATATAAATTTTCTAATAATAAACCAAATTAATATATATATCAAATCAACCAAGTTTAGAACGAACTTAATGTTATTTTAGTAAATCAAATAAACTTTAATAAAACTAAGTACATTGAAAATCTTTACTTTAGTATAATAAGAACATTTATCAAAACAAAACTTAGTTTATTCAAACATAAAAGTTTTATGAATTAAACTCTCATCATTGTTGCCACTTAAGGATAAATAATTAGATAAGTTACTAGCACAAATCACTACTCAAGACTATTTAAGTTAAGATTAAAAGAGGCTTTAAAATAGGGCTATTACATATGAGCTAAACATTGAACGTAAATAATAGAAATACATGAAAAAAGAAGAGTATAAAATAAGAAAGAGTAAAAAGGCCTTACTTGAGTAATTTGTGAAGCTTAAAAATAGAGCTAAAAACAACAAAAGAGCCATGATTGGAGATGAAAGATATGAGCTCATGCTAATGAAAAAGAGTACTCTTTTGGAGAGAGATTATCAAATTGTTACGAGAGGATTACTTCTTGAGAATCCATTGAATATGCCCAATATCAGAGTAATGATTCTATAGTCAACCTCTGAGATTCACTTAACATTGATATGAGATAAAAAGCGTATGCATGTTGTGATATTCCTCTACCGAATTTCTATGTCCAAAACTCTGCACATTCACTTCCATGTTTTATACTTTGAGTTTAATATATAGCCATAACCTGTGAAGGAGGTCTAGGCAAAAGGAGAGTGAATGTTCTTCAATTGATCTTCATCTATATCCTTTGCCAAGGTGTTCGCAGGTATACTTCTTTCCCTATCTTTGTCTTCTATCTATTTCTAGCTCCACTAAATTGTCCCACCTTAACCTACCAAGCCATCCTCACTAGAGCTGTGCAACGGGTCAGGCGCCTATTGGAGGCCCTTATCCAACCCTTAATTTCAAGGGTTTGAAAAGGGTCAGGTTGAAAATGGAGCGGGTTGTAAATGGACTTTAGTGTCGTGGGTTGGATAAGGGTTGTAATGAGGTTCATGAAGGGCTCTAAAGGAGGGTTGAAGGAGAGATAAGAATGCTGAAAATTTCCAATTATTCATGAACTAGTAGTATTTATATGCTGTAAAAGTATTAATGCATTGATAACAAAAAAATATATTAATTCATTCTGATAATAAAAATTTTCAAAAACTATTTTTTTTTGTTTAATAATATTTTAAAATTTATGTACATTGGAAATGCAAAATTTTTAATTAATGGGTTTGTAATAGATATGGAATTTTGGCATCAAAGTTTGAATGTTTGAGATTTGATTTGAGTTTGTAATAGATATGGGTTTGTAATAGATATGGGTTTGTAATATTTTAAATTCAATTACTGTAAATTACAAAGTGATAATCATACCAATCTCATACAAAAGCGAGGCTCCAAAACCATGTTGTACCCATCTCTCCAAAAGCTAATGTAAAATTTATGTACAAGGAGTGTATAAATTCAATTACTGGAAATTACAAAGTGATAAAAGTACACTCAACTCACTGTGCTTCACTGGAAATTCAATTACTGGAAATGGGCCGAGCCAGGCTCGATGGGCCCGGCCCGTTTAAAGCCCGTTTTTTATTTAGTAAGGCCCGGCCCGGCCCGATCCGACCCGTTTATAATAGAGCCCGACCCGGCCCTTGTCCGGCCCGTTGCACAGGTCTAATCCTCACTAGATTCTCGCATATCATCTTGTACTAACCATTGCATGTTATTTGAGCTACAAATTTATAACCAACATAAGCCCCCATCCTCTTTTGTCCAAATTAGTTCTTAGATTGCGAGATCCAAGAGCTCCATTATATGAGCGATATTGTTTGGAGTTTGGGTGTTTTATTTGGTTTCATCTTGTTGTGGTTTTGTGTGGATGTTTGTTTTGGTTTGGGTATGAGGTCGACAAGGGGTTTGAGATTTTTATGGGCTTAAACACAACAAAAAAATACGGAGCATTTAGACGCTTTTATATCAAGTTTTTCGTCGGTTTATAGCGTCTAAAATAATTTTTTAGACGCTTAAGGAAGCGTCTAAAAAACTGACGTCACAAATGTTTTTCGACGCTTAATTTTAGACGCGTTTTTGTGTCTAAATAGTGTATGGTTATCGACACCCAAAGGTGTCTAAATTGTGTTTTGCACCTTATGCACACAACATTTTATGATTTTGTGTTTAGACGCAAAAATCCGTCCAAAAGGGTTTAGACGCTTATAACTGTCGAAATATTGTTGGAATTTAGACACATTATTTCGTCTAAAAATCTTTTAGACGCTTTTGGGCGTCTACGAACTATGAGTGTTTAGACGCTTAAATGCGTCTGTAAGAGGTTTTCACAGATTTATTTCTAATATAATTTAAGGGCTTTTAGACGCTTTAATATGTCTATATTCCTTTGAAAGTAATTACATTAATATATTTGGAATGTAGCACTCTCACATGCCATATATATAAATCAATATCCTTAGATATTCATTTTCATATACTACAACCAAAAGTTCCAAAATATTACACTTCCTCTACATATATGTTTCATAAACCTTTTGAAACTAATTACAATGAGAAGTTCAAAATCAACACCATAATATTTTATATCCAAAAATCATAAGGGAACAAGAGGGAAGAATACAAATGATAATTGTTAGCCAAAAAATTGCAAAGTTGTGTTAAGTTTCAACCACCCAAAAAAATGATATCCTTCCCGTTGATCTCTCTCGTTGGCATAACCTTGTATTTACAAAATCTGCAAAATAAGTAGCAATAAAATATCAATGCTATTTCAAGTAAAATGAAGTTACAACACTATTTGCATAAGCATGAATACTTTTGACTAAGTATTGAAGCACTATTTCCTCAAACTCAAGCGTGTGCTACATAAAAAAACATATGTGGAGTCGTAAATGTGTTTCATGCAACATACCACAATGTGAATTCTAGAAAAGCAAAGCACCTCGTCAGTAATTTCCGTGACCATTTCATCCAGCTGCGCGCATGCAAATCATAAAGAAGAAACTAAGTAGTAGAACGTAATGAAAGGAAAATACAATAGAAAATAGAAAATGACATAATTACTCATACTTGTCTCTCGATTTTGATCAAATTTGTCTAAGAGGGAAGAAAAACGATTAAGTTGAGCGAGAATTTGACCATTTTGTTTTTCAAGCTCCTCGTTCCTCTTTTGAAGTTCGGATATAACTTCTTCATGTTTTTTCTCAATGGACACTATATAAGATTTAAGGCTCATGATATCACTTGAAGTGGCACCACAATTATCCATCTTGCTCTTTCGTAATTGAGCTTCAAGTCCAAAAACTTGAGATCTAGTGACCCCATGACCATAACCAACAACACGTTGATTGGATTTAACTTCTTGATACATCAATTCGTTAAAGACTTCGGTCTCAATCACTTCACGAGGTTGTTCAGATTTGCATAAACGTTCTTCAACTCTACTTTTTGCAACATCCTATAACAATACGCACATAAATTTTAAACAAAGGTTATATTACAATAATTTTAACTTAACCTATATAATCACCATTTTGTACTTTTACATACCATAAATTGTTCAGTGCATGTCCCTTCTACATAACCACCATTTTTTGTAGTGTGTGTATGCTTCCACATTTCTAAACCACTAGGTTCTCTTTGATTTAACTTAACCTATATAAAAGCAATAGGTAATCAATGAAGAAGGAATGTCGTGGAAATGATGGAGGAAGTAGTCATACTTACAAATTCTGTCTTCCATTGAGCATAACGTTTTGACCCTGTAGTGTGCATATGAGTTTGCAAGCCTCGAGCTCTTTTCCCTAACGACGATAATTTCTGACAATATTGAATTATTAGGTCGTACTCTAAAAACGTAAAGCTTTATAAACTAGATAAAAATACCTTAAATTTTTCTGAGAACCAATAAGAAACCAAGTTAATCCATTGCTCCTTTATCACTTTGTCTGGAACGTTCTCAATAATTTTCTCCTTTGTCACATTAGGCTTAAAGTAATCTCGTTGAAGCTCCCACTTATAATGCTTCCACTTTTTGTTTACATGTGACAACAACATTCGACGAATCTCTTTTCTATCAGGCAAAACAAATTTATCCTACATCAAAAAACAATAAAACAATTGCACAGTGATTGATTTGTCCAACAGCAAAAGCAAAATGATAAGAACAAGTCACACAGAAAATGAATGACAACATACCAAAACAATTTTAATGATCTTTTGCTTGTAATGATCATCAACCTGCTTCCAATTTTGTGCTCCAAGTGGACAAAAAGACCCATCTCGTGACAAGTCAGACAGAAAATGAATAAGAACAAGTCCCCCCTTTCTCACCGGTTGATCATACTCATTGAAATGAACAATGATCCTAGTTTCCGGTGGTAAGAACCAAACATGGCTACCAACTATCGTCCCGTCCATTATCCCTAGTTTTGGAGGCTCGTTTTCTTTTAACTCTGTTAATTAAATTTTAAAAGTTTTAAATGCATACATAACTTGTATCAAATATGCACAAGATCATTTAAGTATGTCTACCTTCTACTTGGACGATCTCATCTGGATCTACATTTATATTCTCTGTCCATTGAATCCTACCCCCCGACTTCCATACTTTTTTTCTTCCCTTTGGAAGTATTATGCCTCTTCCACTTGAATTCTCATCTTGCTCTTTTGGATCTTCTTTTTCCTTACATGGTTCTTTTGCAATCTCATCGGAATGACCAACTTCACTTAAAGCTTTGAGATCATCTTTCGTGGTCGATGGTTTAGAACAAGGAGGAGGATCATGTATAGAAGTAGTACATGATGTCTTCAACGTTGAAGACACAATATTTTTGGACGGACGTAAAGCTTTGAGATTTTGCTTTGTGGTAGTAGGTTTAGAATTAGGAGGGGGATTATGTACAAGAGTAGTACTTGATGTCTTCAAAGTTGAAGACATAATGTTTTTGGAGGGACATAAAGCTTTGAGATCATTCTTCGCAGTAGTAGGTTTTGTGCCAGTGGAAAGTTTGATAGACTTGGAGGTTATCACATTGGTTTGGAGTTGTTGACAATTGATTGGATTAGTAGACGTTTTCGGTTGAAACGGTCCAAATTGAGGAATATGAGGTTGATTTGCACTTGCCTCTTGTTTAACTTGAACATAATTTTCAGCGTTGATCTTTGAAGCTTTACTTCGAAAGCTCATGATTTCACGACAATAAAACCTACAATGCCATTTAAAAACATATAAGAATGTATCATTATTACTTCTTAAAAATAAAATAATCAATTATTTAAGCAAGATTAAAATAAAACAAGAAAGGAAAGAATCTATAACATTACAACACCATGAAATCAAACTAAAAGAAAAACTAAAAGAAATTTGATTTAGATAATTAATCACACCCAAGGTCAAATAAGTCCCTAGGTTTAGTTTCAATTACATAACTCCACCCTTTTTTCAATTTATCTTTTACATAAAAAACTTGTTTTGCTTGACTTGAAATAACAAATGGTTCATCAGATAGAAAACGACCCGTGTGAATCAACTTAGAAAAATTCACTCGGGTTCTAGAACCACTATATTCTATCCCATTTACTATGTCTACCCAATCACAACGATAAATCACAACTTTATATGATCCAAGATAATCAACTTCAAGTATGTCAGTTAATCTTCCATAGTATCTATCTCCGTCAGCTTCCACCATTACTCCACTATTTTGTGTTTTGCGGTTTTTTTCACTAGTAATTGTGTTGAACTTGAAACCATTGATCGCATGACCCTTCATTCTTTTTGCATATGAGCTAGGACCACAAGCCAACGCTATCAACATTCTTCCTGCTGAATTGTCCTCATCTATATTTTGTACCTATATTAATATATTGTTTAGTGAATTAATTAATAAAAAAATTTAGACTTATTATTGATACATTGTTCAGATATAACCTTTAACTTGAACCAATCAGGGAATTCCTCCAACTTCCATTTTATCACCAAATCATTGGTGATACTAATTCTAGGATTCTCCCTCTGCTTTTGAGATAAGAATTCACTGTGATTAAAGAAATTTATAAATTCATTAAACTTATGCCTAATGAAAGGATTCATGGAATACAAAGAAAACAATATACATAAGTTAAATACTTACGTTTCAAATGGTTGTAGCAAATCCTGAAATTGGGTAAGAACATAACGATGTATTTGCATCTTACTTCTCTTGTCTAGTTTAATTATTTTCACCTTCCCAATTGCCCGACCACATGCGCTGAATAAGTAACTAGATGAATCACCATTATCATCATTATGGCGAGATGGTCGATTGAAAATTGTTTCAACACCTTCTAAATATCTTGAGCAAAAGGTAATTGTTTCCTCTAGAATATAACCCTCAGCGATAGAACCCTCTGGTTGAGCTCTATTCCTCACAAATGTTTTGAGATGGGCAAGGTACCTTTAAAATATCTTAAGTTAGTTACATATAACAAGTAAAAGAAAAAGAAAAGGGTACAATGTCAGTTGATGTAAACCTTTCAATTGGATACATCCATCTGTAATGAACTGGTCCTCCTAGCTTTACCTCCTTCACAAGATGAATCAACAAATGAACCATGACAGTGAAAAAGGGCGGTAAAAACTCAATTTCCATTCGACATAACACTTCTGATATTTGGGATTGTAAAGCGTCAAGGTGATTAGGATTGATATCTTTAGCACACAGAGACTTGAAAAATGTAGATAAATCATCAATAAGATCAATCACTGTGGAGTTTTGAGACGCTTTCAAAGCTATTGGGAGAATATCTTGCATTAAAATATGATTGTCATGGCTCTTAAGATTCATAAGCTTCTTTTGTTTCAGATTTACACATCTAGAAAGATTTGAAGCATATCCATCTGGAAACTTGACATAAGCCAACACTTGCAAAAAGAACTTTTTACTTTCTCCAGACATACAATATGGGGCAAGTGGCATGATCACTTCACCATTACCTTGACGTTGAAGCCAAAAATATGGTTTCACATTCCTATTCTCAAAAAAAATGCGAGCATTTTCATCATCTCTACTCTTTCCATCCACATTTAGCAATGTTGCAAGTAGATTGTCACACACATTTTTCTCTATATGCATAACATCTAAGTTATGACGGAGGGTATTATGCTCCCAATAAGGAAGATCGAAAAATATACTTCTTTTAGTCCAAAGAGCATCAACATCATTGACATCATTATCAACCTTGGATTGTCGTCTTCGTTTCCTAAATGGCTTTTGTGCTTTCCCATACACATGCTCTTGACCTTCTTGTTCTGTTAAAACCTCAGATCCACTCATCGGTGATGGAGCACTACCATGTTCTTCAGTCCCATCAAATAAACTAGTTTGAAACCTAAAAGGATGATCACTAGGTAACCATTTACGATGTCCTACATAACATATCTTATTTCCAACCCTTATAGATGGGGTCGAGTAAGTACACTCAGGGCAAGCATTATAACCCTTTGTACTCCATGCCGATAACATAGCATACGCAGGAAAATCATTTATTGTCCACATTAAAGCTGCTTGAAGTGTAAAATTTTCATTGGTGTACGAATCAAAAGCATTAACACCTTTCCACAATAATTTTAACTCATCTATCAAAGGACGCATATAAATATCAATGTTATTCCCTGGCCCTTCTTTCCCTGGAATTATCATCGAGAGAATAAATGAAGATGGCTTCATACACAACCATGGAGGTAAGTTATAAGGAATCAAAACTACTGGACATGTACTATAAGTTGTGTTCATAAGACGATAAGGATTAAAACCGTCACTGGCAAGACCAAGCCTAACACTACGAGGATCTTTTGCAAACTCTGGGTATCGTGCATCAAAGTCCTTCCATGCTAATCCATCAGCCGGATGTCTAAGAATTCCATCATTACTTCTACGTTCATCATGCCATCTCATGTCGTTAGATATCTTAGATGACATATACATCCTTCTTAAGCTAGGAATTAAAGGAAAATATCTCATCACCTTTGCCGGAACTTTATCCTTATCTGTTTCACTCTTCCATCTTGAAGTAGAACATTTAGAGCAAGAATCTTTCTCCTTCATCTCACCCCAATATAATATACAATCATTTGGACATGCATGGATCTTTTCATAACCTAAACCTAAATCCATGATCAATTTCTTTGCTTGGTAATATGAAGAAGGAAAATTTTGTATTTGAGGAAATGCATCAAGTAAAAGATCGATCAACATTGAAAAAGATTTATCAGGCCACTTGAACATGCACTTAAGATGAAAAAGATGCAAGATGAATGCTAACTTGGAAAAGGATGTGCAACCTTCATAAAGAGGTTCACTTGAAGCTTCATGTAGCTTACTATAATTTACTTCTTCAGAAAAAGAGTTCAAATCAGGTTGTTGGGAAGGAAACTTATCAAATTCAAATTGAACATTAGGTTCTTCTATTGTTTCATTGGTTTCTTGTTCATCATGGTGCTCACTAACTAACTCGGGAACTATAGGAATGTTCAACCCTAAAGCAGCTCGAAGTAACCCCGATATATCATCTTGGCCTATGAGATCAGATTCATTAGAAACTTCAATCGGAAGACCTTGATTAAACACATTATCTGTAAGAGTCATAGATCCATGAAATATCCAATCCTTGTATTCCTTATAAAATCCTTTAAACAAAATATGTCTCTCAACCTCCTCTATTGGTAAAAATTTCTTTCTATTAACTTGACACTTACTACACGGGCATCTAATTTTCCCATTTTGTGCCCCTTGCTTTGCAAATTCTATAAAGTCATTAACACCCCGAATATAAGCTTCATTATTTCTTGGTTTATATATCCAACTCTTATCAATGTGCTGAGACATCCTATCCTATAAAACATTATAAGAAAAATTACCAAATGTGACTTAAGCCACTAGACAATATTTCACAATACAAAAACAACAATGTAGTGCCATTAGTAGCACTGCAATAGCATTTTATGATCAGATAAAGAAAACGACAAGCCATGTAGTAGTAGTAATAAAATAATGAAAAGACACACATAGTAGACAATTGCACCACACTAATCAAGGGAAAAATTGCATCACTGTATAATATGCCTTTATATGTCTTATTAGGCTTTAACCTAAGTGCACCATCACTGTATACTTGCATTTACATAATAACAAAGTTTAAACAACACTTCCATGGAAAAAACTATAGTTTTTGATGAAGTATTAATGTTAATAATACTCAAACCAATGTAATTAGAACCAAAAATATTCATAACAGAATTGTTTCTTCCATGATCTCCACAACCCAATTTAAAGTCTTTCATCCCACAAAACTTGGGTCTGTTTTCACCCAAAAAGGGGTACCCTACACAGGTATTAACAAATGAAACAACTAAAATGAAGATGGCTATACAATGACCTTGAATGAAGATGGCTTAATTCTCACAGCATATGTCTACTCACTTTATCATTCTCACAACACTCTTGTGGTGAACTCAAATGAAGATGGCTTAATTCCAAACAATAAACATCCATTTATATAGTAAAATTTGACAAATTTAACTTGAATTTAGAAAAAAAAGGAGTATAAAACGAATTACCCACACAAAGTTGTTGCATTTGTTCAAGGTGGGAGAGAAAAGATCGGGTTTTGCGCTGCCTCTGTCACGGTGGGAGAGAAAGGACGGGAAGATGGCCTCTGTGACCGAGCTGCTGCGTGCGCACGTTAATGGTGGTTTCTAATTTCTACCGTTTTAGGGATGAAGATGGTGAAACTCGATCGGCGCTGCTGGGTTTTCAAATTGCTTCAAGTTGATTAGGTTTAGGGAACAAGAAGAGGGAAAAAGACCGCTTTTTTTATTTTTTTTCATTTGGCTTTTTAATTTGTTTAAGAGGGAAAAAGACCGCTTTTTTTTTTTGGTTTTCTAGACGCTCTTTACCTCAGAATTTTCGACGCTTTTCTCTGTCCATATTAAACTGTCGAAAAACTCCGGTTTTTTTTAGACACTTGCTATAGCGTCTAAATTTAACTGTCTAAAACCTCCTTCTTTTCTTGTTGTGAAAGTGAGATCATTCTTTTTGAAAGTTAAGGAGACTAAGATAGGAAGCCTCTTTCTTTTTGGGGAGCCATAAGGAGAACCGGTGTTCATGTCTTAAAAGGTAATGATGCAACTGATGGTGCTATCACAGTTCATCATTGGAGTATGTTAGTTAGCTATGCATCCTATCTTCTGTGCTTTGATCTGTATTTATCCAAGGTTACTAAAGACCCTATTGCTATCCATATTCTCTTTGTCCTTCATTTGTGTACAAACTTAGCTCCATATTCATATTGTGTCATTTTTTTCCTTTTGTGTTTCCTAAGTTTGTGCATTTCATTATTTGGAAAAAGAGAAAACATGCTTCTGAAGAGACAAGCCCGATAGGTTGAAAACCCAAAAGGGCGACCTAGGCAAGAGAGCGGCATGAGTGGGTAAGCAATGTGAGATTTGAAAAAATGAAAGAGTGGCTAGGACGAAAACCCAAAATGAGAGAAAAAGAGAGAAATTTCTTTATGATATCCTATTTCATTTGTACTTGAATTTGGAGACCGTGTTTTAACCTTGTTTTTATTCTTTTCAACCACGATTTGCTCGAGGACGAGCAAAGGTTAAACATGGAGTGGTTTGATAAGTGCAATTATTTGCACTAATCGCTTATATTTTTATGCTCCTTTGTGGTGTTGAGAGGCGATTTAGGGTCATTTCGTTCGGTTTCACTCTACTTCGATGTCTCATGGCCAAAATGTTGGAAAATGGGTGAATTATTTGTTTTTGTGGGTTTTCGGTGCTAATCGTGTCTTCAGGGTTGAAAGATCGAGTCAAGCTATCAATCAAACCAAGTCACGATCAAATGAACAAGTTCAAGCTAGCAAAATAATCCAGTAGCCAAGAGCCGAGTCGGTTGAGGTACCTTCATAAGCCTCGACGACTCGACTGTGAATGAAAAAAAGAACCAACTTTCCAGTAGCTTTCGCCGACTCGGCGATAGGCTTAAAAAGAGATTCGCCGACTCGGTGGTGATTGAAGCAGAAACAAGTATTTTTTCAGCAGCTTTCGCCGACTCGGCTGTGGAGCAAAATTTGGCGTCGCCGACTCGGCGAAATGGGCAGACCAGTTAATTGATTTTCCAAAAACTCGAGCCGACTCGGCGACGAGTGTTCTCTTGGGGCAGCCGACTTGGCGATATTCTAATCCAGCTTTTGAGCGTGTTTTTCTCCGGGCTTTCTTTGGGCCTAGGGTTAATTACTCTCATTAGTATAAATTGAACCCTTATTCCAGATTAGGGTTCTCTTCTTCCTCCTTCATTCTTTTACTTAGTTTTTCTTAGTTTTCCATTACTCTAGCTTTTGATTACTTTAGCATTAATTTACTTTTGCAAGAACTCCAATCTAGCCTTTGAGATCTAATCTCCCTTCAAGTTTGTAAGTTTATTTAGCCCTTAAATTTCTTTTGTTTTTGAATTATTGTATTAGTTTAAGCTTGGTGAATTTTGAATCCTAGTTATTTCAATTAATCTTTCTCTAATAAAAAGTTTAGTTTATCTTTCTCCATTATTGTTTTAGTATTTATTGTTATTGTTATTAAGTATTTCATTATTGCTCATCCTAGTTTAGCTTTTAATTCATTGTCATTCATGTTTAGCATTAAATTTGAAGTAGTATTCATTGCATCTACCATGTCTAGTGAGTAGATCCATTTTCTATGGTTAGGGTTTGAACCTATAAGTTGAGCATGGGTTGATTCTTGGATGTGTCTATGAAACTATGGATTCAAGTGATTAAATTATGCCAATTAACCCTAAATTAAATATGCTTTGTCGGACCATTCAATAGAACTAGCGTGTGAGATTGGGATCGACTTTACTTTAGGGTAAATTTTAGTTAAATTCTTATTAATTCGTTCAATAAAATTAACGTGTGAGAATTGAATTAGTAGGGTCTAAATCTAATAGTTAATCAACAGAGCGAGAGTTTGAGATTAACAAGATCATGTTTAATCACATAATTAATCCGACACTTCATAGACACTAATGAGAATCGGATCATGCAAGACTTTAGGGGATTACCGACACCCTAGATTTCATCATGATATAGTTTAAAACCATTTTAATTATCGTACTTGTAGTTGTTAGTTCAAACCAATCAATATTTTTATCCCTCTAGCAACATATAATCAATTTGAGTCGTAGAGTCCATTGTCTCAAGCTTCCTTGTGTTCGACCTGCCCAACACATGTTTGAATATATTTATATCTAAGTTGAGTCGTTTTAAGTGTCACGTGTCAAGAAGTATTGTATAACATGCTGAGCGAGGCCATCGTTAAGGCACACATAGTCAAGCAAACAATCGACAACCAATAGTTGTCCAGCAGGAATCAGTCTCCTGATCAGCACAACAGCAACATTTCCATGCGCCAGCAGCCACTACAACAACCACCCATTGCAGCAATTAGACCTGGGAAAATTTGATCTGATCCGAAAATGAACCGGAACTCGATCCGAAAGCGACTTAACTCGAAACATGACCGACCCGATAATTACCCGACCGAAAAAGACCCGACCGACAACCGAGCCGACCGACCCGTTTTGACAGGTCCAATATCAATTTTTAGAGTAATCTCAATGTCAGAATTCATTTCAAATAAAAGTTTTCAAAGTATCTCAACATACTGAGTATATCACTTAAACCCTAAAACTCATCAATAAATCTGAAAAAACACGCATTTAGCGTCGTATTATCCATCATAATTATTTTTCTTTTAAAAAAGGACATTATAATCATCTTAAATGAATACATATATCTTGTTAAATCCGTCAAATGAGTTTTTAATTCATCTACATTTCAGGAAGCAAATCAATATAATTTATAAAAACGTTTTGCCCATTTGAATGAGCTTTTCAGATAAGGAATGTCGCTACCCTAAATTATAAAACGCGTATCTTATAAGACGAAATAAGTACTTAGTTATTTGTATATCTTTCTAACATGAAAATTGTGAAGATATTTTTTATTAGGAAATGATAAGATATGTAACGTCATTTTTATCTAATGTTACAACTTTAATAATTAAACACAATAATTTTTATGAAGCGCGTATCTTACAAGTCTTTCAAAATAAGTATTAATTCCCTATTTACTTACACTTAAATGAACCCGACATACCAACTATTTTGTGAAAATCGTACATCTAATTTCTTTAATGTGACATGTATGTCACAAATCCAACTATACATAGAGATTTAAAGTTTAGACCCGAGCGTCGCAATAACTGGTTTTTTATAACTTGAATTGAATCACATAAGGCTTTAATATTGTGTCAATTGATATGTGGATTAATGTCATAGAGATGAGAAATAGTGTTTTTATTAAAAAAAGTTTTATAAAAAGTAAAAAAATGGAAAAAATAATTTAAAATTTTGTAAGTCATAACCCGTTGGGTCAGATCGTCCGAGAATGACCCGATCAAAATTGACCCGACCTGTAACCCGCCCGACCGATTGTTTTCCCAGGTCTAACAGCAATAGAACTGCACCTTGACAACTTTCTCAACGCATCAATGCTGCCACACAATAGCATCACAACAATCAGATTTTACTAAAAAAAGCTCTGCTTCGTCGACATTATTCTAAGTTGTGGTCCACCGAATCAATGCATGTGTGTAACAAGATTGAAGTTTACATATTAAGTAACGAGATTGAAATTTTCATATATTTAATAAATACAAATTCTCAGGGAAGTCCGTCTATTCTGTAGACGAACTAAAATGGGCCAGCCTATTTACTCTTAAAAGAAACTGTTCAGTTTTTTAACTTTAAAAAAAACAAAATAATGCTTGGAATTCGCGTTTAATTTCTCTGAGATTTAGGTGTAGTCTATTCATCTTCTCATCATTACACCATTACACCAGTTACACTCAACCTCTCCTTCTCCCTCAACCTTCGATTATCATCATTCAATTCTCCCTCAACCTTTATCTTCTCCCTCAACCTTCATCTTGTCCTGAGATTTCGATTTCATCTTCTGTGAGATTTCGGTGTCATCTTCCCTGAGATTTCGATTTCATCTTCTTCCTCAACCTTCGACAGATTCAGTTTCATCTTCTCTGTGATTTTGGTTTCTTCCTCAACCTACATATTGTTCCAGATCTTCTCCTGCAAAACAAGTAATCAAGTTTATCAATTGGAGTGGTTTCTTCCTCAACCTACATATTGTTCCAGATCTTCTCCTACATATTGTTCCTCAACCTAAATATAATGTAAAAAAGTTAGTTTTTAAGTGTTGCAAGTTTAGTGGTTATAAGTAGCAAGTGTCAAGAAGAAGGCCAAAGGGGCCATCAATTCGCCAACGTCGAAATGATCTTACACTAAAATTAGACCTGGGAAAATTTGATCCGAACCAAAAATGAACCCGGTAAACCCGAACCCGACCGATCCGAAAACGACTTAACCCAAAACATGACCGACCCGATAATTACCCGACCAAAAATGACCCGACCGACAACCGACATGACCGACCCGTTTTGACAGGTCCAATATCAATTTTTAGAGGAATCAAATTTCAAATAAAATTTTATTTTTCAAAGTATTTCACCATATTGAGTATATCACTTGAACCCTAAAACTCTTCAATAAATCTCAAAAAACACGCATTTAGCGTCTTTTTATCCATCATAATATTTTCTTTTAAAAAAGACGTTATAATCATCTTAATTGAATACATATATCTTGTTAAATCAGTCAAATGAGCTTTTAATTCTTCTACATTTCAGGAAGCAAATCAATATAATTTATAAAAACGTTTTGTACATTTGAATGAGCTTTTTCAGAAAAGGAATGTCACTACCCTAAATTATAAAACGCGTATCTTATAAGACGAAATAAGTACTTAATTATTTGTATATTTTTCTAACATGAAAATTGTGAAGATATTTTTATTAGGAAATGAGAAGATATTTAGCGTCATTTTTATCTAACGTTACAACTTTAATAGTCAAACACAATAACTTTTATGAAGCGCGTATCTTACAAGTCTTTCAAAATAAGTATTAATTCTCCTATTATCCTTACACTCAAATGAAGCCGACATACCAACTATTTTGTGAAAATCGTACATCTAATTTCTCTAATATGACATGTATGTCACAAATCCAACTATACATAGAGATTTAAAGTTTAGAACACAAGCGTCGTAATAACTGGTTTTCTATAACTTAATTTTTAAATTTTGTAAGTCATAACCCGTCGGGTCAAACTGACCGACCCGAAAACGGAAGTGACCCGACCCGAGAATGACCCGATCCGAAAATGACCCGACCCGAAAATGACCCGACCGAAGTTGACCCGACCCGTAACCCGCCCGACCGACCGTTTTCCCAAGTCTAACTAAAATTATTGCGCCAAATCTGAAATTTTGCACCCAGGTCCAAATTATTAAAAAAAGGGAAATTATCATTGGTGCCCCTGAGGTATGCGTTTTTATCAATGGTGTCTAAACATATTTTTTAAGTATTTTCCGTTAAAATTATCAATGGCACCCCTGAGGTTTAGTGATAATTACAACCGTGACCTTTTTAAGTATTTTCCGTTAAAATTCCGTTAAGTTTCGAAATTAACCTTACTAGGGTTAGTTTCTTCTTCTTCTTCTCCTTCTTCACTCCTTCCATGGCTGTCTTCCATGGCTGCCATTTCTTCAAATCTTCCATTTTCTTCAATTTTAACAATTACCCGCTTCAATTTTTTATTGAAGAACAACAAGATTATTCACTAGTTTAAGGTAAAGTTAGAATATACAAACTATTTATGAAATTTATGAAATTTCAAACTAAATGCACATGAATACGGTCAAATTTGCAGTTTAGTATGGTTATCATATCACAATAGGAGCATAACCTATGGGCGGAGTATTAAGTAAAAAAGTAAGATTTAACATGGAAACTAAATAAAGCAAATATGATTGAATTCAGGAACATTTTAAAAATGAAATAGTACCTCAAATAATGAAAACATGAAATTTGCTGAGTGTAAGCTTGAACATTTTCCAATTTCCAGATTAAAAGAACTGCAATTAAGCAAAATACAATGCATAATTTGAGTTGAAATGGACACTAAAACGTCGACTTCAACTGGTACTCAACATTGGTTCTTCTTCCTTTGTTTGTTTGAAGAAGTCTATTTAGATTAATATTTGAAGTGGGTAATTGTTCAAATTGAAGTGGGTAATTGAAGTGGGTAATTGTTAAAATTAAAGTGGATAATTGTTCAAATTGAAGTGAATAATCTTGTTGTTCTTCAATGAAAAATTGAAGTGGGTAATTGTTAAAATTGAAGAAATGGCAGCCATGGAAGACAGCCAAAGAAGGAGTGAAGAAGTAGAAGAAGAAGAAACTAACCCTAGTTAGGTTAATTTTGAAACTTAACGGAATTTTAACGGAAAATACTTAAAAAGGTCACAGTTGTAATTACAACTAAACCTCAAGGGTGCCATTGGAAATAAAAAAAAGTTTAGACACCATTGATAAAAACGCATACCTCAGGGGCCAATGATAATTTCCCTTAAAAAAAGATTCAAGCATTGAATAAAAGAGCATTAGCTACTGCATGTCTTCAATATTATGCCAAAATGGCATAAAAACCAAAAATAAAGGACCATTCTTGGTTAAGGTAATTATTAGGCTGTAAATTTGGTTACTCGGTCGGGTTTTGGATCGGATTTCATCGGGTTCGGATATTCTCGGGTTCGGGTTCTTTTAGGTGATTTAGCACTTTGGATCGAGTCGATTCGGTTACGGGTCAATATCGGGTTGAGACGTCACTGGGTCGGTTCGGTTTCGGGTCATACCCATTTTAGTTTAGACTTGTACCGGGTTCGGTTAACACAATTCGGATCCAAATCGGTTATGCTGCAGGTCGAATCGAGTTGGATTAGACTATGGGTCGGGTCATTTTTTAATTTAGGTTAACGTTAATTCGAATTATTTTGGTTCGGGTTGACTTTGCATCGGATTTTTGAGTTGTGCATTTAGTTATTCTCAAGATTCGGGTTGATTAAAATTCAATTCATATGAGTTTTATGTCGAATCAAAGTTATGGTTATTAATATTATACAATTATTTTATGTTGAAATCGTTTGTGATGGGAGAATGGAGAGTTATAGTTGGTTAATTAAGTTGTCGGTTAATAGACAAATTTGGTTTAACCAAAGATAAAGTCAATAAGATTTGATTTCTTGCCTGCATTTATTATTTAACTTTAGCTAAACTAAACTGGATTTAATTCAATCAAACTTATTATTAATTCAATTAAACTTGATACGGTTAAATCAAATTATATCGCTTAATCACATTGTCGGGTTAATCTCGAGTGTTGATTATGGGTCATTTTGGGTGGGATTATGTCGAGTACCTATCGGTTTAAAGACGGGTCCGAGTTGTAAAAGGTCGGGTGCAAATCGCGTTCGGGTAACCACATTGTCGGGTCAATCTCGGGTGTCGGTTGTTCTCGAGTCGGGTACCGGTCGATTATTGGGCTAAAATAATCGGGTACATGTCGGGTTACGAGTCAACATCAGGTCGAGTTTCGATCGGTTACAGGTCACTGCACCTCGGGTCAACCAACGGGTCGGATACAGGTCGATTTCGGGTCAATTTTTTACAGCCCTAGTAATCATTCATAGCAATCAGGCTAACCAAATTTCACGGTTCAATAATAAGAACCAGATCATAAACACCAAATTTCCATGTAATATCATCCTTACAAAAGTTGTGCCAAAAACGATCATGCTATACATAACCGAGATAAACCTGTAGGTCTGTGTACCCCGTAGACCATGCCAATTTAAGGTCTTCAAGCATGCCGACATTGGTAAAGTAATGGTAGTTTGAAGCCAGATCAAATTCAATTAAAGAATATAGAAAAACCCAATAAATGTTGCAGATCAAATTCAATGAAAGGATACAAAAAAATATTTTTTGAAAAGAGAACAAGTAATTGCTATCTAAACCTCACATATATACATAAAAATTAACATAAAAAAAATTTAATGCAAGTCTTTCAATGACTTTTATGAGATATACACTAGTGGACAAAAAGCTATTGGCTGCGGTTTTAGTGTATACGCAGCCAATATATAAAATAAAAAAAAAATGATCAATGGCTGCGGTTTGCTTATATGTCCGCACCCAATAAGTGGTATCAAAACAATGGCTGGGGTTTTTGTTATTGTCCGCAGCAAATAGTAGGCGCCCCAGCTTATTTCTTAATAAAATCAGAATAAATATGAGGAGGCGCCCCTTATTTCTTTCTAAACCTAAATCAGAAAAACCCTAAACACATTTCTTCAAGCTGCGCCTCCTCCTTCATTCTTTCCTAATTTGAGGCGCCTATTTCTTATTTGAGATGATTTCCGCCTCTTTCTTATAAATCCTAAGAACTCTTTTCTTCCTCTCTCACTTCCCTCTAATCCCTTTCTCCCTTTCATGATCTACCCTGAAATTTCTCTCATTTCCCTTTCATCTACCATAAGAGGAAGTATCATTAAATCAAGAGAAAGATCTCGAAGGAAGTATGATGGAATCACGAGAAATAGCCATGGCAAACAAAGGAATCAAGAGAAAGATCTCGAAGGAAGTATGTTTTATTTATTGTAAATTTCGGATCTGGGCAAATATTCGTTACATTTCGTTAGATTTAATCAAACGTTTTTGTTTTAAATTTCGTTTTTGTTGTAAATTTGTTGTAAATTTCGTTTTTGTTGTTTTATTTGTTGTAAGATTTAATCGTTTTTGTTGTTGTAAATTTTGGATCTGGGCAAATTTCTCTTTTGTTTTTTGTTGTTTGATTTTGTTCTTGATAACATTCTGGTTCTCGATTTTTGTTGTAAAATTTAATCATTTTTGTTGTTGTAAATTTTGTTTTTGTTGTTTGATTTTGTTCTTGATAACATTCTGGTTCTCGATTTTTTCTTCAACATTGCCTCTCCATCAGTATCTAATTGTTCATTGACATGAATTGTTTAGTTTTGATCATATGGCTGTATTACTGGATTCACTCATAAATTTTCATTGCCTGCTCCTTAATGCCTCAACAGAAATATGCTTACAATTGGAAAAAAAATGAAATAAAAAAAAATAAACAAAAAGCACTCAAAGGCTGTATTCCTTCAAATGACCGCAGCCAATAATACTCCTTTTTTATGTTCTGAAATGGGGTATAGGTGATGTGCTCGATTTAGAGCACATTTATGACCCCACTTTGGTGTCGAGTCTTGATGTTTTACATTGGTTTTATATGTTTTACACTCGATTTTACCCTGCTCTTGTCTCCACGGTGTTTTAAGGTTATTTTCGGTGTTTTTGGGAGATTTCGTGGTAAAACGGATTGAGTTCGAGGCTTAGGCGTCAAAGTCGAAGGAAAGACACATGTTTCGAGGCGCTCACAAGTGTTTCGGGTCATCCCTGAAGTTATCGCGAAGGCCGGAAACCTTTTGATGGTGGATTGGAAGTGCAAAGGGCCAAAGAAGCCAAGCTTCGGTCGAATCTGACATACATTCGGTCGAATGTGACCAAGCATCCAAGAACAAAGTCTCACAACCCTCTGTTTTGGCTGAATGCAAGCCCATTCGGGCGAAGGAAGCCAATTCGAGCGAATGACACTAGATGATTCGAGCGAATGTAAGCATGAAACTAAGATCAAGTTTGCAACACTTCTAGAAATGCCGAATGTGGCACCCATTCGGGCGAATCCAGCCTTGCCTTCGGGCGAATACTGCTTAAAACGCGCAGTTTCGATTCTACGCTAGCTTAAACCACGTGGGATCTTTTCGGGTTATTTCCCCCTTCTTGTGTAGCCTATATAAAGGCACTTTTCTAGGCTAAAACCCTATGCCTTGATGGTTAGAAACCCTCTCTACCATTAAGAACATCATTTATTGCTTTCTTTCAATTCCTTGCCCTAGATTAGAGATTTATTGCTTTCTCATTTACATTCAAGCTTTGTATCTTTCATTTCCTTTCAAGTTTATGTAAGTTTACTTTCCTTTATTGCCTTCTTTCTTAGTTTATCTTTCATTTATGCTCTTTAATGCTTTGTTCATCTTGAGTTTGATTATTGCTTTGAATCTTGTTCTATTGCTTTCATTCCTTGTTCTTGCTTTGGTTATTGCTTTCTAGTGTAGTTGATAGATAGAGTTATTATTTTGCTTTTCATTATTGTTAGTTTCCTTCTTGCCCTAATGCTTTCAATCATGCTTTCCTTCTTGTTCTTAGTTGTATTTGCTTTAAATATGCTAGAGTAGATTTCATAGGGGTTTTGGTTTGGTGAAACTCTAGGTTTGGTGAATGTTATTCATGTGTTAGATTAGGGTTGAGGTTGGTGTGGTTTGTTTGATTGATATTCGATGCATATCTTGTCATGCCTCTCCCTTATGAGACATAGGGCGATTATGGGTCGTTCGCATGGCTATAGGTCATCAACTTCCCCATGCTATCTAGAGTGTCTCGATTGAGCCACGCTCAATCTCCCTTGACCTAGCTCTATATGAGAACATAGTATCGACCTAGGGTGGATCCTCACCATCCCCGTTTGTCTCTTATTGCTATCTTAATCTTGTTTATTGCTTTTCTTAGTATAGTGAAAACACCCTTCACCTATATCATTTACACTCTCTACACCTAGCACTTAATCTTCCTAGACCTTGTCTTCGTGGTTCGATCCCCAACTTACCTCTATACTCGTTATAGTTGTACTTAGGGTGTTATAAATATTGTTTGATCAGCTTGTGTTTCTAGCATTAAACGATGCGTTAGAAAACGGTTCTCAAAATGGCGCCGTTGCCGGGGACAGGGCATTATAGTTAGGTTTTGTGCTTGTTGTAGTCCATTTTATTGCTTTCCTTAGTTTTTGTTTCTAGTGTTGTTTGCATCAGCTATAGCACAAGGAGATCACAGCTACAGCTTGTTCCATACAATCCCGAGATACAAAGGGTCACTAGACGTTCTCCCCCTCCCATTCAACGTTAACCATCTATACCCAATCCTCCTACACCAATGGCCGACAATCAACCACTCTTTGGGCAATTTGGGGCCCCGGGGTCAAGAGAATTTCAAGGGGGCGTGGTCCTACCGGATGCCCCACCAAACTTCTGCATTGACCCACAATACACCATGATGATCAAGGCGAACCCTTTTAGTGGCTTGAGAAATGAGTGCCCTCTCCAATACTTAGAGGCATTCACGGAGACTTGCCGGTTCATGCCTCAATGCCCCAATAGCCCTGATTATGTCAAGATGTGCCTCTTCCCCAACGGTTTGGCGGGGGACGCCAAAGATTGGTATAAATGTATAGAGCCCATCTCCATCACCACATGGGCTCAACTTAGAACGGCGTTCCTCGAGAGGTTCTATCCCACGAATCGAACACAAGATTGGCGCAAAAAGATCGCGTCTTTCACACAAGAAGAGGATGAAACGATTGAAGAGATTGCTAAAAATAGTGCTAGGGGTGGGACGAGGAAAAGCAAGCAACAGAGGGGTGTGATCGATGAGGCCAACCTGGATTCGATTGGTGCAAAACTTGAAGCGATTATGGACAAGAAATTGTCCAAGCTTAAGTTAGCCCGAGGAAGCTCTAATGTCTCCGCTGCTAGTGAAGCCAAGCATTTTTCATGTCGTATTTGTGGGGGCACCAATCATGACACATCTTATTGTGGGGGTTTGAATCCGGAGCACGTGGCGTCGGTTGATTATGGGTCACGTGCTTATGAAGGGGCCCAAGCAACGAACTTTGATGGGTATAGGTCCAATCCCGAACATGTAGCGGCTATGGGTTATAGGAACCAAGGTCAAGGGTACCCTCAATACACCTTATTCAACAACCCGGCCTCCCGACCTCCTTTCAATCCGAACAACGGTCAAGGAAATTTCAACCAAGGCTACAACAACAATCAAGCCGGTGGTGGTTTTCCTAGGCCCAATGGAAATAGGCCTTACCCACAAGTGCCACGCCCCAACCCCAACCCATCATACCCGAATCTCGCTCCTAACCAAGACTTCATGACTACCCAATTGAGCACCTTAGCCCAACTCAATCAAACCTTGATTTCTCAAATGGTGCAACTCCAAGCCCAACAAAAGCAATTTGAGACCCAACTTGCACAACTAGCTCAACCACCTCCACCGATGCTATTCCCATCCAACCCTTAACCTAACCCATCCACCCAACCTCCACCTCTTAACCAACCATCAAATCCCAACCACCACACGTGCAAGGCGATCTTCCTTAGATCGGGTACTTCTTATCCGGGTCCAATTGAAGCTCCAAGTGATGATTTAGGTGATGGTCCTTCTATGGGTAGTGATTTGCAAGAAGATGTTGAACATGAGCTTGGGGGAGGGGAAGAAGGAGAGATTCTTGAGGAAGTTATTGAGGAAAAGAGAGAAGAAGAGGTTGAGAAGAGAGATGAAGTTGATGAAAAAGAGAAGAAGAAGTTGGAGCAAGAGGATAAATGGAAAGAAATCCAAGAGTGGCGAGCTCATGAGCGTTTACATGGCCCACCGCTTCCTTTCCCATATAAGGCAGTGGAGAAGCAATTTCAAGCCAAATTTCTTAAGTTTCTTGAGCATATGAAGCGATTGGAAATGAAGATCCCGTTCTTAGAGGCAATGGAGCAAATGCCTGAATATGCCAAGTACTTGAAGACTCTCTTGGGGAACAAAAAGAGGCTTGAAAGTGAGGTAGTCAATTTACCGGAGCAAGTTAGTGCCATAGTTCAAGGCACTTAGGCCAAGAAGGAAAAGGCTCGAGGACCCTTTGTGCTCCCCGTTACTCTTGGGAACCAAAAGCCCAAAGGAGCACTTGCCGATTTGGGGGCCTCAATTAGCCTCATGCCGATGAGTATTGCTAAACACCTTGCTTTCGAGCTTAAGCCATCAAAGAAGTCCATCCAACTAGCCGACCAAAGCGTTAAAGTACCATGTGGGGAGTTTGAGGATCTTCCCATCCAAGTGGGGGGAGTTGTCGTCCCTTGTGATTTTGTTGTTCTTGATATGGTGGAAGATTCCTACACTCCCCTCATTCTTAGGAGAGATGCATTGAAGAGTTTAGGTGCCCTAATTGATTGTGAGGCCGAGACCATTACTATACGGGTACCCAATGAGCAAGCGGTTTTTGGGTTTGCTAAATCTTCAAAAGAGCCCATGGTCGAGCAACTTTTCTCTCTTGATTTGGTGGACAATTCTCAAGATGATAAGATTGGGAGGTTTGAGGTTCTTGAAGCCCATGTACTTGGTGATGAGATGTTTGATGATGAGATGATTTGTGATGGTGATGTGTTAAAATTTGATGATGATGAGATGAAGAAGAAGGATGATGTTGTTGTGAAGGAGAAGGAGTTTGTTCTTGTGCATGCTCCGAGAGATGAGGAAGCCGAAGGTATTGACAAGCAACCCCGCAAGAGGAAGCGGGTGAGAAAAAGAAACAAAAGAAAAGAATACAAAAAGAAGAAGATAGCTCCACCTTGGGGGAGCTCATTGTTCGAGCATCACTCCGGGTGGCCCCGGTTCTACATTGCTTACCTCCGCCACTACGGTGGAGAGTTTTGGGTCACCATGTACGAGGCGATGGTGATGCTAGGAGTGAGTCCACTCCTAGCTCAGGTATGGTTTCTTTCCCTAGCTTTTCATTTGTTGTTTGAGCTGGTGGTTAGCTGGGTCGAACTTAATGACGTTAAACAAAAGTACTTGCGGGAGATAACCCGGTGTTTGATGTTGTCTATATGATGTTTGCTTTGTTTTCTTTAGTTCCAATAATGCCTATCTTTCGTTCTTTTGGTTTTTCTTTCGCCTTCCCCATCGCCGAGACGGCTCTTGAGCTAGCTTGGGGGAGGATACGCTTACGCTTTCAAAACCCCGAAAGATTTGCATTATTGTAACTACTGTTTAGTTTTTCTTTTAGTTCTTCGCATGTTTAGTTTGTTTAGTTTTTATTTCATGTAGCTTGTCTAGTTTCATGTTTAGGTTGTATAGCTAGTGTTTTTATCCTTGCTTTCAATAAATGGTTGAGTTGTGAGCCTAGCATGCAAGCATCTGTTGTGCACATTCATGTCTCTATGCAAACTCGTATTTCCTTAGCCTTGTGCCTGTTTTGGGACCTAGAGTCTAACCTATGTTCCACATAGCTTGGGGGAATTGGGGTTTGCTTGGTTGGTGGCTTGGTTGTCTACCTTTAGAGGCGCATTTCGACTAGCCTGTGAGTATTGAGCCTTCTTGGACTCCTTGCGAGTTCCATTCATTTTGTGTGCTAGTTAGGGGATCTAAGTATTGTGTCCGTTCTTCTCCAGCATAGTCGACTTTTGTTGAGACCAAGGATGATAACACGTTCGCTAGATTATTGCTACATAGCTAAATAGCCTACCTTGAACATAATTGACATTAGGATAAGCCAAGTTTTTGCCTTTTCCTTTTCTCTTGTAGCAATATTATTTAGCCTCCACATGTGCCAAATGTTCCCTCTTCTTTACCTAGAGGATAGCTTTGTGATGATGGGTTTGTTGTGTGCTACATTGATGAATGGGTTTTTGGTTATGATATTACGGTTGTTGGTTCATATGACTCTATCCATTTCATATCCAGCTCTTATGGTTTCTCCCTATTTCCTCTAGTGCTTTCATTGTTATTACTCATACATATTCTATGATTTGAGGAGACCTCTCTCTTGTTTTTCATCGAGATTTTATACACATACATATTCATGTGAGTGAGAAGGTCTATATTTCATTTTGGGAGATGAGCTTGGAAACACTTGTTATTATGAGATTTCACATTTTTGATAGTGTTTGATGATAGAGATCATTTGTGTTTATATGAGTTTATTGGGTTATTGATGGTTGATGGATATAGTATTCTTTGATTTATCATGAGATGTTTGTGGTAATTTTGTTTAGGTTCACTTGCTATCCTCTACTTAGATCCACATTCCAAAATGTATCCCACCTTAACCCTAAGCCAACATTACAACCCTATGCTAATCTGTTCGACTTGGTTCGATTAGTTTGTTCTGTGCTGGAGTTAGATATGACACAATCCCCACGATTTGCCCCTATTAGGTGTTTGATTGCCGACTCATCTTTAGTCGGAAGATTATGAGTGAAACACGAACCATAATCAAACACATGAGCGTCAGTGCATATTTCTCACATCTTTTGAGAAATTACCCGGGGAGCGTAGACTTGTGACCTCTCTAGGTAGTGGGTGGCATAGCCTGTGATGTAGCTTACCCTAGTGATCTTAAGCTTGTGGATTTGGTCGTTCTCTTTGGTATTGCGCTCTATTGAGACCATTGTACTTGCACACCTATGGCTAGGGAAGAGTTTTGTTCTTGCACAGCTTGTATTGTTTTGTTCTCCGCTCACCATGTTTGTTTGCTTCGGATTTGTGGGTCTCCTTCTGAAAACCCTCACGAGACCCGACTCGTCCTCTTTGGGAGACCTTGAGGTTTAAAGGGCTTGTCGTACGTGCTAAGTGCGACCGTGATTCCTACGACAGTGAGTTTTAGGTTTTATTGCTTTAGTAGCTTAGTTTTGTTTTGCTTTTGTAGTTAGTTTGTATTGGGGTGGCCCTTTTGCTTTCATGTTTTCCTACCTAGTCTCTTTGCTACGGACTAGCAAAGGTTTAGCTTGGGGGAGTTGATGTGCTCGATTTAAAGCACATTTATGTCCCCACTTTGGTGTCGAGTCTTGATGTTTTACATTGGTTTTATATGTTTTACACTCGATTTTACCCTGCTCTTGTCTCCACGGTGTTTTAAAGTTATTTCAGGTGTGTTCGAGAGATATCGTGGTAAAACGAATTGAGTTCGAGGCTTAGGTGTCAAAGTCGAAGGAAAGGCACGTGTTTCGAGGCGCTCACAAGTGTTTCGGGTCATCCCCGAAGTTATCGCGAAGGCCGAAAACCTTTTGATGGTGGATTGGAAGTGCAAAGGGCCAAAGAAGCCAAGCTTCGGTTGAATCTGACATACATTCGGTCGAATGTGACCAAGCATCCAAGAACAAAGCCTCACAACCCTCTGTTTTGGCCGAATGCAAGCCCATTCGGGCGAAGGAAGCCAATTCGAGCGAATGACACTAGATGATTCGGGCGAATGTAAGCATGAAACTAAGATCAAGTTTGCAACACTTCTAGAAATGCCGAATGTGGCACCCATTCGGGCGAATCCAGCCTTGCCTTCGGGCGAATACTGCTTAAAACGCGCAGTTTCGATTCTACGCTAGCTTAAACCACGTGGGATCTTTTCGGGTTATTTCCCCCTTCTTGTGTAGCCTATATAAAGGCACTTTTCTAGGCTAAAACCCTATGCCTTGATGGTTAGAAACCCTCTCTACCATTAAGAACATCATTTATTGCTTTCTTTCAATTCCTTGCCCTAGATTAGAGATTTATTGCTTTCTCATTTACATTCAAGCTTTCTATCTTTCATTTCCTTTCAAGTTTATGTAAGTTTACTTTCCTTTATTGCTTTATTTCTTAGTTTATCTTTCATTTATGCTCTTTAATGCTTTGTTCATCTTGAGTTTGATTATTGCTTTGAATCTTGTTCTATTGCTTTCATTCCTTGTTCTTGCTTTGGTTATTGCTTTCTAGTGTAGTTAATAGATAGAGTTATTGTTTTGCTTTTCATTATTGTTAGTTTCCTTCTTGCCCTAATGCTTTCAATCATGCTTTCCTTCTTGTTCTTAGTTGTAGTTGCTTTAAATATGCTAGAGTAGATTTCATAGGGGTTTTTGTTTGGTGAAACCCTAGGTTTGGTGAATGTTGTTCATGTGTTAGATTAGGGTTGAGGTTGGTGTGGTTTGTTTGATTGATATTCGATGCATATCTTGTCCTGCCACTCCCTTGTGAGACATTGGGCGATTATGGGTCGTTCGCATGGCTATAGGTCATCAACTTCCCCATGCTATCTAGAGTGTCTCGATTGAGCCACGCTCAATCTCCCTTGACCTAGCTCTATATGAGAACATAGTATCGACCTAGGGTGGATCCTCACCATCCCCGTTTGTCTCTTATTGCTATCTTAATCTTGTTTATTGCTTTTCTTAGTATAGTCAAAACACCCTTCACCTATATCATTTACACTCTCTACACCCAGCACTTAATCTTCCTAGACCTTGTCTTCGTGGTTCGATCCCCAACTTACCTCTATACTCGTTATAGTTGTACTTAGGGTGTTATAAATATTGTTTGATCAGCTTGTGTTTCTAGCGTTAAACGACTTGTTAGAAAACGGTTATCAATAGGCTGCGGTTTTTAGGACCGTAGCCAATAGCTTTTAGTCATTTGCTGCTATAACTAAGGCTGCGAGTCAAAACCGCAACCTATACCCCCAAAAAAACCGCAACCAATGTGCTTTTTTCCACTAGTGATACCTTAGGAAAATTTGCCAAGAATTATCCCAACTATCACCCGTTGGCCAAAAATAATCCCAGCTATTGATTATTTTTTAATAATCCTAACTATTGATGAAGTTTGCTGAAAACAGTCCCACTTTATTCTTAACCGGCTGTAGCAGGTTTTTTTGATTAATTTTTTTTTCTTTTTTTTAACTCTCCTTCATCAAATTAGTATAACTTACCCTTTCTTCCTCTCCATCTTCTTCTTCATTAATCCTTCCTCCATTAACAAACCCTAAAACTTCATTCATCCTTCATCCTTCCTCCATGGTCAAGATCTAAAAGCTTCATCCCTTTAAGATTCAATGAAAGCAATGTTTTGTGATTATGAACAATGTTAATGGGATTAATGAAGTTTTACGGTTTGTTAATGGAGGAAGGATGAATGAAGAAGATGGAGAGGAAGAAAGGGTAGGTTATACTAATTTGATGAAGGAGAGTTAAAAAAAAGGTAAAAAAAAATTAATCAAAAAATCCCGATACAGCCGGTTAAGAATAGAGTGGGACTGTTTTCAGCAAACTTCATCAATAATTAGGATTATTAAAAAATAATCAATAGTTGGGATTATTTCTGGCCAACGGGTGATAGTTGGGATTATTCTTGGCAAATTTTCCTATACCTTATTAGTGATGCTTGAAAACTCAAGCAAGACTTCTTGAATGATGGAGTGATCAACTATTCTTTTCTCTAAGACCGAGTGAAGCACAAAAAGCGACAAATTTATCAGCCCTAGTTTAATTATTATGTCAATTATCCTAGATTATGTATGACGTAAAATATAGAAATAGACAGATCAAAAACCTTAATGAATAAGAATGCAATATGGACTATATTTTTCTGGAGTCCAAGCACTGAATTTGGGGGGAAAGAAGTCAGGCGTAATCATTGAAGAATCACTCCCAAATTATGTATGAAATCTTCTTCATGAAGGTTGCAAATTGTCTTCCTTCTAAAGAACAGAACAGTCCCTTTAGGCTGTTCTTGATAGTCTTGGACAGTGAGTTGATGGCTTCACTCACCAATCAAATCCCTCTCCTGGTTTCCCCTTCCTAGGTTCACTCCCTATAGAGAGTCAGCCAAGTTCTTGAATGTGGCTTCACTCACACACACACAAAAACTACTGCTTTTCACAATCTTGAAGAAAATGAAAAATGATGAAATTAATCTGAAAACTGAGTTTTACATCAAAGTCATCCCTTTATATAGGGAGAAATCTAACTAACATAACGGCTACTTGGGTTTACAACACCCTTTAGTTTATTTAAAATCACGTGCAAGAACATGTGCACATTTAAAATTCTAAAAGTAAGGTAACTAGCCCACCTTGCAGCTGTTCCTTAGGGTTTCAGGTGTATGATCAGCATGGTCCTAGGGCCTTGACAGTGTGTCCATGTGCATAGATAACGCCCATGCCTTGGGTTGGGTCTAGCTTGCCCGGGTTTTCTCTCAGTAGGCTCAGCAAGGTCTGCTGACAGTTAGATTCTGCTACAGTGTCCTATGCTCTTTCAGTTTGGGCTTCTGATGTTGTATCTGTATTTTCTGAGTTCCTTAGGGGCTTTTCTTGCTTGGACCATGTAGCTAGGTCTCTTGGGGGGTCCGTCATGCTTAGGGTGGGGCCTGACTCTATTCCTCCAAGATTTGGTGCAGGTGTCTCCCACAGACAGTGCCCTGTGGGGTATTCTGGTTCTGAGCTTGGTATGGGGTTTTGAGATGCTTCTGAATCATCCTGATTTAGTTCATTGTCCCCTTCTTGGGAGAGAATTGACCTCAATTCTGTGGAGTCATGGTATGGTGCTAGATCTCCTATGTTGAATGTTGTGGAGATTCCAAACTCTTCAGGTAGGTCAACCTTGTATGCATTCTCCCCATATTTGCCTATGATCTGATATGGACCCATTGCTCTAGGTAGAAGTTTTTTCTTTCTCTGAGTAGGGAACCTCTCTTTTCTCATATGGATCCACACAAAATCACCAATGTTGAACTGCCTTTTGTTGATCACACCCTTGTCTGCTCTTTTCTTGTACTTCTCATTAGCTTTCTGGATGTTGTGTGCAATCTGTTGATGTAGCTTCAAAAAATCAGTAGCTTGGTGCTTAGCCTCTTGTTGTTTGGGTATCTACACAGGTAGATCCACTAATGAGAGAGGTAACAATGGGTTAGAACCATAAACACACTCAAAAGGTGAGTGCTTAGTGGTGCAGCTAGGGCTTCTATTGTAAGCAAATTCAGCTTGACTCAGCTTCAAGTCCCATTCCCTAATGTTCTTGGTGATTAGAGTTCTCAAAATGGTGCCTAAGGTCTTGTTTATAACCTCAGTTTGGCCATCTGTTTGGGGGTGATGTGAGGTACTAAAAAGTAATTTTGTACCTAACATTTTCCACAAAGTGGTCCAAAAGTGGCTCAAAAATTTTCCATCTCTGTCAGATACCATGGTCTTAGGGATCCCATGTAATCTCACTACACTAGTAAAAACAGTCTCATTAGTGACCCCCTATTTGTATCTTTTATTGAAATATGAGATACAAATAATGCTTTTTGTATCTTTTATTTTTACAAACGATACAAATAAACCTTGTTTGTATCTTGTGTTTAAACACACGATACAAATAATAGTTATTTGTATCGGGTGTTAAAACAGCCGATACAAATAACTATTATTTGTATCGTGTGTTTAAACACAAGATATATATAATAGTTATTTGTATCATGTGTTTAAACACCCGATACAAATAACTATCATTTGTATCGTGTGTTTAAACACAAGATACAAATAATGAAATTAGAGAAATTAGAGGCGGGATTTCAAGCAATTTCATCTCTGAAACTTCATTTCTCAAATTTCTGCCTGGGTTCATCTCCATTTGAAGCAATTTCATTTCTCTGAAACTTCATCTCTGCCTGGGTTCATTTCATCTCTGAAACACAAATACTGAATTCGTTTCATCTCTGAAACTTCATTTCTTGAGGTAAACTTCATTTCAAGTAATCAAACCATAACCTTCATCTACTGCCTGACATAAATCATCTATTTTGGGGAAAGGCACAAAGTGTGCCATCTTGGAGAACCTGTCTACAACCACCATTATAGAATCCTTTCCTCTCTGAGTCCTTGGCAAAGCCATGATAAAGTCTAGACTGATATGTTCCCACGGTTTTTCAGCTGTAGGTAATGGTCTGTACTCTCCTTTGTGAAAAACGATCTTTGCTTTCAAACATGTTTCACACTTTGAAATGTGCTTCCCTACTGTGCCAAGTATCTTAGGCCAGTAGAAATGTTGTGTTAGCATGTCTAGTGTCTTCTGAATCCCAAAGTGCCCACTCAAACTCCCTTCATGTACTTCTTTTACCAACTCCCTTAGTGGTAACCTAGGTATACACAGCTTGTTCCCCCTAAATAGATAGCCTGGTTGTATGTAAAAGGTTCCATTGTTAGTACCCTGCTAGCACTGCAGGTATATCTCCTTAAAGTCTTCATCCTCAACATAATGTTCCTTAATTTGTTCAAAACATAGGATCTTGAAATCTAGGATGGCTAATAACTGTTGTCTTCTACTCAAGGCATCAACCACTACATTATACTTACCATTCTTATACTTAGCTGAGAAATTGAAAGTTTGCAAAAACTCAACCCACCTAGCATGCTTACTACTCAGTTTCTTTTGACCATTTATATATTTCAGGGACTCATGATCAGTATGCAATATGAAGGGTTGTATCCTTAAGTAATGAGTCCAATTCTCAAGTGCCCTGACTAATGCATAAAACTCTTTGTCATATGTTGAGTAATTGAGTCTAGTCTGGTTTAGTTTTTCACTAAAATAAGCAATAGGTCTACCCCCTTGTAGTAGCACAGCCCCTATGCCAATACCACTTGCATCACATTCCACTTCAAAGGGCTGAGTAAAGTCGGGTAATTTCAGCACTAGTGCACTACACATGGCTGTTTTGGTGGATTCAAAGGCTTCCTGTGCTTCTGTGGTCCACTTGTAACTCCCTCCCTTAGTGTGTTCTATTATTGGTGCCATGATACTACTGAGGTTCTTAATAAACCTCCTATAGAATGAGGCTAGTCCATGGAAGATCTTATTTGAGTGATTGTGCTAAGTATAGGCCAACTCCTGATTGCTTCAATTTTGCTTGGATCAGCTTTTACTCCTTCCTTCCCTATGATAAAGCCTAAAAAACTCACTTCCTGCATCAGAAACATGCATTTTTCTAATTTCCCATACAACTTCTGCTCTCTAAGCACTTGGAATAGCTGCTTAAGGTGATCTACGTGTTCCTTCACATGCTTGCTGTAAATCAGAATGTCATCTAAGTATACCAATATAAACTTACCTAGAAATGGTCTCAATACTTCAATCATCAGCCTCATAAAGGTGCTTGGTGCCCCTGTCAACCCAAAGGGCATCACCATCCACTCATATAAGCCATACTTGGTTTTGAAGGCTGTTTTCCACTCATCACCTTCCTTCATCTTGATCTGGTGATATCCACTCCTAAGGTCCACTTTACTGAACCATTGAGCCCCAGCCAATTCATCTAACATGTCATCAATTCTAAGGATAGGGAACCTATACTTTACTGTGATATTGTTCACACTCCTACTGTCTATACACATCCTCCAAGTGCCATCCTTTTTAGGCACCAACAGTGTAGGAACAGCACAAGGGCTTAGACTCTCCCTCACATATCCCCTTTCTAACAGCTCTTCTACCTGCCTCTGCATTTCCTTAGCTTCTTTAGGGTTGCACCTATAGGCTGGCTTGTTTGGTAAGGGTACCGCTGGTATCAAGTCAATTTGGTGTTCTATTCCCCTGATAGGTGGTAAACCCTTGGATAAGTCTGTAGGAAAGACATCCTGAAACTCAATTAATAGAGGTTGGACTTCTATAGGTATATTTTCTAGTGTTTCCCCCACTTCTCTAGTGAACATAACCCAAATCCAGCCCCGCTGTTTCAACTCTCTTTCACAAGCCTTCCTAGTGACTAGTTGTAGGTGTGACTGTGTTTTCCTAGGGGGTGGAACAGCTTTGTTAGGGGGCAAGGGTATTAAGTTCTTCAGTTTACCCTCTTGTTTGATGGTATAGATATTAGAATACGCATCATGAACTATCCTCCTATCATACTGCCAGGGTCTGCCTAGCAACACATGGCAGGTACTTATGTCTAAAACATCACACAAAATTTTATCCTCATAAGTTCCTATGTTGATGTTGACTAGACTTTGCTTGCTCACTGACCCACAAGTTCTCTGATCTAGCCACCTTAACTTGTAGGGGTGTGGGTGGCGTTGTGTAGGTATTTTAAGCTCCCTAACCAAGTCTTGACTTACACAGTTTGTTTCACTCCCCCCATCTATAATCAAGTCACAGATCTTACCTTTGATTCTGCACTTGGTTTGAAAGATTGACTCTCTTTGTTCTGACTTCCGCTCCTTAACAGAGGTGTGGAAAATTCTCCTCAAAATGAAAGACTGATAACGTTCAAGGCTGTCCTCCCAATCAATATAATCCTCAGGGTTGCTGGTAGTGCCATCAAAGTCAGGGACATCTACCCTCATGGTCCTATCATCTAGGTTCCTATGTTCTGTGATTGGTGGTGTTTGCAGAGGGGGTGTGCCTCCTGTAGGGTGGACATGTAGGACTAACTGTTCTACTAGTGTAGTCAAGGTGTTCAACCTTTCTTCCACACTCAACTCCCCAGCCATAGACAGAGATACAGATGCAAACACAAATACACAGCAGAAAATTTTCAAGAACTGAGTTCTTGGACTCAGTTGCAGGCCCTCTTCCACATGACAAACTAGATGTTTATGTATGAAAGTTGGAGGCCAAGGGTTGCAACACAATACAGGGAAATCAAAATTGCAAAGAAAATAGTAATTGGGGGAGATACAGATCACCCGTGCCCCACTGATTCTCCTCTGCGCAGAAGATCAGTGACTGTAAGTTTTCTTGAATTTTCCTTCTGATCCTTGTGTGTAATCAGCCCTGTAGATTCTGGCTCTGATACCAAATTCATCGAGTTAGGGGTTCAATGTGCCTTTTCACTCAGTGATGAATGATGCACAAAAGGCCTGGCACAATATTGATGCCAAGAACACAGATCTGATCAGTGCAAGGACTGATCTTGATGCAAACCCTCCTTGCTTCACTCACAAATCAGGCTATGCACCTCGCACCCTTGGATTGGCTTCCGTCACCAACCTTTGATGGATCTTGACTTGAGTCTTGAATGCTTCACTCACACACAGGCCTCATGTGATGGAATTAAACCCTTTTAATTCCCAAACAAACACCTCTTACTGAAATGCATAATTTGTATTAAAAAAACAGAATAAATTAATGTTTTACAAGCCAATTAAAAGACACGTGCAAGACATGTGCACATCAATTAAAAGCCTAAACACTTAAAAATAGACTACAAAGGGGTTTTCTATGAATCTGATGACTGCCCCTCCTTGCTGTTGTTCTCTAGGGTTCCGGATGGACCACCAGTAGGGTCCTGGGGCCTTTGCAGCTAGGTCCATGTGCAAGGGTGCCATCCATGCCCTGGTTCAGGCCTAGGTTGCTCAAGTCTTGGCTCAGCAGGGTCACCAAGGTCTGCTGGCAGGCAGTCTACTGCAAAAGTGTCCTGTGCCGTGGCTTTCTGTGCTTCTGTTATGTTCTCTGTCTTTGCAAGGTTTTTCTTGGGCTTCTCCTGTTTGGGGCAGGTTTATGGGTCCCTGCTAGGTCCTTCCATACCCTTGGTGGGTCTTGGATCCTTCCCATCTGGATTTGGTGCAAGTGTCTCCCAAGGCAGTGTTATGACATTTGTTTTGTGTCCTGGGTCTGAGTGTTCTTTTGATCACCAGTAGTGTGTTGCTCTGAATATGGTTCACCCTTGACCTTTGTTCCCATAACCCATAGCCGCTACATGTTCGGGATTGGACCCATACCCATCAAAGTTCGTTACTTGGGCCCCTTCATAAGCACTTGACCCATAATCAACCAACGCCACGTGCTCCGGATTCAAACCCCCACAATAAGATGTGTCATGATTGGTGCCCCCACAAATACGACATAAAAATTTCTTGGCTTCACTAGCGGCGGAGACGTTAGAGCTTCCTTGGGCTAACTTAAGCTTGGACAATTTCTTGTCCATGATCGCTTCAATTTTTGCACCAATCGAATCAAGGTTGGCTTCATCGATCACACCCATCTGTTGCTTGCTCTTCCTCGTCCCACCCTAAGTCCTATTTTTAGCAATCTCTTCAATCGTCTCCCTCACTCGGTTGCATGGGACTTTAGAGAGTTGTCCTCCACATGCGGAATCTAGAAGTGCTTTTGTCGAATAATCAAGCCCGTCGTAGAAGAAGGTATTAACATGATTCTCCCCATACTCATGATGGGGGCAAGCTCAGAGCATACCCTTGAATCTAGTCCAGGCGACACTTAGGTGCTCATCCTCTTCTTGTGTGAAAGACGCGATCTTTTTGCGCTAATCTTGCGTTCGATTCGTGGGATAGAACCTTTCGAGGAACGCCGTTCTAAGTTGAGCCCATGTGGTGATGGAGTTGGGCTCTAAACATTTGTACCAATCCTTGACGTCCCCCGCTAGACTAACCGAAAAGAGGCATAACTTGATATAGTCGGGGTGGTTAGGGAATTGAGGCATGAATCTACAAGTCTCCGTGAATGCCTCCAAGTGTAAGAGAGGACATTCGTTTCTCAACCCGCAAAATGGATCTTCCTTTACCATTCTTGTGTTTTGTGGGTCTATGCGGAAGTTTGGTGGGGGATCCGGTAGGACCACGCCCGCTTGAAATTCTCTTGACCCCGAGGCCCCAAATTGCACAAAGAGAGGTTGATTGTCGGGCATTGGTGTAGGAGGTGGGTTGGGTATAGACGGTTGACGTGGAGTAGGAGGAGGAGATCGTCTAGTGACCCTTTGTATCTCTGGGTTATACGTAACAAGCTGTAGCTGTGATCTCCTTGTGCTATAGCTCATGCAAAAAACACTAGAAACCAAGCGTAAGCACTAACAAGCAAAAATTATTTGGACAAAAACTAAAGAAATCAATAAAATGGACTACACAAGCACAAAACCTAACTAAAACGCCTTGTCCCCGGCAACGGCGCCATTTTGATTACCGATTTCTAACGCGTCGTTAAACACTAGAAATGCGACTATGCAAACACATTTATAAACACCCTAAATACAACTATAACGTGTATAGAGGTAAGTTGGGGATCGAACCACAGAGATCAACGGCTAGGAAGACTAAAGGTTTGGTGTGGGAAAGGTTGATGATGTGTAGGTTGAAAGGTGGGTGAACTAAACTAATGACAAATATAAAGCAAGGAGAGAAAGCGGGCTTAGGTTAGGTCCACCCTGGGTAGGTCTATTGGAAGTAGAGATAGGCTAGGTCGAGGGAGATCGAACGAAGGTCGATTGAGACACTCTAGACATCGAGGGGAAGTTGATGACCTATAGTCATGCGAACGACCCATAATCGCCCTATGTCTCACTAAGGAGTCGCAGGACAAGATTCGACTCGAATATCAATCAACAAACCAACATCAATCTCAACCGTCTTTCTAAACATGAAACACAAGACCAAAACCCTAAGATTTCTCTAACCAAAAACCCTAAAAGACTACTCTATCATAATAAAAGCAAAAGCAAGAAGAGAGGAAAGCAATAAACCTATTCTAGAAAGCATTAAAGAAATAAAAGACATGAAAGCAATAAATTCTACACTAAGAAAGCAATAAATGAAAACATAAAGGAAAGCAATAAGAGAAAGCAGTAAATGAAAGTAATAAATGACATTAAAGAAACAAAGGAAAGTAAACTTACATAAACAAAGAAGCTAGAATGAAGAACAAAGCATAAATGAAGGACTAATCTAAGCTAGGGCAAGAAATAAAGAGGAAAAGCAATAAAAGTTGATGTACAAGAGAGGGAGGGTTACTCCCGATCAAGTCATGCCTAATACATTTAGATTAGAGCCTTTATATAGGCTGTACAAAGTGGGGGTAAAAACCCTAAAAGATCCTACGTGGCAAAGCTTGCGAAAAAACGAAACTGCGACAAAAATTAGGGTCATTCGACCGAATGCAAGGGGGCATTCGCCGGAATCCAAAGCCATTCGCCCGAATGTGCTGGATTCGGGGTTTCCAGAGACTTCGAAGACTATGCTGGTGAAAAATCAAAGCATTCGCCCGAATGCCACTACCATTCGCCCGAATGGTCAAGTTTCGACCGAATGGTCTAGCTGGTTCGCCCGAATGCAGGTCTGGAAGAATCATCTTTGAAGATTCAAGGCCCATTCGCCCGAATTGGGTTAGTCTTCGGTCGAATGTAGGGTTCTCTTGGCCCAGTTGCTCCTTTTCTCTTCCGAACAAGCATCGAATGAATTCCGGACTTCGCGCGGTCTTCGGATATGACTTGAAATGCTCGGGAATGCCACAAAACGCGTGCCTCTTCTTCGATTGAAGTGTTAAAGTCTCGTACGCAACGAAAACACCTCAAAATCTCCTCAAAAACACCTAAAAATACTCTAAAGCACCATGGAGACTAGATCAAGGTAAATCATGCGTAAAGTATGCAAAAGCCTTATGAAAACGCGAGACTTGACACTAGAGGAGATAAATGTGCTCTAAAAATGAGCACATCAAAGACCTTTGTTCTAGCTCAAGGTAAAGGTCCTCTCTCATTTCCTCTTCACTTTCCTCAAACTCTTCTTCATACCTAGCCAACACTCCCTGATCATTCACCCTATAACACCCCTCCTCATCCTCTTCTCTTGTATTGGGCCATAACTCTTCCTCTCTTCCATTTATGGATACTAACATGGTCTTAGGTTTCTCAAAGTCCTGTATATCCTTCCATTCCTGCACAGTGAATGCTCTACTGTTAGGGCATTCATTTTTATAATGTCCAAACCCATGGCATTTAAAGCATACTACACTCTTACTTGAGGGGTTGGTCTTACTATTTACACCCTCTGCTGGTGGAGTAGTCTTATTATTAGGGTTCTAACTTGGGGTAGGTCGTGGCACAGTAGTTGTGCCCCTGTTGTAACTAGTGCTGGGGTTCTGGTTCCCTCTCTTTTTTGCATATTTTTCTAAGGTCAAAGCATGATTACATGCTAAGGAAACTGTTAGGTAAGGTACTAATTCTATTTTTTCCTTAAGCTCTTCATTAAGACCTGCCAAGAACTTCCCTACCCTCATTTCTTCTCATTCTTTGACATCACATTGAACAGAATACCTCTCCCAATCCTGAATGTAATTGGCTACTAGTCTGTTTCCTTGTGTCAAAGCATTCCACTGCACAAAAAGCTGTTGCCTATATGTGGGGGGTACATATCTTCTTCTTAAATTTTTCTTCAACTTATCCCAAGTATTGATCCTAGCCCTTTCTTCTCTTTTCCTCTGGTTTTGAACTTCCTCCAACCATGTGGTTGCTAGTTTTGTGAGTTTGACTTTAGCAATTCTATATTGCTTGTCTACTGGGGTCTCCCTAAAGTCAAAATACCTTTCTAAACTAGATTCCCATTCAAGATAATCCCCTGCATTCGTAGAGTGTCCATCAAAGTCAAGCAAATCAACTTCGAGGTTCCTATCCTCATGATTCTTAGGGGTATGAGTGTTGTTGGGGTGCTCAGTCTCAGCCCTTTCATTTTGTGCGGTGTTTAGATTAGCAAAGTCTTGTGCTAGTTGCTGCATTAGGGTGGTCAACTAAGTCAATAGATGCCATCTGGTTTTCATGTCCATTTGTCTCAGGAGAACTCGTCCCCCTTCATCTATGATGTATTTCACCGCCTCCAAGTCTTGTTGCTGCCTGGCCCTGGCCCTAGCCAACTGAAAAATATCTTTCTCCCCCTCTTTGGAATCAAGCTTCTGATAAAAAACCTCATACGCCTGATTTTTTGCCTCTGCGACCGCTTTCTTTGCCGCCTTCTTTGCTTCTTTGTAGCTTTTCCTCTTTTCCGTCCGATCTTCCTTCTCCGTACATGCCATAAGATCTCTAAACCTCTTGTTTGTGTCCTTGATAGTCTTCTCCACTTCATCATTCCACTACCACGCCTCTCTGTACGCCTTTGGTTTTCCCGAT
>CM033453.1:7779000-8139000 GCA_019425755.1 Amaranthus cruentus
AACCCCGGAAAAAAAAGATCGGCGATGAACTCAAAAAAAAACCCCTAATTAGATCAAAACATTTCAAAAAAATGATGAACATTAAAAAAAAACATACTTTATTAAAAAAATCTAATAAAAAAAAAAATCAAATAATTCATTAAAAAAAACTTTAAAAATCAAATAAAACCAAAAATTCTAACTATAGATCAAAAAGCAAAATGATGTTAAAAACCCCCAAAAAAACCGGAAAAACAAAAAAATTTTTAAAATGAATTCAACTATAGTCAAAAAATTTTTTCCTCTTGAAATATGATCTTGAAAGGCCTTTTTTTTTCCATCTTAAAGTTATAGATGAAAAGAAAGGAAAAATAAAAAAAATTATTGAAAGAAAAAAAACAAATTTAAAATAAGCTAAAAGGGTTGGAAAATTGTGAAGCTAAAACTTTGATTTTGCAAATTAAATGAAAACTATGAGGATAATGGTTTTTATATCTTCAAAAATTTAATCTTTAGGGTTTTACATGTGCATCTTAAAAAAATTAGAATGAATTAAGGAAGAAGAGGAGTTTAGAATGAATTTAGAAATTTAGAAATTTAGAAATTTAGAATGAAGAAGAAATTTAGAATAAATTAAGGAAGAAGAGGAGTTTAGAAATAGGAAGAATGTTGAAGGAGTTTAGAAATAGGAAGAAGAGGCGCATAGTGCATCTTAGAATGAATTACAAAAAACGGCTGGCATATTAGAAGGAGCCTTAATTAGGGTTTCTTCCTTTTGGGCTGGGCTTGTTTCACTCTAAAAATTTTTTTTTAATGTCCATTAGGCTGGTCAAGAAAATAACTCAGAAGAGTATTTTTTAAATTATGGCTATTGGTCTGGGACATGGGCTAAACCGCTGACCAATGAGTAATTTTTAAATTATGGCTATTGGTCGGACATGGGATAAGGCGACCAATGAGTAATTTTTAAAATTATGGCTATTAGCTACGTTTATCTAAAACCCGCGACCAATGCTTGGCTGCCAATCGTTTTTCCACTAGTGTATGATAAGAAGCGAGAACAAGAATCGGGAGGAAAAGTATAGAGAAACCAAAATCATGGTGGCTCGAGGCACCTCGGGCCATATAGGCCTTTACACTGAAACCGAAGCCCCAAAACCAGGACCGGCGGACTCCTGAGAGCAGAACCTTGAGGACACAGACTCAATGTCTATCGGCGGACCTTCGCGGTATTCAAAGCGGTCATTTGGTACTATAGAGGGTCTTGAGGGTAGAAATGGAATTTGTGTGCATGGACCTTCGCCTACGGTCCAAGAGTCCATAGTTTGCTTTCGGGGAAGTCTAGAAGCGAGGAAGTCGCGATCAACGATAGATTGAATAGTTTCGAATCGTTATTTTAGTTTCTTTTAAATGATTATGTCTGAGCGCGTGACCTTATGAGCGTTATTTTAGTTAGCCTTATGTATCTTATATCCTCATTATGCATAGTATCATGGGGCCTATATATAGGGGTCCAAATCTCTTGTAAAAACCGCTTAGTTTTTTCAATTTCTACAAATTTTTGTAATATTAGTTTTCTTCAATTGTCGTTCAATTGGAGGGTTACTAGAATTCGAGTACACCCTTCAAGATTGTGTGTATGAACATAATTCATACTGACAATCTCCTATCCATCCACAAGATCGTTGAATTTGTAATCAATGCGGTTTGGGTGAGGCCGGTAGTCGGATCAACCAAGAGCACCTTGATCACATTTCTTGGTTTGTGTTCATTCCTGTGGCATTCCAAATTTGAGTATGACCTTCCTGCACTGAACAAGTCAGAAACTCAAAGGAAACAAGGCATTCAAGGAATCTTGGCGTGCAACTCGTATCAGAGGAATATCTGCAAAAAATCTGGTGGTTTCTTTTAACATTTCTTGTTTTTTAGTAAATTTTCATCATTTCTTGCTTGAGATTTTGATTTTCATTAACAAGTAAAGGAGTATAAGTGCATCAGTCTAAATAAATACCCACTGCACTGACTGTTAATGTAACAGCCTCAAATTTCGTAATCTTAATCTTCCAATTAATTGTTCCGAATTTTCAATTCGAATTCCTAATCTTTTGGTTATCTAATTCAAATCACCTTTAATCCTAAAATGAGTTGTATTTTATTATTAACTTTAAGTATGGTTTTAATCAAAATTTTCTAAGTAAATTATCATATTTTCATGATCAAACTTACCCATTATTCTAAAATATATTCACTTGGATAAACTAGAACAAAATATGATGAACCAAAATTATTTCTATCAAACTCATGATTTTTATCACTTACACAAGCTATCACCTTTTCTTGTACAAGTTAACTTTCTCCTACCTTCAACTCTTACAAATTCACCTACACACTCTAAATCTCTTACACAAGTTAGTCTTTTTCCATACTCATAACACTCTTATTCATACAATCTAAGAACTACAAAGTTGACCACACCCATTATAAATACCCCCCTTATCCATGAGATCACTTGCATCCCTTCATCAAATCTTTCTACCATTCTTTCTTATATCTTCACTTCATTAACATCTTACTACCTTACTACCTTTATTATTATTAGTTGAAGAAATTCAAGAAGATGGAGTTAAACATTCTTTATTTAGTTAAGTCATCATTATTTTGGAAGCTTAGATTATTATCTTGGTGCATTATTATCTATCTTGAAGGGTCTTATATCTTATTATTTTCCTAATTAGTACTTAGTACTAATCCTTGGTGTTAGTATGGTATAACTTCTTACCCTACTCTTTTTGTGAAATTTTACATTATATTTACTTTATAATATGCAAAGTATGAAATATGTTGATATGTTTTGTAAGTAGAGTTAGTTTAATAAAACTATGATCAAGATTATATTAAGTATGTGTATGCTAAAATATATTTAGTGTGTTAATTTTATAATCTTTAATCATTTTTAGGATGTTGGGTTGCAAATTTATATTCTTGTGATATTTATAAGTATGATTCATGTTATTATAAACTAGTGCTAGTATGTTTATGAGTTATGTGTTACATTAGGAATGTTATTATATTTAAGGATTTTTATTTTAGAACTTTATTAATACGTTTATGTTAGCCTTCAAATTAGTTTATAAGATAGTAAGTTATTTTATGAACTTATTTTTTCATTAAATATGGTTATATTAAGAATATTGTTATTATCGTTATTTTTGAGATTTAAGTTTATCCTTAAGGTTATAGTAAATTTCTAAGTTATTACGTAAAGTTTTTTTTTTGTAAGTTGTTATGTTAATCTATGATTTAGTATGATAAATTAAATTAAAGTGTTCTTTTTATGTAAAAGGGTCCCAACACCTCATAGGTCATTCGACCAATATCATAAAAAAAAGAAGTTGAGTTTGATTTACTATTTTAAATTATTAAACCAATTTTTGTGATAATAATAAAATAATAATTTAAAAAGATATGTTTGAAATTTTTATAAGATATTAAATATTGAAGTGTTTTCTTGAATATATGAGATTTCATAATAATAGTAACTTTTAATCACTATTCAATACAAAACATTTTATTTGCTAACTATTTGACAAAATTTATATAAAAAGATGTTAAGGTATTTTAGTAAACTTGCCTCTTAAACATATGGAAATATTGATTTTTGTGATATTATAAGTTTTATTTGTTTTATAACTAGAATGTTGATTTTTGCAAATCTAATAAATTTACTTGTTTTTCTAAACTTAAAATAATTATTTTTGGTGAACTTGTTGAATTTTGGAAACTTATCAAAGGATGCAAATTTTAACTTGAATTTTAATTATAATGATTTGATTTGGTGAAGAAAACAAAAGTTTTATTTGTTTTAAGGATGAAAATGTGTGTTTTGGAAACTTATTTCAAGAGAAATAGATTTTTATAGCTACTTGTGGAAAATACTAATTTGGAGACTATTAATAGAATATTAAGTTATTAGTGTGAATTTTATGAGCTATTAAAATAAAGTTTAATGTGTAAAATTTTGTAATGAACATATAAAGATATAAAAGTAAAATTTAATATTATTACTAAGAATTATATTAAATAAATGAAATTACCACCTAGGATGGTCAAAGTCAAATTCAGAATCAACGTAGTAATAAAAATGTGATGTACTTGTGTGAATGGTATTGATTGAATGACCTCGATAGTAAGGTAATGTCGAACCATGACGGCATGTAAAATCCGTCCGTGTTGGTAGACGCGTAAAATCGCGTTTGTAAGAGCGGGGGTTAAGCTACCTATCTGTGGAGCTCGAGCATAAACATTGTATTGGAGGGTGGCATTCCCACCACGAGTTAGGGTTTAGGGCTACGGTCCTCACCTAACTGAACCCTTACAAAATCAGGTGTCATATTGTTGTGTTTGTTGATTAGTGATGAACTTGATTAGTGGTTTATCCTATGAATCATGAGTACGGTTATGAGTATTAACCAAATGAACTTACTTGAGTGTTAAGATTCAAATTGTATAAATGGCGGTAACGTATACATAGGATTGAGAATGGTATCTTAATGACTAAAAAAATTTGGAATAGTAAAGAATATAATAAAAAGTATACAATGGTGTCAATTAATTTGTAAATTTGTACTTAAATTATTATCTTGAAAATGTAGTGTATAATTTTCATATTTTGAGTTGGATAGGATGTTATGCTCTCAGTTCGTTGGAGATTCAATGCATCCGTATCATGGATGAAACTGACATTTTCTGGTTTTGTTTAGGGTTAGATCGAGGCCGCCCAACAATTATTATTTATCGAGAACTTAAATTTGCTTTTGTGTCTTTATTGATGACTTGATGTTGATGTACTTTTACATTTTTAATTTTTAGCAAACAATGTTTCTTATCGGATGTAATATTTTACTTTTATTTTAAATAGTTTTAGTTTTTATGATTTAAAGTTTTTAACAGTTTAACATTTTAAGACTTCCGCAATATTTTTTTTATATAAACATTTTATTAAACATTAATTATGTATCGAGATTGACGCTTCTGTTACACGTGGTATCAGAGCTAAAGTTACTCGAATCTTGGAACTTCAGTTCCATGTTAAAGATAGTTCTCGATAGCCGACATTTTTTTTTTAAAAAAGAAAGATTTTCTTTTTTCAAATGATTTTGAAAAATAAAATATAATAAAATAAATTTTTTCTATTTTTTTTTTGTGTGATCATGTCTAGATTACATGTTATGATTGTGATTATGTTAATTTAATATCGTTCACATGTTTAAATTTCATTTGAGATTATGAGAGGCAATAATATTCCCTTACTCAGGAGTCTAGGATTTTAGAGTTGGAATAGTTAACATGAATGAATAGTTTGAAGGTAAAGTTATTTCTGATCATTTTCTCGTAGCAATTTTTTCCATTCATATTCTTTTTTTCATCCTAAAGTCTACCGATCTTTTATCTCTACCTCTTCTCTTCACAATCCTCTGTCTTTCAAACCTAAGAAATTCTTTGCCTTAATTTGTTCACGTATTGATTCACCATTTCTATTATATAGTATCTTTCATTTTTCTCTCTTTATACTTTAGATCATCATTTAATGTCGTCTAGATTGTATTTGAGATGGGTACTTATAATCTAATTTGGGTATGAAGTTTTTATGGATGTCACCGTCGGGAGAATTTTTTTTTTTTGGTAAGGAGAATATTATTAGGTTAAGACTAAGGAGGAGAGTCCTTGATTGAGAACAATTATGTGTCCCTTATTCAAGCGATTAGCGTTGTTCAAGCTATTGAAATAATTAAGCATAAATGTGAGGTATACATGCATGTGTTTTATTTCTAGTAATAAAGAATAACAAAATTAAGTCTCAGGAAACCCGATTGTTTGGGAACACCCTAATGTTTATCTTTAGGATTCACATGATTACTGCAGTAGAGAGTGGTTGATTTTCTTATTGATCCGATTTTGATGTTATCCTATGTCCATGACTGTATTGTTTTACCACAATTGGGGTTAAACCCAAATTTAAAAGTAGTGGGATGAGTTATTAGAAAAAAAGTTTTATTAGGCCTAATCTATTGCCTTGGGTAGCCTTGTTTTATTTGTTATAAAAAAAATAATGGTACTATGAGGTTTTGCTTGACTATTGGGACATTAATAAGATTACCATCAAGAACCATAACCCTTTGTCTAGAATAGATGATCTTTTGGATTAGTTACAAACTAGGCACTCAAGAGTTCTCTAAGATTTATTTGAGGTCTAGGTATCATCAGTTAAGGATAGTCGAGGAGGATATTCCTATAACTGTGTTCTAGACCAATTATGGCTAGACCAATTATGGATTTGATCTTGAGATCGTTAGTTCTTATTTGGGTAAGTTTATAGATTTTATGAAATTTTTGTATATTTGAAAACATAGAGCAACATGTGGAGCATTTGAGGATTATTCTAAAACTTTTTGAAAAAATATATATATATATATATATATATATTAGAAATTTATTAAGGTTGAGTCTTAGCTTGAGGAGTAGTTATTCTAAGTAAGTTGTTATGTCTAAAGATGAAAGTTACGTGGATCAGGAGAAAATTAAGGCGACAATAAATTGTCGATTTAGGAGTGTAGCGAAGTTCATAAGCGTTTTCGGTTTTACGGTTAGTATAGAAAATATGTTGATAATTTCTCTAAGGTTGCGAGTCCCATGTTTGAGTTGTTGAAGAATATGATCCGATTTTAATATAGTAGAAGTAAGCGATTGCTTTTAAGGAATTATAAAAAAGAGGACTCACATGGCCCATATATTAATAGTGCATTATTGTAGCAAACCATTTATGGTCTATTGTGATGTTCACTTAAATGTTTGGGTTGTGTACTTATGCAAAAAGTAAATGTCAATAACTTATTTATTGAGAGCTAGTTGAGGCCACATGAGGTGAATTACCTATACACGATGTTGAACTTGTAGTAATCCTTGCTCTAAAATTGTGAAGACATTTTTTTTATGGGTTACCGTGTAAGATCTACGATAATCATCAAAATTTGAGGTATATCTTCAACCAGAAGAAATTTAATATGCACCAAAGGATATGACTTGAGGTTATTAGGGGTTATGTCTTGAAATTTCATACCACCATAAGAAGGTGATAACAAGTTGCTTATGTTTTAGGAGGAGACCGAGATTCTTGAATCGTATCTTACGAGTTTACCCTAAAATGAAGAGTTTGGGATTAGAGATTTGTAACCAATATGAGGTTAGATGATATTTGAGAACAATGACCATACAAATAAACTTTGTTTAATCATATCAACGACGCACAACTTGAGGATCAGGAGATTATTGAGTTAATCCCTAGTGATGAGGAAAATGATACTAATGCTTTTGATATAAGATAGAGAGGAAAATTTGAGTCGAAAGTTATTGGATCTTTTGAAATTTTGAGAAGAGTCGGATAAGTTAATTATGATTGCCTTAACCTTTGAGTTAGGTAAAATTTATAATCGTTCAATATTTCCAGTTGAGGAAGTATATTCATGATCCATAAAATGTGCAAACCCCTCAGACCCTTGATTGATGAGGTCCTTAGCATATGAGAACAGACTTATCGGGATTTGGATACCAAGTCAAGGAACTCTAGGATTTCGTTGGTGAGGTTTTGTGGTCAAACCACATTGTAGAAGCTACTAGGAGAAGAGCGAGGTGAGAGGCGATACCTTAACCTTTTACGTAAGTTCTAGCTAGTTTGGGACGAAACTATCTTAAGGGAAAGAGTTGTATGACCTCAAATTTGTAATCTTAATCTTCAATTAATTGTTCAATTTTTCAATTCAATTCCTAATCTTTTGGTTATCTAATTCAAATCACCTTTAATCCTAAATCTTTTTTCGATTTTGTAATTTCTTTCAAATATTTAACGTTAAAATATTATTTGATTTAAATTTTTTATTAGCACTAAAATATTATTTTAAAAATTTTATGATGCGAGAATATTGACTATTTAGGTAAAGCGTTACGTTTTAAGTTTTCTTCTTAAACTAACATTACTACTTATTATTCTAACCTTATAACTTTGATTTAATTAATTTATACCTAAAATGAGTTGTATTTTTATTATTAACTTTAAGTATGGTTTTAATCAAAATTTTCTAAGTAAATTATCATATTTTCATGATCAAACTTACCCATTATTCTAAAATATATTCACTTGGATAAACTAGAACAAAATATGATGAACCAAAAATTATTTCTATCAAACTCATGATTTTTATCACTTACACAAGCTATCACCATTTTCTTGTACAAGTTAACTTTCTCCTACACTTCAACTCTTACAAATTCACCTACACACTCTAAATCTCTTACACAAGTTAGTCTTTTTCCATACTCATAACACTCTTATTCATACAATCTAAGAACTACAAAGTTGACCACACCCATTATAAATACCCCCTTATCCATGAGATCACTTGCATCCCTTCATCAAATCTTTCTACCATTCTTTCTTATATCTTCACTTCATTAACATCTTACTACCTTACTACCTTTATTATTATTAGTTGAAGAAATTCAAGAAGATGGAGTTAAACATTCTTTATTTAGTTAAGTCATCATCATTTTGGAGCATTATTGGGTTATTATTTTGGGTACATAATGTATCATTGTTTTTGAAGATGTGATTTATTTCTTTTGGGAGCTTAGAAGATCATCATTATTTTGGAAGCTTAGATTAATTATCTTGGTGCATTATTATCTATCTTGAAGGGTCTTATATCTTATTATTTTCCTAATTAGTACTTAGTACTAATCCTTGGTGTTAGTATGGTATAACTTCTTACCCTACTCTTTTGTGAAATTTTACATTATATTTACTTTATAATATGCAAAGTATGAAATATGTTGATATGTTTTAGTAAGAAGTTAGTTTAATAAAACTATGATCAAGATTATATTAAGTATGTGTATGCTAAAAATATATTTAGTGTGTTAATTTTATAATCTTTAAACAAGTTTAGGATGTTGGGTGCAAAATTATATTCTAGTGATATTTATAAGTATGATTCTTTTTATGTAAAATGGGTCCCAAACACTCATATGTCATTCGTCCAATATATCATATAAAAAAATTTATTTTAGTTTTATTTAGTATTTTAAATTATTAAACCAATTTTTGTGATAATAATAAAATAATAATTTAAAAGATATGTTTGAGAATTTTATAAGATATTAAATATTGAAGTGTTTTTCTTGAATATATGAGATTTCATAATAATAGTAACTTTTAATCACTATTCAATACAAAACATTTTATTTGCTAACTATTTGACAAAAATTTATATAAAAGATGTTAAGGTATTTTTAGTAAACTTGCCTCTTAAACTATGTGAAATATTGATTTTTGTGATATTATAAGTTTTATTTGTTTTATAACTAGAATGTTGATTTTTGCAAATCTAATAAATTTACTTGTTTTTCTAAACTTAAAATAATTATTTTTGGTGAACTTGTTGAATTTTGGAAACTTATCCAAAGGATGCAAATTTTAACTTGAATTTTAATTAGAATATTTGATTTGGTGAAGAAAACAAAAGTTTTATTTGTTTTAAGGATGAAAATGTGTGTTTTGGAAACTTATTTCAAGAGAAATAGATTTTTATAGCTACTTGTGGAAAATACTAATTTGGAGACTATTAATAGAATATTAAGTTATTAGTGTGAATTTTATGAGCTATTAAAATAAAGTTTAATGTGTAAAATTTTGTAATGAACATATAAAGATATAAAAGTAAAATTTAATATTATTACTAAGAATTATATTAAATAAATGAAATTACCACCTAGGATGGTCAAAGTCAAATTCGAAGTCAACTTGTAGTAATAAAAATGTGATGTACTTGTGTGAATGAGTATTGATTGAATGACCCTGATAGTAAGGTAATGTCGAACCATGGACCGGCATGTAAAATCCCGGCGTCCGTGTTGGCCGGCACGTAAAATGCGGTGTAAGACAGGGGGTTCGCTACCTATCCTGTGGAGCTCGAGCATAAACATTGTATTGGAGGGGTGACGACTCCCACCACAGTTAGGGTTTAGGGCTACGGTCCTCACCTAACCAGACCCTTACATATATCAGGTGTCATATTGTTGTGTTTGTTGATTAGTGATGAACTTGATTAGTGGTTATCCTATGAATCATGGTACGGTTATGAGTATTAACCAAATGAACTTACTTGAGTGTTAAGATTACCAAATTGTATAAATGGCAGTAACGTACTTCTGTCAGGATTGAGAATGGTATCTTAATGACTAAAAAGTTTGGAATAGTAAAAGAATATAATAAAAGTATACAATGGTGTCAATTAATTTGTAATTCGTACTTAAATTATTATTTTGAAAATGTAGTGTATAATTTTCATATTTTGAGTTGGATAGGATGTTATGCTCGGCGTTACCGTTGACCGATTCAATCGGCTGTCATCCGTATCATGGATGGCAGCATTTTGCAGGATTTAGTTTCAGGTTCCGATCCAGGCCGCAACAATTATTATTTATCGAGAACTTAGCTGCTTTTTGTGTCTTTATTGATGACTTGATGTTGATGTACTTTTACATTTTTAATTTTTAGCAAACAATGTTTCTTATCGGATGTAATATTTTACTTTTATTTTAAATAGTTTTAGTTTTTATGATTTAAAGTTTTTAACAGTTTAACATTTTAAGACTTCCGCAATATTTTTTTTATATAAACATTTTATTAAACATTAATTATGTATCGAGATTGACGCTTCTGTTACAGTTAAGCACCAAGAACTCAGTTCTTGACCTAAAAGTTGAGTATTTTTGCACATTTTGAGTCTGAAAGGGCTGTGTATCATCTTCCTGTCATTAAGAATAAAGCATGGACTTAGAAGAAAAACTTAGCTCCCTAACCACTATGCTGGAAAACCTACAAATGTCTATGATAGACCTTAAGAATGAACAAGCACAGCATGCACCCATCTGTAACCCTAACTACGTGAGGGAAGATAAATCTATGAGGGTGGATGTACATGATTTTGATGGCACTGCACATGACCCAGAGATATACATTGAATGGGAAAAGGGGGTAGAAAGACACTTTGATTATAAGGGGACCCACCCTGACTTACAATATAAAATTGCTAAGGTAAAATTAATTAAGTTGGCTGAAACTTGGCTTGAGGGACTTCAAAGACAAAGGCTGAGAGAGAACAAACCCAAGATTAGTTCATGGGACAAACTCAAGAAATACCTCAGGAGCAACTACATACCTTCAAACTATAAGCAACAGTTGTACTTTAATTGGAGCAACCTTAGGCAGGGTCAGAAGTCAGTAGCTGAGTACATTAAAGAGGGAGAAAGGCTAACTGTTCTGTGCAATATTGAAGAACCAGAAGAACTGAGGATAAGAAGGTTTTTAGGGGGACTAAAGGAAGACTTAAGGGAAAAGGTTGAAGTCATACAGAACTTAACCTATGAAGGGGCATGTAATAGTGCTCTCATATTTGAGAAATCAGCCAGGCGAAGAACCCTACAGTCCAATTTTACACCTAATAGGAATAAGGACATTAGTAACAAACCACCCAGTCAAACAACCTCCATTAGCAAAGTGACCCACAACACTTTACCTACCACTAACAAGGAAAGGGAAACTAACCCCATAGACATAATGTGTTTTAAGTGTCCTGAACATGGGCATTATAAGAGGAACTGCCCCAATGTAAGAGCCTTCACACAGAAGGAATGAGTGGAAATACAGAACATGAAAGGAGCAAGAGCCATGTTAGTGAACATAGGGGGAAGGTGCACCGTATTTGGAGTCAAGAATCCTCCTAACACAGTGATGAATCAAATCCAAGAAGTCTTGATACATTCTTGGATTCAAAGAACCAGATATGATCAGTGCAATGCCTGATCTTGATGCAAAACCCTTCTAGCTTCACTCACTAGTTAGGCCCAACACCCCTCACTTCTAGATTGGCTTCACTCACCAAACCTCCGTGAGATCTTGCTTTGATTCTTGAATGCTTCACTCACACACAAGACTCAAAGTGATGGAACTAAACCCTCTTAATTCCCTAAAACACTTCTTAATGAAATGAAGAACTTTTTATTAAAAATCAGAATTCAAATATTACAAGCTAATGAGCCCTTTATATAGATTCTCATATCTAAGATGACAACTACATGGGTTTAACAACCCTTACATTTATTAAGAGACACGTGCCAAGTCATGTGCACTTTAATTAAAGCAAAATAGAACCAAAATCAAACAATGCTGCTCTCAGACTTTTTCTGCGACCAGGTGACCTTGTGCCCATTCTCTAGCTATCTTCCTATGCTTGAAAATGGACTCCCAATGGCTTGATGGAAAGATCCTAGTGCCAAGATTCCATTTCTATCTTCCAAGTTCCATAAGTCCTCAAGATATGTCCTGAACAACTCCCTCAAGGTAGGCTGGTCAATGGTTTCTTATTTCAGCTGCTGGTCATGTATTGATTGTAAGGATCCACTTTTGGTCTTGATAGGAAGGCCCATGTATTAAGATGCCACTTCCATCCTTCATGACCTCCCAAACACAAGTATCACCTAAGGACAAGCCTTGCAAGGTCGGCTGTTCAGCGGATTTCTGAAAATGGTTTGTGCCCCTGTGTGCACACTATGTTGCTGCACTTCGTTGAATAGCCATGCACAGATGCCATTTGCTTGCTTGCACAAGTCATTACATAGTCTTGCATGTGTAAGAAACCTGCACCATGTCAAACATGGTGCAAACTCCCCTTCTTCCAAAAGAATTGTCCTCAATTCTTGACGCACCCCCTTGAACACTCTTCTATAATTTTTGCCAACACAAACCTCTCCTGCCCATTTGGTTTAGTGACACCAAACATGCCCTAAACCTCAATGCATAAAAAACCACCTAACAGACCCAACAACTCTTGCTACTGCCACACTAGATTAGAGTTTGAACATGCCCAAACTGAAGCTGTACTGATGAACAATTCTGACATGGATAATTGACCTGCTGACCTGTGCATAGACCCACTGACCGCATGTGCTATACTGATCTGCTGATTTGAAGTTGTTGCTCAATTGATGGCTGCTACTGTGCTGAGGATATGATTTGCACGAAGGCATGCAACAACCTGCTGTAGCACATATTTTCCTAACACTTGTCGTATAGGTTGTCCAATATTAACTACATTAATTGCTGTATTGTTTAATGTAATTCTGCTGTTGTGCACGCCCTAATCTGCTGCAAATGTGGGTTGACTCAATTGCTGTTGCACTGCTGTTTGTTGATTTCAAGGTCTACCTATGATGTTCTGATTCTGAATATGTTGATCTAATTTGGGCACTAACGCAGCTGTTGCATCAATTTAGACCTGCTGCACAACCTTACAACCTTGCTGAACCATGCTGTACACATCTGATACTGATTATGAATGTGCACTGATCTGATTGCATAGGTGCTGGTTCAGATCTGGGCTGCTGCTACTACTGCCCTAATATACTATTGCTGCTTGTTGTTGCTTGCTATGTTGAACTGCCGATACTCTATCAAAACAAGACTAACTTTCGTGTACTGCTGCTGAATTTGTACAGTGTTGATGAACTTGGATTGAATTGCTGGACCAACACCTTTGCGGGCCTACACTACTGCACAAGGATCAATCAAACTGCTGCTCAAACCCCATTCCGGTTTGCTACTGTATGCTGCATATATTAACACTCTGATTTTCAACAGTGCTGATTGTTTCTCTTTGAGAGCTGATTTTGATGATAGCACACTGTTCTGCTCTTGATGCACACGCTGATCATACCTGCACAGATCTACATTCTGTTTTTTTGAATACAAGTTACTGCTACATGTTGACTTCAATGCACACTCCACAACCAATAGCTGCACATTAGTTCAAGAAAACACTACCCACTAGCCACCATGCTTTCCAAAATAATCAAACAAGTAAGGATGAATGCCCTCACTTGCATTATTAACCATACCCATATGTTAAACAAACTAATCAAGTTGATTAGTTTGCTTGTGTTGCCCCCACTCCAAGTCACTTGCATTTTTCCTTTCTTGGCAAAAACTCTACCCCAAATCTTGGTAGGATTGAATTCAACAAACCTACTCACATGAACATACTCCAATGTAGGTGACTTTAGCAGCACAAAATCCCCCTTGTCAAACCCATGCTCACTAGCTTGCTCAATTTGTAAAAGAACCGCCACTCTTGGATGAGAATCAACTATTTCTATGCATTCTATTATAGAACTAACATCCTCCATGTGTGTTGTCTCAACAACCTTTTCACTACCCTCCTTATGGCATGGCTCTGGATATTCATCATAGTTTGGAACCACACTTGCACACAAGTCAAGTTCCTCTTGTTTAGAAGCAACTTCATCCCCTTTTGTCTCCACAATGCTCTCAAGGCTATCAAGAGAAAGATTCAATGTGGTGTTGTTTACTTGTGCCACAACAGTTCTTGTCTTATTCTGAAATTCCACATTCTCTTGATAAGGAGAAAGGCTCTTCCTCAATTGTCTTTGTTGGTTCTGAATTTCTTTCAAACGTTCATTACACCTTTTGATTGGAATCCAGTCATCCAAATCAAATGCACAAGGCTTTAATAACCTTTTGAGTTTTGCTTCCTCATTCTCCAATTCTTTAAGCTTATCTTTTGCCAAATCATAAACTAGATCCTCCATTTTAAGCACAAGTTTCTCAATTCATTCATCTATGCTCATGTGTATGTTGGATGCCTCCATCTCTAAGACTCAATAAGGGTGAAAAAAGAAAAGAAAGAAAGAAAAGAAAAGAAAATTTGTGTAATAAAAAAAAGTCAGAAAATCAGAAAATTATCACAACAATTTCAGATTCTGTGTGTCCCCTTTTTGCTATTGTTAATCCAACCAAACACCTCCACTATCGGTGAAATTTGGTCATAATAACCTCCAAGATGTCTTCAAATTTCTCCAATTGAAAAGACTCCAAAATATCATATGGTTTAATCGCAATGCAAATTTTTGTACACACATGCAGTTTGAGTTTTTTCTATGACCTTTGATCAAAGACACTTGCGCATTGTTTTTCTACAACTCCATTGATTGCACAAAAGACTCATAGAAAACTAGACTCAAAAATAATCAATGTGAAAAAAATAAACGATGATAAAGACTCCAAAATGATGGATAAAATGATAAAATACAGAGGACCAAAAACTGACAGAATTATGATTTTTCTTACACTTCAATTTCTTTGTACTTCCTTGTTCTTCCTTGCGTGCCTTGCCCTCTTCGTGGCTTGCTCTGATACCAATTATGCATTACGTGCAAGTGATACCAAATGCACCGAGTTAGGGGTTCAATGTGCCCTTTTACTCAGTGATGAATGATGCACAAAAGGCCTGGCACAATATTGATGGCAAGAACACAGATATGATCAGTGCAAGGACTGATCTTGAATGCTTCACTCACACACTGCCCTGTCATGTGTTGCTTGGAAGGCCTTGGCAACATGATAGGAAGACTAAGCATGATGGGTTCACAAATGAGTATACTGTGGTACATGAAGGGAAGAAAAAGTGTCTGTTACCTCTACCCCCACATAAAGCCATACCACCCCCCAAATCCAAGCAGCCTGTACACCTAATCAGTAGGAAGGATTGTGAGAAGTTAGTCAAAAGGGGAGGAGTATTGATGGTGTTGTTTGTTAAAGAAGTCAGTAAGGCAGATAAGCCTGTACACCCTAGCATAGTGAGGCTGCTTGATGAATTTAAGGATGTTTTCCCTAAGGAATTACCTGTAGGTTTACCCCCTATTAGAGGGATTGAGCATCAGATAAACCTAGTCCCTGGTGCACCCTTACCAAATAAGCCTAAATATAGGACTAACCCTGAACAGACCAAAGAAATGCAAAGACAGGTGACTGAGCTGATGAACAAAGGGTTTGTTAGAGAAAGCCTGAGCCCTTGTGCAGTTCCCACATTGTTAGTACCCAAGAAAGATGGCACATGGACGGTGTGCATTGATAGTAGGAGTGTTAATAACATCACTGTCAAGTATAGGTTCCCTATACCTAGGATTGATGACTAATTAGATGAGCTATCAGGAGCACAATGGTTCAACAAGATAGACCTGAGGAGTGGCTACCATCAGATTAGGATGAAGGAGGGTGATGAGTGGAAAACAACCTTCAAGACTAAATATGGGCTGTATGAATGGCTTGTAATGCCCTTTGGGTTGACTGGTGCTCCAAGCACCTTCATGAGGTTGATGACAGAGGTGTTGAGGCCTTTCCTAGGGGAGTTTATAGTGGTCTATCTAGATGACATACTAGTCTATAGTGGCAGCCTAGAGCTACACACACAGCATATAAGGAGACTGTTTGAGGTTCTTAGGAAGCAGAAGTTGTATGGGAATCTAGAGAAGTGTGCTTTCTTAATGACCGAAGTGAGCTTCTTAGGGTTCATCATAGGGAAAGAGGGAATCAGGGCTGATCCAGCCAAGGTAGAAGCCATAAGGTCCTGGCCCACACCAAACAGCATCACTCAGGTAAGGTCATTCCATGGCCTTGCTTCATTTTATAGAAGGTTCATCAGAAATTTCAGCACACTGATGGCACCATTGACTGAGTGCACTAGGAGGGGTAATTTTGAGTGGACTAAAGAGGCCCTGTTAGCCTTTGAACAGGTAAAGCAAAGGATGTGTCAAGCACCAGTGCTTAAGCTACCAGACTTCACCAAGCCTTTTGAGGTTGAGTGTGATGCAAGTGGACAAGGCATAGGGGCAGTGCTTATTCAAGAGGGTAGACCAGTTGCATACTTCAGTGAGAAATTAAGTGGCAGTAGGTTAAACTACTCTACATATGACAAGGAATTTTATGCAATTGTGAGGGCCTTAGGAAATTGGGCACATTACCTCAAGGTGCAACCCTTTATACTGCATTCTGACCATGAATCATTGAGACACATTAATGGACAAAGCAAGTTGAACAATAGGCATGGCAAGTGGGTGGAATTTTTGCAGTCCTTCACCTTCTCATCTAGGTACAAGGCTGGTAAAGCCAATGTCATAGCTGATGCCCTCAGCAGCAGGCATCATCTTCTGTCCCTGGTAGAAACAAAATTCCTAGGGTTTGAACTAATAAAGGATCAATATGCTGATGACCTAGAGTTAGGACCCTTATTCAGGGAATGTGAGACTCAACCAAAAAGGGAATTTCACATACAAGAGGGTTTCCTGTTCAAGGGAAACAGGCTGTGCATACCTAAGTCCCCACTGAGGTTTGTGTTGATCAAAGAAGTGCATGAGGGAGCCTTAGGAGGACATTTTGGTATTCAGAAGACTTTAGATATGTTAGCACAACAATTCTTTTGGCCAAAAATGCTGGGGACTGTAGGGAAATATATTCTGAGATATGAGGTGTGTCATAGGGCTAAGCTTACATTCCATAAGGGTGAGTACAAGCCACTTCCTGTGGCAGGGAGACCTTAGGAGCATGTGAGTATGGATTTTATAGTGGCTTTACCCAGAACACAAAGGAAAAGGGATGCTATTATGGTCATAGTGGATAGGTTTTTCAAAATGGCACATTTTCTAGCTTGCAACAAGACAGATGATGCCAAGCATATTGCACAACTCTACCGCAATGAAATTGTCAAGTTGCATGGTATCCCTAAATCCATAGTCTCAGATAGGGATAGCAAATTTTTGAGTCTGTTTTGGGGAACTTTGTGGAGAATGTAAGGCACCAAGCTCATGTTCAGTACTACATACCATCCACAAACAGATGGGCAGACTGAAGTCACCAAAAAAACCCTAGGAGCCATACTTAGAACACTAGTCAATAAGAACACTAGGGACTAGGATATGAAACTGAGCCATGCAGAATTTGCATATAATAGGAGCCCTAATTCAGCAACTAAGTGTTCTCCTTTTGAGTGTGTTTTTGGTGTGAACCCCTTACTACCTGTGTCTTTGATTGATTGCCCTAAACAGGTAAGAGTCCACCCTGAAGCTAAACAGCAAGCAGAGGACCTGCTCAAAGTACATCAGCAAGTTCAGGCCAACATCAACCAGGACAACAGCAGATACAAATCAAGGGCTGACAAAGGAAGAACAGACAAGAGGCACTTCCAAATTGGTGATCTAGTTTGGGTCCACCTAAGGAAGGATAGGTTCCCTGACTTGAGGAGCAACAAACTCATGCCTAAGGCTGCTGGCCCCTTTAAAATCAATGGCCAAAGAGAAACCAATGCTTTCAGAATAGAGCTGCCTGCAGAATATGGAGACAGAACAACCTTCAACATAGGAGACCTGGCACCCTACCATGGTCCACAAGAATTGAGGTTAATTCTTTTTGAAGAAGGGTGTAGAAACACTTAGAGATATAGAACGCAACAAGAGGGGGGGTGAATTGTTGTGTCTCCTTTAGTAGTATTTTTCGCCCTGTTTCTTGCGGAATTATTTAATGAAAAATACTTCAAGCAATAAAGAGAAAATATAAAGAACTCAAAGATTTAACGTGGAAAACTTTCTTTGCCAAAGAAAGAAAGCCACGACCCACTTGGGATTTCAACTTCTCTTATTAATATTTTATGTAATTACACTTCTTTATTACATAAAATTTCTCTTCTCTTTTCTAGGCCTATTCTACTTCTCCTTCTTGAATTCTCCTTCTCACTTCTCTTCTCTCTTTACACAAGATTCTCTAATTCCCTCTTAGACTTCCCCAAGTCTAAGTTTACACACTCAAGAATTCCCTTACAAAATAATATTCTCAAATTGGATGTAAAAACTAAGAAAGGCACAAGCCAAGAAATACTGCTTCATCACTTCTTTCATCGAATTTACCTATATTTCGTTTTCCATTTACATGCACAAAACATCGACATCCAAAGATTCGAAAATATGAAATATTAGGTTTAATTCCTTTAAATAGTTCATAGGGGGTTTTTGAAGTGATCGGTCTAATTAGTACACGATTTAATATTAATTCTCCAACAAGGCCCACATTAGTCAAGTCATTATAATAACTTAATTAGAATGAATTTAAGGTTGTCCCATCAGATTATAATTGGTTCTACAAATTTATAATGATTTTACGATTATTTCGACAATTTAGGTATTTACCGTTATTTAAATGATGTTTTAAATCCATAAAATTATAAACCATCTAAGTAAAACTTATTTATACTATGATACAGTAGCTTACTAACAAAATTATATGTTTTTGATATAGGTCTATTTTTACTCAAATTTAATTAACAATTTTACGCCTTTAAATAATTAAACAATATTTACGAATTTGATAAATTAGTAAATAATTAATTTTTAGCTTAATAAATTTTTACCAAAGTTCTAGAAGTTATATAATATTTTTATTAGCTCATTTAAACTTATAAATGCCATGTATGATATTTTAGCTTTTTATATAAACATATTATCGATAAATCAAATAAAATAAATTTAAAATTATTTAAGTCCGAATAAAATAATATAAAAGTTTTATGATGTTCCAGAAACTATTTTAAGGAGTATAAAATTTTAAATAACCTTTAAAAATTGTGTGGGGTATTTTTAATAATTAATATTGTTATTTTACCAATAAACCGAATAAACTTTATTTAAGTCCATATATGATCATGAAAATATTTATAAATTTTTCCACATGTGCCTACTGTTTATATAAGTGTCTCATGAAATTTCCATGCCCAAAAGTTTCTATTTAGTATTTATTTTGTATTTTATCGTTTTCTAACTTATCGATTATTAATAACCGAGTAAAACCTATTAAGGTCCTCCAACGTCAATAAAATCTTCTCAAAATTTTACCAAATATAGTTACTGTCCACATGAGTATGTGATAAAAATTTCAAGTCCATATGCCTTCATTTGGTAATTATTTTATATTTTACTATTTAACGATTTACCGATAGACAATTTAACGATTACTCAAAAAAAACATGAAAAATTTTAAAATAAATATATTCTGGCCAAATCTTGTTGGAGACATTATAATATGTCGTTATTAATTATTTTTGATGATCAAGAGTTTATGTAATACCATATTTCATAATAAGAGTATTTAACACCTTAAAACCCATTAAAATATCGATTTAACGAATAAATTTCAACAAAATTATTTAAGAGATTATTTTAACATATAGCTATTGGAAATTACTCTTAAAATGCATTTCAAATATTTTCTAAATCCATAAAACCATTTTCATCACAATTACTTTCACAAAGTAGTGTAAATCATGCCTTTAAACATACAACAATTCTTAAAATCAACATGCATGATGCCCACAATAATAATACATGTAATAAATCATTGCATACTCAAAATTATCATTTTGATATCGTTTTTCAAGATTTAAGAACTTCTCTTTGGGAATTTTATTATTTTTTTTTTAAAAAAAAACAAGTTTACACAAATGTTTCCCAACTTGTTCTTAAACCCTTTAAAAATCACCCATGTGACATACCTCGACTCCAAGCCTATATAAGTATTTCGTAAGCTCCTACGTAAGCTCCGATGTGTTCTTAGAAGTGGTTCCAACTTCGGGTCCTTGCCCTTCAAGTCTCAACTCCAACTCTTCAACTAAACATATTGCATTCATCCAAAAATCAATAAAAATTTTAGATTTCTAACATGCACTTAACTTGCCTTAGTTGGAGTTGTTAAACTAATACTTGTGATGATTTTAACATATTTGGAGTATACTTATTATGTTGAGCAACATACTTAATTTTACTTTAATCCTTTAAGTAACAAAATTTATAAGAGTGTGAAAATACATTTTCTTAGTTTCCAATTTTTTTTTTTAATACATTTATACAAGTGATTATTTTTCCTCTTTTTAGTCATAAAATATATCTTTATAACATACTTGATTTATGAGAAAGATTTTATACAAAAATCATTTTTATATTTACTTGTTCTAGTATGAGTTGTAAAAACAAAGCTTGTAACTTGACTTTAGGCTACCTTGTAAGAATGCTCCAAAGTGGTATAGATGAAGTATGATAAAATGAATAATATTTTTATGAAGTTTTTATGTTCATAAACTTCATATAGATTATCTTTTTGTAAGTGTTTTTCTACGGGAATGAAAATGTTGTTGTTGGAGATGGTTAGAGATGACCTTGTATGTGTTTATATGAATAGTTTAAGGAGTATATGAAGATTTTAATAATCCGGATAGCAACTATTATGCACTAAAATGTGTGTTTTTCAAGTGGTTTTAGTGAGGTTTTGAAGTAGAAACATGTAGGACTTATAGAGATTCTTGAGGGAAGTTGTTTGAATGAGTTTGTGGGTGTATTAGGTGACAATTTATGAGTGAAATGAAGATGATGGGAGGGCTGATTTTCTACAGAAAAATCAGATGTTTTTGGCCTTTTTATTTGGTCTTTGCATGCATGTAATGATGCCCAACATAGGTTAGAACAAAAGGGGTTATTGGGTAGAGTTTTTAGCTTGTGTGTGTAAGTGTAGAAAGAGCTATTAGAGGGATTAGGACAATTTTAGCATGGCTGGTTGGGCTATGTTTTTGATGATTTTTGTCCATCATTTGATCTATTATAGTGTAAGAAATGTTTATCTAAGATAGTTTAAAATTTGGGTAAAAAATTGTTGTACATGTAACAAGTTATGTGACTTATACTATATGTTTAAAAATAACTTGTATATGTGTATGAAATATTTAATTTACTCCCATCATGTTTAAATAATATGATCGGGTAATAATTAAATTTTCTCGAACTATTATCGGTAGTTGCTCAACTTTAAGTTTTACCTCCAAAGTTTACATTTCTTGTTACGATTCATAACCACGTTACGAATTAACAAGTTTCTAATCATCGTAGAAATTTTTCAAATTTCTACCATCACTAATTAAATTTTAATTAGTGAATGACAAATATTAAGGGAAAAAAATTAGGCGCTAAAAATGACTAATGAAATCTCATTAATAATGCGACTGTTTCAGTCTTGCCTTCTTACAAGAGTTTCGTCCTCGAAACTAACTCAAACTAATGGCTATAAATACATCACTCAAATAAGTAAGGGTATCTAATTAACATGTCGTCCTCTTTTTCCCAAGTAGCACTGTCGTCATTCTGTCCACTCCATAACACTTTCACGAGTGGAATCGTGCGGCTACGGAGTTTTCTAACCTCTCGACCTACTATCCTTACAGGCTTCTCCTCATACTGCAAGTTCTCAACAAGTTGAATCGGCTCATGCTGGAGAATGTGTGATGGATCAAATACATACCGGCGCAATTGTGATACATGGAACACATTGTGAACCTTAGCTAACTGTGGTGGTAGTGCTAATTCATAAGTTACTTCCCCAACTCTGCGCAAAATCTCATAGGGTCCAATGTACCGAGGATCAAGCTTCCCTTGCATTCTGAACCTCTTGACTCCCTTCGTTGGCGAGACTTTAAGGAACACCTTCTCACCGACTTGGAACTCAAGTTTCCTCCTCCTACGATCTGCGTAGGATTTCTGTCGATCTTGGGCAGCCTTCATCCGATCTCTAATGATTCTGACTTGTTCTGCAGTCTCTCTTATCATCTCTGGTCCAACGACCACGCCGGGCCTCCCGGTATCCCAGCAAAGCGGTGTCCTACATCTTTGGCTATACAAGGCCTCATACGGAGCCATACCAATACTACTCTGGTAACTATTGTTGTAAGAGAATTCTACCAATGGTAAGATGTCCTCCCACGAACACTGGAAATCAAGGCCACATGCCCGAAGCATATCCTCTAGAGTCTGGATGGTCCTCTCTGTCTGCCCATCTGTAGCTGGGTGAAAAGCGGTGTTGTAATTAAGGGTTGTGTCGAATGCCCTTTGTAGCTCATTCCAAAAATGAGCCACAAATTTTTTATCTCGATCTGAAACTATTGTCTTCGGTACACCATGTAGTCTAAGTACTTCTTTCACATAAGCATCGGCTAATTGTTTTACCTTCCAAGTTACTTTAGCAGGAACAAATCTGGCCGTCTTAGTGAGTCGATCAACAATTACCCAATTAAAATCATTTCCTCTTCTAGAACGGGGCAATCCCACAATAAAGTCCATACTCACTGATTCCCACTTCCACTCAGGCACAAGAAGTGGTTGCAATTCCCCTGGAGTGCGTTGATGGTCAATCTAGACTTGCTGACATACTAGACATCGAGCTATGAAATCCTCGACATCTTTCTTCATGTTCATCCACCAAAAGTATTGTTTCAGATCTGCTAGCATCTTATCCCCTCCTGGGTGGACAGAATACATAGTCGAATGTGCCTCCTTGAGTATTTTCTCTATCAATTCAGGATCTCGGGGCACGCATAACCTTCCCTCTAGATGAATGCTCCCATTTTTAGCAATGCTAAAGTCTTTAACCGCACCTTTTTCAATACCAATCTTCAACTCGAACAAGAAGTCATCATACTGTTGTAGCTAACGTATCTCCTCATGTAGACTCGGCGTTGTACTCATAGCATTGAGAACACTGTCATATCATCCCTTCTTAACCACAATCAATTCTAGCTCCTTCATCTCCTTATAGATCTCGTAGGGTACTGAAATTAGTCCATTTATGACCATCCTCGGTTTTCGACTTAAGGCATCTGCTACACGATTTGCTTTTCCGGGATGATAATCCAAAGTGAGGTCATAATCTTTCATCAATTCTAGCCATCTACTCTGCCTCATGTTAAGTTCCTTCTTTGTAAACAGATAAGTCAAACTCTTGTGATCGGTATAGATCTTGCAAGTAGTGCCGTAGAGATAATGCCTCCAAATTTTTAAGGCAAATATAACTCCGGCTAATTCTAAATCGTGCACTGGGTAGTTCTTCTCATTTGGCCTCAATTGTCTCGATGCATAGGCAATCACCTTCCCCTCTTGCATGAGTACACAACCCAAGCCCTCTAAAGATGCATCACTGTATACCGTGAACTCTTTCCCATCCTCAGGCAATACTAGCACTGGAGCCGTTGTCAGCCTCTTCTTCAATTCTAGGAAAGCATCTTCGCACTTTTGTGACCACACAAACTTGGTATTCTTTCGGACCAAGCTGGTGATCGGTAGTGCGATCTTAGAAAACCCATCAACATATCTTCGATAGTAACCTGCCAAACCCATAAAGCTTCTTACCTCAGTAACACTAGTCGGTGTTGGCCAATCAATGATAGTCTTTATCTTCTCGGGGTCCACCGTTATGCCATCTTTTGCGATCACATGACCTAAAACGAGAACTCGATCCAACCAAAATTCACACTTGCTCAACTTCCCATAAAAGCTTCTTTCCCTCAATCGTGTCAATACCAATCTTAAGTGCTCCTCATGATCTTTCTCGTTCTTAGAGTACACCAAGATATCATCAATGAAAACCACTACAAACTTATCAAGATAGTCGTGGAATGTTCGATTCATCAAGTCCATGAATGCTGCAGGGGCATTAGTTAACCCAAACGGCATCACTCTAAACTCATAGTGCCCATACCTAGTACGAAAAGCAGTTTTAGGTATGTCTTCCTCCGCTATCCTCAACTGATGGTAACCGGATCTCAGGTCAATTTTAGAGAAAACTCCGGCTCCTTTCAACTAGTCAAATAAATCATCAATTCTAGGAAGTGGGTACTTGTTCTTGATTGTGATTTTATTCAGCTCCCGATAGTCAATACATAGCCTCAAAGACCTATCTTTCTTCTTCACAAACAACACTGGAGCTCCCCATGGTGATACACTTGGTCTAAACTCTTTATCTTGTAACTCCTCGAGTTGGATTTTGGTTCAGCCAACTCAAGTGGTGCCATTCTATATGGTGCTTTTGAAATCGGGCTTGACCCTGGAACTAGGTCAATGTGAAAATCTATCTCTCTCTTTGGAGGTAACCCAGGTAGATCATTGGGGAATACGTTAGAAAATTCTCACACTATCAAGATTTGGCTTAGGTCGACCTCCTTGTATGTTGATTCACTCATGTGGTAGACATAGGCTTCCCCACCTCTCTTTGGAAAGGTGGTAAGCCTCTCGATCATCTCTGGCTCAATATTAGGTATGGTCCCATCACTAAAAGCAACTCGATCCCCTGGATTGTTCCCAATCTTTACATTTCTCTAATAGCACTCAATCACTGCCCTATGTTTACCTAGCCAGTCCATTCCCAAAATAACATCAAACCCTCCTAAGTCAAATACAATCAGGTCCACATGGAACTCCCTTACCCTGGATCACTAATGGGCAAGCAATCAACTTTGTATTACATGATACCGTTGATCCATCGGGTAAATCAACTCTATGCATTATAGGGCATACGTTAACAGAACAGTTCAAGGATCTCACGAATGACTTAGAAACATAAGACTTATCGGCCCCGGAATCAAATAAGACTCGGGCAGACTTACCAAGCAATAACAGTAATCCGAAAATGACTTTACCTTATGTTTTAGGAATAAAGGTGTTAGGCTCCCCCGCTGCAGTAATGGCAAAGAATTTTCCTCCTCCCGGGCGCTGGTTCCCTTGGCCTCCAAAAGATGAAGCTCTATTGCTGCCTTATTATTCAAGGCGGAGCTGAGAGTTGTTACACTGGTTCCCTTGATTTCCTGAGTAACATGCTCCACCATTCCCGGGGTTTCCCCGGTTCTTGCCCCAACAATCTCGAGCTAAATGACCTGATTTTCCACAATTCAGACACACAGCTTTACCCTCGCAGTTGACTCCCTTTGAATGCTATTTCTTGCATTTGTCACACAATTGACTTTTTAGCGGATTAGAGTTTTGCGGGTTTTTATTGTTGCTGAAGCGGTTTTGGTTTTGGAAGTTTCTGGGGTCCTGGTTCTAATTGATTTACAAAATACATATTAATTCTCCAACAAGGCCCACATTAGTCAAGTCATTATAATAACTTAATTAGAATGAATTTAAGGTTGTCCCATCAGATTATAATTGGTTCTACAAATTTATAATGATTTTACGATTATTTCGACAATTTAGGTATTTACCGTTATTTAAATGATGTTTTAAATCCATAAAATTATAAACCATCTAAGTAAAACTTATTTATACTATGATACAGTAGCTTACTAACAAAATTATATGTTTTTGATATAGGTCTATTTTTACTCAAATTTAATTAACAATATTACGCCTTTAAATAATTAAACAATATTTACGAATTTGATAAATTAGTAAATAATTAATTTTTGGATTAATAAATTTTTACCAAAGTTCTAGAAGTTATATAATATTTTTATTAGCTCATTTAAACTTATAAATGTCATGTATGATATTTTAGCTTTTTATATAAACATATTATCGATAAATCAAATAAAATCAATTTAAAATTATTTAAGTCCGAATAAAATAATATAAAAGTTTTATGATGTTCCAGAAACTATTTTAAGGAGTATACAATTTTAAATAACCTTTAAAAATCGTGTGGGGTATTTTTAATAATTAATATTGTTATTTTACCAATAAACCGAATAAACTTTATTTAAGTCCATATATGATCACGAAAATATTTATAAATTTTTCCACATGTGCCTACCTTTTATATAAGTGTCTCATGAAATTTCCATGCCCAAAAGATTCTATTTAGTATTTATTTTGTATTTTATCGTTTTCTAACTTATCGATTATTAATAACCGAGTAAAACCTATTAAGGTCCTCCAACGTCAATAAAATCTTCTCAAAATTTTACCAAATATAGTTACTGTCCATATGAGTATGTGATAAAAATTTTAAGTCCATATGCCTTCATTTGGTAATTATTTTATATTTTACTATTTAACGATTTACCGATAGACAATTTAACGATTACTCAAAAAAAACATGAAAAATTTTAAAATAAATATATTCTGGCCAAATCTTGTTGGAGACATTATAATATGTCGTTATTAATTATTTTTGATGATCAAGAGTTTATGTAATACCATATTTCATAATAAGAGTATTTAACACCTTAAAACCCATTAAAATATCGATTTAACGAATAAAATTCAACAAAATTATTTAAGAGATTATTTTAACATATAGCTACTGGAAATTACTCTTAAAATGCATTTCAAATATTTTCTAAGTCCATAAAACCATTTTCATCACAATTACTTTCACAAAGTAGTGTAAATCATGCCTTTAAACATACAACAATTCTTAAAATCAACATGCATGATGCCCACAATAATAATACATGTAATAAATCATTGCATACTCAAAATTATCATTTTGATATCGTTTTTCAAGATTTAAGAACTTCTCTTTGGGAATTTTATTATTTTTTTTTTTTAAAAAAAACAAGTTTACACAAATGTTTCCCAACTTGTTCTTAAACCCTTTAAAAATCACCCATGTGACATACCTCGACTCCAAGCCTATATAAGTATTTCGTAAGCTCCTACGTAAGCTCCGATGTGTTCTTAGAAGTGGTTCCAACTTCGGGTCCTTGCCCTTCAAGTCTCAACTCCAACTCTTCAACTAAACATATTGCATTCATCCAAAAATCAATAAAAATTTTAGATTTCTAACATGCACTTAACTTGCCTTAGTTGGAGTTGTTAAACTAATACTTGTGATGATTTTAACATATTTGGAGTATACTTATTATGTTGAGCAACATACTTAATCAAGTCCCATAATTTTACTTTAATCCTTTAAGTAACAAAATTTATAAGAGTGAAAATACATTTTCTTAGTTTCCAATTTTTTTTTTTTTAATACATTTATACAAGTGATGATTTTTCCTCTTTTTAGTCATAAAATATATCTTTATAACATACTTGATTAATGAGAAAGATTTTATACAAAAATCATTTTTATATTTACTTGTTCTAGTATGAGTTGTAAAAACAAAGCTTGTAACTTGAATTTAGGCTACCTTGTAAGAATGCTCCAAAGTGGTATGGATGAAGTATGATAAAATGAATAATATTTTTATGAAGTTTTTATGTTCATAAACTTCATATAGATTATCTTTTTGTAAGTGTTTTTCTACGGGAATGAAAGTGTTGTTGTTGGAAATGGTTAGAGATGACCTTGTATGTGTTTATATGAATAGTTTAAGGAGTATATGAAGATTTTAATAATCCGGACAGCAACTATTATGCACTAAAATGTGTGTTTTTCAAGTGGTTTTAGTGAGGTTTTGAAGTAGAAACATGTAGGACTTATAGAGATTCTTGAGGGAAGTTGTTTGAATGAGTTTGTGGGTGTATTAGGTGACAATTTATGAGTGAAATGAAGATGAAGGGAGGGCTGATTTTCTACAGAAAAATCAGATGTTTTTGGCCTTTTTATTTGGTCTTTGCATGCATGTAATGATGCCCAACATAGGTTAGAACAAAAAGGGTTATTGGGTAGAGTTTTTAGCTTGTGTGTAAGTGTAGAAAGAGCTATTAGAGGGATTAGGACAGTTTTAGCATGGCTGGTTGGGCTATGTTTTTGATGATTTTTGTCCATCATTTGATCTATTATAGTGTAAGAAATGTTTATCTAAGATAGTTTAAAATTTGGGTAAAAAATTGTTGTACATGTAACAAGTTATGTGACTTATACTATATGTTTAAAAATCACTTGTATATGTGTATGAAATATTTAATTTACTCCCATCATGTTTAAAAAATATGATCGGGTAATAATTAAATTTTCTCGAACTATTATCGGTAGTTGCTCAACTTTAAGTTTTACCTCCAAAGTTTACGTTTCTTGTTACGATTCATAACCACGTTACGAATTAACAAGTTTCTAATCATCATAGAAATTTTTCTAATTTCTACCATTACTAGTTAAATTTTAATTAGTGAATGACAAATATTAAGGGAAAAAAATTAGGCGCTAAAAAATGACTAATGAAATCTCATTAATAATGCGACTGTTTCATTGGGCAATCCTTTCTAAAGTGTCCATGTCCATTGCACTTAAAACAGACCACTTCCTTAGGGTGCACATTGGGTTTAACATCAGTGTTTCGCTGATTAGTGCTGGGTGGGTCTCTCTTAGGTGTAGTCACAGTGGTGGGATTCCTTGGGGTGTAATTCCTGGCTATCGCGTTTAATGAAGGAAAAGAGCTATTCTTTTTCCTAAGGATGCTTCTTTCTACTTCTAGGGCGAGGCTGCCTGCAGAGAGGACAGTCAGGTTAGATGTTAGGGACAACTTTCTTCTAATGTCTTCCCTTAGGGCTGCTATGAATTTCCCAACTCTCAAATCCTCCCTCTCATTGATGTCACACAGGACTGTGAGTCTTTCCCATTCCTGAATATAGTCTTGCACACTCTTAGTCCCTTGTGACAAGGTATTAAGTTGCACATATAGCTGTTGCTGGTAGGTAGGTGGCACATATTTTCTCCTCAGGTGTTTCTTTAATTTTACCCATGTGTTTATCCTACCCCTTCCTTCCCTAGCCCTTTGTCTTTGTAAGCCTTCTAGCCAAGTGTTAGCAATTTTCGTCATTTTTATTTTCGCCAGTTTGTATTGGTTTTCTTGGGGCGTGTCCCTATATTCAAAATTTTGTTCTATTATGGTCTCCCAATCCAAGTAATGTTCAGGGTCATGAGAATGCCCATCAAATTCAGGAATGTCAATCTTTAGGGTTCTATCTTCTTGATATCTAGGGTGTGGGTTTTGATTCTGTATAGGTCTTTCCTGATGGTAATTATCAAACACTCTCATATTGGTTAATCCTTGAACCAGCCATTGTATAGTCTACTCTAGAGCCTGAAATCTTTCCCCTATGTCTTCCATGACAGTCAAGGTGTATCAATATCAAGATCAAAACAAAATGAACCCAGAAGACACCAAAAGACACGAAAAAAAAAAACAAAAAAAAAATCACGAAAAAAACAACAAGTAACAATGCAGGGCAAATCAAAACAGAAGATAGTGTTCTGTGTGTGTTTCTTTATGACAAAAGGAATAAGAATGATAGAAACGAAAAATCAATTATTAAATTTCTAGAAGAGTCACTCCCTGGATTAGAACACCAATGAATCTGATGTTTTCTTCAAGCCTTGACTCCAAAATAACACAATTGCACGTCCTTGCAGAGACAGAACACGTTGTTTCTTTCTTGATCGAGTTGCTTCCTTGCCCTTTTCGTGACAGGGCTCTAATACCAATTTGATGCAATGTTAAAGGCTGTATGGTGCCTTTAGATTGCAAAACTATTGATTCACCCTTTAGTATCCTTGCCTACCTGATAAATAACTCTTGAGAATGACTGAAAATACCCAGATGATCAATCTTGAGCCCAAGAACCAGGTTCTTGATTTTCTGATGGGGCCTGGTGGTGGTTTTGGAACACACAAGGCCTCCCTTGCGAAGCGTCTCCTCCTCCTATTGAATACACCAGTATTCAACCAATTCTTGGAAGATGAACGTTGTGTCGTTCACAACCTGAAGTCTCCCAAAAGATACCTCCTTGGTACCTTACAGAAGTATGCACACACACACGTCTAAGAAAACAAACACCCAGTCTGAATTTCCTTTTGTATTTCTTATCAAAATGAAACTTAGTTTTTGATACAATGAGAGCCTCTTTATATAGGCTTTCTAACTAATCCTAACAGTCGCAAGGCATGTGCCTTGGACATGTTATTTAAAAACAAGAAATAAAACACACAAGTTTCAAAACAGCATATTTACAGAAGCTGATGACCAGCCCTCTTAGAGCACTACTTCTAGGCTTCTTGGTGGATCTCTAGTAGGGTCCTGGGCTCTTTGCTGCTAGGCCCATGTAGGGAAATGACGGTTCTACCCCTGGTTGCCTCTAGGTGTTCTTCCTCCGTGTTTAGCACGCGCATCAAGTTGCTGGCCTGTTCAGCAGTGTTTGAAACACCATTTGTTTCAACTCCTCCCTCTTGGGGGAGAATTGTCCTCAATTCTGTAGCAGTCTTATGTAGGGTGACGTCTCCTATATTGAATGTAGCTTTCTTTTTGAGATGTTTAGTTGCCTTCTATTGTACTTTCTGTTTGTGGCCTCAATGTGGTCGTGTACCAACTTATGCACTGACTCCATTTGTTTCTGCATATCTAAGGCTTCGCCTTGTCTTTTGTCAGGGCAAGGCAAATCAATTAGTGATATAGGTAATGCAGGGTTAGTCCCATAAACACACTCAACCTCAAAGGGCTTAGTACAATAAGGTAATTTAAGCACAGGTGCTTTACACATGTATTCCTTTATGGTCTCAAAAGCTACTAGTGCCCCAGATGTCCATTCAAACTTTCCCTTCTTGGTACACTCCGTGATAGGGGTCATTATAGAACTAAAATTCCTAATGAACCTTCTATAGAATGACGCTAAATCATGAAAAGACCTAACTTGAGTCAAAGTGGTAGGTGTAGGCCAATCTTGGATTGCTTGAATCTTATTAGGGTCTACTTTTACCCCTACTCTCCCAATGATATATCCCAAGAAGCTTACTTTAGGTGAAAGAAAGTTACATTTCTCTAATTTTCCATATAACCTTTGTTTCCTCAATACCTCAAATAACTGCTGTAGATGATCTAAATGTTCTTTTAAACGTCCACTATAAATCAAGATATCATCTAAGTAAACAACCACAAATTTTCCTAAAAAGGGTCTCAATACCTCATTCGTCAACCTTATGAATGTGCTAGGGGCTCAAGTTAGCCCAAATGGCATAACTAGCCTTGCTATCATACTCAAGACATCACATAAGTCTTCATCAGTGTAGGATCCTATGGAAAACTTAAGAAGGCATTGCTGAGTAACTGCCCCACTTGCCTTGCTATCTAGCCACTTCATCTTGTAAGGATGTGGGTGTGTTTTGACCCTAAGGTTTAACTCATCCACTAGGTCCTGACTAACACAATTAGATTCACTACCCCCATCTATAATCAAATCACAAACTTTCTCCCTAACCTTGCATTTGGTTTAAAATATATTTTCTCTTTGATCTGATTTTTTTGTTTGTGTAGTACTATGAAAACTTCTCCTAATGCTTAGGTGAAGGCCCTGTTCATTCTTAGTCAAAAAGAACACTCTTCTTAAGGCATCACTTGTTCTAAGTCCTGGTCTGATTCATTCTCCTCCTCTTCATATCTCCTTAACACTACATCACTACCTACTGTATATGTCCCATCAGGGTCCTCCTGTTCAGTGGAAGGCCATAACGCCTCTTCCTTTCCATTCTTAGTCAAAAAGAACACTCTAGGTCTAGTGTCTTGTTTGATTTCTTCGCATTCTTGTAAGGTGAAGGCCCTGTCATTTGGGCAATCCTTTCTAAAGTGTCCATGCCCATTGCACTTAAAATAGACCACTTCCTTAGGGTGCACATGGGGTTTAACATCAGTGTTTCGCTGATTAGTGCCGGGTGGGTCTCTCTTAGGTGTAGTCACAGTGGTGGGATTCCTAGGGGTGTAAGTCCTGGCTGTCTCGTTTAATGAAGGAAAAGAGCTATTCTTTTTCCTAAGGATGCTTCTTTCTACTTCTAGGGCGAGGCTGCCTGTAGAGAGGACAGTCAGGTTAGGTGTTAGGGACAACTTTCTTCTAATGTCTTCCCTTAGGCCTGCTATGAATTTCCCAACTCTCAAATCCTCCCTCTCATTGATGTCACACAGGACTGTGAGTCTTTCCCATTCCTGAATATAGTCTTGCACACTCTTAGTCCCTTGTGACAAGAACCCAGAAGACACAAAAAGACACGAAAAAAAACAAAAAAAACACAAAAAAAACAACTAGTAACAACGCAGGGCAAATCAAAACAGAAGATAGTGTTCTGTGTGTGTTTCTTTATGAGAAAAGGAATAAGAATGATAGAAACGAAAAATCAATTATTAAATTTCTAGAAGAGTCACTCCCTGGATTAGAACACCAATGAATCTGATGTTTTCTTCAAGCCTTGACTCCAAAATAACACAGTTGCACGTACTTGCAGAGACAGAACACGTTGTTTCTTTCTTGATCGAGTTGCTTCCTTGCCCTTTTCGTGACAGGGCTCTGATACCAATTTTATGCAATGTTAAAGGCTATATGGTGCCTTTAGATTGCAAAACTATTGATTCACCCTTTAGTATCCTTGCCTACCTGATAAATAACTCTTGAGAATGACTGAAAATACCCAGATGATCAATCTTGAGCCCAAGAACCAGGTTCTTGATTTTCTGATGGGGCCTGGTGGTGGTTTTGGAACACACAAGGCCTCCCTTGCGAAGCGTCTCCTCCTCCTATTGAATACACCAGTATTGAACCAATTCTTGGAAGATGAAGGTTGTGTCCTTCACAACCTGAAGTCTCCCAAAAGATACCTCCTTGGTACCTTACAGAAGTATGCACACACACACTTCTAAGAAAACAAACACTTAGTCTGAATTTCCTCTTGTATTTCTTATCAAAATGAAACTTAGTTTTTGATACAATGAGAGCCTCTATATATAGGCATTCTAACTAATCCTAACAGTCGCAAGGCATGTGCCTAGGCCCATGTAGGGAAATGACGGTTCTACCCCTGGTTGCCTCTAGGTGTTCTTCCTCCGTGTTTAGCACGCGCATCAAGCTACTGGCCTGTTCAGCAGTGTTTGAAACACCATTTGTTTCACCTCCTGCTCCTGGGATGTTTTCCCGGGTGTGCACGAGTGAGGCCAAAGTGCGCTGGACATATACGACCCCTTCCCATGAATATATGTCTAAAGAATTCTGGCAACATAAACATCTAGGATAATTCACATGGAAAAAACATTGTATGGGATAAATTTTGCAACACATAAATTTGGAAACATCACTACTGGCAACATAGACCACCTATATTCTTATATGCGGCTATAATCTACCATCATTTTTTTTTTCCCCCTTTTAAAATTTTTAAAAAACCGGGATAACATACGACCTCTTATTGCTAGCTATTCTATATGTTTTTTGTAGTATATTCATTGATCTTCTTGCAACATTTCTTTGTTCTATAAAACTCTTTAAATCTAAACACATACGACCCCTTCTTGCTAGCTATTCTATTTGTTTACATACGACCTCTTATTGCTAGCTATATATATATATATATATATATATATATATATATATATATATATATATATATATATATATATATATATATATATATATATATATATATATATATATATATATATATATATATATATATATATATATATATATATATATATATATATATATATATATATATATATATATATATATATATACATTATGCATATTATCCCATAAATGTTTAATAAAATACCTATATGTAGTTATAAAAACATTTTTGGGATCAATTTTGCAACTAATGGCTTCTGGAAATATGGACTTTATTAAAACATGTGTATTTTCCCTTTTAGTTCCCTATAATTTATTTGTAATGTTTTTTTTTTAACTATTTGGAGTTTTTTTTTTCATACGTCGTCCGACAATGCTGTCATGAGAACAAAAGAAAAACTTAAACTAAGATATCTCTGAAGTTACTACGATGAAGGAGATAGTTTCTAGAACGAATTACATTTGAGCCAATTCTAACACCAACTGTAAAGAATCAAATACAATGGAACCTATATTCTGGCACCTTAAATATGGTTATGCATTCGCATGGAAAAACATTCTATATGATTCATTTTGTATGCACCTGTGTATGCTGCCAGGATCATGCGTGTGTTTCCCTTTCTTTTTTTTTTTTTTTAACTTTATTTGACCAACAAATTTCCAGGTAACATATACTACCCCTTTGTATGGACATGTGTAAGAAGTTGACCTATAAGTCAACGCTTTACGCAAATCATGCGTCTGACAGAATAAACATTATTATGTAAATTCATAATAATGTATTCACAGGAATATGCTTTGTAAATACCATTTATTTCTGCCAATCTACACAATTCCTCACCCTAGGCGTAAAACAACACGGTCTTTTAGTTTAATAGCGTATTTCCAATATCAATTTATTTGCGGCTGGCAATATTTTTCTAGCAATATCGTCCGGCAATATTGTTCAGGAAACAAAAGAAATAGCTTAAAATAAGATAGCTGGTGGTTAATACGAAGGAAGTAGATACTTTTTGGAAATAATTACACCAGAACCAATGATTTGATTTTCTATAGACAAACAAAAGTAATTTGGGCTTCATCATTGTCAACACTAGATGCAAAATAAAATCCTTCTTGCAATATTAGTGTAAATAAGCAAAGACCCATATGACAACCATCCTTCTTGCAATATTTAGCAGCCAGGTCTGGCAATATATACTAACAATTTTTTTTTCTGGAAACAAAAGATCTTGCAATATTTAGCAGCCGGGTCTAGAAATATCGACTGGCAATTGTTTTTTCAAGAAACAAAAGAAACAACTCAAAATAAGATAGCTAAAAGCTATTACCAAGGAATGAGATAGTTTCTGGAAAGAAATACATTAGAGCTAATGTTTTCATTTACTGTATTCAAACAAAACTCATTTGATCTTCATCGTTGTCAATCTTAGATAAAAGATAAAATTCCTTCTTGGAAAACCAGTGCTAATAAGCAAAGACCTAAATGACAGCCACACAAAGAAGACAACATGATCATTTCTCTAAAACAACGTCATATTGATACCCAACTTATCACATTTCTCACACCTGGCCTGCGCCATATGTCGAATACAATGGCGAAAAGTTATTATAAGAATATGTAAACAAGCATTTGCTGGCGACTCTTCTGATCCAGTAGATCCACACAAGCCTTACCAAGTCTAAAGTAAGGATTGGATTCCTTGCTTGGAATCTAAAAAATAGCGTTACTTCTCTAAGTAATACCTGTCACTCAATGAACCAACTATTTAATAAAAACCTCGAGCTCTCCTAAAGATCAACAAAACATACAACATTTTAAAGATATTAATAAATAACGACTAAAAATTAAAGAAAGCATTAGAAGGCATTCAAACAAAACTCCAGTCACTGGAAACTTTATAGACACATCTAAAGAAACAATCTAAGTAGATGGAATAAAGGAAACGCAATAATAACATGTAGCAAAAAAAATAGTCACATGTTCTCAAACAGGAGGAAGGTTCGAAAAACCAGAGCTAAAAACCTACAAGTAAAAGTCCAAACAAAACAAGGCATTTTAACTAATGAACACGAAAATGATCCAAACATGATCCAAGCAATGCAATGGAATATCTAAGCATATAAAACCAAAGCCAGCTAAAATCAATAGAAAGGGGAAAAGCACTAAAAAGCATTCAAACAACCTCTAGTCACTAGAAGCTCTACACACACATCTAGGGAAACAATCTAAGCAAGTGTAAACAAAGCAAACGCAATAATAACAATTCGAAAAGAAAAGAATCACGTGTTCTTAAAATAGGAGGAAGGTTAGGAAAACAAGAGCCAAAAACCTGCAAGCAAATCTCCAAGCAACATGAACATGATCCAAGCAACGCAACAAAATATCTATGCATATAAAACCAAAGCCAGCTTAAAAACAAATACAAAGGAGAAAAATTACCCGCTCCAAAGACAGGGGAACGAACGCAGAACAAAGGGGAAAAATGAATGGCTTCAAAGACAGGTGCACGAACACAAAAAAAGAACTGCAAAAGCTGCAAGAGAAATACGTCAATGGCATAAGGATCACAATAAGAAATGAAACACCAACAACAGACCTGTTTCTATACCACTGAGCATAACCAGTGATCAGAAATTATATTGAATCTGCTGTGAAACTCTCAAAAATCAAATGAAATGCAATCGGGCAAATGGCAAGAAAGCTACGTATATTGCCTTAAATATGAACCCCGATCAATGACTCAGAAAATACATGATGATAGAGCCGCCCATAAAACATGGAGCATAAACAAAGTACACATACACACAATAAGTAAAGGTGTCAGCAAAGCAAAAATGTTGTTCTTCAACAGCACTTATGAACAGTAATGAATAGTGAGGGAGTGAACAGTGATAAATAGTGTTGTAAGCTAAGCCATATTTATATATACATAGATTTATTATTTATATACGGATAATTTTTTAATTTCTATATAAACACTATTTTTACTAAATTAATTTTTAAAATAATCGTTATTTACCTGAAATTCTTTGAAAAAATTTGATAAAATTAATCATTACACAAGTGTACATAGATCTTTTGAACTAGTTGGCACTATCCCACTAATGCGAAATACGAACAATTAAAAAAATAATATAAATGTTAAAAAGTAGTTTAATTTCTTTTTTTGTAAAAGACTATTAATATCATATTTTGACTTTTAATTTTTTAATATTCTTAACTTTTAGTATTATTTGATTTATATTATTAATGAACAAGGAACAAGGATTAATGATCAATGATCTATGAACGATGAACAATGAATGATGAATAAAGATCCATGATCAATGAATATTGAACGATGAACAATGAACAAGGATCATTGATTAATCAAAATTGAACGGTGAACAAAGAACAATGAACAATGAACAATGAACGATGAACAGTGAACAATAAATTATAAATAATGAACAATGAGCAATAAATGAACAAGGATCAATGAACAATGAACGATGAAATATAAATGATGAGTAATGAACAAGGATTAATGATCAATGAAGAATGAATGATGAAAAATGCACGATGAACAAGGATCAATGATCTATGAAAATTTAACGATGAACAATGATCAAGGATCAAATATCAATGAATAATGAACGATGAACAATGAATGATGAACAAGAATTAATGATCTATGAAAATTGAACGATGAACAATGACCAAGGATCAAATATCAATGAAAATTAAACGAAGAACAATGAAAATGGATCAATGATCCATGAACGATTAACAATGAACAATGAATAAGCAATTAACAATGTAAGAGGATCAATTAACAATGAACAATGAACAGTGAATAATGAGCAATGAACAAGGATCAATGAACAATGAACGATGAACAATGAACGATGAGTAATGAAAAAGCAGCAATGTCAATGAAAAGTGAACGATGCACAATGAGCGATTAATGATGAACAATGAACAAGGATCAATGATCAATGTCAATGAACAATCAATGATGAACAATGAACAAGGATCAATGATCAATGAACGATGAAAAGTGAACAATGATCAATGATTAATGAACAACGAATGATGAATAATGAACGATGAGTGATGAACAAGGAACAAGGATTAATGACCAATGATATATGAACGATCAAAAAGGAATGATGAATAAGGATCTAAACCATACGTCCCCTTATCACACATTGGTTCAATTCAAAATCATGATGGCTCAATTCAAGTTTATGATGATCGAGATAATGATAATGATGGATCAATCCAAGATCATAAGGACACGAAGACATTCGCAACAAACCACAAAGACACAAATGATCATTTGAACAACCCATGGCGACCAGCCCACTTTGCGACATACGAGGAGCCATTAATTGAGCATCATCGACTTGGACAAGGGTAGAAACATGATCTTTGCACATGGGCCTCGCTATTAAGGTCCAAGAACGCTCTTAAGGATAATCACAACAACATGAAAAACAAAAGCGAAGGTCCCGTAGTCAACTAATCATTTCGGATAGAAATGGGCAGCTACACGTGTCTTTTTAATGTTCTAATTTTCTCTTGTTGTTTTGCACGTGTAATTGGCATATATTAAAACCTAATAAATGGCTAGGTTTTGGATCAATAAGTTTATAAATATGCCTAACTTCCTCATTGTAATACATTAGAATACAATTAATATTTGAGTTCTTAATAATAGACTTCATATTTTTAAAAATTTCATTCCATCTCTTTTTCGTGAGGGTGTGCCCATTTACAAGAGATTGTGAAACAATCTCCCATTTTAAATTGTGGAACAATTTAGATTGTCATCCTTCCAAACCTTGAGTGAAACTCGAGGAAAGAGACGAGGGATTTAATCTATTGGCGAGTGAAACCATTAGGATCGCATTGAGGGCTGCCTGACAAACCAAGAATTGACTTCTTGGGGTGATTGGTGTGTAAATTGAAGGCTTGAGAACAATCTAATCCCTATTCGAAGTAGATAAGCTGATTGGGTGCAAGACCGTGACTCCAAAGGACCCGATCTTTGTGCAAATTGGTATTAGAGCAATGAACAAAGATCAATGAACAATGAACGATGAACAATGAACGATGAGTAATAAAAAAGGATCAATGTCAATGAAAAGTGAACGATTAATAATGAGCGATTAATGATGAACAATGAACAAGGATAAATGATCAATGATCGATGATTAATAAAAATGAATGATGAACAATGAGCGATTAGTGATGAAATAAGGATCAATGAACAATGAACGATGAACAATGAATGATGAGCAATGAACAAGGATCAATGATCAATGAACAATGAACAATGAATGATGAGCAATGAACAAGGATCAATGAGCAATGAACGATGAATGATGAACAAAGAACAAAGATCAATGATCAATGAACAAAGAATGATGAACAATGAACAATGAGTGATGAACAAGGAACAAGGAACAAGGATTAATGATCAATGATCTATGAACGATGAACAATGAATGATGAATAAGGATCCATGATCAATGAATACTGAACAATGAACAATGAACAAGGATGAATGATCCATGCACGAGTAACAATGAACAATGAATAAACAATTAACAATGTAAACAGATCCATTAACAATGAACAATGAACAATGAATAATGAGCAATGAACAAGGATCAATGAACAATGAATGATGAATAATGAACGATGATTAATGAAAAAGGATCAATATCAATGAAAGGTGAACGATTAACAATGAGCGATTAATGATGAACAATGAACAATGAACAAGGATCAATGATCAATGATCTATGATCAATAAAAATGAATGATGAACAATGAGCGATAAATGATGAAACAAGGATCAATGATCAATGATCAATGAACAATGACGATGAAAAATGAACTAGGATCAATGATTAATGAACGATGAACAATGAATAAGCAATGAACAACGATCAATGATCAACGAACAATAAATGATGAACAACTAACAAGGATCAATGATCAATGCACAAAGAATGATGAACAATGAACAATGAGTGATGAACAAGGAACAAGGATTAATGATCAATGATCTATGAACGATGAACAATGCATGATGAATAAGGATCAATGATCTATGAATATTGAACGATGAACAATGAACAAGGATCATTGATTAATCAAAAATGAACGGTGAACAAAGAACAATGAACAATGAACGATGAACAAGGGAAATTGAATTATAAATAATGAACAATGAGCAATGGATGAACAAGGATCAATGAACAATGAACGATGAACAATAAATTATGAGTAATGAGCATGGAGTAATTATCAATGAACAATGAATGATGAACAATGCACAACGAACAATGAATGATGAACAAGGATCGATGATCTATGAAAATTAAACGATGAACAATGAACAATGATCAAATATCAATGAACAATGAACGATAAGTAATGAAAAAGGTTCAATGTCATTGAAAAGTGAACGATTAATGATGAAAAATGAAATAGGATCAATGATCAATGATCGATGATCAATAAAAATGAAAGATGATCAATGAATAGTTAATGATAAAACAAGGATTTATGATCAATGATAAATGTACAATGATGATGAACATTGAACGAGGATCAATGATTAATGATTAATGAACAATGAATGATGAGCAATGAACAAGGATCAATGATCAATGAACAATGAATGATGAACAATGAACAAGGATCAATGATCAATGAACAAAGAATGATGAACAATGAACAATGAGTGGTGAACAATAAAGAAGGATCAATAATCAATGATCGTTGATCAATAAAAATGAATGATGAACAATGAGTGATTAATCATGAAACAAGGATCATTGATCACAATGACGATGAACAATGAACGAGGATCAATGATTAATGATTGATGAACAATGAATAATGAGTAATGAACAAGGATGAATGATCAATGAACAAAGAATGATGAACAATTAAAAAGGATCAATGATCAATGAACAAAGAATGATGAACAATGAACAATGAGTGATAAACAAGGAACAAGGATTAATGATCAATGAATTATGAACGATGAGCAATGAATGAAGATTAAGGATACATTATCTATGAACATTGTACAATGAACAATGAACAAGGATCATTGATTAATCAAAATTGAACGGTGAACAATCAACGATGAACAATGAACAATGAATTATAAATAATGAACTATGAGAAATGGATGAACAAGGATCAATGAACAACGAATGATGAACATTAAATGATGAATAATGAGCAAGGATTAATTATCAATGAACAATGAATGATGAACAAGGATCAATGATCTATGAAAATTGAACGATGAACAATGAACAAGGATTAAATATCAATGAACAATGTACGATGAACAATGAATGATGAACAAGGATCAATGATCTATATAAATTGAACGATTAACAATGAACAAGGTTCAAATATGAATGAACAATGAACATTGAACAATGACAAGGATCAACGATCCGTGAACGATTAACAATGAACAAGAAATAAACAATTAACAAAGTAAACGGATCAATTAACAATGAAAAATGACTAGTGATTAATGAGCAATAAACAAGGATCAATGAACAATGAATGATAAGCAATGAACAAGGATCAATGAACAATGAACGATGAATGATGAACTATGAAAAATGAACAATGAACGATGAACAATGAACAATGAACGATGAACAATGAACAATGAATTATAAATAATGAACAATGAGCAATGGATGAACAAAGATCAATGAACAATGAACGACGAACAACAAATGATGAGTAATGAACAAGGATTAATTACTAAAGAATTATGAATGATGAACAATGCACAATGAACAATGAATGAATGATGAACAAGGTTCAATGATCTATATAAATTAAACGATGAACAATGAACATGGATCAAATATCAATACACAATGACCGATGAAAAATGAATGATGAACAAGGATCAATGATCTATGAAAATTGAACCATAAAAAATGAACAAGGATCAAATATCAATTCACAATGAACGATGAACAATGAAGAAGGATAAATCATCCATGAACGATTAACAATGAACGATGAATAAAAATTAACAATGTAAACGGATCAATTAACAATGAACAATGAACTGTGAATAATTAGCAATGAACAGGCATCATTGAACATTGAACGATGAACAATGAACGATGAGTAATGAAAAAGGATTAATGTCAATGAAAAGTGAACGATTAATGATGAACAATGAGTGATTAGTGATGAAAAATGAACAAGGATCAATGATCAATGATCGATGATCAATAAAAATGAATGATGAACAATGAGCGATTAATGATGAAACAAGGATCAATGATCAATGAGCAATGACGATGAACAATGAACGATGATCAATGATTAATGATTGATGAACAATGAATGATGAGCAATGAACAAGGATAATTGATCATTGAACGATGAATGATGAACTATGAACAAGGATAAATGATCAATGAACAAAGAATGATGAACAATGAACAATGAGTGATGAACAAGAAACAGGGATTAAGGATCAATGATCTATGAATGATGAACAAAGAATGATGAATAAGGATCCATGATCAATGAATATTGAACGATGAACAATTATCAAGGATCATTGATTAATCAAATTTGAACGTTGGACAAAGAACAATGAACAATGAACAATGAACGATGAACAATGAATAATGAGCAATGGATTAACAACGATCAATGAACAATGAACCATAAACAGTAAATGATGAGTAATGAGCAAGGATTACTTATCAATGAACAATAAATATACAATTAACAATGTAGACAGATCAATTAACAATGAACAATGAACAATGTAGAATGAGCAATGAATAAGAATCAGTGAACAATGAACAATGAACAATGAAAGATGAGCAATGAACAAGGATAAATCTCAATGAAAAGTGAACGATTAACAATGAGCGATTAATGATGAACAATGAAAAAGGATGAATCATCAATGATCGATGATCAATAAAAATGAATGATGCACAATGAGCGATTAATGATGAAACAAGGATCAATGATCAATGATCAATGAACAATGACGATGCACAATGAACGAGGATCAATGATTAATGAACGATGAACAATGAATGATGAGCAATGAACAAGGATCAATGATCAATGAACAAAGAAAGATGAACAATGAACAATGAGTGATAAACAAGGAACAAGGATTAATGATCAATGAGTTATGAACAATTAACAATGAATGATGAATAAGGATCCATGATCAATGAATATTGAACGATAAATAATGAACAAGGATCATTGATTAATCAAAATTGAACGGTGAACAAAGAACAATGAACACTGAACAATCAACGATGAACGATGAACGATGAACAATGAATTATAAATAATGAACAATGAGCAATGGATAAACAAGGATAATTGAACAATAAAAGGATGAACATTAAATGATGATTAATGAGCAAGGATTAATTATAAATGAATAATGAATGATGAACAATGCACGATGAAGAATGAATGATGAACAAGGATCAATGATCTATGAAAATTAAACGGTGAACTATTAACAAGGATCAAATATCAATAAACAATGAACGATGAACAATGCACGATGAACAATGAATGATGAGCAAGGATCAATGATCTATGAAAATTGAACGATGAATAATGAACAAGGATCAAATATCAATGAGAAATGAATGATGAACAATGAACAAGGATCAATGACACATGAACGATTAACAATGAACAATGAATAAACAATTAACAATGTAAATAGATCAACTAACAATGACCAATGAGCAAGGATCCATGATTAATGAACAATGTGATGCAAATTCCCAAGGTGAATCTTCAGTGCAGGCCAATGAAGGTAGCCAGCCCTTGCTCCTTCTTCCTTTGACCAGAAAACACACCCAAATGCACTCTAATGACACGACAAACAAACTATGAAGAACAATGTTTCTGGACTGATTCTTGATTTGAAAGGCTTGAGTCTTGAACACTCAAGGCCAATCAATCCCCTAGCACCACTAAGGACTACTCTTAGTTGAATTCGGAGAGGATCTTGTACTACTCAAGATCGTTGAGTGTTCATACACACCCACAAAAGACAAAGGATGAAAATCCAATGAATGCTTCTTTTATTCAAAAACTGAAATCTGTCTTTTACAATATATAAGCCTTCTATTTATAGGCTTTAAAGGTAGGAGGAAAATACAAACATAAGCCAAGAACCTAACTACTTTATTAACGGTCATTTATGACATGTGCTAAACACGTGCTCTTTAAAAACTAACAAAGCAGAACACTAAAATGCCTTCTGACTTCCTTTTCATAATCTGTCAGAAAGGTGACCTTCCCCTTGACTTCTAGGGCCTTTGTAGAGGTTGACTTTGCTGTGTGAGTGCCTTGAGGGAAGGATTGAAGTGCAAGGATTCCAATTCTACCCCTGGTGGCCCATCAAGTTTGACCATCTGTTCAGGCCAAGCCTTCCTAGGTTTGTTGGTCACCATACTCGTCAGTTTTGTTCTGTTCTGTTCTGAAGTATCTGCTGACTGGATGACCTTCACCCCTGGTTCCTGAGGTGTCTCTGTGATGCAACACCTTGTCCTTGGGTCAAGGAATGATGATTCCAGTCCCAAGATTCCATTTTCTACTTTCCTAGGTTCTGAAGCTTTCTTGGTTGGTCTGGGCAAGAGCAGCAAGGTCAGTTGGTTGCTGGTTTCTGTCAGATTCTGCTGTGCTGGTCCTTTGACCTTTAATGCTTTATTGCTGGGTTCATGCAGCCTTTTGGTGCTTATCCAAGGTGGTTCATCAGGGTTTCATGGCCTTGCACCCTTATTTGGTGCAATTCCCCCTCCCTTAAGGAGAATTGTCCTCAATTCTCCTAGATTAGAGATGGTAGCAGCCCTCAATGCTTCATGTTGTTGCTGTCCTGCCTGGTCCTTGCTTGCCTTGTGCTGAGATCTGCCATTAGGTTGCTTGATACTTGTAGCTTGTCTTTGACTATTGGTGTTGTACCTGTCCAATTCAGATACATCCATTAGTGCTAAACACAACATGTGGTTCCTTCCATTCACACAACATTGATCTGCTGTCACAGGGTTTTTTTTGTTTAACAGATGAGTAAGTTGTTTATTCCTGGAAGAAGGTATGGTCTTGTGAGGGGGTAAAGTAACTAAGGCCTTCATCTTACCCTCATGCCTTAAAGTATAAGTATTTGTGAAACCATCATGACTCACTCTCTTGTCATATTGCCAAGGTCTACCCAGCAAGATATGACATGCACTCATGTCTAATACATCACAAAGGATTTGGTCCTGATATGAACCAATGGCTAATGTAATCAAGCACTGTCTTCCTACTGGTGTACTAGCTTTGTTGTTTACCCATTGAAGTTTGTAGAGGTGAGGGTGTACTTGTGTTTCTAATTTCAGCTCCTTCACCAAGCCTTGGCTCACACAATTTGTCTCACTTCCCCCATCTATGATTAAATCACAAAGTGTGTCCTTGACCCTACACTTAGTTTGGAAGATATTCTCCCTCTGATCAGACTTGGGTTCCTTAGAGGTGTTGTGAAAACTTCTCCTAATTACTAATGCCCTAGGTCTTCCCTCCTCTGGGTATATAAGCTCTCTTTCAGACTTAGAATCTGATACATACTGTGTGACTTCCCCTGATTCCTTAACTATATAGGTACCATCTGTGTCTTCCTCACTAGTGACAGTACCTCTTTCCTCTTCCCTGCCATTAATACTAACTAGGATGGTCCTAGGCTTTTCCTTGTTTCTTATGTCATCCCACTCAGCTAGGGTAAAGGCTCTATTATTAGGGCAATTGACCTTGAAGTGACCATGACCATGGCACTTGAAACATACCACATCTTTAAGTGTTGTGATACTCTTTCCTTTCTGATCAGTATAGGCTCTAGGAGTTGCAGTTGTAGTGTGCTCATTCTTATCAGTCACCGGTTGATTATTCTTAGTCATGGGTTGATTAATCGTTTGGGGGACCCTTCTTTTGGAGTACTGTTCTAAGAGCATTGCTTGCTCCCCAGCTAGAGCTACAGTCAGGTGAGGCACAGTAACTAACTTCATCTTCAGGTCTTCTCTCAGTCCACCTAAGAATTTACACACCCTCATGTCCTTTGAATTCCTAATGTCACATAGTACAAAAAGTTTCTCCCATTCTTGGATATATGGTGCTACTGATTTGTTGCCTTGGCTAAGTGTATTCCATTGCATGGACAACTGCTGGGTGTAATTACTAGGTACATACTTCCTCCTGAGGATTTTTCTTAATTTTTCCCAAGAGTTGATCGCCCTCCCTAACTCTCTGTCTCTGGATTCCCTCCAACCAGGTGGTAGCTAGCTTAGTTAGCTTCACTTTAGCCACTTTGAATTTATGATCTTCTGGGGTGTCTCTATACTCAAAATAGTTTTCAACACTAGCCTCCTAATCCAAATATTCTTCAGGGCTCAAAGACTGTCCAGTGAACTCCCCTATATCCACCCTTAAATTTCCTTCCTCATGGGTCCTATGTTGTGGGGCTATATCCTGGTTGGTGAGTCCTAGAGTCTCCAGTCTATGGTTCAAAGCTTCTAAAGTTTCTTCAATTAACAATCTCCTGTCCTCAGCATTCATGATGGATGTTAGGCACAATAATCTTTGGTTAAACAAATGCACAAAAATTTTCAAATGTAAAGCAAGTAAATGTTACTTCACACATTTTTATCTCAGAAGGTTAAACACAAAAACACCAATAAACTTCTTATATGCACAGATCAGTCAATTTCTTGAAATTTCAATAAGCTGTATTTTTTTTTTGTGATTTGATAAGCAGGTATGGCTTTATTGAGTAAACAAAATCAGTGTGCAAATAAAAGACAATGAAATGTTAATGCAGCCCTTAGTTCACGTAATCTATATGCACGGGAATATAGAGTATACTACCAATTCTGCAGGGTGATGGAAACAACTGCACCAATTTTTGATCACACAATGAAACCCAAAAATTATTTCAAGATTATAAAGTTTAGAGGCAGACCTGTCTTGCTGCAAAAGGAATTGGCAAAATTCTACCCCTACACAAAGTTATGACAGAAATTCTCACCAGACAGAATGAAGGATCAGTTTCTTGAATGAATGATGATGTTCTTGATTTTCCAGCCACTGCAACCTGTGGCTCTGATACCAAGTTGATGTAAATTCCCAAGGTGAATCTTCAGTGCAGGCCAATGAAGGTAGCCAGCCCTTGCTCCTTCTTCCTTTGACCAGAAAACACACCCAAATGCACTCTAATGACACGACAAACAAACTATGAAGAACAATGTTTCTGGACTGATTTTTGATTTGAAAGGCTTGAGTCTTGAACACTCAAGGCCAATCAATCCCCTAGCACCACTAAGGACTACTCTTAGTTGAATTAGGAGAGGATCTTGTACTACTCAAGATCGTTGAGTGTTCATACACACCCACAAGAGACAAAGGATGAAAATCCAATGAATGCTTCTTTTATTCAAAAACTGAAATCTGTCTTTTACAATACATAAGCCTTCTATTTATAGGCTTTAAAGGTAGGAGGAAAATACAAACATAAGCCAAGAACCTAACTACTTTATTAACGGTCATTTATGACATGTGCTAAACACGTGCTCATTAAAAACTAACAAAGCAGAACACTAAAATGCCTTCTGACTTCCTTTTCATAATCTGTCAGACAGGTGACCTTCCCCTTGACTTCTAGGGCCTTTGTAGAGGTTGACTTTGCTGTGTGAGTGCCTTAAGGGAAGGATTGAAGTGCAAGGATTCCAATTCTACCCGTAGTGGCCCATCAAGTTTGACCATCTGTTCAGGCCAAACCTTCCTAGGTCTGCTGGTCACCATACTCGTCTGTTTTGTTCTGTTCTGTTCTGAAGTATCTGCTGACTGGAGGACCTTCACCCCTGGTTCCTGAGGTGTCTCTATGATGCAAAACCTTGTCCTTGGGTCAAAGAATGATGATTCCAGTCCCAAGATTCCATTTTCTGCTTTCCTAGGTTTTGAAGCTTTCTTGGTTGGTTTGGGCAAGAGCAGCAAGGTCAGCTGGTTGCTGGTTTCTGTCAGATTCTGCTGTGCTGGTCCTTTGACCTTTAATGCTTTATTGCTAGGTTCATGCAGCCTTTTGGTGATTATCCAAGGTGGTTCATCAGGGTTTGATGGCCTTGCACCCATATTTGGTGCACAATGACACTGAACAAAGAACGAGGATCAAGGTTTAATGAACAATGAACAATGAATGATGAGCAATGAACATGTATCAATGATCAATGAACGGTGATGATGAACAATGAACAAGGATCAATGATCAATGAACAAAGAATGATGTACAATGAACAATAAGTGATGAATAAGGAACAAGGATTAACGATCAATGATCTAAGAACGATTAACAATGAATAATGAATAGGGATCCATGATCAATGAATATTGAATGATGAACACTGAACAAGGATCATTGATTAATCAAAATTTAACGGTAAACAAAGAACAATGAACAATGAACAATAAACGATGAACAATGAGCACTGAATTATAAATAATGAACAATGAGCAAAGGATGAACAAGGATCAATGAACAATGAACGATGAACAATAAACAAGGATCATTGATCCATGAACGATTAACAATGAACAATGAATGATGAACAATGAATAAGGATCAATGATCCAAGAACGATTAACAATGAACAATGAATAAACAATTAACAATGTAAATGGATTAATTAACAATGAACAACGAACAGTGAATAATGAGCAATGAATAAGGATCAATGAACAATGAACGATGAACAATGAACGATGAGTAATGAAAGAGGATCAACGTTAATGAAAAGTGAACGATTAACAATGAGTGATTAAGGATGATCAATGAACAAGGATCAATGATCAATGATCGATGATCAATAAAAGTGAATAATGCACAATGAGCGATTAATAATGAAAATAGGATCAATAATCAATGAATAATGAAGATGAACAATAAACGATGATCAATGATTAATGATTGATGATCAATGAATGATGAGCAATGAACAAACATCAATGATCAATGAACGATGAATGGTGAACAATGAATAAGGATCAATGATCAATGAACAAAGAATGATGAACAATGAACAATGAGTGATGAACAAGGAACAAGGATTCATGATCAATTATCTATATGAATGATGAACAATGAATGATGAATAAGGATCCATGATCAATGAATATTGAACGATGAACAATGAATAAGGATCATTGATTAATCAAAACTGAACGGTGAACAATGAACAATGAGCAATAGATGAACAAGGATCAATAAACAATGAACCATAAACAGCAAATGATGAGTAATGAGCAACGATTACTTATCAATGAATAAGGAATGATGAAAAAGGATCAATGATTTATGAAAATTGAATGATAAACAATAAACAAGGATGAAAATCAATGAAAAAGGAACGATTAACAACGAGGAATTAATGTTGACTTATGAACAAGGATCAATGATGAATGATCATAGATCAATAAAAATGAATGATGAACAATGAGCGATTATTGTTGAAATAAGGAACAATGATCCATGATCAATGAACAATGACGATGAACAATGAACGAGGATCAATGATTAATGAACGATGAACAATGAATGATGACCAATGAACAAGGATCAATGATCAATGAACGATGAATGATGAACAATGAACAAGGATCAATGATCAATGAAAAAAGATTGATGAACAATGAACAATGAGTGATGAACAAGGAACAAGGATTAATTATCAATGATCCATGAATGATGAACAATGAATGATTAATAAGGATTCATGATCAATGCATATTGAACGATGAACAATGAACAAGGATCATTGATTATGAAAAATTGAACGGTGAATAAAGAACAATGATAATGAATTATAAATAATGAACAATGAGCATTGGATATACAAGGATCAATGAACAATGAACGATGAACAGTAAATTATGAGTAACGAGCAAGAATTAATTATCAATGAACAATAAATGATGAACAATGCACGATGAACAATGAATGATGAACAAGGATCAATGATCTTTTTAAATTGAACGATGAACAATGAACAAGGATCAAATATCGATGAACAATGAACGATTAACAATGAACAATGAATAAACAACAATGTATACGGATCAATTAACAATGAACAATGAACAGTGAATAATGAGCAATGAACTAGGATCAATGAACAATGAACGATGAGTAATGAAAAAGGATCAATGTCAATGAAAAAGAAACGATTAACAATGAGCGATTAATGATGAATAATGAACAAGGATCAATGATCAATGATCGTAGATCAATAAAAATGAATGATGAACAATGAGCGATTAATGATGAAACAAGGAACAATGATCAATGAACAATGACGATGAACAATGCATGAGGATCAAAGATTAATGAACGATGAACAATGAATGATGAGCAATGAACAAGGATCAATGATCAATGAACGATGAATGATGAACAATGAACAAGGATCAATGATCAATGAACAAAGAATGATGAACAATGAACAATGAGTGATGAACAAGGAAGAAGGATTAATTATCAAGGATCTATGAATGATGAACAAGGAACAAGGAATAATTATCAATGATCTATGTGTTGGCCCATTTGAGTTTTGATGATGACTTAACAATTATAAACAAACAAAATGCTTTAGAGATTGTTTTGTAGGTTATATATCCGATTGTCAAAATCGGCAATGGTACCTAAGAAGGTTGTGGAAGAGCATTGCATGTCAAAGTCAAACGATTGAGTTACATAGTCCAGTTTCAAGATTGATAAAACTGAAGTCAGACTAGATGGAGACAACACAGTGTTCCTAACACAATGAGTTAGAGAACTTAGTCAACGAAGAGTAGGGAAATAAATTTTATTTGTATTTTTCTTTTAGTTGGCTTGTACGGGTGAAAATAAGACTTGCACAAGGGTTTTATTTGGCTAAAAATGACAACCTATTTTAACTGAGTCAACTAAAATATGTTAAATCTTATTTAATCTCCATAAAAATAGGGTTTACTAAAAATAGCCTAAGAGTTTCCTAAAGCTAACCGATAGTTTTGGAATAACTTCCAAAAACGTGTGCCCATTATCCCACATCCTTAGATCATGGGATTAAGGCTAGATTCTAAATCTTATTAGTATATAAAGGTATTTTTGTAACTGAAACAATACACTTGTCGAGTGCCCCCATTCAAGATTCAAGTGAGATCAAATCAAGAAAAGGAAAAAGATAAGTTGTTCTTAATTGCCAATTAAATCAATCAATTTTTCCTTGTGCATTTCGTAATTTTCATCCAATTTTAGAGAATTATTTTGTACGGGTTTTGTGAGTGTGTAATTTAGACTTGGGGAAGTCTAAGGGGAATTGTGAAAAGTTCTTGTAAAGGGAGAAAAAGAAACGAGAAGGAGAAACGAGAAAGAGAAGAGGAGAATTAGGCCTAGTAGAGAAGAGAAGAAAAAGTTTTATGTAATTGAGTTGTAAATTACTTAAAACTTAATAAGAGAAGTTGAAATCCGAAGTGGTCGTGGCTTTCTTTCTTTTAAGGCCAAGAAAGTTTCCATGTTAAATTCTTGTGCTCTTTTTAAGTTTCTTTAATTTGCTTTGAGTATTTTATTAGATTGAAATTCCGCAAAAAACAGGGCATAAATACTGTTTAAGGCAACACAACAGTTCACCCCCCCTCTTGTTGCGTTCATATTCTCTAAGTGTTTCTACAATTGGTATCAGAGCCCTGTTCCTCATTTGATCAGGAAACCCTGAGAGCAGTATCTTGGTGTATTAGAGATGTTAAGAATGAATGAACGTATGGAAGAAGGTTACTCTACTTAGAGACCGCCAATGTTCGATGGAAAATTTTACACATATTGGAAAAATAGGATGGAAATCTTTATCAAGGCTGAAAACTATCAAGTTTGGAGAGTCATTGAAGTTGGAGATTTTGAGTTAACCACTACCAACTCCAACAACGAGACTTTTCCCAAACCAATAACTAAATATGAGAAAGAAGATTTCCAGAAAATGCAGATGAATGCTCTTGCCATAAAACTGCTTCACTGTGGGTTGGGACCAAATGAACACAATCGAATTATGGGTTGCAAAACAGATAAACAGATTTGGGATCTGCTGGAGGTCACCCATGAAGGAACCGGTGAAGTAAAGCGTTCCAAGATTGACTTGCTCATGTCAAGATATGAAAGATTTGTTATGGAACCTAGAGAAAGTATTCAAGAAATGTTCAATAGGTTCACTAACATTACAAATGAACTTGTCTCTCTTGGAAGGCTTATTCCTTTAGATGAACAGGTAAGAAAAATCCTAAGAAGCCTACCTCAAGATGATCGCTGGAGAGCTAAGGTCACTGCCATACAAGAATCTAAAGATTTCACCAAATTCAATTTGGAAGAGTTGGCTGGTTCCCTGATGACTCACGAATTACATCTAGGAACATTGGACAGTTTCAGAAACAAAGGCTTGGCTCTGACAGCGAATGAACAAGAAGAGTCAGAATGTGATGAGAAAGAGGTAGCAATGTTGGTACGAAAATTCAAGAAGTTCTTCAGGAACAACAGATATAATAATTAAAGGAACAACAAAGAAAGAGGAACTGCAAATTCAAAAGCGAACTTTGAATGCCACATGTGTGGAAGTACTGATCATTTCATTAAAGAATGCCCTCAATGGAAGAACGAGAAGGGTAAAGGGAACTTCAACAAAACTGATTTTCGCAAAGCCATGATAGCTGCATGGGGAGAATCTGAAAGCGAAGCTGAAACCGAAGCCCCAATTGAAGAAGAAACAACCAATCTTTGTCTCATGGCTACACATGATGAGAAGTCCAAAGGAAAAGAGGTATTGTCTTCTAATTCATTTCCAAATTACCTATTCAAATTGGATAAACATGAATTGATTAAAATGATTTTGGAGACACAAAATAATCTAGAAAAACAAACTGCCATCTGTCTCCAAATAGAGAAAGACCTTAAGACTAGCAAAGACCAAATATCCTACCTAAATTCTTTTTTGATTTGCTTGATAAAAATGTGATGTTAAAGGAAGATATAGAGAAAGTAAAACAAGAAAATGTCATGTTAAATATCGAACTAAATCAATATAAATTGTTAGGATTAGAACTAAAAACCGAGTCCATTCAAGAGATTAAAAACGATTTTAACAAGATGAAGCTAGACCTATAATCCACCAAAAATGAAAATGAAAAACTTAAGCTTGAATTAAATTCAAAAGGAAAAGGGAAAATCAAAGAGGTTCCCAAATGGATTATTGACGCTAAAACCAAAGGAACTGAAGGTTTAGGATATAATAAGTATAACAAAAAGAAGAAGGTCTATGTTGATCTCCCAAGTAGTAAGATTTGTTCCTTTTGTGGCAAAACGGGGCATCTGAAACATCAAAGTTTAAAAAAGGAACAGCATAACAAAACGAACCAAATATATGTCGATAGAGTTTGGATTAAGAAATATGATTCATGTATAATCGACATGGAACCCAAGGATGGCAAGGTTCCACCCTTTAACAATTAAGTTCGTTTTGCAGGTTCTAGTGAGGGGGAACAGCTCATGGTATCTCGACAGTGGCTGTTCCAAGCACATGACAGGCGACAGATCAAAGTTTCTCTCACTAGAAGCCTATGATGGAGGAACTGTGACCTTTGGCGACAATATGAAAGGAGAAATCATTGCAAAAGGAAAAATAAGAAGGTCAAGTTCCCATGCAATAGACAATGTATTTTTAGTCGAGAATTTAAAACACAACCTATTAAGTATCTCTCAATTTTGCGACAAAGGTAACTCTGTAAACTTTACTTCTGAAAAGTGCATCATTTCTAGGAACGACACAGGAGACATCATACTGGAATGAATCAGAAAAGGGAACACCTATGTTGTGGACCTGCACACTGTTCCTAAAACCAGTCTAACGTGTCTTAGTGTTTTAGAAGATGACCCTCTCCTTTGGCATAAACGTCTAGGTCATGCTAGTTTCTCACTGCTTAATTCATTAAGAACTAAAGACCTAGTTGGAGGATTACCGTCCTCAAATTTCAAAAGAATGAAGTATGTGATCCTTGTGCTAAAGGAAAACATGTAAGGTCGTCTTTCAAACCTAAAAATATTGTGACAACCTCAAAGCCACTTGAATTAATTCATATGGATTTTTGTGGACCAATGAGAATCCAAAGTCGCAGTGGAAAGCGATATGTATTTGTTATAGTTGATGATTACAGTAGATATACATGGACATTGTTTTTGTCTAGCAAAGATGAGGCCTTTGATGAATTTATTGCATTGTCCAATAAAATTCAATAATCAAGTAACAGTCAACTTCTCCACATAAGATCGGATCATGGTAAGGAATTTGAAAATTCAAGGTTTATGGATTATTGCAACGAGCATGGTTTAAGTCACAATTTCTCCGCACCAAGGACACCTCAACAAAATGGTGTGGTGGAACGTAAAAATAGAACCTTAGAGGAAATGGCTAGAACCATGTTAATAGCTAGTGGTCTCCCTAGGAATTTTTGGGCCGAAGCCGTTAATACAGCATGCTATATTGTAAATCATGTTTTAATTAGACCAATCACTTCTAAAACCCCCTACGAACTGTTTAAAGGAATTAAACCTAATATTTCATATTTTCGAGTATTTGGATGTCGATGTTTTGTGCATGTAAATGGAAAAAGAAATATAGGTAAATTTGATGAAAGAAGTGATGAAGCAGTATTTCTTGGCTATTCATCTCACAGTAAAGCTTATAGAGTCTACAATAAGAAAACTATGTGTGTTGAAGTGTCTGTTCACATTATCTTTGATGAAACTAATTTTATGACAAGTGAACAAGAAACAGGTGATTTTAAGATAGGTCTTGCTAACCTGGAAGATGATGAAAACATACATAAGGAGCAAGAACAAGAAGAACAACAGCAGGTTCAAAATACTGAACCAAATCAAGAACAGGAACAACAGGCAAATCAGGAACAGCCTGACGTTCCTATTCCAGATATTATTAGAGAAGTACAAGATGAAAGAAATGAAGCAGAGCCAAATCAGAATCAAGTCAGTGAGTCTGCTCCCACATCTTTCTCCATAAGAGACTTTGTCCCAAAACCGTGAAAACATCAAAATTCACATCCACTAGACTTGATTCTAAGCGATATGGGCAAAGGCATACAAACAAGGTCCCAAATGAGAAACTTCTGTGCACACTTTGCATTTCTCTCAACATTGGAACCCAAGAATCATGAAGAAGCCCTACAAGATTCAGATTGGGTAGTTGCAATGCAAGATGAACTAAATGAGTTTGAAAGAAATAAAGTATGGCACATGGAACCAAAACTCAAGAATAAAAAGATATTTGGATTAAAATGGGTATTTAGAAACAAGCTCGACGAGCATGGCACAATAGTAAGAAACAAAGCAAGGATAGTGGTTAAAGGGTACAATCAACAGGAAGGTATTGACTAAACAGAAACTTTTGCTCCAGTAGCGAGGTTAGAAGCTAATAGAATTCTTATTTCATTTGCTGCTTTTATGAATTTTAAATTATATCAAATGGATGTGCATTTTTAAATGGTTTTCTAGAAGAATAAGAAGTCTTTGTGGAACAGCCACCTAGCTTTGAAAACCCAATTTCTCCGGATCACGTCTACAAGCTTGATAAAGCTCTTTATGGGCTAAAACAAGCTCCTAGGCAATGGTACGAGAGATTATCTAAATTTTTGATTGAAAACAAGTTCATAAGGGTTAAAATTGACAAGACCTTATTCTTCAAGAATAAAGGTTCAGATATTTTAGTCGTTCAAATATATGTTGATGATATTATTTTTGGAGCCACTAATGAATCGTTATGTAAAGAATTTGCTGACCTAATGAGTGCTAAATTTGAAATGAGTATGATGGGTGAATTAAATTTCTTCCTTGGTTTGCAAATTAAACAAACTGCTAACGGTATCTTTATTCATCAACAAAAATATATAAAAGAACTACTAAAGAAATATGGACTAGATAATGCTAAACCTCCTAACAAACCACACACCATACGACCACTAACATTAGATTAGATGAAGAATCTAATGGTACAAATGTTGACCAAACTATGTATAGAGGCATGATAGGATCTCTACTATATCTCACTCCTAGTAGACCCGATATTTCGTTTAGTGTTGGTTTGTGTGCTAGATTTCAATCAAATCCTAAAGAATCACACCATACGGCAGTAAAAAGAATTCTAAGGTATTTAAAGGGAACAGATGACTTATCCCTATTTTATCCGAAAAGTGATGTCTATGACTTGAAAGGGTATACTGATGCAGATTATGCAGGAGATCTTGTGAATCGAAAGAGTACATCAGGAATGGTATAGTTTCTTGGCTCTTGCTTGGTATCATGGTGTTCCAAAAACAAAACACAGTAGCTTTATCCACTACAGAAGCAGAATATGTGGCAGCAGCAGCTTGCTGTTCCCAAATGCTACGGATAAAACAACAGCTAAGAGATTTTGGTATTAAATTTGAATGTGTTCCTATTTATTGTGATAATACAAGTGCCATTTGCATATCTAAAGATCCAGTGCATCATTCTTGAGTTAAACATATTCATATAAGACATCACTTTCTTAAGGATAATGTTGAGAATAAACATATTATTGTTAAACACGTCAATACTAGTGAACACGTTGCAGATATAATGACTAAAGTTTAATGCTAGAATTCCTCCTCTAAGCAACGTGATAATTGGAAGGGTTAGATAAACCACAATAACCAAGATTGAAAGTTCAATCATTGCGAGATTTAGGTACGCAACTATCTAAGTATGTGCCATGAATATTGTCTTTATTGCATGTCTAACTGAATAGACCATGTAGCATAATTTATTTTATCTTATCTTATTATTATTATCTCCATATTATAAAATGAAAAATTTATTATATATTTTTTATTATTATTCCACATAAATTCCAGCATTTTATTTTATTTATTTTCGATGAGTCAACTTAATTTAAAGTGGAAGACGGATCATTGGGGTGTTTCGAAAATCAGTTCACCGAACCTACCCTTAAAAACTACTCGTTACACCACTCATCTCACATGCAAAACCGTCATTTGGAAGTTGTACAAACCCTTCATAAATCGTCCTTTTATCCCTTTAAAACCCACTCACTCACGTGCCATCCATCCCACTCTCCATAATTACCAAAGTACAACTCTTCTTAATCCCCTAAAACCGTCCAAAAAACTCTATCCTCTCTCCTCTAAAAACCTTCATCTTCATCCTCTCCAAAACCATGAAATCGCCCAAATCATCATCAACAAACAAGGGAAAAAGCCCCAAATTCGTCCAACCCAAACCCTTACAAGTAATCCATCCTTCGCCCAGTGAAATACCACAGTCATCCTCACAAAAATGCCAAAGATCAACCACTCCTAAAGCCATGCAAGAAGGCACAAAAAGAACTCAATCAAAAGGGGCTTCATCATCCAGACCATTAAAAAGGGCCAAGCAAGTGGACCCTAACAGTGCAGAAGAAGTTGCTAAAGAAATGTCTGTAGGCTTTGGACTAGACAAATACTGGTATGACTCTAACTCTTTTCCTCAATTGCATGCGATTCTGAGTAATCAAGGCTGGGAGGTTCCTATGTATGACTTATCTTGCAATTCAATTTATCCACATTTGATGCGAGAGGTCATTAACAATTTTTCGATTGACAATGGTGTTTGTTCGAGTACTGTGAAGGAAATTAAGATAGAATTTAACAGTCTTATGCTGGGAGAATGGTTTGGGGTACCTGATGTGGGATTCGACACTTATTATGTTGGTTCTAAAATAGTTTTTTCAGGCATCAATGAAAAAACAGTGTTAAAATTTTTAGGGATAAATGATAAAAAGCGGTTCAGTCACAACTCACTGTCTCCACTCCACAAATTGCTGTATAACATTGCTAGGAGGTTTATCTTACTACGTAGGTCAAAACGTAGTGAGGTAAATTTAAGAGATGCGACTTTGATTTACTGCTTAGCCAATCACATAAAGATTAATTTTCCGTCGTTGATGATATCACATTTGGCCGATTGCATTGAGAAGAAAACTATGGTGCTAAGTGTCTTAACAACTTGTTAACCCATATCTTTAAAAAGTTTGGTGTGCCTCTTGAAGGCCTAGAATTCCCAATGAGTGCTAGTAATAAAATAGGTGCTAAGTGTCTTAACAACTTGCATCTTAAATTAAATGACAACGGGATTCTAGAGGATGTAGTAGAAGATGTTGAGTATGTAAACTCCGGTAAGGAACAGGAGGAAGAAGGAAAGGAAATAGATGGGGAGGATTTGGAAGAAGAGAATCAAGAGACTGTTCCTACTGCCACTACTGAGGCAGAGATAGAGAAGGAACAGGGGGAAGCAACAAGTGAGGGGGAACATGCTGAGGAAGAGGAAAACGCAGAACTGGAGGAAGTAGAATCTAGTTCAGAAGACAATGAAATGAATGTGCCTAACAAGGAAAAACCTGTGCTCACACCAAGGAAGAGCAGCAGGTTGGCGTCTAAGCGTTCTTCGTGCTTGAATGATGACATTACCTCTCAGAACCCTTTATCACCAAAGCCAAACACACCTACACCATCCCATATTCCATCACCACCACCATCACCTATTCCCACTTCACCACCACCATACTTCACTGGATTTGATGATGACCAATCTGTTGTCCCTTCTCCTATTACCCTTGATCTGTTGCTCACCAAATTTGTTGATTTTCAGTCTCAGTTACATGCTTTTCTGGATGAGGTTCGTGTTTCACTTGCATCCATCACTGACCAGCTTACTCAGATGGAGTACCGTCTTGGTGCTAAACTGGACACGGTGGAAGTGCAAACCGAATTCATAGATGAAGAGACTGCGCCTTGATCCCTACGTCTGCTTATTAAATCATTTTATGTAATATTTGACTTTGTTGGCCTCATCAACTATTTCTCCAAACAATTTACCATCTTATTTTTAGTACTGCGCTGGGGTACGCCAACTTGTATAATTAACAATTATACTACTACTTTATCCTTATGCATATGTAGTTTATGGTCTATGATGTTGGTGCTTGCATTTCTTGATTAATGTTTAGGTATTTGCTTTATGGTTTGCTGCTTACTTTCTTAATTTTTCTAACGCTTGCCTTAGTGCTGTGGTTTGGTAAAACCCCTACTTTTTGATTTATGTCAAAAGGGGGAAGAAAAGGCAACAAACTTAACTGAAACTTGTGAATGCTTAAACTCTTAACTTAGTCTTTGTTTGTTCTAATCAAATTAACTTGCTATATAGAATTGCTTATAGGATCATGTTTAGATATTTGGTAGTGCTTATGATAATTGTTTAATTGTTTAAGGTATTAATACTTTAAGTACTTTCTCTAATTATTTGGTTATTTGGGTTATGCTTATCACTTATGATTATTACTTATGTTTCGTTTATATCCTTTCAACTTCACTTTAGTAGAGTTACTTAAGTTGATGTGTTTATTATTTTTATTCTTGTTATATTTAATTCTAAAAACTCAAGTCATGTTTAATCACATGATTTAGTTTGCTAAATATGTTTAGACTTGCTTTAATCTCTAGCATGTTCTAGATTTTGTTTTACCCTATGTTTCTTAATTAAGTTTGTTTATAAATTTTTCCATCATCAAAAAGGGAGAATTTGTTGGCCCATTTGAGTTTTGATGATGACTTAACAATTATAAACAAATAAAATGCTTTAGAGATTGTTTTGTAGGTCATATATCCGATTGTCATAATCGTCGATGGTTCCTAAGAAGGTTGTGGAAGAACATTTATTTTCTCTATCAAGGAATTAGCCTCGTTTTATTTTACTTATTGGTAACTTTGATGATCATGGTGTATTTATGCTTTTGTTATGATTTTTGAAAAAAAAATATGTCTTATTCTCTCAATTGTAATATTCTAAACTTGTGTTTTAAACAATTTTAAATTTCAATGAATTTTAACAATTTGGAATTTAAGACTTTCAAATTATTTATTGTAAACATCATTATTAGTGTGAATTATATATCGGGACCGTTGCGACTGTTACAAATGGTATCAGAGCATGGTTGGCTTTAGTGAATGCGCAGATCTCCATATTCGAGCGTTAAAGATTCATAGTTTATAAATTAGGTTGAAAAAGAGTTATGATTATTAGTTTGAAAAGAATCAACAAAAAGATAATTTTAGAATGTTTTGGTTTGATTGATTGATTATGGATATTATTAGATTTATATCTCAATGGTTGAGCACTTACGGATTTTTGAGGATTTTCAGTTTACTTGAAAGTGGGTTGTTGAGAATTATTGTGATAAGGATTTGTGGAATATAAAGCTATAATACTCATTACTTGAAGGTGATAAATTGTGGATATTTGTAGAGTTTGACCTTGGTGATTTTATGTCATGACTAGGGAGAATGCTTGATTTGGGAGATTAATAGATTATATAAGGTGTGAAGAAGTTAGGAGAAATACATCAAGTTTTGATTGGTGAACGAATGGGTTACCTCACACAAGAAAATAGAATTATTATATGATGCTTTTGATGAAAAAAAATCGGCAATACAAATCAAGTACCTTCTGATTAAATTTGAGGAATTAAATAGATGAATTAAGGAGTTATTAATTAACATGGTGAATTCATATTATTATTAGTGAACAAAGTTTCTCTCAAGAGATATGGATGAATATCAAACGACTTTGAGTGAGTTTGAATGAGTTTGTGTGCTTATCAGAAATAAGGAAAATGAATTAATGAAAAGCTTATTAGTATTGATTGGAATCAATGAAATGATTACAAGGGCTTATGGTAGTAAGAAAAAATTTCTGATAAAGGGAGTTATATTGCGATGAAGTTTGCCACGTAATATTGATGATTAATTATAAATGTTTTGTTAAATTGAAGTTTAATTATCTTAAAGTTGGGGACATGTATTGAATGATTGAGTTCTAAATAAAAATGTTGTTCCATAAATGTCTTTAGGAAGAGATAGTTGAATGAACTTGGTATGCTTAACAGTACACCAATTTTGTGTTGAGGACAAAAGAAAGAGGCAAATATGAAATTTTACGAAGTGAGCAACTCGAATCAAAGGAATCTAGGATGCAACTACTAGAGGGTGAGAAAATCGATTTGGGATGATGATCACTTACCATGTAATGAAATTGAGGACTTCAACTTAGATTTAAGAGTTGATTTAACCATAAGTTTTCCAATAATCCTTTTAAAGAAAATCTTTATCAACTTAATGAAAATCTTTTTCTGTTTTTGAACCAATAATTTGCCCTATTGAGAAATTTTACCCTTGATACTAAAAATCAAGTTAGAGTGAATACCTGACCAATCTTTACTCTAATCTTTGAAACTAGAAATCAAGTATAGTAGAATTTTCAAGATAGTGGCATATTGTGGGGCTTAACCAGTAATTTAATAAGCGATAATTTTTCTTTTATTTTTTGATTTTTATTTTTTACTGACATTTAATTATTGTTTTCTCTAAAGTTGTATAATTTGTTTAACACAAAATCTTTCTATTTTTTTGAGGACGAAACTTCTTAATTTGGACAACTCGATATTTCTTTTTTGTTCTAAACAAGGTTTCATAATTCTCGTTTTAATAAAATTATTTTATTCTTCTCTTTAATTCGTTAAAAGAGTATTTAATTTAAGTAATGACAAAAACTTCAATAAATTAATATTTAACAACAAATTTCAAGTTAAATTGAATAACCAACTAAGAGTAGTACTTCATCAACGGAGTAATAAGGCTATATCTTAATAATAATAGTAAAAGTTGAGATGATTGCAATTGTACTATTGAATATTCGCTATGTGCTAGAATTTGCAATTAAACATAAAAAGTTATGTACAAAGATTTTATTTTAGAGAACATTATCTCATGATTGATGGTTTGTTTGAATGAAATACTTATATGTTAGGATTTGAGATGACTAGAATGTTCAGTCTAAACCTAACATATTTATGATAAAAAGAGTCATTACTTAAGTGGTGAAGTTTAAAAATAATTATACAAATTCTAAGGAAGAATAAGAGTTGTGAACAAAAAGTATAAGTTATAATTTTTGTACATATATAAAGGAATAAGTCAAAGTCAAAATGGAGTGAGAATGTAATTGATTTCTTGGTTGAATCAAGTCTGGCATTGAAATTTCGAGGACGAAATTGTCTTAAGGGGGGAAGAATGTAATAGCCCTATTTTAAAGCCTCTTTTAATCTTAACTTAAATAGTCTTGAGTAGTGATTTGTGCTAGTAGCTTATCTAATTATTTATCCTTAAGTGCCAACAATGATGAGAGTTTAATTCATAAATTTTTAAGTTGAATAAACTATTATCACTGTTGGCGAAATAATCCCAACTATTGATTATTTTTTAATAATCCCAACTATTGATAACGTTTGCTGAAAACAGTCCCATTTGTTTTGAAACCGGCTGTAGCAGGTCAAATTGAAAGCAACTGGTAATGAATGAATATGAACAATGAATTTTTTGAAAAAAAAAGCTAAAAAAGTTACATAAATTAACCTGATACAGCCGGTTTCAAAACAAATGGGACTGTTTTCACCAAACGTTATCAATAGTTGAGATTATTAAAAAATAATCAATAGTTGGGATTATTTCTGGCCAACGGGTGATAGTTGGGATTATTCTTGGCAAATTTTCCTTTGTTAAATGTTATTATTATACTAAAGTAAAGATTTTCAATGTACTTAGTTTTATGAAAGTTTATTTGATTTACTAAAACATTAATTTACTTCTAAACATGGTTGATTTGATAAACATATTAATTTGGTTTCTTATGATAACACTTTATAGCATTTGCAAATAATTCCCTAAACCATGTTAACAAAAGCTTATTTTAAGTGATTTAATAAAAGTAGTTATATTTGAATATAAAGAAAATATATTTATCTAATTACAATATATTATGAAAAAAAATATTTTTGTAATGATATTATAGTTATTTGGTATTTAAAAACAAGTTTTGGTCATGGATTTATATTGTTTTCAAACAAAAGCATACTATTTCGTAAAAGCAAGTATTTCAGAAATTTTTCAAAACTAGTATCTTACTTCTAAAATCATTTAAAAATAGTAAATGAGTGTATTTTGACCCCATCTTTTACTTTATCCTCCACATGCATGTTATTGAAGATACCAAACCATTGGTATAATTAAAGAAAATAGTGTAACTTTGTGCAAAGGTCAGATTCAGTGACAGTTTTGCAGGGTCTGAAAGATACCCTAATTTACCTAGGCTATACCCTTTGTAATTGAGTACTACCACTTGGAACGTTTTCCTAACACTATAAGCTTTCTATAGGTACCTTACACGCCCTTATATCCCTCTAGAAATGAGAGATTCATCCTCATCTTTCTACCACTTCATCACGACAGTTTCAGGCAGCTTATATGCCTTCAACAAATCATCCTTTATATCCCAAATTCTCTTACTAAGTGCCTTATATATTTATACCATTATATTGTAGACATCATAATCTTTCCATTGATACCTCACACGCACATATATAAGCTATATAAGCCCCTCATCTTCAAGCAAACATTCACAACTTGTTCTTTTTTTGGTCAGCTTTATACATGAATACAATTTGAAGTGTTTACCCATATTCCTCTTCATGCATGCATAAAGAAACCTTATGGTGGTGTTGTACGTACAATTCCTCACATTTTAGATGCAAGAATTGCATCAATTGGAGCATGAAAGGTTATGTTTTGCCCTCAAACATTTTGGATAGCTAAGAGTAAGCAAATTTCAAACACTTTCTGTTTTGTGGATTTTCGACCATCTTCTTCTCATTTTATTACTATGGTTTGTTCTTAAGAAATATGGGTCTTGGAGTTGTGAGCACTTAGAAACTTAAATCATTGGATTTGGAGTTCGGAGCTAGAGGTTATGAGCATTATAGTAAGACATGCCGAAAAGGGACTTATAATGATAAGGGATTTCAATTTTAAGTTGAATATTGATTTTATAATTGGAGTTAGAGATGAGAATTATCATTAAGCCAAAATAATCAACATTTGTAAGACTCTAGTATTATTATTTTGGGAGCTTGGATTATTTTCTTGCAACCTTGAAGATTATTCTTGGAGATTATCTTCTCTTATATTGGAGGTCTTATTTCTTATTATATTGCAACATTGGTAGCTCATGGTACACACTTCTTAACCATCTTACTATGTGACATTTATATTATATTTATTTGAGTATGTGAAAGATATGACAATATGTTAGATTGATTAAAGTTTACCTTGCATATTCACTTAAAGTAAGAATAACACATTTTTGTGTTCAAAGTAAAAATAAGGTGTTTATTATAAGTTGAAGTATATGGATGTTATAAGTTGAAAATTTATAATATTTTATATATTAATGTTAGAAATGTTATTCATATGTTTATATTATAAATTTTCAAGTATTGCGATTATTACCCGAAATCGGTATTAAATTAAAGTCACAAAAGAAAACATATAAATCTGAAAATTTCTCATTTATATGATATTAATGATGGATGTATGTTTATTATGAGTATTTTCAATTTAATGTTCACGCATGTAAATTTTATGAAATTCTATTATGTAAAAATGCGTAAAAATGGTGTTTTGTGATGTTTTTGTGGAGTTCTTGTTGTGAATAAATTTTGTGTAAGCTTAGTATCTTTATGAATTTATATGAACTCCAAAGTAGAAAAATTTTTAAATAATCATTTATGTTTAATTCCTTGAAGTTATTTCATTAAAATGGTTATAATTTATTGAATTTTAAGTAATAAAATATGTTCTAATATATATTAGGGGGTTAAATATAATATTAATGGATAAAACAATTTATAAAATCATATTATTATGTTTCCTACAAGTTTGGACCAGAATATAATCTTTTGGTATTTATCTATGAATTTTTATTAAGTGTTTTACTACTTACCGATAAAACGTGGAATGCTAAAATATGAAATAATTACTAAATGAAGTTATTTAGAGCTATAAATTTTATGAGACTCTTGTATGGGCAGTAGGTTTGAAATATGATTATTAGATAATTTTATATGATCATCTATGGACCCTTGTGAATTTTAAATAAAACGGTAAATTCAAAAATTATAAAATATATAATAAATACTAAATGGACTATTTTGGACTTGAAATTTTTATGAGACTCTCCCATATACATTAGGATCACATGAGGACCCTTGGACAAATTCTTCGTGGATATTTGAGGACATGAATAATTTTATGTCGGTTTATCGGTAAATTGGTCAAACAATTTAGTTACAATTTATAGGTTCGTTTTTCTTGAACTTTTTGGTCTAAAACTCACTTCATATAACTTCTGGACTTCTAATATAGTTTTATAATATTTTAATTGGTTATTATAAGTTTTTAATTAATTTACTTGTTTAATCGGTGGAAATTCCTTCATAAATATTATGAAATGTTTTTCTTTTGTTTAATACGTTTGTATAGTCTTGTAGAGAATTTATATAGCCTTTGAACCCTTGTTATAATTGATGAAATTTTATTTATTGATAATCTCTTAATTATTGAATTATCAGATATGTTTACTTTTCCTTAAGAGAATGTCTTGGGGTTTGACTAGAGTAGGGTCGACTTATAGCAATGTAAAATAAATAATATGGAGTCTTGTTTGAACTTATGTGTACTTGAATGAATGACTCTGATAGTAAGGAAATGTCGAACCACGGACCGGCGTGTAATCCGGCGCCCGTGTTTCCCGGCACGTAGAAATGCGGGGTAAGACAGGGGGACCGAGAGAGTCCCATCCTGTAGAAGCTCGAGCATAAAGATTGGTGGAGCGACGGCTCCCATCACAGTTAGAGTTTGGAATATGTTCCTCCTCTAGCCAGACTCTTACATATATCAGAAAGTCATTATTATGTGTGTTGTGCGAATGTGATTTTGCAATCTAATTAATTAGATCCCTCAGATGAACCTTATAGTTACCAAGTGTAGGTGACTGTAGCAAAGATATTTATTTACATTCATGTGATGAATGTGAGAAATTGTTGAAAGTATTCGAGAGCTGAAAATGAAAAACGAGAACCGAGGAACTTAAAACCAAGTTCTGAAATGTACTTTGCATATCTTGTGAATATATTATGATTGTCATAGTATTGCATCGTTGAGAAGTTTGTACTTGGCGTTAGGCGCTGATTCCGATTCAAACGACTGTCATTCGTATCATGGATGGCAGTATGACAACGGCGCCATTTTGATAACGGGTTTTTAGCGCGTCGTTTAATGCTATGAACCTAAGTTATGCAAACACATTTATAAACACCCTAAATACAACTATAGCGAGTATAGAGGTAAGTTGGGGATCGAACCACAAGGAACAAGGGATGTTAGACTAAAGAGTTGGTGTGGGAAAGGTATATGGTGTGTAGGTTGAAGGATGGGTGAACTAAACTAATGATGAAAACAAACAATGAAAGCAAGCGGGCTTAGGCTAGGTCCACCCTAGGTAGGTCCATTGGAAATATAGATAGGCTAGGTCGAAGGAGATCAAACGAAGGTCAATCGAGACACTCTAGATGGCATGGGGAAGTTGATGACCTGTAGTCAATACGAACGACCCATAATCGCCCTATGTCTCACAAGGGAGTGGCAGGACAAGATATGCATCGAATATCAATCAATCAAACCAACATCAACCTCAATGATCTTCCTAAACATTAAACACAAGACCAAAGCCCTAAGGTTTCTCTAACCAAAACCCTAAAATCTACTCTAGCATGTGAAAAGTAAAAGCAAGAAGAAAGGAAGACATTAAAACTACTCTAGAAAGCATAAATGAAATGAAGAACATGAAAGCATTAAAAGAAAGCATAAAGAAATCAAAAGATATGAAAGCATTAAATCTACACTACAAAAGCAATAAATGAAAGCATTAAAGAAAGCATTAAAGATAGAAAAGCATTAAATGAAGAAAACTTACATAAATGAAAGAGCTAGAATGAAGAACAAAACATTAGAGAAAGCATAAACTAATCTAGGGCAAAAACTAAAGAGAAAGCAATAAATGTTGATGAACAAGAGTAGGAGGGTTACTCCCTCTCAAGTCATGGGCAAAACATTCAGAAAAGTGCCTTTATATAGGCTACAAAAGATGGAGGTAAAAACCCTAAAAGATCCTATGTGGCAAAGCTTCGAAGAGAAAACATTTCGCTGATTTTCCAGTCCATTCGCCCGAATACAAGTCCCATTCCCCCGAATGGTGCCCATTCGCCCGAATGGGTCACCCTCGGGGTTTCCAGAGAGTTTGCAGATCAAGTTGGTAAAATTTTAGAGCATTCGCCCGAATGCAAAACTACATTCGCCCGAATGGGCTGGCTCGACCGAATCCATTGCTCAATTCGCCCGAATCTTAGAGTGCTGAGCTAATTTGTTGGGCTTCTTAGTCCATTCGCCCGAAGGGCCCATACATTCGGTCGAATGTAGGGTCTGTTGGCCTATATTGCTTCTTTTCATCATCGAACAAACGTCGAACGGACTCCGGACTTTGCGAGGACTTGGGATATGACTTGAAATGCTCGGGAATGCCTCGAAACGCGTGTCTTATCTTCGATTCAAGTGCCCAAATCTCGTACGCAACGAAAACACCTTGAAAACTCCTCGAAAACACCTAAAAACACTTAAAAGCACATGGAGACAATATCGAGGTGAAATCATGCGTAAGATGTGTAAAAACCGATATAAAACGCGAGATATGACACTAGAAATGAGGAGATAAATGTGCTCTAAATCGAGCACATCACAGTATTTTGCAGGAATGTTTAGCTTCAAGCTACAATCCAGGACGCAACATTTATTTTCTCTATCAAGGAATTAGCCTCGTTTTATTTTACTTATTTGTAACTTTGATGATTATGGTGTATTTATGCTTTTATTATGATTTTAGAAAAAAAAATATGTCTTATTCTCTCAATTGTAATATTCTAAACTTGTGTTTTAAACGATTTTAAATTTCAATGAATTTTAATAATTTGGAATTTAAGACTTTCAAATTATTTATTGTAAACATCATTATTAGTGTGAATTATTTATCGGGACCGTTGCGACTGTTACAGGCATGCTCCGAGCTTGCCCCCATCATGAATATGGGGAGAACCATTTGAATACCTTCTTCTATGATGGGCTGACGATTCGACTAAAGCATTGCTAGACTCCGCGGTTGGTGGACAACTCTCAAAAATCCAATGTGACCGTATGAAGAAGTTGCCAATAATAGCACTTGGGGTAGTGCAAGGGGTAGTAGAGAAGAAAGGGGTATGATCGATGGTGCAAATCTCGATTCGATCGGTGCTAAGATTGAAGCAATCATGCACAAGAAATTGTCCAAGCTTCAGTTGGCCCAAGGTAGTTCTAGTGTCTCCGCCGCAAATGAAGTTAATTCTTTCTCATGCCGTATTTGTGAGGGTACCAATCATGATACATCCTATTGTGGAGGCCGGAGTTCGAAGCAAGTGGCGTCGGTAGATTATAGGTCAAGTGCTTATGAAGGGGCCCAAGCGACGAATTCTGATGGGTATGGGTTCAATCCCGAACATGTAGCGGCTATGGGTTATAGGAACCAAGGTCAAGGGTACCATCGATACACCTTATTCAACAACCCGGCCTCCCGACCTCCCTTCAATCCGAACAACGGTCAAGGAAACTTCAACAAGGGCTACAACAACAATCAAGCCGGTGGTGGTTTTCCTAGGCCCAATGAAAATAGGCCTTACCCACAAGTGCCACGCCCCAACACCAACCAATCATACCCAAATCCCGCTCATAAACAAGACTTCATGACTACCCAATTGAGCACCTTAGTCCAACTCAATCAATTCTTGATTTCTCAAATGGTACAACTCCAAGCCGAACAAAAGCAATTTGAGACCCAACTGGCACAAGTAGTTCAACCACCTCCACCGATACTATTCCCATCCAACCCTCAACCTGACCCATCCTCCCAACCTCCACCTCCTAGCCAACCATCAAACCCCAACCACCACACCAGCAAGGCGATTTTCCTTAGATCGGGGACATCTTATCCGGCTCAAATTGAAGCTCCAAGTGATGATTTGGCTGACGATCCTTCTATAGGTAGTGATTTGCAAGAGTGGCAAGCTCACGAGCGTTTACATGGCCCACCGCTTCCTTTCCCATATAGAGCGGTGCAGAAGCAAATGCAAACCAAGTTTCTTAAATTTCTTGAGCATATGAAGCGATTGGAAAAGAAAATCCCGTTCTTAGAGGCAATGGAGCAAAAAGCGAGGTTGTCAATTTACCGGAGCAAGTTAGTTCCATTGTTCAAGGCACTTGGGCTAAGAAGGAAAAGGGTAGATGATGAGCAAATTTTAATTAACCGCAAGCGCACGGTGTACGCGTAGTGCGGGTCGAACACAAGGAGGCGAGATAATTCTAATTTGTATGTTTTATGGTAAATAAGACAAGGGAAAAATAAACAATATGGGTTTTGTATCTAATCCTAAGGTGCAAGAAACTAAAACAAGTATATAAATGATGATAAAACAAGATATGACAAATACTAGGGCTTCTGCATTACCTAATTCTAACATGAAATTTAATTATTCTGATGATTGTATGGAATTAAGCTGTTGACATAATCGAACGTGATCTAATTAATCTCAAGCTTCCGCTTTATTTATTAATATCGATTTAAGGCCAACTAGTATTAATCCTCAAACTTCCATTTTATTGGTTAATATTAGAAGGAATTTAATTTAAATATATCTCAATCCTAAACTAATCCTAATCTCAAACTTCTGTTTTATTGAAAAGGTTAATAAAGATATTTAAATCAAGATGCATTAAGCATAGGTTCAATCAAAGGCACAAATCACACACAATAAATCAATAAAATATCAATTCATGCTTCGAATTAGGGATTTCACCCTAACCCTAGATAAAGAAAGTACTCACAATTCATAGCTATCGGAAACATACAACAAACAATAAATAAAAAGGAAGAACAAAATAATAACATAAGAAAACTTACAAATCCGAAGGATAACATAAACTAGATATAAGAAATACAAATGAAATAATGAATTCTTTAAGGAAAGCTTTAATGAAAGAAAACTAAAAGGAAAGGCAGAAAAAAATGGTCTAAGACAGGAAAATAATATTAGTAACCGCCATTATATATAATGGCTCAAAAAATTGGGAAGAAAAACCGTAAAAAATGCCTTCTAACGGAAAAGCAACGAGCGTCGCTTTTCAGGCGACGACTCGTCGCTCACTGTCTGCCTGGCGAAATTTGAACCGAAATTTCTTCCACAGTTATTGGATATGGAAGTATAATAGACCGTTGGAAAGCTCTTGAACTCTACTTTCCAACGCCGCAAACCTTGCATCAACGCAATCTCTCTATCAAAAGTTATGGGCAAAAGAGTGAGCATGTATCAAGTTTCACATCCAAACTTTTGTCTTTTAAGCATTTTTCATTCTTTTCTCTTTTGCCCATCTTCGTTGTCAAACATCTTCAAGTAAGTGATGTGCTTGTTTTTAGAGCACATTTATCTCCTCATTCTTGTGTCAAGTCTCGCGTTTTCTTAAAGCTTTTGCATACTTTACGCATGATTTGCCTTGATCTTGTCTCCATAGTGCTTTAAGCTATTTTTAGGTGTTTTGAGGAGATTTTGAGGTGTTTTCGTTGCGTACGAGACTTCGGTACTTGAATCGAAGATGACACACGCGTATCGAGGCATTTTCAAGCGTTCCAAGTCCTCCCCGAAAGCCTTGCATAGTTCCAAGACCTTCCCACACTTTAAGGATACACACCTAGGAAGAAACAAGGCCATTAGACCACCAATAGAGGGTAACTCGGTCGAGCAACTCGGTCGAGTTACACGGTCGAGTAACTCGGTCGAATGACTCGGTCGAGTCCAGCTTTAATTTCCTGCAGTTTCTGTTTCTAGAAACCCCGAATGGGTCTCATTCGGGCGAATGAGGTCCCATTCGGACGAATGGTCCCTCCGTTCGGGCGAATGCGGCTTGTCTCACATTTTCATAAAGCTTTTGCATACTTTACGCATGATTTACCTTGATCTTGTCTCCATAGTGCTTTAAGGTATTTTTAGGTGTTTTGAGGAGATTTTGATGTGTTTTCGTTGCGTACGAGACTTCGGCACTTGAATCGAAGATGACTCACGCGTATCGAGGCATTTTCAAGCGTTCCAAGTCCTCCCCGAGCCTTGCATAGTTCCAAGACCTTCCCACACTTTAAGGATACACTCCTAGGAAGAAACAAGGCCATTAGACCACCAATAGAGGGTGACTCGGTCGAGCAACTCGGTCGAGTTACTCGGACGAGTCACTCGGTCGAGTCCAGCTTTAATTTCCTGCAGTTTCTGTTTTTGGAAAATGGCAAGCATTCGGGCGAATGGCATGCCGTATTCGAGCGAATGGATGGCGAAACTCATTTTTTGAGCTCAAAGTTTCTGGAAACCCCAAATGGGTCTCATTCGGGCGAATGAGGTCCCATTCGGGCGAATGAGGTCCCATTCAGGCGAATACGGCTTGTCTCGCGTTTTCATAAAGCTTTTGCATACTTTACGCATGATTTACCTTGATCTTGTCTCCATAGTGCTTTAAGGTATTTTCACGTGTTTTGAGGAGATTTTGAGGTGTTTTCGTTGCGTACGAGACTTCGGCACTTGAATCGAAGATGACACACGCGTATCGAGGCATTTTCAAGCGTTCCAAATCCTCCCCGAGAGCCTTGCATAGTTCCAAGACCTTCCCACACTTTAAGGATACACTCCTAGGAAGAAATAAGGCCATAGACCACCAATAGAGGGTGACTCGGTCGAGCAACTCGGTCGAGTTACTCGGTTGAGTCCAGCTTTAATTTCCTGCAGTTTCTGTTTTTGGCAAATGGCAAGCATTCGGGTGAATGAAAACCATTCGGGCGAATGGCATGCCCTATTCGGGAGAATGGATGGCGAAACTCTGTTTTTGAGCTCAAAGTTCTCCGTCTGCTAACGCTTAAATTCTCACTGCTTTTATTCTTCGCAAGCTTAGCCACGTAGGATTATTTCACTACTACATAATTGGTTTTAGATAACACCCAAAAAGTGTAACCTAAAGTGCTTAAAGTGTTACTATAGACCTAAGGTAACACATTTTTGGGTGCTACATCTGGCGGTGTTACCTATTCTCTTAGGTAACACTTTTACATGCATATGGTAACACTTTTAAAAGTGTTATATTAAATAACTTTAGGTAACACTTTTTTTGCATATGTATCATTTTCATAGTGTTACTTATTATTTCTTTTGTAACACTTTTTACTAATTAGGTACTATTTTTTCACCTCATCAATTAAGCTATTGTAACACTTTTCAATAATGTATCACTTTGAACTATTTTATGTAACACTTTGTTGAGGATTAGGTAACATATTTTTCATATTAGGTAACATTTTTTCATTTAATCAATTAAGCTAATGTAACACTTTAAAAAAACTAAAATTTTGCAATTAATTGCTGCTCGAAGGAATCGAGCACGTAGTCTGCGTGCCCTAGTGCCTCTGAAATTAATTTGCATCCACTGCCAACTGAGATACTTGATATTAGTGATTTGTTATGAAATCAAATGCATATATTCTTGTTTGCAAACAACTATAAACACATACCACAGTATATAATCTTAATCTACATCATTCAAAGTTATCTTGGATAATTAATTAATAATTGTAAATTTTGATAAATTAATTTGTCATAGCTTGAATAATATAATATATTAAAAAATAGTTTGGGACTGATATCAATATTTTAAAAATATTATATTAACTAAAAAAAATTTTTAAAATATTACAAAATAATTTCAAAAATAAAAATATAATAAATAAGTAAAATAGTGTTACAAATGGGTTAGAAATGTAAAAAGTGTTACATATTAATTAGTGTAATGTAAAAAGTGTTACATATTAATTAGTGTTACCAATTCTTAAAGTGTTACATATAAGTGTTACCAATTTTTAAAGTGTTACATATTAGTGTTACCAATTTTTAAAGTGTTACATATAAGTGTTACCAATTATTAAAGTGTTACATACAAGTGTTACCAATTTTAAAGTGTTACATATTAGTGCTACCACATTTGAAAGTGTTACATATAAGTGTTACTAATTTTAAAAGTGTTACATGATTATGTTACTTAAAGATAAAGTGTTACAAAAGTGTTACCTAATATTCTTAAGAAGTTGGATATCAAAATGTGTTACCAATATGTGTTACATAAAGTCATTTTTGTACTAGTGATTTAGGGCTTTTTGTTCTCTCTTTGTAAAGCCTATATAAAGGCTCATTTCTGAATGAAAACCTCATGACTGGATTGGGAGTAATCCCCCTTCTCTTGTTGATCAACATTTAATGCTTTTCTCTTTATTTGTTGCCCTAGATTAGTGTAGTTCTTCATTTATGTCTTTCTTCTTCACATTTGCACTTTCATTATTGTATGTTTTCTTTATTTATTGCTTTCCTCTCTTTATTGTTTTCTTTATTGCTTTCATTTATGCTTTCTTTATGCTTTCATTTATTGCTTTCCTAGTGTAGACTTTAATGCTTTCATGTTCTTTCCTCCCATTTATTGCTTTCATGCCTTTTGTGTCTTTAATGCTTTCTAGAGTAGTTTTAATGTCTTCCTTTCTTCTTGCTTTTACTTTTCACATGCTAGAGTAGATTTTAGGGTTTTGGGTTAGAGAAACCTTAGGGCTTTGGTCTTGTGTTTAATGTTTAGGAAGATGGTTGAGGTTGATGTTGGTTTGATTTTGTTGATATTCGATGCATATCTTGTCCTGCCACTCCCTTGTGAGACATAGGGCGATTATGGGTCGTTCGTATTGACTATAGGTCATCAACTTCCCCATGCCATCTAGAGTGTCTCGATTGACCTTCGTTCGATCTCCCTCGACCTAGCCTATCACTATTTCCAATAGACCTACCTTAGGTGGACCTAGCCTAAGCCCGCTTTCTTTCCTTGCTTGTTCTTATCAATAGTTTAGTTCACCCATCCTCTTACCTACCAACCATCCAACCTTTCCCACACCAACTCTTTAGTCTAACATCCCTTGTTCTCTGTGGTTCAACCCCCGACTTACCGCTACACTCGTTGTAGTATTATTTTGGGTGATTGACCAAGGTCTCTAGCGTTAAACGACGCGTTAGAAACCCGTTATCAAAATGGCGCCGTAGCCGGGGACAAGGCGTTTGTGAATAGTTCTTATTTTTGTTATAAATGTGTTTGATTGACCAAGGTCTCTAGGATTAGTGTGGTTTGTGAATAGTTCTTATTTTTGTTATTTTTGTTTTTCTCTTCATGGCTTGTCACATGTATCAACTCGAGCATGAATCTTTTTGGAGCTTCTTTCTTAGATATGGGAAGTTCTTCCTCCACATGTGTAATGTTGAAAGGTGGCAAATTTTCCATCATCTTTATGGAGGATTGAAGGTTAAGACTAGGGAATTCGTAGATAAGTTTTACCATGATATGTTCCTTGAGCAAACCCCGGTGATTTGTCTGAACTTCATCAAATGGTTGGCCAAGGACGACTTTAGGAAAGAATACCCCTATCTCCCTTCCCTTGACGTTCCACCGGCCTACCCCTCTAATTACGATTGGGTTGAAGAGGGAACCGAGTTGGAGAGAACGTGGAGTGTTAACCAATTTTGAAGGGCTTTTGAGGAGAGACTAGAGTCCCATGACCACCTTGTGCCCTTGGCATTAAACCGTGACCTAGACTCCCCTCACCCTATCATTAGCTCACCTCCTTCTCTTGATGATCAATGTTCTTGTGTTGATGCACCACTTACCGATGAGGTTCATGACGAGGTCCCTTGCGCACCTCAATATGATGTCCCCCTCACATATGTGCATGATCATCTAGCTAGTGGACCCAATGACCTTGAGGTAGATTTGCCCATTATTGAAGAGTCTCCAGTGCATACCTTAGATGTGCCTTCTGTTGAGTCTCACCTTACAACTCTTTGTCATGAGAAGCTCTCGGTCGTTCATGTTCATGCTCACCTTGACCCATGTGTTGCTATGCCGCTTGCTTCCCTTCACCCTCCCTTTGTTCATCCCTCTCTTGACTTTTCATCATGTTATGGAAACTCAATCTTTGTTGTGTTTCTCCCTCTTTTCCTTCTTCTCTCCCTCTCCCACTCCCCAACCTCTGCTGTTGTGGGGAGTGAGTTTGACAAACTCCTACGGAGTTTGACTCACTATGACATAGTGAGTCAGGTCTAGCTAAAGACCTAAAAGAAGCGCTTGTTGGGAGGCAACCCAACTGTAGATATTTTTTTTGTTTCATTTTTTGCTTTTCATTCATTGCATTGCATGTTTGCTAGTCAGTGCTCACGTTTGGTTTTTAGTATTGCTTGTTAGAATTTATAGGTCCAAACGAACCTTAGAATTGACCCTCCACAAGTTTGCTTGTGTTTTATTTGATGATTTTGAAAGGGTCAATGTTAACGGTCTTGCAAGGGTGAGTATGAGAAAGAAGGCTCAAAAGAGCATTTTAGCCAAACATGAAGAATACAGCTTCACCCAAGCTTGGGGGAAGCGATTTCCCTAGCTTCGCGCTTCATGCCTCCGCTTCTCTCAAGAAGCGGAGAGTTATTAGACCACTTCATGTTGGTGATGGTAATGTTAGGAGCGAAAGCCCTCCTAGCCTACGTATGACCTTCTTCTCTCTTTATTGTTGGCTAGCTTGTGTTTGTGTTGGGCGTCGCGACAATTTTGTTGACCATTGTTCTTAACGTTTCATCTTTCTTCTCTCCTTCTTTGCTAGAGGCTAGCAAAGCTTTAGCTTGGGGGAGGGATGGTCAACTCCATTGTCGCCTCACCCATTTGTTTGTGCAATTAGTTTCATATAGCTATAGTTTAGTTCATTGCATGCATCATTTTGTATATATTTTGCATATTCATCTTGCACTCATCACATAGTGTATATATTCCATATTCATGTTTAGTTTTCAATAAGATGGTCGAGTTGTGACACTAGCATGCTTGCTTCTGGTGTGTACTTATGTGGTCTTACCTTATGCAAACTCATATTTCCTTAGCCTTGTGCATGTTTTGGGACCTAGAGTCTGACCATTTTTCACGTAGCTTGGGGGAACTGGGTCTGCTTGGTTGGTGGCTTGGATGACTACCTTTAGAGGCGCATTTCGACTAGCTTGTGAGTATTGAGCCTTCTTGGACTCCTTGCGAGTTCCATTCATTTTGTGTGCTAGTTAGGGGATCTAAGTATTGTGTCGGTTCTTCTCCAGCATAGTCGACTTTTCTCGAGACCAAGGATGATAACACGTTCGCTAGATTTTAGCCACATAGCCAAATAGCCTACCTTGAACGCAATTGACTTTAGGATAAGCCAAGTTCTTGCCTTTCCTATTCTTTTGTAGCCACATTATTTAGCCTCCACATGAGCCAAATTGTTCCCATTTCTTGCCTAGAAGATAGCTTAAGTGATGGTGGGGTTGTTGTGTGTTACAGTGATTAGTGGGTTATTGGTTATGTTGTTGGTTGTTGGTTTCATATGACTCTACTCATTTCTTATCCAGCTCATATTATTTCTCTCCTATTTCCTCTAGTGCTTTCATTGTTGTTATTCATACACATTCTATGTTTTGAGGAGACCTCTCTCGTGTTTTTCATTGAATTTTTATACACATACATATTCATATGAGTGAGGAGGTCGTTATATTATTGGGAGATGAGCTTGGAAACACTTGTGTTTATGAGATTTTACATGTTTTGATAGTGTTTGATGATGCAGATCATTGTGCTTATATGAGTTTATTGGGTTATTTATGGTTGTTGGATATAGCTTTCATTAGTTTATTATGAGATGTTTGTGGGTGTTTCGTTTAGGGTCACTTGCTATCCTCTACTTAGCTCCACATTCCCAAATGTATCCCACCTTAACCCTAAGCCAACGTTACAACCCTTTGTGCTAACCTGTTCGACTTGGTCCGTTTAGTTTGTTCTATGCTGGAGTTAGATATGACACAATCCCCATGATTCTCCCCTATTAGGTGTTTGATTCCCGACTCATCTTTAGTCGGAAGATTTTGAGCGAAACACGAACCAAAATCAAACACATGAGCGTCATTGCATATTTCTCACATCTTTTGAGGAATTACCCGGGGAGCGTAGAGTTGTGACCTCTCTAGGTAGTGGGTGGCATAGCCTGTGATGTAGCTTGCCCTAGTGATCTCAAGTTTGTGGAATTTGTCGTTCTCATAGGTATTGCGCTCTTTGAGACCATTGTACTTGCACGCCTATGGCTAGGGAAGAGTTTCGCTTGTACACAACTCGCGTTGCTTTGATTTCCGCTCACCTTGCATTGCATCATATTAGATTCTGCATTGTAGTTTTTAGTTGCATTTAGTTTTCATCCTTGCATTTGCATTGTATTGGATTTGTGGGTCTCCTTCTGAAAACCCTCACGAGACCTTACTCGTCCTCTTTGGGAGACCTTGAGGTTTAAAGGGCTTGTCGTACGTGCTAAGTGCGATCGTGATTCCCATGACAGTGAGTAATAGGTTTTATTGCTTTGGTAGTTTAGTTTAGTGTTATTTTTGTAATTTAGTTTGTTTTTGTGTCTTTTCACATGCTAGAGTAGATTTTAGGGTTTTGGGTTAGAGAAACCTTAGGGCTTTGGTCTTGTGTTTAATGTTTAGGAAGATGGTGGAGGTTGATGTTGGTTTGATTGATTGATATTCGATGCATATCTTGTCCTGCCACTCCCTTGTGAGACATAGGGCGATTATGGGTCGTTCGTATTGACTATAGGTCATCAACTTCCCCATGCCATCTAGAGTGTCTCGATTGACCTTTGTTCGATCTCCCTCGACCTAACCTATCACTATTTCCAATAGACCTACCTTAGGTGGACCTAACCTACGCCCACTTTCTTTCCTTGCTTGTTCTTATCAATAGTTTAGTTCACCCATCCTCTTACCTACCAACCATCCAACCTTTCCCATATCAACTCTTTAGTCTAACATCCCTTGTTCTCTGTGGTTCGACCCCCGACTTACCGCTACACTTATTGTAGTATTATTTTGGGTGATTATAAATGTGTTTGATTGACCAAGGTCTCTAGCGTTAAACGACGCGTTAGAAACCCGTTATCAGTGAGCAACGATCTCTTCACATATTTTAGGGGTCTTAGGCTATTCTCCAAGCCTTCACCCTCTTATAACTCCGAAACCTAATAAAAACCCTAATTTTGCCTTATATATCACATAAAACACAATGTAAAGCTCATAAGACAAAATTTACAATAAAATACTAATAACACACCTAAAACCCGCTAAAACTTCATATAAGGAGCATAAAATTAATGTGGATAAGTGCAAATAATTGCACTTATCAAACTCCCCCATCCTTAGCCTTTGCTCGTCCTCGAGCAAATCAAGGTGAAAACACAAGTAAGAGAAGGCTAAGACACGATCTCCAAATCCTAAGCTACTTCTTATGCCTCCCGTCCTAAACGCCTCTAATTCCCGGTGTTCGCCAAGGGTCCAAATTATTCACACCACTTAATCCCTTCACTTGGCTAACACAACACACAAACAAAGGCAAAAGATAGACGTGTAAGATCAAAAGACATTAAACATCAAAAATCAAAAGTTCCTATTCTTCAACCCCCTTATAACTTCAAAACGAATATGAGAATTGAAAAATGAAAAATCTATATCTTATTCCTCCAAATGTGGCCTACCCAAATTCCTACCTTATATCTCCTACTTCATATGTCACCACTCCAAAACAAATTGCAATTTTAATAAACAATGTATCTCTCTTTTTCTCTCATTTTGCCTAGGGCCTCATTTTTGGGTTTTCTCCCTAGCCACTTATTCATTTTTTTCAAATCTCACTTGCTCACCCACTCATGCCGCTCTTTTGCCTAGGTCGCCCTTTCGAGTTTTCAACCTAGCTGGGCCCTTCTCTTATCAATCATAAATACTTTCCCTTTTTCCATGAAAAACAAAGTAAATATAGAGCTATAAGAAGAAAAATACAATGCATGATCAAGCTTAATCTATACAAACATGTGGGATAGAGAGCACGAATAAACAGGCAATGGATTCCCCCATGCTTGCTTTTCGCGGTAGGTGGCGATAGGGTGTTCAGCAACCCTAAATGGAAGTAGGGTCTTTATTAACCCTAGATATGACAATGTAACACAAAATAAAAGAATGCAGCCTACCTAATAAACTCCAATGTTGAACCGGGATAGCACCATCGACTGCAACATTACCTCTTAAGCATGAAGATCGGTTCTCCTTATGGCTCCCCAAAAGTAAGAGGCTTCCTATCTTAGTCTCTTTTCCCTCATATTATTATCTCACATGTAAGCCCATCAAAATCTCAAACCCCTTATCAACATCAAACCCAACCCACACAGAAAAATCTATCATCACAACCACAGCATACAATATACCAAAATAGACACCCAAACTTCAAAACTAGAAGGCTCAAAATAATGGAGCTCTTGGATCTCGCAATCCAAGAACTTACTTTGGATCAAAGAGGATAGGGGCTTATATGTGGTTCAAAATCTGTAGCTAAAAAAACATGCAGTGGTTAGTAAGAGATGATGTGCAAGAATCTAAGTGAGGATAGCTCAGTAAGACAAGGTGTGATAATATAGTGGAGTTAGAATATAGAGAAAGAAGAATGAAGATAGAAATAGAAATATACCAGCAAGCGACGCGACGTAGGAGGATAATGATAGCAACAATGGTGATAGCTGCTCCAATGAACACTCACTCTCCTTTTGCCTAGCCTCCTTAACAGGTTTATGGCTAGCATTCCCTTTTTTTTATTTTTCAATTTTTTTAAAATTTTAGAAACAAAAATACAAAATACAAATAGAAACTAACATGATAAAAATACAAAAATACAAAATACAAAAAGAAACTAACATGTGTAGACTCCCCTCCATGCTTATCTAAAGCATTGTCCCCAATGCTTAACTGTGTAGTAAGGGAACAAAAAACATAAGAAACAGAAGCATGCAAATAAGGGAAGTCTAATGTAAAAAGAACTAAAAAAATAATAAAATCTAGCTAAAAGTACGGGTTACCTCCCGCAAGTGCTTTGTTTAACGTCTATAGCTTGACGTGACTCACCCCTGTTAACTGGGTTCAAGATTGGACATTGTTAGAGCTCTCAGCATCTTATCAAACTCCTTTGAAAAATTTAAACCAAGATGATAAAGGTAGTTTGAAAGAAGAATAGCTATAGAAATAAAGGTGAGAGCCCTTTACGATTTATCAATCAGTCTAGCAACACATTTAGAAAAAGCATGCACATTAGTCCAATGTAGCACATATGGATCATGGTCAAGGAGACTATAACAGGAGAGTTTGTCGATAATATAGTTATCAGCAATAAAATCAGTATTAACAAACTCTATAGTACTCTTGTGAATTAAAGGTGATGATGCAACCATAAGGGACCTTTCTTCCTCAGCCAAAAATTATTCGACACATGAAGAAATTTCGAGATGAAGAAACTCGGTATCAAAAGAATTAACCAATGCTAATGTTTCTTCATCATAGACTTCATTTCCCTCTAACATTGTCTCAAGCACATATAATTCACGTTCCCAAATAGATTTGGAATAAAACTCTTTATGCACAAAGTTGGGATGGTCAATGATGGACCCACGCTCAATGGGTGGTGACTGAATGAGAGGTGATGGGGAGACAAAATCACAAGAAGTAATATCATAAGACTCAATAGCATCAGACACGCACTAAAGACTCTACTTCCCTATCATCAATAAACATGTTATCAAGTGCAAAAGTTTCACCAAGTGATTCCTCTACATCCTCACCAGTATGACTCTTATGGGATGAATTCAGATCCTTATTGCTAGTGTAACAGACTGAAAATTTCTGATATTAATCATTTTCGACTAATTCTTAATTCCTTCAATTTAATTCCTAATTGTGATATTGAATTCCTCCAACTATACTAAAGTCCTAAATCTTATATCAACTAATTATCATTTTCGAATTAATTTATAATTTTTGTTTTATTAGACTCTAAGTTGATTTAATATCCGACTTAATTTTTGAGTTGTTTATTTATTTTCTTTTACATGCGTGATTTCTTACATTAATTTAAATATATGTTTGTTTCTAAGTGTTATTTTTATGAGCCCAAAAGTTTTAGATACTAATTTATATATTACAGAAATTTGAAATCATTTAATTAACCAATGGTTTTCTAAAACTTTATGTTTAAAATTCTTATTTATTTTAATTAATTTCACTAACGATTATTTTAATGACTTTAACACTTTTATTAAACTTATTATATACTAGTGTTAGCATATTTTTATTAATTAATTTTAATTAAGGTCTTAAGCTAGTTTTGCACCTAAAATAATAATAATAATTACCTAAATCTATTAGTCAAAACCTACCTTTATTTTTTATTACTTATTTACTTACATAAGTAAACTAAGTTTGAAAAGAAATCAAATTTCATCCTTACTTATCTACTTACATAAGTAAAGTAAGAAAGATAAGGAGCTATAATTTTTTTTTATTTATTTTTTATTTTTTTATCTAAATTTTATAAGATCTTGTCCCATAAAATCTTCTATATATAGGAGCTATTTTCCTAACATTCTACCTTGCGACATTAAAACAAATTAACTCACCCAAATATTATCATTTTCTAGTTGTGTAGTATTAAGGAGTTAAGTCATCCACTTTTCTTCCATTTGCTCCTAATTTCAGTTTATTTTATCAATTACTATTCTCTAATAATAATTAAGTTGAAGAAATCAAGAAGGAGCTTAATATATATGTTATCTTAATTGCTTGAATTATCATTTTTTGGAGCATAGTTGGGTATTCTTTTGGGTACTTGAAAGATAATCATTTTGGAGTTTGGAGTACTTAGCTAGTTTGGAGGATCATACTACTTAATTTCTTTGGTACTAGTATGGTATAACTTCTTACCCTACTCTTTATGTGGAATTTTACATTATATTTACTTTATAATATGCAAAGTATGATAAATATTGAGTATGTTTAAGTAGGAAATTAGTTTAAGAAAATTTTATTAGTATTAAATTTAGTGTAGTTATGCTAAAAATATTTTTAGTATGATAATTAATAATATTTGGACATGCTTAGGAAGTTGAGTGAACTATTTTATACTAGTGACATATATTAAGTACTATCCATGTTATAAACTAGTGTTACTATGTTTGTGAATTATATAGGAATGTTACTATATTAAGAATGCTTATGGTAATATTATAGGTAATATTTTTATGTAAGCCCTTAAATTAGTTTATAAAGTTGTGTGTTATTTCATGAACATATTTTTTTTATTTAGTATGGTTGTGCTTAGGATGTTCTCATTATACTCTATCTTTTATATTGAAGCTTGTTTTTAAAGTTATATAAAATATTTAGGTTATTGTGTAAAAGATTTTAGTTTTTAAAAAATTAGAATTTACTATGATAATAATAAAAATAACAAGTAAATAAAAAGATATATTTGGAAAAATTTTTTTTTTTTAAGTTATTTATATTAAAGTGTTTTCTTAAATACATGATATTTTATAATAAAAAGTAACTCTTGTGATATTAAGTAGCTAGTTAGTACAAAATAATTCATTAGTTGACTAATTCACCAAATTTATGTAAAAATATGTAAAAGAACTTTTAACAAAGTTGTTTTTTTAAAAGTTATGTGTGAAATTTTGATACTAAAAGAATAAAGTTTTTTTTCTGTTTTATAACAAGAATCATGGATTTGTGTAAATATATAAGTTTTACTTATTTTACAACTAGAAGTATTGATTTTTATGAACTTATAAAGTTTTACTTGTTTTATAACTAGAAATATTGATTTTGTAAATAATATTAGTTGTATTTGTTTTATAATTATAGAATATTGATCTTTGTGAACTTAATAAGTTTTACTTGTTTTTTTATTTGAAATATTGATTTTTGGTGAAATTGTTGAATTTTGAAAATTTATCCATTGGATATAGTTTTACTCGATTTATAATTAAATTATTTATTTTTGTGAAAAGAGTTAATTTAAAATATTTCTTTGTTTTAAGAGAAATAAAAATTATTTATTTTTGTGAAAAGAGTTAATTTTGAAAAGTTAGAAATGTTGATTATTAAAACTTATTTTAAGAGAAATAAAAATCAGTTAGCTAGTTGAGATAATAAATCTAAAGACTATTAATAGCATATTAAATTATTAGTGTCAATTTATTTAACAAACGAATTATTAAAAATAAAGTTTTAAATAAAATTTAATGAGTAAAACTTTAGTAGTGAACATAGAAGGGCATATAGGTAGAATATAATTAAATAAGGAAGTTAACATCTAAGTTGGTCAAAGTCAAAGTCAACTTGTAATAGTAGTAGAAATGTGATGTGCTTGTGTGAAATTATCTGTGTATTGATTGAATGACCCTGATAGTAAGGAAATGTCGAACCATGGACCGGCATGTAAAATCCCGGCGCTTGTGTGTTGGCCGGCACGTAAAATGCTGTGTTAGACAGGGGGTTAGCTACCTATCCTGGAGAAGATCGAGCATAAACATTGGCGGGGTGACGACCCCCACCACAGTTAGATATAGGGCTTTGGCCCTAATCTAGCCAGACCCTTACATATATCAGGTGTCATATTGTTTGTGCTTGTTGATCAATGATGAACTTGATTACTGTTGATGCTTTGTGGCATGGTACGGTTATGAGCATTAACCAACTGAACTTGCTTAAGTATTAAGATTACCGAATTGTATAAGTTGCAGTATCTTAATGACTTAAAAGTATGGAACAGTAAAAGAATATGGTAAAAGTATATAGTGGTGTCAATTAATGATAAGTTCGTACTCTTATTATTATTTAGTAAATGTAGTGTATTATTCCATATTTTGAGCTGGATAGGGAGTTATGCTCGGCGTTAAGCGCTGACCGGTTCAACCGGCTGTCATCTATATTATGGATGGCAGTATTTTGCAGGAATTAGTTCAGGTTCCGATCCAGGCCGCAGCTACGAATTATTTATGCTATCGAGGACTTAGCTGCAAATTTTTTTTATGTTTGATGATTTTCACGTATTTAATTTTAATTATTGTATATTTTTGAAACGAACGATATGTACTTTTAAATTTCTCATTTTTATGTAATATTTATCATTTCTAATAAACATTTTTTTATTTTAAAGGTTTTTAGCAAATCGACATTTTCACACTTCCGCATTATTTTGTTAAAAAAAAATTTCATTAATGTTAATTACCTATCGAATTTATCGGCACTGTTACAGCTAGTGACATTTAAATTCATAATTTAAACTTCTTTCTCAAAGGCTTGAGCACAAAGACTCAAAAATTCCTTTGGCAAGGTTTCAACACAATCATTAGCACAAGTCATATCCAAAGATCCACACACCATTACCGAAGGAACAATAAATGAGCTATCACAAGATAAATCAATAGGCAAGTCAGAGTTATTAAGATTCTCACCTTGTTCGATTGGAAAGTGCAACTCACCCACATTACCCTTTGAAGAAAGGGAATCACCAAGCTCAATTGTTGCGTCACTTGTTTTGTCATTGTTCATCACCATCTGATCGGCAATTGCTTGAATATGAGCACAACTAGCTGATTGCTCAGCAATATATTCATTCACTATTGCCTTTAGCTTGATCGTCGTTAGGCTAGAATGAGATTTTTGAGATTGTTCATCCTGTAAACACTAAGCAGACATATTGCAAAACAAGTCCCAACGATAACTGTCATCCATGTAAAGTATTTGACCATTGCCCATATAGTTGGCTAGACTCCAAGACTCGGGGTTTAACCCCCCTAATATCACATGGCCTAGATCCTCATAGTAAAAAGTATAACCATAAGAGTACAAATATTCCACATAATCTTAAAATCTAGAGAAATATGCATGAAATTGCTCACCTTCCTATTGCGGAAAAGAAAATATAGCCATGTATAGCACAAAAGTATCACTTAAAGTTAAAGTGTCTATATAAATCAATAAACAAAACAAAAAGAATTATGGTCGCCTCCCCGACAACAGCGCCAAAAACTTAATGACCAAATTTTAATTAACCACAAGCGCACGGTGTACGCGTAGTGCGGGTCGAACACAAGGAGACGAGATAATTCTAAGATGTATGTTTTATGATAAACAAGACAAGGGAGAAACAAATAATATGGGTTTTGTATCTAATCCTAGGGTGCAAGAAACTAAAACAAGTATAACAATGATGATAAAATAAGATATGACAAACACTAGGGCGTCGGGCATCAACTAATTCTAACATGAAATTCAATTATTCTCATGATTGTATGGAATTAAGCCGTTGACATAATCAAACGTGATCTAATTAATCTCAAGCTTTCGCTTTAATGATTAATATCGATTTAAGGCCAACTAGTATTAATCCTCAAACTTCCTTTTTATTGGTTAATATTAGAAGAAATTTAACTTAAATATATCTCAATCCTAAATTAATCCTAATCTCAAACTTCCGTTTTATTGAAAAGGTTAATAAAGATATTTAAATCAAGATTCATTAAGTAAAGGTTCAATCAAAGGCTCAAATCACGCACAATAAATCATTAAAATATCAATCCATGCTTCGAATTAGGGATTTTACCCTAACCCTAGATAAAGAAACTACTCACAATTCACAGCTATGGGAAATATACAACAAACAATAAATAAAAAGGAAGAACAAAATAATAACATAAAAAAACTTACAAATCCGAAAGATAACATAAACTAGATATAAGAAATCCAAATTAAACAATGAATTCTTTAAGGAAAGCTTTAATGAAAGAAAACTAAAAGGAAATGCAGAAAAAAATGGTCTAAGACAGGAAAATAATATTAGTAACCGCCATTATATATAATGGCTCCAAAAATTGGGAAGAAAAACCGTCAAAAGTGCCTTCTGACGGAAAAGCAACGAGCGTCGCTTTTTAGGCGACGACTCGTCGCTCACTGTCTGCCTGGTGAACTTTGAACCGACATTTCTTGCACGATTATCGGATATGGACATATAATATACCATTGGAAATCTCTTGAAGTCTACTTTCCAACGCCGCAAACCTTGCATGTATCAAAATTCACTTCCAAACTTTTGTCTTTTAAGCATTTTTCATTCCTTTATCTTTTGCCCATCTTCATTATCAAACATCTTCAAGTGACCAACGATCTCTTCACATATTTTAGTGGTGTTAAGCTATTTCTCAAAGCCTTCACCCTCTTATAACTCCAAAACCTAATAAAAACCCTAATTTTGCCTTATATATCACATAAAACACAATGTAAAGCTCATAAGACAAAATTTACAATAAAATACTAATAACACAACTAAAATCCGCTAAAACTTCATATAAGGACCCTTTGTGGATAAGTACAAATAATTGCACTTATCACTAGAGGACCCTTTGTGCTCCCCGTTACTCTTGGGAACCAAAAGCCCAAGGGAGCACTTATGGATTTGGGGGCCTCAATTAGCCTCATGGCGATGAGTATTGCCAAACACCTTGCTTTTAAGCTTAAGCCATCAAAGAAATCTATCCAACTAGCCGACCAAAGCGTCAAAGTACCATGTGGGGAGTTTGAGAATCTTCCAATCCAAGTGGTGAGTGTTGTTGTCTCTTGTGATTTTGTTATTCTTGACATGGTGGAAGACCCCTACACTCCCCTCATTCTTGGGAGAGATGCATTGAAAAGTTTGGGTGCCCTCATCGATTGCAAATCCGAGACAATTACTATACGGGTACCCAATGAGCAAGCGGTTTTTGGGTTTGCTAAGTCTTCAAAGGAGCCCATAGTCGATCAACTTTTCTCTCGTGATGTAGTGGATGATTCTCAAGGTGATAAGATTGGGAGGCTTGGTGTTCTCGAAGCCCATATGCATGATGATGTGATGATTTGTGATGATGATGTGGTGAAATTTGATGATAATGTGGTCAAATTTGATGATGATGAGATGAAGAAGAAGGATGATGTTATTGTGAAGGGGAAGGACTTTGTTCTTGTAAGCTCCAAAAATGATGATGAAGTTGATGGTATTGACAAGCAACCCCGCAAGAGGAAGCGGGTGAGAAAAAGAAAGAAAAAAGAATACAAAAAGAAGATGATGGCTCTACCTAAGCTTGGGGGAGCCCCATGTTTGAGTGCTCATCCGGGTGGCCCGGGTTCTACATTGCTTTCCTCCGCCACCGCTACGAGGTGGAGAGTTTTGGGTCACCATGTTCGAGGTGATGGGGATGCTAGGAGTGAGTCCACTCCTAGCTCAAGTATGGTTTCTTTCCCTAGCTTTTCATTCGTTGTTTGAGCTGGTTGTTAGCTGGGTCGAACTTAACGACGTTAAAAAAAAGTACTTGCGGGAGATAACCCGGTGCTCGATGTTGTTTATATGATGTTTGTTTTGTTTTCTTTAGTTCGAATAATGCCTGTCTTTCGTTCTTTTGGTTTTTCTTTTGCCTTCCCCATCGCCGAGACAACTCTTGAGCTAGCTTGGGGGAGGATGCGCTTACGCTTTTAAAATCCCGAAAGATTTGCATTATTGTTTAGCTTTTCTTATAGTTCTTTGCATGTTTAGTTTGTTCAGTTTTTGTTTCTTGTAGATTGTATAGTTTCATGTTTAGGTTGTATAGTTAGTGTTTTTATCCTTGTTTTCAATAAATGGTTGAGTTGTGAGATTTTGCATGCAAGCCTCTGTTGTGCACATCTGTTGTCTGACCTTATGCAAGCTCGTTTTTGTTTAGCCTTGTGCATGTTATGAGACCTAGAGTCTGGCCTATTTTCCACATAGCTTTTGGGAATTGGGGTTTGCTTGGTTGGTGGCTTGGTTGTCTACCTTTAGAGGCGCATTTCGACTAGCATGTGAGTATTGAGACTTCTTGGACTACTATCGAGTTCCATTCATTTTGTGTGCTAGTTAGGGGATCTAAGTGTTGTGTCGGTTCTTCTCCAGCATAGTCGACTTTTCTTGAGACCAAGGATGATAACACGTCCGCTAGATTATTGCTACATAGCCAAATAGCCTACCTTGAGCGTAATTGACATTAGGATAAGCCAACTTTTTGCCTTTTCCTTTTCTTTTGTAGCCACATTATTTAGCCTCCACATGTGCCAAATGTTCCCTCTTTTTACCTAGAGGATAGCTTTGTGATGATGGGTTTGTTGTGTGCAACATTGATGAGTAGATTTTTGGTTATGATATTATGGTTGTTGGTTTATATGACTCTATTCATTTGTGTCTAGATATTATTGTTTCTTCCATCCTCCAGTGCTTACATAGTGATTGTTTATACACATTCTTTGGTTGAGGAGACCATTCTCTTGTGCTTTTATTGAGGTTTCATACACATAAATCTATTTGAGTGAGAAAGTCTATATTTCATTTTGGGAGATGAGCTTGGAAACACATGTTATTATGAGACTTCACATTTTTGATAGTGTTTGATGATAGAGATCATTTGTGCTTATATGAGTTTATTGGGTTATTGATGGTTAATGGATATAATATTCTTTGATTTATCATGAAATGTTTGTGGTAATTTTGTTTAGGTTCACATGCTATCCTCTACTTAGCTCCACATTCCAAAATGTATCCCACCTTAACCCTAAGCCAACATTACAACCCTATGCTAACCTATTCGACTTGGTCCGATTAGTTTGTTCTGTGGTGGAGTTAGATATGTCACAATCCCCAAGATTTGCCCCTATTAGGTGTTTGATTCCTGACTCATCTTTAGTCGGAAGATTATGAGTGAAACACGAACCATAATCAAACACATGAGCGTCATTGCATATTTCTCACATCTTTTGAGAAATTACCCGGGGAGCGTAGACTTGTGACCTCTCTACGTAGTGGGTGGCATAGCTTGTGATGTAGCTTACCCTAGTGATCTTAAGCTTGGGGAATTGGTCGTTGTCTTTGGTATTACGTTCTATTGAGACCATTGTACTTGCACACCTATGGCTAGGGAAGAGTTTTGTTCTTGCACAGCTTGTATTGTTTTGTTCTCCGCTCACCATGTTTGTTTGCTTTGGATTTTTGGGTCTCCTTTTGAAAATCCTCACGAGACCTTACTCGTCCTCTTTGGGAGACGTTGAGGTTTAAAGGGCTTATCGTACGTGCTAAGTGCGATCGTGATTCCTACGACAGTGAGTTTTAGGTTTTATTGCTTTGGTAGTTTAGTTTTGCTTTGTTTTTATAGTCAGTTGTTTTGGGATGCCCATGTGCTTTCATGTTTTCCTACCTAGTCTCTTTGCTAGGGATTAGCAAAGGTTTAGCTTGGGGGAGTGGATGTGCTCGATTTAGAGCAGATTTATGTCCCTACTTTGGTGTCGAGTCTCGTTGTTTTACATTGGTTTTATAGGATTTACACTCGGTTTTACCTTGATCTTGTCTCCATGGTGTTTTTAGGTCATTTCAGGTGTTTTCGGGAGATTTCGAGGTGAATCGGATCGAGTTCGAGGCTTAGACTCTAAAGTCGAAGAAGAGGCACGTGTTTCGAAGCATTCACAAGTGTTACGAGTCATCCCCGAAGGTATCGTGAAGATCGGGAGTCATTTGAAGATGATTAGATCCACAAAGGAAGCTAGCAAGCATAGATTAGGTCGAATCTAATGAAGCTTCGGTCGAAGCTTGGCAACTGCAGCTTGGTTCAAGTCATGTGCTCACTGGAAAGGCCGAGTCCCAAAAACATTCGGGCAAATCTCTAAGATTCGGGCGAATCTTGCCCAACTTCGGTCGAATGGACCCCTAGCCCAAGATACATCAAAACTCTCTAGAATACCCAAATTCGACCCACATTCGGTCGAATGTGCTAGCTTCGGGCGAATGGGACCTCAGCTTCGGGCGAATCTTCCTTGTTCTCTACGCATGCGTTTTATTTTGAAAGCTTATTTCTGTAGGATCTTTTAGGGGTTTTGTTTCCACCTCTTGAAGCCTGTATAAAGGCATTCTTATGGACTAAAACCCTATGCCTTAGTGGATAGAAACACTCTCTTCCATTAAGAACATCACTTTAATGCTTTCTTTACATTTCTTTCCCTAGATTAGATTTATTGCTTTCTCATTTACATTCAAGCTTTGTATCTTTCACTTTCTTTCAAGTTTATGGAAGTCTATCTTTCTTATTCTCTTTATTGCTTTTGTTTATCTTTCATTTATGTTATTTAATGCTTTCCTCTTCTATGCTTTGGTTATTGCTTTGAATCTTGTTCATTTACATTTCATACTTGTTCTTGCTTTGCTTATTGCTTTGTAGTGTAGTTGATAGATAGATTTCTTGTTTTGTCTTTCATTATTGTTGCTTTCCTTCTTGCCCTAATGCTTTGAATCATGTCTTTCTTCTTTTTCTTTGTTGTTTTCACTTTCAGTATGCTAAGGTAGATTTCTTAGGGGTTTGGTTTGGTAAAACTCTAGGTTTGATGAATGTTGTTCATGTGTTAGATTAGGGTTGAGGTTGTTGTGGTTTGTTTGATTGATATTCGATGCATATCTTGTCCTGCCACTCCCTTGTGAGACATAGGGCGATTATGGGTCGTTCGCATGGCTATAGGTCATCAACTTCCCCATGCTATCTAGAGTGTCTCGATTGAGCCACGCTCAATCTCCCTTGACCTAGCTCTATATGCGAACATAGTATCGACCTAGAGTGGATCCTCACCATCCCTGTTTGTCTCTTTCTTAGTTTAGTCTAAACACCCTCTTACATACTCACACTTTATTTCCCCACACATAGCACTTAATCTTCCTTGCCCTTGTTCCTTGTGGTTTGATCCCCAACTTACCTCTATATATACTCGTTATAGTTGTATTTAGGGTGTTATAAATGTGTTTGATTAGCCTAGGTTTCTAGCGTTAAACGACGCGTTAAAAACCAGTTATCAATGTTGTTGCTAAAAATACAAAAATTTGAGCAACAAGTAAAGTTGTCGCTAAATATAGAGTTTTAAAAACGGTATATGTTGTTGCCGAAAAACACAAACGTTTTAGCAACGACTTTTTTCGTTGTAATAAAGACGTGAGGGTTTGCAACGAAAAATCTTTTGCAACCATAAAAGTCGTTGCGAAAAACATCTGACTTTTGCAATCACGAAAGTAGTTGCTAAAACTTTTAGCTACGGCTACTTTTAGCAACGACTTTAGCTGTTGCTAAAACTGGATTTTCTTGTATAAATTAATATTTTAAAAAGCAAAATTTAAAGACTGTCAAAAATATAAAGTGGAAGTGAATAGCAAAGCAATTACACATAAATATGAAATGTAGCTAATCAAACACAAGCTAGAAACACAAGCTAATCAAACACATTTATAACACCCCAAATACAACTATAACGAGTATAGAGGTAAGTTGGGGATCGAACCACAAGGACAAGGGTAAGGAAGATTAAGTGCTAGGTTTAGAGAGTGTAAATGATATAGGAGGAGGGTGTTTGAACTATACCAAGAAAGCGATAAACAAGACTAAGATAACAGTAAGAGACAAACGGGGATGGTAAGGATCCACCCTAGGTCGATACAATGTTCTCATACATAGCTAGGTCAAAGGAGATTGAGCGTGGCTCAATTGAGACACTCTAGATAGCGAGGGGAAGTTGATGACCTATAGCCATGTGTGCAACCCATAATCGCCTTATGTCTCACATGGGAGTAGCAGGACAAGATACGGATCGAATATCAAACAAACAAACCACAACAACCTCAACTCTAATCTAGTACATGAACAACATTGACAAAACCCGGGGTTTCACCAAACCAAAACCCCCAAGAAATCTGCTCTAGCATATTGAGACTAACTACAACTAAGAACAAGGAAATGAACATGAAAATGAACATTAGAGCAAGAGAGAAATCAAGAATAGTGAAAGACAAAGTAAGAGAACTAACTATCAACTACACTAGTAAGCAATAAGAACAACAAAAGCACGATTGAAATGTAAATAAACAAGATTCAAAGCATTAAACAAAGCATAGAAGAGGAAAGCATTAAATAACATAAATGAAAGATAAAAAAAAGTAATAAAGAGAATAACAAATATAAACTTACATAAACCAAAGTGCTTGAATGAAAGGAATTGAAATTACAAAGATAGAAATGTAGATGAAAGCATTAAACACTAGTTTAGGGCAAAGGAAATTGAAAGAAAGCAATAAAGTGATGTTTTATAGAAGTGAGGGTTTTTATCTACTAAAGCATAGGGTTTACATTTAGAAAAGGGAGTACATATAAGCTACACAAGTCGAGCCTTAAAAGCCCTAAAGATCCTACGTGGATTGGGCTTGCAAAAAATAAGACAGCGCAGAAAAATATGCCATTCGCCCGAATGTAACCTTTATTTCCCCGAATGTACTCCATTCGGAGTTTCCAGAATCTTTAAAGTTGAACCAAACACAAGCTAGATCCATTCGCCCGAATGTACCCTTCAATCGCCCAAATGTACTCCATTCGGCATTTCTAGAAGAATACGAGGCTTGAACATAGTAGCTGCCAATCTATTCGACCGAATGGTTCAAGGCTTCGGCCGAATGGGTCTTCTTTTGCTTACTTGCACTTTCAATCAAGCCCCAAATGATCTCCGGACTTTGTTACGCTGTAGGGAACGACTCGGGATGCTCGAGAATGCCTCAAAACGCATGTCTCATCTTTGATTCAAGTTTCGAAGTCTCGTACGCAACGAAAACACCTCGAAATCTCCTCAAAACACCTGAAAATACTTTAAAGCACCATGAAGATAAGATCAAGGTAAAACCATACGTAAATTATGCAAAAACTAATATTAAACGCGAGACTCGGCGCAAGAAATAGAAGATAAATGGTCTCTAAAAACGAGCACATCAACTCTTCCCTTTAAACCTCAAGGTCTCCCAAAGAGGACGAGTAAGGTCTCGTGTGGGTTTTCAGAAGGAGACCCATAAATCCAAAGCAAACAAGCATGGTGAGCGGAGAACAAAACAATACAAGCTGTGCAAGAACAAAACTCTTCCCTTGCTATAGGTGTGCAAGTACAATGGTCTCAAAGAGCGCAATAACAAAGTGGATGACCAATTCCACAAACTCGAGATTACTAGGGTAAGGTACATTACAGGCTATGCCACCCACTACCTAGAGAGGTCACAAGTCTTCACTCCCCGGGTAATTTCCCAAAAGATGTGAGAAATATGCAATGACACTCATTTGTTTGATTATGGTTCGTGTTTCGCTCATAATTTTCCGACTAAAGATGAGTCGGGAATCAAGCACCTAATTGGGGAGAATCATGGGGATTGTGTCATATCTAACTCCAGCACAAAACAAACTAATCGGACCAAGTCGAACAGGTTAACAAAGGGTTGTAATGTTGGCTTAGGGTTAAGGTGGGATACATTTGGGTATGTGGCGCTAAGTAGAGGAAAGCAAGTGAACCTGAAAAAAACACCAACAAAACATCTCATGATAAACCAATGAAAACTATATCCAACAACCATCAATGACCCAATAATCTCATATACGCACAACAATCTCCATCGTCAAACACTATCAAAAAATGTATAATCTTATAAGAACAAGTGTCTCCAAGCTCATCTCCAAATAAAATATCGACCTCCTCACTCACCTGAATATGTATGTGTATATAAAAACTCAATGAGGAACAAGAGAGAGGTCCCCTCAGACATAGAATATGTATGAATAATCATAAGAATAAGCACACGAGGAAATAGGAGAAAAGTAGTATGAGCTCGACATGAAATGAATAGAGTCAAGAAAACCAACAACCAAAAAAATAACCAATAACCCACTAATCACTGTAACACACAACAGCCCACCATCATTAAGCTATCCTCTACGTAGGAAGATGGATAATTTGGCTTATATGGAGGCTAAATAATGTGGCTACAAAAGAGAAAGGAAAAGGCAAAACTTGGCTTATCCTAAAGTCATTTTGCGTACAAGGTAGGCTATTTGGCTATGTAGTTCAATTCTAGCGAACGTGTTATCATCCCTGATCTCAAGAAAAGCCGACTACACTGGAGAAGAACCGACACAAAATGGATGGAACTCGCAAGGAATCCAAGAAGGCTCAATCCTTACAGGCTAGTCGAAATGCGCCTCTAAAGGTAGTCGTCCAAGCCACCAACCAAGCAAACCCAGTTCCCCCAAGCTATGTGGAAAACAATCAGACTCTAGCTCTCAAAACATGCACAAGGCTAAGGAAATACGAGTTTGCCTAAGATTAGACCACAAAAGTACACAACAGAAGCAAGCATTCAAGTTTCACAACTCAACCATCTTATTGAAAACTAAACATGAATATGCAAAATATACACTATGACATGAATGCAAGATGAATATGAAAAAAAATAAATGCAATGAACTAAACTATAACTATATGAAACTAAATGCACAAACAAATGGGTGGAAGTGACAATGGAGTTGAGCATCTCTCCCCCAAGTTAAAGCTTTGCTAGTCTCTAGCAGAGAAGGAGAGAATAAAGATGAAACATTAAGAACCATGGTCGACAAGATTGTCACGACACCCAACACAAACACATACTAGCCAATAAAAAGGAGAGAAAAAGGTCATACCTAGGCTAGGAGGGCTTTCACTCCTAGCATTGCTATCACCACCATGAAGTGGTCTAATAACTCTCCGCTCCTCGAAAGAAGTGGAGGCATGAAGCGCAAAGCTAGAGCAATTGCCTCCCCCAAGCTAGGGTGAAGCTATATTCTTCATGTTTGGCTCAACTGCACTTTGGAGCCTTCTTTCTCTTTCTCACCCTTGCGGGACCGTTAGCATTGACCCTCTCAATATCATCGTATCAAACATAAGCTAACCTTTTGGAGGGTACATTCTAATGGTCATTGGATCTGCAAGTTCTGACAAACAACACTACAAACCAAACGTGAGCACTGACTAGCAAAAATGCTATGCAATGGAGGAAAAAAAATGAAACAAAAATAATATGTATAGTTGGGTTGCCTCTCAACAAGCGCTTCTTTAAGGTCCTTAGCTAAACCTGACTCATTACGTTGTAGTAAGTTAAACTCTGTAGGAGTTTATCAAACTCACTTCCCACAACAGTAGAAGTTAGGAAGTGGAAGAGAAAGAGAAGAAAGAAAAGAGGGAGAAACACAACAAAGACCGACTTTCCATAACATGATGAAAAGCCGGGGGAAGAACGAACAAATGGAGGGGGGGAGGGAAGCAAGCAACATAAAATCACAAGTATCAAGACGAGCATGAACAAGAACGATCGGGAGCTTCTCATGATGACAAAGAGGTGTAGGGTGAGACTCAACAGAAGGCACACTAACGGTATGCACTTGAGACTCCTCAATAACGGGCAAGTCTACCTCTAGATCATCGTGTTCATTGGCCGGATGATCATGCACATATGTGAGGGGTTCATCATGGTGGGGTGCACAAAGGAGTGCATCGACACAAGGGACGGGGGAGTCAAGATGTAAGAGGGTTGGGAGTGTACACTCCTCCAAATTGACCATATCATCACAACACTCACACAAGGGTTGATCATCAAGAGAATGAGGGGAGTAAAAAACAAGGTGAGGGGAGTAAAAAACAAGGTGAGGGGAGTCTAGGTCATGGGTTTCTAGACCTTCCTCAAAGGCCCTTTGAAATTGGTTTACGCTCCACATTTTCTCCAACTCAGTCCCTTCAGGTATACCGTCGTAATCGGTGCTTAAGGGGTAGGCCGGTGGAACCTCTAAGGGATGGAATGTAGGATATTCTCTTGTAAACCCGTTCTTAGCCATGCACTTGAAGAAATATAAACAAAGCACAGGGGATTTGTCAAGGAACTCATAACTGTAAAAATCCTCTAAGTACTCCCTAGTCTCACTATTCAAACACTTATGAAGATAAAGGCAAATTTGACATTTTTCAAGGTTATGCCCATAAGGGAGAGAATCCTCGAATTCATACAAATAACAAGCCATAAAGAAAAACAAATATAACAAAAATAAAATAGCAATCCTAAAATCAAACACATTTATAACACCCTAAATACAACTATAACGAGTATAAAGGTAAGTTGGGTATCGAACCACAAGGACAAGGGTTAGAAAGATTAAGTGCTAGGTGTAGAGAGTGTAAACGATATAGGAGGAGGGTGTTTGAACTATACTAAGAAAGCGATAAACAAGACTAAGATAACAGTAAGAGAAAAACATGGATAGTAAGGATCCACCCTAGGTCGATACAATGTTCTCACACATAGCTAGGTCAAAGGAGATTGAGCGTGGCTCAATTGAGACACTCTAGATAGCGAGGGGAAGTTGATGACCTATAGCCATGCGAACGACCCATAATCGCCCTATGTCTCACAAGGGAGTGGCAGGACATGATACGCATCGAATATCAATCAAACAAACCACAACAACCACAACTCTAATCTAGCACATGAACAACATTGACCAAATCTAGGGTTTCACCAAACCAAAACCCCTAAGAAATCTACTCTAGCATATTGGGACTAACTACAACTAAGAACAAGGAAAAGAACATGAGAATGAACATTAGGGCAAAAGAGAAAACAAGAAAAATGAAAGACAAAGTAAGAGAATGGACTGATATTGGGGGTGGATTCCTCCAATATAGCACACCTTTGCAGAACACCTCTTAGTCTTCAAAAGGTCCACAATAAAGAAGCCTCAAACAGCCCACAGAAGTGCATTGAGGACAGATCAATGTGTTGAGGCAGTTCTTGAATGGGATGACTAAGTTCTTGAATGAACTAAGGCCCCCTATTCCCTTATCCACAACCAAGACTACTCTAGGTTATGTCCGTTCTTTAGTCTTGCACTACTCAAGACTTCTTGAATGATCACACACACTCAAGGCAAAACAAATGAAGAAAACTCAAATGCTGAAAATACTATTGAAATCTCAAAAGTAGTTTTCTTGTACACAATGAGCCATATATATAGGCTTTGATGGAAAAATTACAACGGTCATAAAGAAAACACAAGTCTAGCTATAGGTTCTAAATAGTCACGTGCTAAGTCATGTGAAAACTTAAAACACAAAACAAAAAAAAAGGTTAAAAGGCTAACAAATTAGAACAGACTTTGCCTTCTGTTTATATGTCAGACATGTAGGACGGTCCTACCCCCAGGTGGCTAGGCCCATGTGCAAAGATGCCAGTTCCACCTTCTTCCCACCTTAGGTCCTTAGGTCCTGCACCCTGTTCTTTTGGGCTTCTTGTCCCATGTCTACCTTTTCAGCTGTATCCTTGCACTCTTCTTGATTGGCAAGTGAGGTTAGGATGTTCCTTGACTCATCCATGCCCTTGACCCAGGTTGAATGCCCAGCATCTGGGTTTGGTGCTAGTGTTTTACACAGACAGTCTTCTGCCAGCTGCCCTGTAGTTTCTGAACCTATAAGAATTGGTTCATTCCCCCTTTCTTTGAAGGAAATTGCCCTCAATTTGGTATCCCCTAAGTAAGGAGTGAGATCTCCAATGTTGAAGGTTGGGGAGATGCCATGACCTTCTGGTAGGTCTATTTTGAAAGCATTGTCACAATATTTCTCAATGATCTGATATGGCCCAATTGCTCTGGGCATCAGTTTGTTCTTCTTGAGCTTAGGGAACCTCTCCTTCCTTAGATGAATCCACACAAAATCACCCACCTGCGGCTGCTTAGCTGTTTTTAATCCTTTATTGATCCTATGCTGGTATCTCATGTTTGCCTGCACTATGTTATCAGGCACCTACTTGTCTATCCTTAGTAGGTTCTCTGCTTGTGTTTGAGTGTTAGGGTTAAACCTGTCATTGATGGGGAGATCAATTAGTGTAAATGGTAGTAAAGAGTTCACCCCACACACACAGTCAAAAAGGGAGTGTTTGTTACTGCAGCTAGGGCTCTTGTTGTATACAAACTCTGCATGACAGAGCTTTACATCCCAATCTCTGATGTTCTGTTTGATCAGGGACCTGAGTAAAGACCCTAAGGTCTTGTTGGTCACTTCAGTTTGCCCATCAGTCTGGGGTGATGAGAAGTGCTGAAACACAGGCTTGTGCCAAATAATTTCCATAAGGTGCTCCAGAAAGTGTTGAGGAACTTGTTGTCCCTGTCTGATACTATGGTTTTAGGAACACCATGCAACCTTACTATTTCAGCAAAGTACAACCTTGCCACACTCTGTGCATCTTCTACCTTAGTGCAAGCTATGAAGTGGGCCATTTTTGAAAATCTGTGCACTACTACCATGATTGCATCCTTGCCCCTTTGTGTCCTAGGTAGGGCCACTATAAAATCCATACTCAAATGCTCCCAAGGCTTTGTGCTACAGGTAAGGGTTTGTATTCTCCCCTGTAGAAGACTAGTTTAGCTCTTATGTAGGTCTCACAGCTAAGCACATGTTTGCCTACAGTCCCCAGCATATTTGGCCAAAAGAAATTCTAATTCAGGATGTCTAGGGTTTTCTGAATCCCAAAGTGCCCTACTAACCCCCCATCATGTGCTTCTTTCACTAGCAGCAACCTCAAAGGCAGTTTAGGTATGCACAGTCTATTTTTGTTGAACAAAAAACCTTGTTTAATGTAGTAAGTGCCATTAGGTTCATTTAGGCAGCTTAGGTAGATATCCTTAAAATCCTCATCAGTTGAATAATATTCCTTGATTATTTCAAAGCCTAGGATTTTTGATTCTAATAGGGCTAGGAGGTGTTACTTTCTACTCAATGCAACAGTAACTACATTGGTTTTTCCTGTTTTGTACTTAGTCACAAAGTCAAAGTTCTGTAAAAATTCAACCCACCTAGCATGCTTTGGAGTTAATTTCTTGGAACATGCAAGGGGGTGTTGGTCCTTGATGTTGCACAGATGCCAATCCCACTGGCACAATGTTTGGTGGGTCTCAGTAATATCCCCACAGAAAACGCAAAAGGGATCCAAGAAGTAGGTTCTTGAATTTCAGGCCCTGGACTGACTAATCCACAATGAAGGCTTCACTCACCCTCAAGGCGTATCACCCCAAACTCAGGCTTAGGCTTCACTCACCCAAGTCTTGAGAAGGGATCCCTCAGACTTGCTTTACTCACAAATCACAAGGGAGAAATTTGCTTCACTCACCAACTCACACAAACAATAATGTTTGAAAAAAACAGAAAATGTTTATTGAATTTCCAAAGGTGAGTTTTAAAAAATAAGAGGCCTCTTTATATAGGCTCCTCTTAACTAACTAACGGTCATCTTGGGGTTTGATACAAAATTAGCCTGAAATACCCCACGTGCCATACATGTGCAGTTATTTAAAAACAGAAACAAAGTAAAAATACAAGGCTTTAGTTATTCTGTTTAATCTGTTGACCAGCCCACCTTCAGCCAGGTGCTGTGGGCTCTCTATAGATGATCAGGGTGGTTCTAACCCCTTGAAGGCTTGGTCCATGTGCTGAGATTCCATTTCTGCCCTGGGTGCAGTCTAGTTGTTCCCAGTCTTCTCCCAGCAAGTGCACCAAGGTCTGTTGTTCGCCAGTTTCCTCTGTTGTCCTGCCTCCAGTGGCAGGTTTGTCTGTTGGGGCTTGAACTGACTTATTTAGCCTTTCCAAGGGTCCTGGTTGCTTGGCATAGTTTGCTAACCCTTTGTTCATTCCAACCCAGGTGTTGGGGTTCATGGCTTTGTTCTTAGGAAGAATTAGTGCAGAGGAACAAACCTAATTTCCCTGCTAATTTTGAGTTTTTGTTCCCTTATGTTCTCTAGGGTTTTTGCTGACTTCTAGTAGTGAATTAGGGTTTGACTCATGTGAATTAGCACTTGAACCATCCTCACATGGTTCAACTCCCCCTTCCTTGGAAAGACTTGCCCTCAATTCTTCATGTTCCTCATATTGTACCAGATCTCCTATATTGAAAGTGTCAGAGATTTGATACTCATTAGGGAGAGCTACTTCGTATGCATTAGGGCCTATCTTCTCTGTGATCTGAAAGGGTCCAATGGTTTTTCCTTAGGTTTGGGAACCTGGCTTTTCTCAGATGAATCCACACATAGTCTCCAGCTTCCAGTGCTTTCCTAGTTCTTCTGCCTTTGTCTGCTTTCTGTTTGTACCTTTCATTGGCCTTGTGTAGGTTTTCCTGGATGGTTTTGTGAAGCTTCATCATGTCCTTTGCTAATTCCACATCATCTTTACTTGTTTTGTCTTGAAATTTAGGGCAAGTTAGTGATATAGGCAGTAGTGGATTGGTGCCATACACACACTCAAAAGGAGTGTGTTTGGTGATGTAGTCAGGACTCCTATTATATGCAAATTATGCCTGACATAACTTGAGATCCCAGTCCCTTAGGTTTTTACCAACTAGTGTCTTCAGGATGGCCCTTGAGGTTTTGTTTGTAACTTCAGTTTGGCCATCTGTCTGTGGATGGTATGCTGTGCTAAACAGGAGTTTTGTGCCCAACATTTTCCATAGTGTAGTCCAAAAATAACTAAGGAACTTGTTGTCTCTATCTGAGACAATTGTTTTAGGGATCCCAGGTAATCTCACAATTTCAGCAAAATACAGTCTGGCTATGTGCTTGGCATCATCCACTTTGTTGCAAGCAATGAAGTGTGCCATTTTTGAGAACTTGTCAACCACAACCATGACAGAGTCCCTTCCTCTTTGTGTTCTAGGTAGTGCAACCACAAGTCCATGCTTAGGTGTTCCCAAGGTTTTTCAGCTACTGGTAAGAGAATGTATTCTCCCTTATTAAAGGTGATCTTGGCTTTGATGCATGCTTCACACCTCAATATGCATTTCCCTATGGTTCCCAACATCTTTGGCCAAAAGAATTGTTTTCCTACCATATCTAGGGTCTTTTGTATCCCAAAATGTCCCCCTAGACTACCCTCATGCACTTCTTTAACTATTAACAGTCTTAAGGGTGTTTTGGGTATGCAGAGCTTGTTGCCTTTGAATAGGAACCCCTCCTTTATGGAGAACTGACCTTGAGGTTCCTTTTGACATGCTGCAAATATCTCCCAAAATCAGGGTCAGTGGCATAGTGTACTTTGATCAACTCAAAGCCTAACACTTTATCCTCTAGGATAGCTAGCAAACCATGTCTTCTACTCAAAGCATCTGCAATCACATTGGTTTTGCCAGTCTTATACCTGGCTGAAAAATTGAATGTCTGTAGGAACTCTACCCACCTAGCATGCTTTGGGCTTAACTTATTCTGGCCATGGATGTTTTTTAATTATTCATGGTCAGTATATAGTATGAAGGGCTGCAACTTAAGGTAATGTGACCAGTGCTCTAAGGCCCTAACCATAGCGTAGAACTCCTTGTCATAGGTGGAATAATTAAGCCTAGACTTGCTCAATTTTTCACTAAAGAAGGCTACTGGTCTCCCCTCTTGGACCAGGACTGCTCCTATGCCAGTGCCACTGGCATCACACTCAACTGCAAATGGCTTTGTAAAGTCAAGAATTTTTAATACAGGGGCTTTGCACATGATTTCCTTGATCAGCTCAAATGCTTTCGGTGCCTCACTAGTCCAGGTGAAACTTCCCTTCTTGGTACACTCAGTGATGGGAGCCATGATGCTACTGAAGTTTTTAACAAACCTCCTATAAAATGAAGCCAATCCATGGAAAGACCTAACCTGAGTGATAGTGGTGGGGTTGGGCTAGGTCTGGATGGCCTCTATTTTGGCAGGGTCTGCCTTCACTCCCTCCCTTCCTATGATGAATCCTAAAAACCCCACTTCCTGCATTAGAAAGTTACATTTCTCTAGCTTACCATAAAGTTTCTGTTGTCTTAAAACCCTAAATAGTTGTTCTAGGTGCTCCAAATGCTCTCCTACCTCCTTACTGTAGATCAAGATATCATCTAGGTATACTACTATGAACTTGCCTAGGAAGGGTCTTAAAATCTCATTCATGAGCCTCATTAATGTACTAGGTGCACCTGTGAGCCCAAATGGCATGACTAACCATTCATACAACCCACATTTTGTCTTCACTCCTTAGGTCCACCTTACTAAACCACTGTGCCCCTGCAAGCTCATCTAACATGTCATCAATTCTGGGGATAGGGAATCTGTATTTGATTGTGATGTTCTTGACACTCTTGCTGTCAACACACATCCTCTAGGTTCCATCCTTCTTTGGAACCAACAAGGTAGGCACTGCACAAGGGGTTGGTCCTATAAGCAGGTTTATTAGGTAAGGCTGCCCCTGGCACTAGGTCTATTTGGTGTTCTATCCCCCTAAGGGGTGGTAATCCTTCAGGCAAATTCTCAGGGAACACATCCTTATACTGGTCTAACAGTTTGTGTAACTCCTGGGGTATAGGAGTTGGCTGAACTACCTCTTTGGTAAATAATAGGTAGACAAAATCCTTGCTCTTGATGATCTTCTCCCAGACTTTCCTACTGGCTAAATGGACTAGTTTCCTTACTGGTGGGGGTATGGCCTTGTGTGGTGGCAAGGGTATAAGGTGCTTTAGCTTTCTTTCATGTTTTAGAGTGTATATGTTGGTGTATCCATTATGCACCACTCTCTTATCATACTGCCAGGACCTACCTAGCAAGATATGACATGCATCCATGTCAAAAACATCACACAGGACTTGGTCTTAGTAAGACCCTATGGTTAAGGTTATGAGGCTTTGCTTGTTCACTGATCCACTTGCCATATTGTCTAACCATTTCAGTTTATAAGGGCGAGGGTGACTCTTTATCTCTAGGTTTAGCTCTTTAACCAGCTCTTGACTAACACAATTGGTTTCACTCCCCCTATCTATGATCAAGTCACAAACTTTTTCCTTCACCTTGCACTTGGTTTGAAAAATGTTCTCCCTTTGATCAGATTTCTATGCACTAAGGACAGAGTGAAAGCTCCTTCTGATCACTAAGTTGTGATGTGTGTCCTGTTCAGGGTAAAGTGCCTCTCTGTTCCCTGTTTCTTCTTCTGAGTCAGTGGTGTACAGGGTTAACTCTCCTGTCTCAGTCTGCACATAAGTCCCATCAGGGTCCTCTTCTGTAGTCAAGGGTCCCATCTCTTCCTCCCTCCCCTCTATGGTTACTAATATGGTTCTTGGTCTATCCCTTTCTCTAATTTCATTCCACTCTTGGAGGGTGAAAGCTCTGTTGTTTGGACAGTCATTCTTGTAGTGTCCTGTTCCATGACACTTGAAACACACTACATTCTTGTTAGGTGTAACTCCGTTTCCATTTTGGGTGGTGTTAGTGTTGTGCCTAGGGTTGGGCAGGGTGTTTGTGGGTCTGTTGGTGGTACCCTGACTGACCCTAGGGTAGGAGTGTCCTGTGCTATAGGTAGGTTTTTTCTTGGCATGCTGTTCTAGTAACAAGGCATGGTTTCCTGCCAAAGCCACGGTCAGGTTGGGTACTAGGGCTATCTTGATCCTCAAGTCTTCCCTCAAACCAGCAAGAAACTTTCCCACCCTCATTTCTTCAGAATCTAAATTGTCACATTGCACAGCTAGCTTTTCCCACTGTTGGATATACTGGGCTACTGTCCTATTTCCTTGGGCCAAGGTGCTCCATTTGACAGAGAGCTATTGCTTATAATTAGGGGGTACATAATTCCTCCTAAGGTGTTTCTTTAATTTGTCCCAAGAGTCTATTCTAGGCCTGTTCTCCCTTACCCTCTGCCTCTGTATTCCTTCAAACCAGATGGCTGCTAGTTTAGTTAGTTTTACCTTAGACATTTTGTATTGGCTGGCTGCTGGGGTTTCCCTGTAATCACAATACCTTTCCAACCCTTTCTCCTACTCAATGTAGTCTTCAGGGTTCAAGGATTGGCCATCAAATTCCCCTACATCCACTCTAAGGGACCTATCCTCTTGAGTCCTAGTGTTCTGTACACTTTCATGATTTATTACCCCATCTGTTCTCAAGACTCCAGCATCTGTCATCATTTGTGCTATCCTATTGACTGTGTCATGTAATAGGGCATTCCTCTCTTCATCATTCATTTTTGTAATTAAGAGGGATGCACAGAAATGAGAAAACAGAAAAAAAAGGCTACAGCAAAATACAACAAGTTTTAACGGTTTCCCAATCAAGAAGTGACTTCTTAATCTGATTCTAGAGGTAATGGGGTCAAATACAACTATATCCGATAAAAAATATACAATAAAGAATAACTACAGAGTTATTCTGATAATGCACAAGGATATTAATAAAAGTATGCAAGGAAACTTCCCTGAGATGTCCACCAAGTTGAATCTGTGAAGAAGTGTCCTTCTGACTGTTCCTGTCTTTCTGCAATCCGCTTTAATCCTTGATGTTGAACGTGGCTCTGATACCAATTTGGAACATGCAAGGGCTGTTGGTCCTTGATGTTGCACAGATGCCAATCCCACTAGCACAATTTTTGGTGGGTCTCAGTAATATCCCCACAGAAAACACAAAAGGGATCCAAGAAGCAGGTTCTTGAATTTCAGGCCCTGGACAAACTAATCCACAATAAAGGCTTCACTCACCGTCAAGGCGTATCACCCCAAACTCAGGCTTAGGCTTCACTCACCCAAGTCTTGAGAAGGGATCCCTCAGACTTGCTTTACTCACAAATCACAAGGGAGAAGTTTGCTTCACTCACAAACTCACACAAACAATAATGTTTGAAAAAAACAGAAAATGTTGATTGAATTTCCAAAGGTGAGTTTTACAATGCAAGAGCCCTTTTTATATAGGCTCCTCATAACTAACTAACAGTCATCTTGGGGTTTGATACAAAATTAGCCTAAAATACCCCACATGCCATACATATGCACTTATTTAAAAACAAAAAACAAAGTAAAAATACAAGGCTTCAGAGATTTTGTTTAATCTGTTGACCAACCCACCTTCAGCTAGGTGCTGTGGGCTCTCCATGGATGATCAGGGTGGTTCTAGCCCCTTGATGGCTTGGTCCATGTGCTGAGATTCCATTTCTGCCCTTGGTGCAGTCTAGTTGTTCCCAGTCTTCTCCCAGCAAGTGCACCAAGGTCTACTGTTCGCCAGTTTCGTCTGTTGTCCTGTCTCCAATGGCAGGCTTGTCTGTTCGGGCTTGAACTGACTTATTTGGCCTTTCCAAGGGTCCTTGTTGCTTGGCATAGTTTGCTAACCCTTTGTTCATTCCAACCCAGGTCTTGGGGTTCATGTCTTTGCTCTTAAGAAGATTTGGTGCAGAGGAACAAGCCCAATTTCCGTGCTGATTTTGAGTTTTTGGTTCCCTTCTGTTCTCTGTGGCTTTTTCTGACTACTGGTAGTGAATTAGGGTTTGACTCATGTGAATTAGGGCTTGAACCATCCTCACATGGTTCATTTCTTCCGCCCATGGATGTATTTGAGAGACTCATGGTTTGTCTGTAAGACAAAGGGTTGAGCCCTTAAGTAATGTGACCAGTGCTCCAGTGCCCTAACTAAAGCATAAAATTCTTTATCATTTGTGGAGTAGTTGAGCCTGCTTTGGTTGAGGTTTTCACTAAAGTAGGCTATGGGTCTACCCTCTTGCAACAACACAACCCCTATTCCTGTCCCACTAGCATCACATTCCACCTCAAAGGGGTGGTTGAAAATTAGGGATCTTCAAAACAAGAGCCTCACACATGGCTACCTTGATTTGTTCAAAAGCTTTATGTGTCTCTGGTGTCCATGTGAAATGACCCTTCTTAGTACACTCAGTAATGAGGCTCCTCACAGTGCTAAAGTTTTTGATGAACCTTCTGTAAAAAGAAGCCAAGCCATGGAAGGATCTTACATGGGTGATAGTGGTAGGTATGGGCTAATCCTGGATAGCTTCTACCTTCCCTGGATCTGGTCTATTTCCCTCCTTCCCCACCAAGAAGCCTAAGAAGTTTACTTCTGTCATAAGGAATTGACATTTCTCAAGCTTGGCATACAACTTCTGTTCTCTTAGTCTCTCTGGCAGCTTCCTAAGGTGTCCTAGGTGCTGGTCAAGGTCTGTGCTATATACTAAAATGTCATCTAGATATACTACCACAAACTTGCCCAAAAAGGGCCTCAGAACCTCAGTCATGAGTCTCATGAAGGTACTGGGTGCTCCTGTAAGTCCAAAAGGCATAACCATCCATTCATAGAGTCCATATTTGGTTTTGAAAGCAGTCTTCCACTTATCCCCTGCCCTCATTCTAATCTGATGGTAGCCACTTCTTAGGTCAAGTTTACTAAACCACTGTGCACCATACAACTCATCCATTATATCATCTATCCTTGGTATTGGGAACCTGTACTTAATGGTAATGTTGTTGATGCTTCTACTGTCCACACACATCCTCCAGGTTCCATCCTTTTTTGGAACAAGAAGGGTGGGAACAGTACATGGGCTAAGACTCTCCCTCACAAGTCCCTTATCAAGTAGCTCCCTAACTTGTCTTTGTAACTCTTCAGCCTCTTTAGGGTTAGTCCTATAGGCTGGTTTGTTAGGTAACACAGCCCCTGGCATGAGATCAATCTGATGCTCAATGCCCCTAATAGGTGGTAGCCCTACTGGTAGATCTTTAGGGAAGATATCTCTAAACTCCTCAACCAGTGGCTTAATTACCCTAGGTAACTCATTGTGTCCCTGATCACTCTCTTTGGTGAATAGAATCCAGCACTGTCCTGCTTGTTTGATTTCCTTAACACACTCTTTCCTACCCATTAGGTGTACTGGTTGCTTAGCCTTGGGTGGTGGAATAGCTCTATGTGAGGGTAAGGGAATCAGGTCCTTTAACATGCCCTCATGCCTCAAGGTATAGATGTTAGTGTACCCATCATGCTTGACCCTCTTTTCATATTTCCAGGGTCTGCCAAGTAAGATATGGCAAGCACTCATATCCAATACATCAGATAGGATCTGGTCCTAGTAAGTTCCTATGGTTAAGCCTACCATGCACTGCTTTCCTACAGACCCACTGGCCTTATTATCCAGCCACTTAAGTTTGTAAGGATGGGGGAGCACTTGAGTTTTTAACTTAAGCTCCTACACAAGGTCCTGGCTTACAAAATTGGTCTCACTCCCCCCATCTATTATCACATCACAAAGTCTGTCCTGCACCCTGCACTTGGTCAGAAATATATTCTCCATTTAGTCAGACTTAGTGCCCTTGGGTGTGTAGTGAAAGCTTCTCCTTATAACTAATGTTCTGTGCTCCTCTTCCTCTGGATACAAGGTCTCTCTTTCTGACTCAGAGTCAGACACATAGGTAGTGACCTCACCTGTTTCTCAAATGATGTAGGTTCCATCAGGGTCTTCCTCTCTAATGACAGTGCCCCTCTCCTCTTCCCTACCATTGATGCTTACTAAAATGGTTTTGGGCTGTTCCTTGTGTTTAATTTCTTCCTACTCAGTCAGAGTAAAAGCTCTGTTATTAGGACAATTGGCTTTGAAGTGACCATGTCCATGGCACTTAAAACACACAATATCCTTCATGGGTGCTACACCTTTTCCCCTAATTTCTCCATTATTGTAGGGCCTGGGAGGGCCAGTAGTGGTGATACTTTTGGCTCCTAAAGGTTGTTGGTTCCTGGTTGGATGTTGGTGAGTGCTAGGTGAGATCCTCTTCTTGGCATATTGTTCTAAGAGTAAGGCTTGCTCACCTGCTAGGGCTACTATGAGGTTGGGCACTAGGGCTAACTTAACTCTCAGGTCTTCCCTTAAACCCCCTAGAAACATTCCCACCCTCATGGCTTCAGTGTCCCTCACATCACACAGCACAGATAATCTCTCCCATTCCTGGATGTACTGAGCCACTGACTTGTTTCCCTGGGAAAGGGTGCTCCATTATATTGAAAGTTGTTGGGTGTAATTGCTAGGAACATACTTTTTCCAAAGTTGCTTCTTAAGTTTGATCCATGAATCTATCTTAGCCTTCCCCTCCCTAAGTCTCTGCCTTTGAACCCCTTCTAACCAGGTTGCAGCCCATCTTATGAGTTTTACCTTAGCCAACTTAAACTGTTTGTCTTCTGGTATTTCTTTAAACTCAAAGTAATTTTGTAACAGGCGCAACGGTCCCGATATATAATTCACACTAGTAATTATGTTTACAATAAAAAATTTGAAAGTCTTAAATTTCAAATTGTTAAACTTCATTGAAATTTAAAATCGTTTAAAAACACAAGTTTAGAATATTACAATTCAGAGAATAAGACATTTTTTCTTTCTAAAATCATAATAAAAGCATAAATACACCATGATCATCAAAGTTACCAATAAGTAAAATAAAACGAGGCTAATTCCTTGATAAGGAAAATAAATGTTGCGTCCTGGATCGAAACTTGAAGCTAAACCTTCATGCAAAATACTGCCATCCATGATACGGATGACAGCCGTTTGAATCGGAATCAGCGCCTAACGCCAAGTACAAACTCCTCAACAATGCAATACTATGACAATCATAAAATATTCACAAGATATGCAAACTACATTTTAGAACTTGATTTTAAGTTCCTCGGTTCTCTTTTTTTCATTTTCAGTTCTCGAATACTTTCAACAATTTTTCACATTCATCACATGAATGTAAATAAATATCTTTCCTAAAGTCACCTACACTTGGTAACTATAAGGTTCATCTAATGGATCTATTTAATTAGATCCCAAAACCACATTCGCACAACACACATAATAATGACTTTCTGATTTATGTAAGGGTCTTGCTAGAGGAGGAACATATACCACTGAGTTTCTTCATAATTCACCATATACCACATCAAATGTTGTAGATCACCATTGATAACCGGTTTCTAACACGTCGTTTAACGCTAGAAGCCTTGGTCAATCAAACACATTTACAATCACCCTAAATGCAACTATAGCGAGTATAGCGGTAAGTCGGGGGTCGAACCACAAAGAACAAGGGATGCTAGACAAAAGGTTTGGTGTGGGAAAGGTTGGATGGTTGGTAGGTAGGAGGATGGGTGAACTAAACTAAGGATGAAAACAAGCAAGGAAAGAAAGCGGGCTTGGGTTAGGTCCACCTAAGGTAGGTCTATTGGAAATAGAGATAGGCTAGGTCGAGGGAGATCGAACGAAGGTCAATCGAGACACTCTAGATGGCATGGGGAAGTTGATGACATATAGTCAATACGAACGACCCATAATCGCCTTATGTGTCATAAGGGAGTGGAAGGACAAGATATGCATCGAATATCAATCAAACAAACCAACATCAATCTCAACCATCTTCCTAAACATTAAACACAAGACCAAAACCCTAAGGTTTCTCTAATCCAAAACCCTAAAATCTACTCTAGCATGTGAAAAGTAAAAGCAAGAAGGAAGGAAGACATTAAAACTACTCTAGAAAGCATTAATGAAATGAAGAACATGAAAACATTAAAGAAAAAGCATAAAGGAATTGAAAGACAAGAAAGCATTAAATTCTACACTAGAAAAGCAATAAATGAAAGCATTGAAGAAAGCAATAAAGAGAGGAAAGCAATAAATAAAGAAAACTTACATTAATGAAAGTGCAAAAGTGAAGAACAAAGACATAGATGAAGAACTACACTAATCTAGGGCAAACACTAAAGAGAAAGCATAAAGAGAGGGAGGGTTACTCCCAATCAAGTCATGGGGAGAATATTCAGAAAAGTGCCTTTATATAGGCTACAAAAGATGAGGGTAAAAACCCTAAAAAATCCTACATGTTTTAAGTTGCGAAGAAAAACGCTGCGCTGGAATTTAGCTCCATTCGACCGAATCCCAAGGGGCATTCGCCCGAATGCACACCATTCGCCCGAATGTGTGACATTCGGGGTTTCCAGAGACTTTGAAATCCATTCCTCGCATAAAAATGATGCATTCGCCCGAATCCACTCTCCCATTCGCCCGAATGGGAGGATTCGACCGAATGGGTGCCCTGCTTCGTCCGAATGGAGATGTTGGCTGCTTGGTTCGGTGTAGCAACGTAGATTCGACCGAATGTGACCTTGGATTCGAACGAATCCAGGTCGAGCAGCCCATATCTTCTTTTGCAATGAGTCCTTGAGGTGTCGGAAGGTCTTGGGGCTTTGCGAGGACTTTGGATATGACTTGGAATGCTCGGGAATGCCTCGAAATGCGCGCTTCATCTTCGATTCAAGTGACGAAATCTCGTACGCAACGAAAACACCTCAAATCTCCCGAAAACACCTAAAAACACCTTAAAGCACCAGGGAGACAAGATCAAGGTAAATCATGCGTAAAGTATGCAAAAAGCAAATATAAAACGCGAGAATCGACACATAAATGGGGAGATAAATGTGCTCTAAATCGAGCACATCAACACCCCCAAGCTTAACCTTTGCTAGTCCCTAGCAAAGAGACTAGGTAGGATAACATGAAAGCACATGGGCACCCCAAAACAACTAACTACGGAGACAAAATGAAATTAAACTATGAAAGCGATAAAATCTAAAACTCACTGTCGTAGGAATCACGATCGCACTTAGCACGTACGACAAGCCCTTTAAACCTCAAGGTCTCCCAAAGAGGACGAGTAAGGTCTTGTGAGGGTTTTTCAGAAGGAGAGCCACAAATCCTATGCAATGCAAATGCAAGGATGCAAACTATATGAAACTAAAAACTACAATGCGGAATCTAATATGATGCAATGCGAGGTGAGCGAAAATCAAAGCAACGCGAGCTGTGTACAAGCAAAACTCTTCCCTAGCCATGGTCTCAAAGAGCGCAATACCGATGACAATGACCAATTCCACAAACTCGAGATCACTAGGGCGAGCTACATCACAGGCTATGCCACCCACTACCTAGAGAAGTCACAAGTCTACCTTCCCCGGGTAATTTCTCAAAAGATGTGAGAAATATGCAATCACGCTCATGTGTTTGATTTTGGTTCGTGTTTCGCTCAAAATCTTCCGATTAAAGATGAGTCGGGAATCAAACACCTAATAGGGGAGAATCGTGGGGATTGTGTCATATCTAACTCCAGCAAAGAACAACTAATCGGACCAAGTCGAACAGGTTAGCGAAGGGTTGTAACGTTGGCTTAGGGTTAAGGTGGGATACATTTGGGAATGTGGAGCTAAGTAGAGGATAGCAAGTGACCCAAAACAAAACACCCACAAACGTCTCAAGATAAATCAATGAAAACTATATCCAACAACCAACGATAACCCAATAACATGTAATCACAATGATCTCCATCATCAAACACTATCAAAATATGTAAAATCTCATAAACACAAGTGTTTCCAAGCTCATCTCCCAATAATATAACGACCTTCTCACTCACATGAATGTGTATGTGTATAAAAACTCAATGAAAAACAAGAGAAAGGTCTCTTCAAATCATAGAATATGTATGGATAATAACATTGAAAGCACTAGAGGAAATAAGAGAGAAGTAGCTTGAGCTGGTAATGAAATGAGTGGAGTCATGAAAACCAACAACCAAAAACATAACCAATAACCTACAAATCACTGTAACACACAACAAACCCCACCATCACTAAGCTATCCTCTAGGTAAGAAGAGGGAACAATTTGGCTCATGTGGAGGCTAAATAATGCGGTTACAAAAGAATAGGAAAGGAAAAAACTTGGCTTATCCTAAAGTCAATTTAGTTCAAGGTAGGCTATATAGCCATGTGGCTCAATTCTAGCGAACGTGTTATCATCCCTGGTCTCAAGAAAAGCCGACTATACTGGGGAAGAACCGACACAATACTTAGATCCCCTAACTAGCACACAAAATGAATGGAACTCGCAAGGAGTCCAAGAAGGCTCAATACTCACAAGCTAGTCGAAATGCGCCACTAAAGGTAGTCATCCAAGCCACCAACCAAGCAAACCCCAATTCCCACAAGCTATGTGGAAAATAGGTCAAACTCTAGGTCCCAAAACATGCACAGGGCTAAGGAAATATGAGTTTGCATAAGGTAAGACCACAGAAGTACACACCAGAAGCAAGCATGGCAGTTTCACAACTCAACCATCTTATTGAAAACTAAACATGAACATGGAATATATACACTATGTATGAATGCAAGATAAATATGCAAAATATATACAAAATAACAAATGCAATGAACTAAACTATAGCTATATGAAACTAAATGTACAAACGAATGGGTGGAGCGACAATGGAGTTGACCATCCCACCCCCAAGCTAAAGCTTTGCTAGCCTCTAGCAAAGAAGGAGAGGAGAAAGATGAAATATTTAAAACCATGGTCAACAAGATTGTCGCAACACTCAATACAAACACAAGCTAACCAATAATAAGAAGAGAAGAAGGTCATACCTAGGCTAGGAGGGCATTCACTCCTAGCATTACCATCGCCACCATGAAGTGGTCTAATAACTCTACGCTCCTCAAAAGAAGTGGAGGCATGAAGCGCGAAGCTAGAGCAATTGCCTCCCCCAAGCTAGGGTGAAGCTACATTCTTCGTGTTTGGCTCAAATGCTCTTTATAGCTTTCTTTCTCTTACTCACCCATGCGGGACCGTTAGCATTGACCCTCTCAAAATCATCAATCAAAACACAAGCAAACTTGTGGAGGGTCAATTCTAAATGTTTAGAGCCCAACTCCATCACTACATGGGAACAATTGAGAACGGCGTTCCTCGAAAGGTTCTATCCTACAAACCGCACGCAAGATTGGCGCAAAAAGATCGCGTCATTCACACAAGAGGACGATGAGAGCCTATGTGCCGCATGGACTAGATTTAAGGGTATGCTCCGAGCTTGCCCCCATCATGAATATGGGGAGAACCATTTGAATACCTTTTTCTATGACGGGCTTGATGATTCAACTAAGGCACTTCTAGACTCCGCTATTGGTGGGCAACTCTCAAAAATCCCATGCGACCGTGTGAAAGCAATGATCGAGGAGGTTGCCAAGAATAGCACTTGGGGTGGTGCAAGGGGTAGTAAGCAACAAAGGGGCGTGATCAATGGTGTAAATATTGATTCGATTGGTGCGAAAATTGAAGCTATCATGGACAAGAAATTGTCCAAGCTTAAGCTAGCCCAAGGAAGCTCCAATGTCTCCGCTGCTAATGAAGCCAAACGTTTTTCATGTCATATTTGTGGGGGCACTAATCATGATGCATCTTATTGTGGAGGAAGAAGTCCGGATCATGTGGCATCGGTAGAGTATGGGTCAAGTGCTTGTGAAGGGACCCAAGCGACGAACTTTGATGGGTATGGGTGCAATCCCGAACATATAGCGGCTATGGGTTATGGGAACCAAGGTCAAGGGCATTCTTAATATAGCTTATTCAACAACCCGGCCTCCCGACCTCCCTTCAATCCGAACAACGGTCAAGGAAACTTCAACCAAGGCTACAACAACAATCAAGCCGGTGGGAGTTTTCCTAGGCCCAATGGAAATAGGCCTTACCCACAAGTGCCACGACCCAATTCCAACCAATCTTACCAAACCACCCAACCACCTCCAAACCCCACTCCTAACCAAGACTTCATGACAACCCAATTGAGCACCTTAGCCCAGCTCAGTCAAACCTTGATCGCTCAAATGGCACAACTCCAAACCCAACAAAAGAATTTGGAGACCCAACTTGCATAATTAGCCCAACCACCTCCACCGATGCTATTCCCATCCAACCCTCAACCTAACCCATCCATCCAACCTCCAACTCCTAACCCACCATCAAACCACCACACATGCAAGGCGATCTTCCTTAGATCGGGTACTTCCTATCTGGGTCCAATTGAAGCTTCAAGTGATGATTTGGGTGATAGTCCTTCTATGGGTAATGATTTGCAAGAAGATGTTGAGCATGAGCTTGGGGGAGAGGGAGAAGAGGAAATTCTTGAGGAAGTTTGTGAGGAAAAGAAAGAAGAAGAGGTTGAGAAGAGAGATGAAGTGAATGAGAAAGAAAAGAAGAAGTTGGAGCAAGAGGATAATTGGAAAGAAATGCAAGAGTGGCGAGCTCGTGAACGCTTAAATGGCCCACCACTTCCTTTCCTATATAGGGCGGTAGAAAAACAAATGGAAGCCAAATTTCTTAAGTTTCTTGAGCATATGAAGCGATTGGAAATGAAGATCCCGTTCTTAGAGGCAATGGAGCAAATGCCTCAATATGCCAAGTACTTGAAGTCACTCTTGGGGAACAAAAAGAAGCTTGAAAGTGAGGTTGTCAATTTACCGGAGCAAGTGAGTGCCATTGTTCAAGGCACTTGGGCTAAAAAGGAAAAGGCTAGAGGACCCTTTGTGCTCCCCGTTACTCTTGGGAACCAAAAACCCAAAGGAGCACTTGCCGATTTGGGGGCCTCTATTAGCCTAATGCCGATGAGTATTGCCAAGCACCTTACTTTTGAGCTTAAGCCATCAAAGAAATCCATCCAACTAACGACCGAAGCGTCAAAGTGCCATGTGGGGAGTTTGAGAATCTTCCAATCCAAGTGGGGAGCGTTGTTGTCCCATGTGATTTTGTTGTTCTAGATATGGTGGAAGACCCCTACACTCCCCTCATACTTGGGAGAGATGCATTGAAGAGTTTGGGTACCCAATGAGCAATAGGTTTTTGGGTTTGCTAAGTCTTCAAAAGAGCCCATGGTCGAGCAACTTTTCTCTCTAGATGTCGTTGATGATTCTCAAGGTGATAAGGTTGGAGGGCTTGATATTCTTGATGCCCATATAAATGATAATGGTTTGATGATTTCTTGTGATGAGGTGAAGTTTGATGAGATGAAGAAGAAGTTTGATGATGTTCCAAAGGAGGAGTTAGTTCTTGTGCACTTCGACATTGATAATGGAGTTGTTGGTATTGACAAGCAACCCCGCAAGAGGAAGCGGGTGAGAAAAAGAAAGAAAAAAGAATACAAAAAGAAGAAGATGGCTCCACCTAAGCTTGGGGGAGCCCCATATTTGACTTTCCATCCGGGTGACCCCGGTGTTACATTGCTTACCTCCGCCACTGCTGCGAGGTGGAGAGTTTTGGGTCACCACGTTCGAGGTGATGGTGATGCTAGGAGTGAGTCCGCTCCTAGCTCAGGTATGGTTTCTTTCCCTAGCTTTTAATTTGTTGTTTGAGCTGGTGGTTAGCTAGGTCGAACTTAACGACGTTAAACAAAAGTACTTGCGGAAGATAACCCGGTGTTTGATGTCGTCTATATGATGTTTGTTTTGTTTTCCTTAGTTCCAATAATGCCCATCTTTCGTTCTTTTGGTTTTTCTTTCGCCTTCCCCATCGCCGAGACGGCTTTCGAGCTAGCTTGGGGGAGGATGCGCTTACGCTTTCAAAATCCCGAAAGATTTGCATTATTGTAACTATTGCTTTGTTTTTCATTTAGTTTTTCACATGTTTAGTTTGTTTAGTTTTGGTCTTGATTAGCTTGTATAGTTTCACGTTTAGGTTGTATAGTTGTGTTTTATCCTTGCTTTCAATAAATGGTTGAGTTGTGAGTCTAGCATGCAAGCTTCTGTTGTGCACATTCCATGTCCTTATGCAAACTCGTATTTCCTTAGCCTTGTGCCTGTTTTGGGACCTAGAGTTCGACTGTTTTCCACATAGCTTGAGGGAATTGGGGTTTGCTCGGTTTGTGGCTTGGTTGTCTACCTCTAGAGGCGCATTTCGACTAGCCGTAAGGATTGAGCCTTCTTGGACTCCTTGCGAGTTCCATTCATTGTGAGTGCTAGTTAGGGGATCTAAGTATTGTGTCGGTTCTTCTCTAGTATAGTCGACTTTTCTTGAGACCAGGGATGATAATACGTTCGCTAGAATTGAGCTACATAGCCAAATAGCCTACCTTGAACGCAATTGACTTTAGGTTAAGCCAAGTTTTTGCCTTTTCCTTTTCTTTTGTAGCCCATTATTTAGCCTCCACATTAGCCAAATTTTCCCTTTGCTTTACCTAGAGGATAGCTTTGTGATGATGGGTTTAGTGTGTGCTACATTGATGAGTAGGTTTTTGGTTATGATACTATGGTTGTTGGTTTGTATGACTCTATCCATTTCATGTCCAGCTCTTATTACTTCTCCCATTTCCTCTAGTGCTTTCATCGTTTTATCCATACATATTCTATGTTTGAGGCGACCTTTCCCTTGTTTTTCATTGAGTTTTTATACACATACATATTCATGTGAGTGAGAAGGTCGATGTTTTATTGGGAAATGAGCTTGGAGACACTTGTACCTATGAGATTTCATGTTTTTGGTGTTTTATGCTAGAGATCATTGTGCTATTATGAGTTTATTGGGTTTTTGATGGTTGTTGGATATAGTTTTCATTGGTTTGTCATGAGATGTTTGTGGGTGTTTTGTTTAGGGTCACTTGCTTTCCTCTACTCAGCTCCACATTCCCAAATGTATCCTACCTTAACCCTAAGCCAACGTTACAACCCTTCGCTAACCTGTTCGACTTGGTCCGTTTAGTTTGTTCTATGCTGGAGTAAGATAAGACACAATCCCCATGATTCTCCCCTATTAGGTGTTTGATTCCCGACTCATCTTTAGTCGGAAGATTATGAGCGAAACACGAACCATAATCAAACACATGAGCGTAATCGCATATTTCTCACATCTTTTGAGAAATTACCTGGGGAGTGTGGACTTGTGACCTCTTTAGGTAGTGGGTGGCATAGCCTGTGATCTTGCTTGCCCTAGTGATCTCAAGCTTGTGGAATTGGTCGTTCTCTTTGGTATTGCGCTCTATTGAGACCATTGTACTTGCACACCTATAGCTAGGGAAGAGTTTTGCTCACGCACATGCTTGTATTGTTTTGTTCTCCGCTCACCATGTTTGTTTGCTTTGGATTTGTGGGTCTCCTTCTGAAAACCCTCACGAGACCTAACTCGTCCTCTTTGGGAGACCTTGAGGTTTAAAGGAACCGGTTTTTAACGCGTCGTTTAACGCTAGAAACCTTGGTCAATCAAACACATTTATAAACACCCTAAATACAACTATAGCGAGTATAGAGGTAAGTTGGGGATCGAACCACAAGGAACAAGGGCAAGAAAGATTAAGTGCTAAGTGTAGAGGGAAAGAGTGTGTGTATGTAATTAGGGGTGTTTTGTACTAGAGTAAGTAAAGCGATAAACAAGATTGATAATAACAATAAGAAAAAAACGGGGTTGGTAAGGATTCACCCTAGGTCGATGCTATGTTCTCATACAAAGCCAAGTCAAGGGAGATTGAGCGTGGCTCAATCGAGACACTCTAGATGACATGGGGAAGTTGATGACCTATAGTCAATACGAACGACTCATAATTGCCCTATGTCTCACAAGGGAGTGGCAGGACAAGATATGCATCGAATATCAATCAAACAAACCACAACAACCTCAACCCTAATCTAGCATATGAGCAACATTCACCAAACCTAGGGTTTCACCAAACCAAAACCCCTAAGAAATCTACTCTAACATATTTAAAGCAACAACAACTAAGAACAAAGAGTAAAACATGATAATAGACATTAGGGCAAGAGAGAAATCAACAATAATGAAAGACAAAGCAAGAAAACTAACTATCAACTACACTAGAAAGCAATAACCAAAGTAAGAACAAGAAATGAAAGCAATAGAACAAGATTCAAAGCAATAATCAAACTTAAGAAGAACAAAACATTAAATAGCATGAATGAAAGATAAACTAAGAGAGAAAGCAATAAAGGAAAGTAAACTTACATAAACCAAAGTGCTTGAATGAAAAGGAATTGAAATTACAAAGCTTGAATGTAAATGAAAGCATAAAAATCAAATCTAGGGCAAAGGAATTGAAAGAAAGCAATAAATGATGTTCTTAATGGTAGAGAAGGTTTCTAACCATCAAGGCATAAGGGATACATTCAGAAAAATGGGTATTTATAGCCCCAAAAGGTCATGCCCTAACAGCCCTAAAAGATCCACGTGGAATAAGCTTGCGAAGAAAAACATTCCGTGAAGTTCTGAGCCGCATTCGCCTGAATTGGGCTAAGATTCGACCGAAGGGACCAGATTCGACTGAATCTGGGTCGAATTCGACCGAATGGGAGTGTTCTGGAGTTCTGTTTGGGCTGCAGTACTTAGCTTCGACCTGGCTTCGACCTGGCTTCGATCTAGGTTCGACCGAATTGCTGGAGATTCGACCGAATTGATCCAATTCTTGGTTTCCAGAGACTTTGAGCAATTGACTTGGGCACAGCACCATAGATTTGACCGAATGGCCCCTAGATTCGACCGAATCTAGGTCTTCTTGGCCATTTGCATCTCCAAACAATCATTAAACGATTTTCGATCTTCACGATATCTTCGGGGATGGCCCGAAACACTTGTGAGAGCCTCGGAATGCGTGCATTTCCTTCGACTTTGATATCTAAGCCTCGAACTCGATCCAAATTACCTCGAAACCTCCCGAAAACACCTGAAATGATCTCTAAACACCGTGGAGACAAGATCAAGGTAAAATCGAGTGTAAATCGTATAAAACCAATGTAAAACAACGAGACTCAACACCAAAGTAGGGCTATAAATGTGCTCTAAATTGAGCACATCACAACCCCCAAGCTTAACTTTTGCTAGACTCTAGCAAAGAAACTAGGTAGGAAAACATGAATGCACAAGGGCATCCCAAAAACAAACTAACTACAAAAGCGAAGCAAAACTAGACTATGAAAGTAATAAAGCACGTACGACAAGCCCTTTAAACCTCAAGGTCTCCCAAAGAGGACGAGTAAGGTCTCGTGAGGGTTTTTAGAAGGAGACCCACAAATCCAAAGCAAACAAACATGGTGAGCGGAGAACAAAACAATACAAGCATGTGCATGAGCAAAACTCTTCCCTAGCCATAGGTGTGCAAGTACAATGGTCTCAATAAAGCGCAATACCAAAGAGAACGACCAATTCCACAAGCTCGAGATCACTAGGGCAGGCAACAACACAGGCTATGCCACCCACTACCTAAAGAGGTCACAAGTCTACACTCCCCGGGTAATTTCTCAAAAGATGTGAGAAATATGCAATTACGCTCATGTGTTTGATTATGGTTCGTGTTTCGCTCATAATCTTCCAACTAAAGATGAGTCGTGAATCAAACACCTAAAAAGGGAGAATCATGGGGATTGTGTCTTATCTTACTCCAGCACAGAACAAACTAAACAGACCAAGTCGAACAGGTTACCGAAGGGTTGTAACGTTGGCTTAGGGTTAAGGTAGGATACATTTTGGGAATGTGGAGCTAAGTAGAGGATAGCATGTGACCCGAAACAAAACACCCACAAACATCTCATGACAAACCAATGAAAACTATATCCAACAACCATCAAAAACTCAATAAACTCATATTAGCACAGTGATCTCTATCATAAAATACCAAAAACATGAAATCTCATAAGTACAAGTGTCTCCAAGCTCATTTCCCAATAAAACATCGACCTTCTCACTCACATGAATATGTATGTGTATAAAATCTCAATGAAAAACAAGAGAAAGGTCGCCTCAAACATAGAATATGTATGGATAACAACAATGAAAGCACTAGAGGAAATGGGAGAAGTAATAAGAGCTGGACATGAAACGGATAGAGTCATATAAACCAACAACCATAGTATCATAACCAAAAACCTACTCATCAATGTAGCACACACTAAACCCACCATCACAAAGCTATCCTCTAGGTAAAGAAAAGGGACAATTTGGCTAATGTGGAGGCTAAATAATGTGGCTACAAAAGAAAAGGAAAAGGCAAAACCTTGGCTCATCCTAAAGTCAATTTCATTCAAGGTAGGCTATTTTGGCTATGTAGCTCAGTTCTAGCGAACGTGTTATCATCCCTGGTCTCAAGAAAAGCCGACTACGCTGGAGAAGAACCGACACAATACTTAGATCCCCTAACTAGCACTCACAATGAATGGAACTCGCAAGGAGACCAAGAAGGATCAATCCTTACAGGCTAGTCGAAATGCGCCTCTAGAGGTAGACAACCAAGCCACAAACCAAGCAAACCTCAATTCCCCCAAGCTATGTGGAAAACAGTCGAACTCTAGGTCCCAAAACAGGCACAAGGCTAACAAAATACGAGTTTACATAGGGACATGGAATGTGCACAACAGAAGCTTGCATGCTAGACTCACAACTCAACCATTTATTGAAAGCAGGGATAAAACACAACTATACAGCCTAAACATGAAACTATACAAGCTAAACAAGACAAAAACTAAACAAACTAAACATGTGAAAAACTAAAAGAAAAACAAAGCAATAGTTACAATAATGCAAATCTTTCGGGATTTTGAAAGCGTAAGCGCGTCCTCCCCCAAGCTAGCTCGAAAGCCGTCTCGGCGATGGGGAAGGCGAAAGGAAAACAAAAGACCGAAAGATAGGCATTATTGAAACTAAAGAGAACAAAGGAAACATCATATAAACAACAAACACCAGGTTATCTCCCGCAAGTACTTTTGTTTAACGTCGTTAAGTTCGACCCAGCTAACCACCAGCTCAAACAACAAATGAAAAGCTAGGGAAAGAAACCATACCTGAGCTAGGAGCGGACTCACTCCTAGCATCACCATCATCTCGTACATGGTGAACCAAAACTCTCCACCTCGCAGCAGTGGCGGAGGTAAGCAATGTAGAACCGAGGTCACCCGGATGAAAGCTCAAACATGGGGCTCCCCCAAGCTTAGGTGGAGCCATCTTCTTCTTTTTGTAAACTTTTTTCTTTCTTTTTCTCACCCGCTTCCTCTTGCGGGGTTGCTTGTCAATACCTTCAACTTCTTCATCATTTGGAGCATGCACAAGAACAAACTCCCTCTCCTTCACAACAACATCATCTTTCTTCTTCATCCCATTATCATCAAATTTCACTACATCATCATCGCAAATAACCTCATCATCAAATACATAGGCTTCAAGAACATCAAGCGCTCCAACCTTATCACCATAAGAATCATCCACCAAATCAAGAGAGAAAAGTTGCTCGACCATGGGCTCTTTTGAAGACTTAGCAAACCCAAAAACCGCTTGCTCATTGGGTACCCTTATAGTAATAGTCTCGGATTCACAATCGATTAGGGCACCCAAACTCTTCAATGCATCTCTCCCAAGGATGAGGGGAGTGTAGGGGTCTTCCACCATATCTAGAACAATTAAATCACATGGGACAACAACGCTCCCCACTTGGATTGGAAGGTCCTCAAACTCCCCACATGGCACTTTGACGCTCCGGTCGGTTAGCTGGATGGATTTCTTTGATGGCTTAAGCTCAAAAGCGAGGTGCTTGGCAATACTCATCGGCATTAGGCTAATAGAGGCCCCCAAATCGGCAAGTGCTCCTTTGGGTCTTTGGTTCCCAAGAGTAACGGGGAGCACGAAGGGTCCTCTAGCCTTTTCCTTTTTAGCCCAGGTGCCTTGAAAAATGGCACTAACTTGCTCCGGTAAATTGACAACCTCTCTTTCTAGCCTCTTTTTGTTCCCCAAGAGTGACTTCAAGTACTTGGCATATTGAGGCATTTGCTCCATTGCCTCTAAGAACGGGATTTTCATTTCCAATCGCTTCATATGCTCAAGAAACTTAAAGAAATTTGGCTTGCATTTGTTTCTCCACCGCCCTAATGGGAAAGGAAGCGGTGGGCCATTTAGGCGTTCACGAGCTCGCCACTCTTGCATTTCCTTCCAATTATCCTCTTGCTCCAACTTCTTCTTATCTTTTTCACTTACTTCATCTCTCTTCTCAACTTCTTCTTCTTTCTTTTTCTCACAATCTTCCTCAAGAATCTCTTCTTCAACCCCTCCCCCAAGCCCATCTTCATGCTCATCATTTTCTTGAAGTTCACCACCCAAAGAGGGACCATCACCCAAATCATCACTTGAAGCTTCAATTGGACCCGGATAGGAAGTACCCGATCTAAGGAAGATCGCCTTGCATGTGTGGCGGTTTGATGGTTGGTTAGGAGGTGGAGGTTGGGTGGATGGGTTAGGTTGAGGGTTGGATGGAAATAGCATCGGTGGAGGTGGTTGGGCTAATTGTGCAAGTTGGGTCTTCAAATGCTTTTGTTGGGTTTGAAGTTGTGCCATTTGAGAAATCAAGGTTTGATTGAGTTGGGCTAAGGTATTCAATTGGGTAGTCATGAAGTCTTGGTTGGGAGTGGAGTTAGGAAGTGGTTGGGTGGTTGGGTAAGATTGGTTGGAATTGGGTCGTGGCACTTGTGGGTAAGGCTTATTTCCATTGGGCCTAGGAAAACCCCCGCCGGCTTGATTGTTGTTGTAGCCTTGGTTGAAGTTTCCTTGACCGTTGTTTGGATTGAAGGGAGGTCTGGAGGCCGGGATGTTGAATAAGGTGTATTGAGAGTACCCTTGACCTTGGTTCCCATAACCCATAGCCGCTACATGTTCGGGATTGCACCCATACCCATCAAAGTTCGTCGCTTGGGCCCCTTCATAAGCACTTGACCCATAACCTACCGATGCCACGTGCTCCGGATTCAAACCCCCACAATAAGATGTATCATGATTAGTACCCCCACAAATACGGCATGAGAAAGACTTGGCTTCATTTGCGGCGGAGACACTAGAACTACCTTGGGCCAACTTAAGCTTGGACAATTTCTTGTCCATGATTGCTTCAATCTTAGCACCGATCGAATGAAGGTTTGCACCATCGATCACGCCCCTGTGTTGTCTACTACCCCTCGCACCACCCCAAGTGCTATTCTTGGCGACCTCCTCGATCATGGCTTTCACACGGTCGCATGGGATTTTTTATAGTTGCCCACCGACCGCGGAGTCTAGAAGTGCCTTAGTTGAATCATCAAGCCCGTCATAGAAAAAGGTATTCAAATGGTTCTCCCTATATTCATGATGGGGGCAAGCTCGGAGCATACCCTTAAATCTAGTCCATGCGGCACATAGGCTCTCATCGTCCTCTTGTGTGAATGACGCGATCTTTTTGCGCCAATCTTGCGTGCGGTTTGTAGGATAGAACCTTTCGAGGAACGCCGTTCTCAATTGTTCCCATGTAGTGATGGAGTTGGGCTCTAAACATTTATACCAATCCTTGGCGTCCCCCGCTAGACTAACCGAAAAGAGGCAAAGCTTGATATAGTCGGGGTGGTTAGGGCATTGAGGTATGAACCTACAATTCTCCGTGAATGCCTCCAAGTGTACAAGAGGACATTCGTTCCTTAGCCCGCAAAATGGAGTTTCTTTCACCATTCTTGTGTTTTGTGGGTCTATGCGGAAGTTCGGTGGGGCATTCGGTAGTACCAAGGCCTCTTGAAATTCTCTTGACCCTGGGATCCCAAATTGCCCAAATAGTGGTTGATTGTCGGCCATTGATGGAGGTGGATTGGGTCTAGACGATTGACGTGGAGTAGGAGGAGGAGATCGTCTAGTGACCCTTTGTATCTCGGGATTATATGGAACAAGTTCAAGCTGTGATCTCCTTGTGCTATAGCTCATGCAAAAACACTAGAAACCAAGCGTAAGCACTCACAAGCAAAAATTATTCAAACAAAAACTAACGAAAGCAAGAAAATGGACTACACAAGCACAAAACCTAACTAAACGCCTTGCTCCCCGGCAACGACGCCATTTTGATAACGGGTTTTTAACGCGTCGTTTAACGCTAGAAACCTTGGTCAATCAAACACATTTATAAACACCCTAAATACAACTATAGCGAGTATAGAGGTAAGTTGGGGATCGAACCACAAGGAACAAGGGCAAGAAAGATTAAGTGCTAAGTGTAGAGGGAAAGAGTGTGCGTATGTAATTGGGGGTGTTTTGTACTAGACTAAGTAAAGCGATAAACAAGATTGATAATAATAATAAGAAACAAACGGGGTTGGTGAGGATTCACCCTAGGTCGATGCTATGTTCTCATACAAAGCCAAGTCAAGGGAGATTGAGCGTGGCTCAATCGAGACACTCTAGATGACATGGGGAAGTTGATGACCTATAGTCAATACGAACGACCCATAATCGCCCTATGTCTCACAAGGGAGTGGCAGGACAAGACATGCATCGAATATCAATCAAACAAACCACAACAACCTCAACCCTAATCTAGCATATGAGTAACATTCACCAAACCTAGGGTTTCACCAAACCAAAACCCCTAAGAAATCTACTCTAACATATTTAAAGCAACAACAACTAAGAACAAAGAGTAAAACATGATAATAGACATTAGGGCAAGAGAGAAATCAACAATAATGAAAGACAAAGCAAGAAAACTAACTATCAACTACACTAGAAAGCAATAACCAAGGTAAGAACAAGAAATGAAAGCAATAGAACAAGATTCAAAGCAATAATCAAACTTAAGAAGAACAAAACATTAAATAGCATGAATGAAAGATAAACTAAGCGAGAAAGCAATAAAGGAAAGTAAACTTACATAAAACAAATGGCTTGAATGAAAAGGAATTGAAATTACAAAGCTTGAATGTAAATGAAAGCATAAAAATCAAATCTAGGGCAAAGGAATTGAAAGAAAGCAATAAATGATGTTCTTAATGGTAGAGACGGTTTCTAACCATCAAGGCATAAGGGATACATTCAGAAAAATGGGTATTTATAGCCCCAAAAGGTCATGCCCTAAAAGCCCTTAAAGATCCACGTGGAATAAGATTGCGAAGAAAAACATTTCGTGAAGTTCTGAGCCGCATTCGCCCGGATTGGGCTAAGATTCGACCGAAGGGACCAGATTCGACCGAATCTGGGTCGAATTCGACCGAATGGGAGTGTTCTGGAGTTCTGTTTGCGCTGCAGTACTTAGCTTCGACCTGGCTTCGACCTAGGTTCGACCGAATTGCTGGAGATTCGACCGAATTGATCCAATTCTTGGTTTCCATTGACTTTGAGCAATTGTCTTGGGCACAGCACCATAGATTCGACCGAATGGCCCCTAGATTCGACCGAATCTAGGTCTTCTTGGCCATTTGCATCTCCAAACAATCATCAAACGATTTCCGATCTTCACGATATCTTCGGGGATGGCCCGAAACACTTGTGAGAGCCTCGGAATGCGTGCATTTCCTTCGACTTTGATATCTAAGCCTCGAACTCGATCCGAATTACCTCGAAACCTCCCGAAAACACCTGAAATGATCTCTATACACCGTGGAGACAAGATCAAGGTAAAATTGAGTGTAAATCGTATAAAACCAATGTAAAACAACGAGACTCGACACCAAAGTAGGGCTATAAATGTGCTCTAAATCGAGCACATCAACGTGCTAAGTGCGATCGTGATTCCTACGACAGTGAGTATTAGGTTTTATTGCTTTTTTAGTTTAGTTTTGTTTTGCTTTTGTTAGTTTGTTTATTTTTGGGATGCCCGGTGCTTTCATGTTGTTTCTACCTAGTCTCTTTGCTAGGGACTAGTAAAGGTTAAGCTTGGGGGTGTTGATGTGCTCGATTTAGAGCACATTTATAGCCCTACTTTTGTGTCGAGTCTCGTTGTTTTACATTGGTTTTATATGATTTACACTCGATTTTACCTTGTTCTTGTCTCCATGGTGTTTAGAGATCATTTCAGGTGTTTTCGGGAGATTTCGAGGTAATTCGGATCGAGTTCACGGCTTAGATATCAAAGTCGAAGGAAATGCACGTGTTTCGAGGCGCTCACAAGTGTTTCGGGTCATCCCCGAAGATATCACGAAGATCGGAGCTCGTTTGATGATGGGTTGAAGCCTCAAAGTGACCATGAGGCTCACATTCGGTCGAATGTGAAAGGCCTTCGGTCGAATCTAACCCCTGTACTCAAGATCAAAGCAACAAAGCTTCTGTTTATGCCGAATTTAAGCCCATTCGGGCGAATTGCCTGGATAATGGGATATGGGATTCGGTCGAATCCTCCAAGTGCTCCCAAGTGAAAACTTGAAAGTGTCTGGAAATACTGAATGTGGACCCATTCGGGCGAAGCTGCATGACCATTCGGTCGAATGTGCTGAAAACCTGCGATTTCAATTTCTTCGTAAAGCTTGCCACGTAGGATTCTTTTAGGGCTTTTGTTCCCAACTCTTGTAGCCTATATAAGGGCACTTTTATGAACATAAACCCTATGCTTTGATAGATAGAAACCCTCTCTTCTATTAAACATCATTTATTGCTTTCATTTCAATTCCTTGCCCTAGATTAGTGATTTTTATGCTTTCATTTACATTTCAAGTCTTGTAATTTCAATTCCTTTCATTCAAGCACCTTAGTTTATGTAATTTTATCTTTCTATCTTTCTTTATTGCTTTCATTTACTTTGTTTGTCTTTCATTCATGTCATTTAATGTTTTCTTCTTTCATGTTTCATTTATTGCTCTTAATGCTTTCTAGTGTAGTTGGTAGTTAGAGTTATTGTTCTATCTTTCATTATTGTTGATTTCCTTCTTGCCCTAATGCTTTCAATCAAGTTTTCTTACTTGTTCTTAGTTGTAGTTAGTTTAAACATGCTAGAGTAGATTTCTTAGGGGTTTTGGTTTGGTGAAACCCTAGGTTTGGTGAATGTTGTTCATATGCTAGATTAAGGTTGAGGTTGTTGTAGTTTGGTTGAATGATATTCGATGCATATCTTGTCCTGCTACTCCCTTGTGAGACATAGGGCGATTATGGGTCGTTCGTATTGACTATAGGTCATCAACTTCCCCATGTCATCTAGAGTGTCTCGATTGAGCCACGCTCAATCTCCCTTGACTTGGCTTTGTATGAGAACATAGCATCGACCTGGGGTGAATCCTCACCAACCCCGTTTGTTTCTTATTGTTATTCTCAATCTTGTTTATTGCTTTTCTTAGTTTAGTTCAAAACACCCACCTATATACACACACCACTATCCCTCTACACCCAGCACTTAATCTTCCTAACCCTTGTTCCTTGTGGTTCGATCCCCAACTTACCTCTATACTCGCTATAGTTGTATTTAGGGTGTTATATAAATGTGTTTGCATAGCTTAGGTTCTTAGCGTATAATGACGCACTAAAAACCGGTTATCAAAATGGCGCCGCTGCCGGTTATAAGGGTCAATTCTAAAGGTCGTTTAAGTCACACTACAAACCAAATGTGAGCAATGACTAGCAAGAATGCAATGCAATGAATGAAAAACAAAAATGAAACAAAAACAATATCTACAGTTGGGTTGCCTCCCAACAAGCGCTTCTTTTAGGTCTTTAGCTAGACCTGACTCACTACGGGGTAGCGAGTCAAACTCCGAAGGAGTTTATCAAACTCACTCCCCACAACAGCAGAAGTTGGGGAGTGGAAGAGGGAGAGAAGAAAGGGGGAAAGAAGAAACACAACAAAACCCGACTTCCCATAACATGATGAAAAGTCGATGGAAGAATGCATGGAGGGAGGGGGGAGGGAAGCAAGAGGCATGGCAACACAAGCATCAAGGCAAGCATGAACATGAACGACCGGGAGCTTCTCATGATGACAAAGAGGTGTAGGGTGAGACTCAACAGAAGGCACAACAAGGGTATGCACTTGAGACTCCTCAATAAGGGGCAAGTCTACCTCCAGGTCATCGATTCCACTAGCTAGATGATCATGCACATCTATGAGGGGTGCGTCATATTAAGGTGCGCAAGGAACCTCATCATGAACCTCATCGGTGAGTGGTGCATCAACACAAGAATATTCATCATCTAGGGGAGGAAGGGAGCTAATGATAGGGTGAGGGGAGTCTAGGTCATGGTAATGGGACTCTAGTCTAACCTCAAAAACCCTTCTAAAAGTATTAACGCTCCACGTTCTCTCCAAGACGGTCCCCTCTTCAACCCAAGGGTCACTAGGAGGGTAGGCCGGTGGAATCTCAAGGAGAGGGAGACAAGGGTACTCTTTCCTATAGGAATGTTTGGCCATCGATTTAAAGAAGTCCAAACAAATCACAGGGGTTTGGTCAAAAAACATGTTATCGTGATACTCATCTACGAGTTCCCTAGTCTCACTATTCAAACCTCCGTAAAGATGGTGACAAATTTGCCACATTTTAACATTAAACATGCGGAGGAAGAACATCTCATACCTAAGAAAGAAACTCCAAAAAGATTCATGCTCGAGTTGATAGATGTTGCAATCCATGAAGAGAAAAACAAAAACAAAAACTATTCACAAAACACACCAAAGCTAAAATCTAAACAAACGCCTTGCTCCCCGGCAGCGGCGCCATTTTGATAACCGGTTTCTAACGCGTCGTTTAATGCTAGAAGCCTTGGTCAATCAAACACATTTATAATCACCCTAAATACAACTATAGCGAGTATAGCGGTAAGTCGGGGGTCGAACCACAAAGCACAAGGGATGCTAGACAAAAGGTTTGGTGTGGGAAAGGTTGGATGGTTGGTAGGTAGGAGGATGGGTGAACTAAACTAAGGATGAAAACAAGCAAGGAAAGAAAGCGGGCTTGGGTTAGGTCCACCTAAGGTAGGTCTATTGGAAATAGAGATAGGCTAGGTCGAGGGAGATCAAACGAAGGTCAATCGAGACACTCTAGATGGCATGGGGAAGTTTATGACATATAGTCAATACGAACGACCCATAATCGCCCTATGTCTCACAAGGGAGTGGCAGGACAAGATATGCATCGAATATCAATCAAACAAACCAACATCAATCTAAACCATCTTCCTAAACATTAAACCCAAGACCAAAACCCTAAGGTTTCTCTTATCCAAAACCCTAAAATCTACTCTAGCATGTGAAAAGTAAAAGCAAGAAGGAAGGAAGACATTAAAACTACTCTAGAAAGCATTAATGAAATGAAGAACATGAAAACATTAAAGAAAAAGCATAAAGGAATTGAAAGACAAGAAAGCATTAAATTCTACATTAGAAAAGCAATAAATGAAAGCATTGAAGAAAGCAATAAAGAGAGGAAAGCAATAAATAAAGGAAACTTACATTAATGAAAGTGCAAAAGTGAAGAACAAAGACATAAATGAAGAACTACACTAATCTAGGGCAAAAACTAAAGAGAAAGCATAAAGAGATGATGAACAAGAGAGGGAGGGTTACTCCCAATCAAGTCATGGGGAGAATATTCAGAAAAGTGCCTTTATATAGGCTACAAAAGATGGGGGTAAAAACCCTAAAAAATCCTACGTGTTTTAAGTTGGGAACAAAAACGCTGCGCTGGACTTTAGCTCCATTCGACCGAATCCCAAGGGGCATTCGCCCGAATGCACACCATTCGCCCGAATGTGTGACATTCGGGGTTTCCAGAGACTTTGAAATCCATTCCTCGCATAAAAATGATGCATTCGCCCGAATCCACTCTCCCATTCGCCCGAATGGGAGGATTCGACCGAATGGGTGCCCTGCTTCGCCCGAATGGAGATGTTGGCTGCTTGGTTTGGTGCAGCAATGTAGATTCGACCGAATGTGACCTTGGATTCGACTGAATCTAGGTCGAGCAGCCCATATCTTCTTTTGCAATGAGTCCTTGAGGTGTCGGAAGGTCTTGGGGCTTTGCGAGGACTTTGGATATGACTTGGAATGCTCGGGAATGCCTCGAAACGCGCGCTTCATCTTCGATTCAAGTGACGAAATCTCGTACGCAACGAAAATACCTCAAAATCTCCCGAAAACACCTAAAAACACGTTAAAGCACCACGGAGACAAGATCAAGGTAAATCATGCGTAAAGTATGCAAAAAGCCAATATAAAACGCGAGAATCGACACATAAATGGGGAGATTAATGTGCTCTAAATCGAGCACATCAACCATATACCATTGAGTTTTAGTCCGTTAGCACAGAATACCATTATGGACAAATTCCGTTAGTTTGCCGTTAGTTTGCCGTTAGTGGTAATTATTAATTCACCATATACCATTATTTTTTTGTTTTTTTGCGTCAAATACCATCATTTTAAAATATAGTTATATCCATTGGTTAGTGTAACTTTTGTGTGAAATTGGTTTGTATATAACTATATTTGGTTAAATATTTCGTTTGGATGACATTTCTTTTCAATATAACTGTATTTTAAAATGATGGTATTTGACGCAAAAAACAAAAAAATAATGGTATATGGTGAATTAATAATTACCACTAACGGCAGACTAACGGAATTTGTCCATAATGGTATTCTGTGCTAACAGACTAAAACTCAATGGTATATGGTGATCTACAACATTTGATGTGGTATATGGTGAATTATGAAGAAACTCAGTCGTATATCATGAAATTTCCCTAAATAAAATTTCACCAATTATAACAAGGTTTCAAAGGCTATATAAATTCTCTACAAGACCATACAAACGTATAAAACAAAAGGAAAACAAGGGTCCATAGATAATTATATAAAATTATCTAACAATCATATTTCAAACCTACTGTCCATAAAAGAGTGTCATAAAAATTATAGCTCTAAATAACTTCATTTAGTAATTATTTCATATTTTAGCATTCTACGTTTTATCGGTAAGTAGTAAAACACTTAATAAAAATTAATAGGTAAACACCAAAAGATTATATTCTGGTTCAAACTTGTAGAAAACATAATGATATGATTTTATAAAATATTTTATCCATTAATATTATATTTAACTCCTTAATATATATTAGAACATATTTTATTACTTAAAATTTAATAAATAACCATTTTAAAGAAATAACTTCAAGGAATTAAACATAAATGATTTTTTAAAAAATTTTCTACTTTGGAGTTCATATAAAATACATTCATAACGTTACTAAGCTTACACAAAATTTATTCACAACAAGAACTTCACAAAAACATCACAAAACACCATTTTTACGCATTTTTACATAATAGAATTTCATAAAATTTACATGCATGAACATTAAATTGAAAATACATATAATAAACATATATCCATCTTTAATATCATATAATTGAGAAATTTTCAGATTTATATATTTTCTTTTGTGACTTTAATTTAATACCGATTTCGGGTAATAATCGCAATACTTTAAAATTTATAATATAAACATATGAATAACATTTATAACATTAATATATATATAATATCATAAATTTTTAACTTATAACATCCATATACTTCAACTTATAATAAACACCTTATTTTTACTTTGAACACAAAAATGTGTTATTCTTACTTTAAGTGAACATGCAAGGTAAACTTTAATGAATCTAACATATTATCATATCTTTCACATACTCAAGTAAATATAATATAAATGACACATAGTAAGAAGGTTAAGAAGTATGTACCATAAGCCACCAAGGAGGCAAGAGAAATAATAAGAAATAAGAACTCCAAAATAAGAGAGGATAATCTCCAAGAATAATCTTCAAGGTTGCAAGAAAATAATCCAAGCTCCCAAAATAATAATACTATAATCTTACAAATATCGATTATTTTGGCTTAGAAAATGATAATTCTCATCTCTAACTCCAATTATAAAATCCATATTCAACTTAAAATCCAAATCCCTTATCATTATAAGTCCCTTTTCGGCATGTCTTACTAAAATGCTCATAACCTCTAGCTCCGTACTCCAAATCCAATAATTCAAGTGTCTAATTGCTCACAACTCCAAGACCCATATTTCATAAGAACAAACTATACTAATAAAATCAGAAGAAGATGGTCGAAAATCCACAAAACAAAAAGTGTTTGAAATTTGCTTACTCTTTGCTATCAAAAATGTTTGAGGGCAAAACATAACCTTTCATGCTCCAATTGATGCAATTCTTGGGTCTAAAATGTGAGGAATTTTATGTACAACACCACCATAAGGTTTCTTTATACATGAAAGAAGAGGAATATGGGTAAACACTTCAAATTGTATTCATGTATAAAGCTGACCAAAAAAGAACAACAAGTTGTGAATGTTTGCTTAACGATGAGGGGCTTATATAGCTTATATATGTGCATGTGAGGTATCAATGGAACGCTTAGGGTGTCTAAAATATTATGGTATAAAAATATGAGGCACTTATTAAGAGAATTAGGGATAAAAAGGATGAAATGTTGAAGGCATATAAGCTGCCAGAAACTGTTTTGATGAAGTGGTAGAAAGATGGTGATGAATCTCTTATTTCTGTAGGGATATAAGGGCGTGTAAGGTATCTATAGACTGCTTAGAGTGTTAGGAAAACGTTCCAAGTGGTAGCACTCAATTTTATAGGGTATAGCCTAGGTAAACTAGCGTATCTTTCAGACCCTGCAAATCTGTCTCTGAACCTGACCTTTGTACACATCTATAATCGTTTCTTTAATTATACCACAAGCTACCTCAATCTAATGATTTGGTATCTTCAATAACATGCATGTGGAGGATAGGGTAAAAGCTGGGGTCAAAATATACTGATTTACTATTTTTAAAAGATTTTAGAATTAAGATACTAGTTTTGAAAAATTTATGAAATTCTTGTTTTTAGGAAATAGCTAGTATGCTTTTGTTTGAAAACAATATAAATCCATGACCAAAACTTTTTTTTGAATACCAAATAACTATAATATCATTACAAAAATCTTTTTTTTTCATAATATATTCTAATTAGATAAATATATTTTCTCTATATTCAAATATAATTACTTTTATTAAATCATTTAAAATAAGCTTTTGTTAACATGGTTTAGGAAATTATTTGCAAATGCTATAAAGTGTTATCATAAGAAACCAAATTAATATGTTTATCAAATCAACCAAGTTTAGAAGGAAATTAATGTTATTTTAGTAAATCAAATAAACTTTAATAAAACTAAGTACATTGAAAATCTTTACTTTAGTATAATATTAACATTTAACAAAACAAAAATTAGTTTACTCAACTTAAATGTTTATGAATTAAACTCTCATCATTGTTGGCACTTAAGGATAAATAATTAGATAAATTACTACCACAAATCACTACTCAAGACTATTTAAGTTAAGATTAAAAGAGAATTTAAAATAGGGCTATTACAAATTTTCTAGGCTGGTTTCCCAATCGAAGTACTCCTCAGGGTTTACGGGTTGCCCTGTGAATTCAGACACATCAACCCTTAGACTCCTATCCTCATAGTTTCTATTAGTGTTGACTCTATCTTGATTAGGTGCCCCAAACTCAGCAAACCCACGATGCATAGTCTCTATGATTTCCTTTATCAAAGCTCTCTTTTCATCTGGATCCATGGTGATTTTTAATAGAAATAACAATCAACCAAAATATCCAATACAGAACAATCACAAAACCAAAATCAGAATCTTGAAGGGTCAAGACTATGTATTCAATGAATAAACTGATGTGTAAAGATGAAAAAAATAACAACAACAAGCATTAGGTAACCAAGATTCACTCCAATAATTAGTTAGTAATTTTTTCTGTCTGGTGTGCTATGCCCCTAAGGTAGAATACCCTCTGAGAGCAGCAAACCTTGGAATCTTGATTTTGCAAGATTTTGTTCTGACAGTGTGTAAAAACGAATGCACCAAACTTTTTGTAAACGAAGTAAATCTAAAAATCCTTGAAGGAAAACAAAGTTTAGATACCAACCTCCAATGCCTCCAAAGGAATTTATAAAAAAATCTTTTTACAATTAGTGGTGACAGAAAGTTCTCACCAGACAGTGTTGAAACCCAAATCTAACTGTTCCAGTCTGGTCCTGATGTTCTGCCCTTGTAAGCCTGGAGCTCTGATACCAATTTGGATTGATATTGGGGGTGGATTCCTCCAATATAACACACCCTTGCAGAACACCCCTTAGTCTTCAAAAGGTCCACTATACAGAAGCCTCAAACAGCCCAAAGAAGTGCCCTGAGGACAGATCAATGTGCTGAGGCAGTTCTTGAATGGGATGAGTGAGTTCTTGAATGAACTAAGGCACCCTATTCCCTTATCCACAACCAAGACTTCTCTAGGTTATGTCAGGTCTTTAGTCTTGCACTACTCAAGAATTCTTGAATGATCACACATACTCAAGGCAAAACAAATATTATTGAAATCTCAAAAGTAGTTTGCTTGTACACAATGAGCCATATATATAGGCTTTGATGGACTAATTACAACGGTCATAAAGAAAACACAAGTCTAGCTATAGGATCTAATTAGTCACGTGCTAAGTCATATGACAACTTAAAACACAAAATAGAAAAAAAAGGTTAAAAGGCTAACAAATTAGAACAGACTCTTCCTTCTGTTTATCTGTTAGACAGGTGACCTTCAGTCTGGTCTCCAGGGTTCTTGGTGGAAATTTAGGACAGTCCTACCCCCCAGGTGGCTAGGCCAATGTGCAAAGATGCTAGTTCCACCTTCTTCCCACCTTAGGTCCTTTAGTTCTGAGCTCTAGCTAGGCACCAAGGTAGGGTGGTACACAGATTCATCTGAAGTGTCTTGCACCCTGTTCTTTTGGGCTTCTTGTCCCATGTCTGCCTTTTTAGCTGTATCCTTGCACTCTTCTTGATTGGCAAGTGAGGTTAGGATGTTCCTTGACTCATCCATGCCCATGACCCAGGTTGAATGCCCAGCATCAGGGTTTGGTGCAAGTGTTTTACACAGACAGTCTTTTGCCAGCTGCCCTGTAGTTTCTGAACCTATGGGAATTGGTTCAGAAAACTAACTATCAACTACACTAGTAAGCAATAAGAACAACAAAAGCAAGATTGGAATGTAAATACACAAGATTCAAAGCATTAAACAAAGCATAGAAAGGAAAGCATTAAATACCATAAATGAAAGATAAACAAAAGCAATAAAAAGAATAAGAAAGATAAACTTACATAAACCAAAATGCTTGAATGAAAGGAATCGAAATTACAAAGATAGAAATGTAGATGAAAGCATTAATCACTAATTTAGGGCAAAGGAAATTGAAAGAAAGCAATAAAGTGATGTTTAATAGAAGAGAGAGTTTCTATCTACTAAAGCATAGGGTTTACATTCAGAAAAGGGAATATATATAGGCTACATCAGTGGAGCCTTAAAAGCCGTAAAGATCCTACGTGGATTGGGCTTGCAAAATATAAGATATCGCAGAAAAATAGGCCATTCGCCGGAATGTACCCTTTATTCGCCGAATGTGCTCCATTCGGAGTTTCCAGAATCTTTAAAGTTGAACCAAACACAAGTTAGATCCATTCGCCCGAATGTACCCTCTATTCGCCCGAATGTACCCTTCATTCGCCAGAATGTACTACATTCGGGGTTTCCAGAATCTTTAAAATTTGAATCAAACACAAGCTAGATCCATTCGCCCGAATGCACCCTTCATTTGCCCGAATGTAGTCGTCATTCGCCCGAATGTACTCCATTCGACATTTCGAGAAGAATACGAGGCTTGAACATAGTAATTGCCCAAGGCTTCGGCCAAATGGTTCAAGGCTTCGGCCGAATGGGTCTTCTTTTGCTTACTTGCACTTTCAATCAAACCCCAAATAATCTCCGGACTTTGCGACGCTTTAGGGAACGACTCGGGGTGCTCGACAATGTCTCAAAACGCGTGTCTCATCTTCGATTCAAGTGTCTAAGTCTCATACGCAACGAAAACACCTCGAAATCTCCTCAAAACACCTGAAAATACTTTAAAGAACCATGGAGATAGGATCAAGGTAAAACCATGCGTAAATTATGCAAAACCCGATATTAAACGCGAGACTCGACGCAAGAATGAGGAGATAAATGGTCTCTAAAAACGAGCACATCAAGAGCCCAACTCCATCACTACATGGGAGCAATTGAGAACGGCGTTCCTCGAAAGGTTTTATCCAACAAATCGCACCCAAGATTGGCGCAAAAAGATCACGTCATTCACACAAGAGGACGATGAGAGCCTAAGCGCCGCATGGACTAGGTTTAAGGGTATGCTCCGAGCTTTCCCCATCATGAATATGGGGAGAATCATTTGAATACTTTCTTCTATGATGGGCTTGACGATTCGACTAAAGCACTCCTAGAATCCGCGGTTGGTGGGCAACTCTCAAAAGTCCCATGCGACCGTGTGAAAGCCATGATCGAAGAGGTTGCGAAGAATAACACTTGGGGTGGAGGTAGGGGTAGTAGACAACAAAGGGGTATGATCGATGGTGCAAATCTCGATTCGATCGACGCAAAAATTGAAGCAATCATGGACAAGAAATTGTCCAAGCTCAAGTTATCCCAAGGTAGTTCTAGTGTGTCCGCCGCAAATGAAGCCAAGTCTTTCTCATGACGTATTTGTGGGGGTACCAATAATGACACATCCCATTGTGGAGGCCGGAATCCGGAGCATGTGGCGTCGGTTGATTATGGGTCAAGTGCTTATGAAGGTGCCCAAGCAACGAGCTTTGATGGGTAGGGGTTCAATCCCGAACATGTAGCGGCTATGGAGTATGGGAACCAAGGTTAAGGGTACCCTCAATACACCTTATTCAACAACCCGATAGAAATAGGCCTTACCCACAAGTGCCTTACCCACAAGTGCTACAACAAGGCTACAGCAACAATCAAGCCGGTGGTGGTTTTCCTAGGCCCAATAGAAATACGCCTTACCCACAAGTGCCACGCTCCAACCCCAACTTATCATACCCGAATCCCGCCCCTAACCAAGACTTCATGACTACCCAATTGAGCACCTTAGCCCAACTCAATCAAACTTTGATTTCTCAAATGGTGCAACTCCAAGCCCAACAAAAGCAATTTGAGACCCAACTTGCACAACTAGCTCAACCACCTCCACGGATGCTATTTCCATCCAACCCTCAACCTAATCCATCCACCCAACCTCCACCTCCTAACCAACCATCAAACCCCAACCACCACACGTGCAAGGCGATCTTCCTTAGATAAAGTACTTCTTATGAAACACTCATGGGAACACCAGACTCAGGCTAAGGAACAGAAGAAGTCCACCCTCCAACCTTAACACCTGCACCCAATCAGGAGGAAAGGGAAGGAGACTACATGGGGCACACCAACACCTCCTTAAATATTCCCAGAACACATCCCAAGAGAAGAAGAGCCCTACCATACTCAATGAATCAAGATACTGGCTCAGAAACACCATCAGACATAGAACAGAACAGGCCATACCAACCAGCTAACCAGAGGACCTTTCTGAACTTGTTGAGCCTTAGCCAGATGAGCGTTGGGGCAGACCAGGCCATCCCTGACATCTCTGCACATGGACCAAGCCACTCAGGAGCCCGGACCATCCTATATGTCCACACAGAAGCCTAGGGCCCTCGTACAAGGAGGCTTGACAGTCAGCAGCAGCAAAGCAGCAGACTATTATGTTTTTGCTGTTTTTTAAAGGCTTATTTCTGTTTTAAATAGGCACATGATGTCACGTGCCTCTCCTTACCAAGACTTGTTGTTTCTTGTTTTTTTAGCCGTTATGTTAGTTATCTAGACTATATATAGGGGTTGATTTGCTCTTGTAAAGACATTACACTTTCTTGATTTTTCAATACAATCTTTGTTTTTCAAAGTTAGAATTGTAGTTTCAATTCTAGTGAGAGAAGAGAGGTTGTGAGTGAAGCAACCCCTTGACTCTCCCTTATCCTATCCAAGAACCTTGGTGAGTGAAGCCTAGGCCCTTGTAGGTGGAGAGTGCCTGAACAATCTGACAGATTTCAAGGGTATTCATCCAAGATCAGAATCTGTCTGGTCATATCCTTTCTTGTTCCTGCGTGCTTATTCCATTCCTTTCCATATTTCATCAACAATCCCTTGGGAGAATGGCCTGATTGTTGCAACTTGGTATCAGAGCATCAGGCGTGGGAACAAGCACCAAGAAGACAACCATTCCACAACTACAGACCAGGAAAGCCTGCATCAGGTGATCTGTACTTAGTTCCTTCTGGATTAGTTTTTTGCTTTGTGTTGTGTTTTTTTTGTGTTCTTGGATTTTGAGGGACTTGTGACGAAGGGATTCCCTTCCTTGTGATAGGTTTTTGTGTGCTGTTGCATTCAATATTACCGTTCTTTGCATATCAAGAAGCCTTTTCTTGGCAAGTTTCTGTCATTGTTTTGGCATATATTTCTGTGACTTGTGCATTTGTGCCTTCTTCTGTGTATTGACTAGGAATCACCAAGAACCCTTAGATTTGGAATCCAGGATAAACTTCCATACTGAAGTTGTAGAGCAACTATCTCTTACCATCAAGAACTCAGGCATCACGACCCAGACCAGACCCAATACCTTCAATCAGGATAGACTCATGAACGTAGATGTCCATGATTTTGATGGGACTACTGGGAACCCAGATGACTATGTGGATTGGGAAAATATCCTTGAAAGATTTTTTGAATTTAAGGAAGTCCCTGAAGAACAACAATTTAGACTAGCCAATGTAAAACTCACCAAGTTGTCTGCGATTTAGCTTGAGGGTGTGCAGAAATAGAGAAAAAGGGAAGAAAAACCTAAAAGTGACTCTTGGGTGAAACTTAGAAAGAACCTTAGGAGGAAATATGTCCCCTCCACTTACAAACAACAATTATTCGTTCAGTGGGGTAATCTTAGGCAAGGGAATCTGTCTGTTGTAGAGTACATACAAGAAAGGGAGAGACTAGCTGTGTTTTGTGATGTGAATGAGCTAGAGGAAATGAAGATTGGTAGAGTTTTGGGAGGGTTGAGGGATGATTTGAGGGAAAAGCTTGAACCCATCCAGAATCTCACCTATGATGGGGCGTGTAACAGTGCCATTGTCTACGAGAAACAGGAAAAGGTTAGGGGACAACAAGGGTTTAGGAACACCAGACTTCCTTTAACCAGGAATAATCCCACTATTTTCTCTAAAACCCCGAAAACAACCAACCCTAAGACCCAGCCTAGGCATAAAGGACAATCACCCAACAAGGACGTGATTTGTTTTAAGTGCCATGGGCATGGCCATTATAAGAATGAGTGTCCTAATGCTAGGGCATTCACTCAGAAAGAGTGGGGTGAGATAAACAGTAGGGTGGGACCTAGAGGCATGTTAGTATGCATGAATGGGCAAGAAGAACTGGTTCTACCACCCACACCAGCAGATGGTCCAGAGGGTACTTATGTAGTGAATAACCTAGGGAAAATGGAGTTGGCAGGAGATGGTCTATCGGAAGAAGACAATGATGAATCAGTATACCCTGAGGGAGAACTTCATAATTTGCTAGTTGGAAGAAACTTCCATGTTACCCCTAAATTTGACAAGAGTAGCCAAAGGGAGAACATTTTTCAAACAAAGTGCAGGATCAATAATGATGTGCGTGACCTTCTTATTGACAGTGGTAATGAATCCAACTGTGTCAGTAAGAAGCTAGTTAAGAGACTAAATTTAAGCACCACCCCTCACCCTAGACCTTACAAATTAAGGTGGTTAGATGAACATACTGGAAACTTAGTCAAGAAACAGTGTTTGGTTAACTTCAAGATAGGATCCTATGAAGACCAGATAGTATGTGATGTACTGCACATGGATGCATGCCATGCCTTGCTGGGCAGACCTTGGCACCATGACAGGGGTACTAAACATGATGGGTTAACTAATGTGTATACCCTTAAGCATGAGGGGAAGACTAAGAACCTGATCCCTCTTCCCCCTCATAAGTCTGTTCCCCCACCCAAGACCAAGCAGCCCATACACTTGATTAGTAGGAAAACCTGCATGAAAGAAATCAGGGCTGGTACCCAACTCTTTGTTCTGTTCATCAAAGAAGTTAGTCAAGAACTCAGTAGATCCCACCCAAGACTGAACACCCTCCTAACTGAATTTCAGGATTTCTTTCCTACTGAGCTACCTATAGGGCTACCGCCCACTAGGGGTATAGAACATCAGATTGACCTCATACCAGGTGCCTCACTCCCTAACAAGCCAGCCTATAGGGCAAACCCTATGGAGACACAAGAAATGCAAAGGCAAATTGAAGAGCTAATGAGGAAGGGATATGTGAGGGAAAGTCTGAGTCCCTGTGCAGTTCCCACCCTCCTTGTTCCCAAAAAGGATGGAACATGGAGGATGTGCATTGACTCAAGAAGTGTGAATAATATCACAGTGAAATACAGGTTCCCCATACCCAAGCTTGATGATTACTAGATGAACTGTGTGGAGCTAGGTGGTTTAGTAAAGTGGACCTTAGAAGTGGCTACCATCAGATAAGAATGAAAGAAGGAGATGAGTGGAAGACTACTTTGAAGACAGAATATGGCCTTTATGAATGGTTAGTCATGCCATTTGGGCTCACTGGTGCCCCTAGTACCTTTATGAGACTGATGACTGAGGTTTTGAGACCATGCCTTGGGAGATGTGTGGTGGTGTACTTGGATGACATCTTTATCTATAGCCAAACTGAACTACTGCACCTATCCCACTTGAGGGAAGTATTCATGATTTTGAGGAAACAAAGACTATTTGGGAATTTAGAAAAATGTGCCTTTATGATGCAAAAGGTAAAGTTTTTAGGATTCATCACATGTGAGGAAGGAGTGAAACCAGACCCTGCCAAGATAGATACCATCCAGACCTGGCCTATTCCTTCTTCAGTAACCCAAGTTAGGTCCTTCCATGGCCTAGCCTCTTTTTATAGGAGGTTTATTAAAAACATTAGTTCTATTATGGCCCCCATTACTGAGTGTACCAAGAGCAGCAGCTTAGTTTAGACTATGAAGCACAACAAGCTTTGAAAGAATTAAACAAGAAATGTGCAAAGCCCCTGTCTTAAGTTTACCTGACTTCACAAAACCTTTTGAGGTGGAATGTGATGCCAGTGGGAAGGGAATAGGAGTTGTCCTACATCAGGAAGGGAAACCAGTGGCCTACTTTAGTGAAAAGCAGAATGGGAGCAAACTAAACTACTCAACTTATGACAAAGAATTTTATGCCATAGTGAGAGCTTTAGAGACCTGGACCCATTACCTAAAGGTGCAGCCTTTCATCTTATACTCTGACCATGAGTCACTTAGACACATCCATGGGCAGAAGAAACTCAATGTTAGGCATGCAAGGTAGGTTGAGTTCCTCCAATCATTCACTTTTTCCTCTAAATATAAGGCTGGCAAGGCCAACATCATAGTAGATGCCCTAAGTAGGAGGAGTGACTTACTAGCCATTCTGGAAACAAGGATTTTAGGGTTTGAAATGATCAAGGAATTATACAACACAGAACCAGACTTTAGTGAGTTGCATCAACAATGCCTAAAGGGACCTCAAGGTCAATTCACTCTGCAAAATGGTTTCCTATTCAAAAGCAACAGGCTATGCATCCCCAAATCCCCCCTGAGGTATGTGTTAGTCAAAGAAGTGCATGAAGGGGCCTTAGGAGGACATTTTGGGATACAGAAGACACTGGATATGTAAGCTCAGCATTTCTTTTGGCCCAAAATGCTGGGTACTCTAGGTAAATATATCTTCAGGTGTGAGTCCTGCATCAAGGCCAAGCTGACCTTCCACAAGGGTGAATATAAGCCCTTACCTGTTGCCACCAAACCTTGGGAACACCTTAGCATGGATTTCATTATTGCCTTGCCAAGGACCAAGAGAGGCAAAGATGCCATCATGGTAGTGGTGGATAGGTTCTCTAAAATGGGGCATTTTATACCATGCCACAAAACAGATGATGCTAAGTTTGTGGCTAACCTTTACATCTCAGAAATAGTTAGATTACATGGTGTCCCAAGATCCATAGTGTTTAATAGGGACAGTAAGTTTTTGAGTGTATTTTGGTCAACATTGTGGAAACTTTTGGGAACTAAACTCTTGTACAGTACCAGCCATCACCCTCAAACTGATGGACAGACTGAGGTAACCTATAAGACCCTAGGAATGATACTAAGGACCTTAGTGCAAAGGAATATCAAGGAATGGGACCTAAAATTGGGACATACTGAATTTGCTTACAATAGCTGTCCTAGCTCAAAGAGCAGATGTACCTCAAAGAGCAGCAAAGGAGCTAGCAGAGTCCTTACTCCAAATTCATGCACAAGTAAAGAACAACATTGAAAAGGCTAATCAGAGCTACAAGGTCAAAGCTGACAAAGGCACCCAGTTCAAGAGAGAGTTCCAGGAGGGAGACTTAGTTTGGGTAGACCTTCGAAAGGAAAGGTTTCCCAACAAAAGGCGCAACAAGCTAATGCCCAGAGCAGCTGGACCCTATACTACTCTGAAAAGGATAGGGGATAATGCTTACATAGTGGATTTGGGCAATGACCTAGGAGTACACCATACATTTAACATAGGATACCTTGCTCCTTACCATGGCCCAGAAGAATTGAGGACAATTCTTTTTGAAGAAGGAGGGGATGAAACACTCATGGGAAGACCAGACTCAGGCCAAGGAACAGAACAAGTCCACCTCCAACCTTAACACCTGCACCCAATCAGGAGGAAAGGGAAGGAGACTACATGGGGCACACCAACACCTCCCCAAATATTCCCAGAACACATCCCAAGACAAGAAGAGCCCCACCTGACTCAATGAATCAAGATACAGGCTCAGAAACACCTTCAGACACAGAACAGGACAGGCCAGACAAACCAGCTAACCAGGGGACCTTTCTGAACTTGCTGAGCCTTAGCCAGATGAGCGTTGGGGCAGACCAGGCCATCCCTGACATCTCTACACATGGACCAAGCCACTCAAGGGCAAAGACCATCCTACATGTCCACACAGAAGCCTAGGGCCCTCGCACAAGGAGGCCTGACAGTCAGCAGCAGCAAAGCAGCAAACTATTCTGTTTTGGCTTTTTTTTAAAGGCTTATTTCTGTTTTAAATAGGCACATGATGTCACGTGCCTCTCCTTACCAAGACTTGTTGTTTCTTGTTTTTTTAGCCGTTATGTTAGTTATCTAGCCTATATATAGGGGATGATTTGTTCTTGTAAAGACATTACACTTTCCTGATTTTTCAATACAATATTTGTTTTTCAAAGTTAGAATTGTAGTTTCAATTCTAGTGAGAGAAGAGTGGTTGTGAGTGAAGTGACCCCCTGACTCTCCCCTGTCCTATACAAGAACCTTGGTGAGTGAAGCCTAGGCCATTGTAGGGGGAGAGTGCCTGAACAATCTGATAGATTGCAACGGTATTCATCCAAGATCAGAATTTGTCTGATCTTATCCTTTCTTGTTCCTGCGTGCTTATTACATTCCATTCCATATTTCATCAACAATCCCTTGGGAGAATGGCCTGATTGTTGCATCTTATCCGGGTCCAATTGAAGCTCCAAGGGATGATTTGGGTGGTGACCCTTCAATGGGTAGTGATTTTCAAAAGATGTTGAACAAGAACTTGGGGAGGGGAAGAAGGTGAGATTCTTGAGGAACAATTTGACGAAAAGAAAGATGAAGAGGTTAAAAATGGAAAGAAATCCAACAGTTGCGAGCTCACGAGCGTTTACATGGCCCACCGCTTCCTTTCCCATATAGAGCGGTGGAGAAGCACTTGCAAGCCCAATTTCTTAAGTCTCTTGAGCATATGAAGCGATTGGAAATGAAGATCCCGTTCTTAGAGGCAATGGAGCAAATACCTCAATACGCCAAGTACTTGAAGACTCTCTTGGGGAACAAAAAGAGGCTCGAAAGTGAGGTTGTCAATCTTCTAGAACAAGTTAGTGCCATTATTCAAGGCACTTGGGCTAAAAATGAAAAGGCTAGAGGACCCTTTGTGCTCCCCGTCACTCTTGGAAACAAAAAACCCAAAGGAGCACTTGCCGATTTATGGGCGTCTATTAGCCTCATGCCGATGAGTATTGCCAAACACCTTGCTTTCGAGCTTAAGCCATCAAAGAAGTCCATCCAACTAGCCGACTGAAGCGTCAAAGTACCTTGTGGGGAGTTTGAGGATCTTCCAATTCAAGTGGGGAGTGTTGTTGTCCCTTGCGACTTTGTTGTTCTTGATATGGTGGAAGACCCCTATACCCCACTCATTCTTGGGAGAGATGCATTGAAGAGTTTGGGTGCCCTCATCGATTGCAAGTCCGAGACAATTACTATACGGGTAGCCAATGAGCAAGCGGTTTTTGGATTTGCTAAGTCTTCTAAAGAGCCTATGGTCGAGCAACTATTCTCTCTAGATATTATAGATGATTTTCAAGGTGATAAGGTTGGAGGGCTTGAGGCTCTTGAAGCCCATGTATGTGATGGGATGATTTTTGATGATGATGTGAGGAGATATGATGATGAGAAAAAGAAGAAGTTGGTTGATGTTAAGAAGGAGAGGTTTGTTCTTGTGCATTTCAAAAACGATGATGAAACCGATGGAATTGATAACAACCCCGCAAAAGGAAGCGGGTGAGAAAAAGAAAGAAAACGTTTTACAAAAAGAAGAAGATGGCTCCACCTAAGCTTGGGGGAGCCCCATGTTTGAGTGCCCATCCGGGTGGCCCCGATTCTATATTGGTTACCTCCGGGAGCCCGAAGGTACCCTTCATTCGCAAGAATGTACCCCATTCGGCATTTCCAGATGAATACGAGGCTTGAACATAGTAGCTGCCCATCCATTCGACCGAATGGTTCAAGGCTTCAGCTGAATGGGTCTTGTTTTGCTTACTTGCACTTTCAATTAAGCCCCAAATGATCTCCGGACTTTGCGACGCTTCGGGGATGACCTTAAACACTTGTGAGTGCCTTGAAACGCGTGCCTCCTCTTCGGCTTTGATGTCTAAGCCTCGAACTCGATCCGTTTTACCTCGAAATCTCCCGAAAACATCTGAAATGACCTCTAAACACCATGAAGACAAGATCAAGGTAAAACCGAGTGTAAATCGCATAAAACCAATGTAAAACAACGAGACTCAACACCAAAGTAGGGACATAAATAAGCTCTAAATCAAGCACATCAACTCCCCCAAGCTAAACCTTTTCTAATCCCCAGCAAAGAGACTAGGTAGGAAAACAGGAAAGCACATGGGCATCCCAAAACAACTGACTATAAAAACAAAGCAAAACTAAACTACCAAAGCAATAAAACCTAAAACTCACTCCTAGCATCATGAAACAGCTAACCATACCTGAGTTAGGAGCGGACTCACTCCTACCAAAACAACTGACTATAGGTATTATTGGAACTAAAGAAAACAAAGAAAACATCATGTTACAACACCAAACACTGGGTTATCTCCCGCAAGTACTTTTGTTTAACGTCGTTAAGTTCGACACAGCTTACCACAGCTCAAACAACAAATGAAAAGCTAGGGAAAGAAACCATACCTGAGTTAGGAGCGGACTGACTCCTAGCATCGTCATCGCCTCGTACATGGTGACCCAAAACTCTCCACCTCGCAGCAGTGGCGGAGGTAAGCAATATAGCACCAGGGTCACCCGGATGGGTACTCAAACATGGGGCTCCTCCAAGCTTAGGTGGAGCCATCTTCTTCTTTTTGTGTTCTTTTTACTTTATTTTTCTCAACAGCTTTAAAACAGCCCCTATTTTAGCAGTTTAATTAATAGTAATTAATTAAGTTAATTTGGGTTAATAAAATTCAAGTATGTTATTTTATTGAACCTCAGAATAATATTTTATTATTTGAGAATATTAGTTGTATTATAGAGTTGGAACAAAGTAAGTTATACGATGAAAATTTGAGATTGAATGGGTGTATATAAAAAGCTATACGCTCGTGAGGTCACATATTTTAAAGATACATAATCAAAAAAGTGGATAAAATTGTAACACGGGACAGAGAGGCACCACGTGGCTTGCATGCGGAGCGCCACATGGCTTGCAGGTTTTGTGCCACGTGTGTGACACGTGTCGCGGTTTGAGGTAGCTTAGGTGGCAAAGTGCCACTACATGCTTGGGTTTTGCCTATAAAAAAGGCCTTTGGGCCGTGAGTTAGGACAAAAGGCCAAAAAGAGGAGTACAAGATACTCCTTTTATTAAGAGAGGACCAAAATTATAAAAATCCCATACATACTCCTTTAAATGTTGTGGGAACGTTATTTGACTCAGATTTATGTGATTATTTCGATCTCTCTAAAAATATTATTCTACGTGATAAAGCTTATATGTGGATATTGATCAATTGAAAGAATAAGTCCTAAGTAGTAATCCACCTGATTGCCATTGGGCATCATGAAGGACCTATTAGGCTATTTTACATCATAAAGGTAATCCTACAAACACTATTATCTTTTGAATTTAATTTAAATATTTCAAATGTCAAGTTATGTTTTATATGGTGTGATATTACTGCTATTTATAATTGAGCAAAATTGTATATTTTTGGTGTTCGAAACTTTGGAATTTGACTTTGTTTGACCTTGCTTTTAATCCTTGATCAAAATTATGTTTTGTATGTTTATAGCTTTATAAATATGAGCTTTTAAATATTGTACTATGCAAATGAGTTATGATTATTGATTTTAAAGAAAATCAAGTGAATTATTGATTCGTTTTATATTGAAATGTTTGACATTAAAAATGTCCGTTTTTGGGAATTGGCAACGGATATTCATATCCGGATTATTATGAAATCCTATAGCTTGATAATAGGTAATGGTTATTCGGATCGGTCTCGAGCCCCCGGTCCCGTTTCGTTCTTGCAAGAACCGTATTTCGGTGATGACGATCACCCGTATTCTCAGGATTTAGATCAAGCCTACTTCCTGACGGTCCATATATTCCCACGTTTTTAATTGCTGTTATATTATTGTTTTTATATGAGTTTTGAATAAATACGTTTTGATTATAAAGTTTTGTTTGTTTCGCAAATAAATTCATATGTTCATTTGTCGTATTTTGAGTTCGCTATTTACTTGTAAAGTAATAGCCGTATTTTGATTTTCGCTATTAACTTGTAAAGTTATAGCCGTGTATTGATTCGCTATGAACTAAAGGTTCTTAGCCGTATTTTTGTCAATACCAAACGGTCTTTTAAATTAATTTTGAATTTTGATAAATTAATATTTTATAAGTTACTAAAAGAGCAAAAGATTAAATTGAAGATATTTGTAAATAACTTGTATATAAATCTAATAGTTTGTTGGATTACTCAACAATTCAATTGTTGACAGTCTTTGATGGCGCCTATCCCTTACGGGGGATAGATCCATTTTCAGGTTAGCTTTGCTGTGGAGACGATACATGCTTCTGTTATGTGTTAAGTGCGAGGCGAGGACTTCTTTTTGAAAATCATAATGTAAATTATATAACTGTAACTTAAATTGTAATATTTTATAATATTTTGTAAATTGTATTCACTTATTTAAATGTAAATTATATAAATACTCTGATATTAGTTTGTTGTGGCTATCGAGCCACAGGTCGGATTCAGCCCAGACTTTTATAAGTCTTCCGCTGTGCTTAGTAGACAGCATTATAATATTGTTTACGCCAGTTTGGGCTGTTTCAAGCTTCCTCTTGCGGGGTAGCTTGTGAATACCCTCAACTTCATCATCATTTTTGGAGTGCACAAGAACAAACTCCTTCTCCATCACAACATCATCATACTTTTTCTTCTTTTCCTCATCATACTTCCTCACTTCATCACAAGAAATCACCACATCATCATGTACATGGGCATCAAGAAAATCAAGCACCCCAATCTTATCACCTTGAGAATCATCCACTACATCAAGAGAAAAAAGTTGCTCGACCATGGGCGCTTTTGAAGACTTAGCAAACCCAAAAATCCGCTACTCATTGGATACCCGTATAGTAATTGTCTCGGACTCGCAGTCGATGAGGGCACCCAAACTCTTCAATGCATCTCTCCCAAGAATGAGGGGAGTGTAGGGATCTTCCACCATGTCAAGAACAACAAAATCACAAGGGACAACAACACTCCCCACTTGGATTGGAAGATCCTCAAACTCCCCACATGGTACATTAACGCTCCGGTCGGCTAGTTGGATGGATTTCTTTGATGGCTTAAGCTCAAAATCAAGGTGTTTGGCCATACTCATCGGCATGAGGATAATTGAGGCACCCAAATCCGCAAGTGCTCCCTTGGGCTTTTGGTTCCCAAGAGTACGGGGAGCACAAAGGGTCCTCTAGCCTTTTCCTTCTTAACCTAAGTGCCTTGAACAATGGCACTAACTTGCTCCGGTAAATTGACAACCTCGCTTTCTAGCTTCTTTTTGTTCCCCAAGAGTGTATTCATGTACTTGGCATATTGAGGCATTTGCTCCATTGCCTCTAAGAACGGGATCTTCATTTCCAATCGCTTCATATGCTCAAGAAATTTTAAAAACTTGGCTTGCATTTGCTTCTCCACCGCTCTATATGGGAAAGAAAGCGGTGGGCCATGTAAACGCTCGCGAGCTCGCCACTCTTGGATTTCTTTCCATTTATCCTCTTGCTCCAACTTCTCCTTCTCTTTTTCATTAACTTCATCTTTCTCCTCAACCTCTTCTTCTCTCTTTTCCTCCATAACTTCCTCTAAATCTCTTCTCCTACCCCTCCCCTAAGCTCATCCTCATGCTCATCATTCTCTTGCAGTTCATTACCCATATAAGAACCATCACCCAAATCATCACTTGGAGCTTCAATTGGACCCCGATAAGAAGTACCTGATCTAAGGAAGATCCCCTTGCACATGTGGTGGTTAGGGTTTGATGGTTGGTTAGGAGGTGGAGGTGGTTGACCTAGTTGTGTAAGTTGGGTCTCAAATTTCTTTTGTTGGGCTTGGAGTTGCGCTATTTGAGAAATCAAAGTTTGATTGAGTTGGGTTAAGGTGCTGAATTGGGTAGTCATGAAGTCTTGGTTGGGAGTGTGGTTTGGAAGTGGTTGGGTATGGGGCGTGGTGCTTGTGGGTAAGGCCAATTTCCATTTGGCCTAGGGAAGCTATGATAACTGGATTTCTAACACGTCGTTTAACGCTAGAAGCCTTGGTGAATCAAATACATTTAAAAACACCCTAAATACAACTATAGCGAGTATAGAGGTAACTTGGGGATCGAACCACAGAGACAAGGGATGCTAGACTAAAGGTTTTGGTGTGGGAAAGATTGATGGTTGGTAGGTAGGAGGATGGGTGAACTAATCTAATGACAAGAACAAACAATGAAAGAAAGCGGGCTTAGGTTAGGTCCACCCTAGGTAGGTCTATTGGAAATAGAGATAGGCTAGGTCGAGGGAGATCGAACGAAGGTCAATCGAGACACTCTAGACATCGAGGGGAAGTTGATGACCTATAGGCATGCGAACGACCCATACTCGCCCTATGTCTCACTAAGGAGTGGTAGGACAAGATTCGACTCGAATATCAATCAACAAACCAACATTAATCTCAACCATCTTCCTAAACATTAAACACAAGAGCAAAACCCTAGGATTTCTCTAACCTAAAACCCTAAAAGACTACTCTAGCATATTAAAAGAAAAAGCAAGAAGAGAGAAAAGCAATAAAACTATTCTAGAAAGCATTAAAGGAAAGAAAGACATGAAAACAATAAATTCTACACTAAGAAAGCATAAAGAAAGCAATAAGAGAAAGCATTAAATGAAAGCAATAAAGGACATTAAAGAAACAAAGGAAATGTAAACTTACATAAATGAAGAAGCTAGAATGAAGGAGAAAGCATAAAAGAAAGCTTAAAACTAATCTAGGGCAAAATGAAGAAGAAAAGCATTAAATGTTAATGAACAAGAGAGGGAGGGTTACTCTCAGTCAAGTCATGCCCAATACATTCAGATTAGAGCCTTTATATAGGTTGTACAAAGTGGGGGTAAAAACCCTAAAAGATCCTACGTGGAATAGGCTAGCGAAGAAAAATATATCGCTGATTTTAATAGGCATTCGACCAAATGTACTCTTCATTCGCCCGAATGTACCCTTCATTCGCTCGAATGTACCCCATTTGGGGTTTCCAGAAGCTTAAAAATTGAACCAAACACAAACTAGATCCATTCGCCCGAATGTACCCTTCATTCGCCCGAATGTACCCTTTATTTGCCCGAATGTACCCTTGTTCGACAGAATGTGCTTCATTCGGCATTTCTAGAAGAATTCGAGGCTTGAACATATTAGCTGCCCATCCATTCGACCGAATGGTTTAAGGCTTCGACTGAATGGGTCTTCTTTTGCTTACTAGCAATTTCAATCAGGCCCCAAATGATCTCCGGACTTTGCGACGCTTTAGGGAACGACTCGGGATGCTTGTGAATGCTTCAAACGCGTCTTTCATTTTCGATTCAAGTGTCGAAATCTCCGACGCAATGAAAACACCTCGAAATCTCTTTAAAACACCTAAAAACACCTTAAAGCACCATTGAGATAACATCAAGGTAAAATCACGCGTAAGATATGTAAAAACCAATATAAAACGCGAGACTCGACACTAAAATTAGGAGAAATATGCTCTAAAACGAGCACATCAAGCTACCACCGGCTTAATTGTTATATGGAACTTGATTGTTGTAATCTTGGTGGAAGTTGCCTTAGCCATTGTTGGGATTGAAGGGAGGTCGGGAGGCCGGGTTGTTGAATAATGTGTATTGAGTGTACCCTTGACCTTGGTTCCCATAACCTATAGCCGCTACATGTTCGGGATTGAACCCATACTCATCAAAGTTCGTTGCTTGGGCCCTTTCATAAGCACTTGACCCATAATCAACCGACGCCACGTGCTCTGGATTCAAACCCCCACAATAAGATGTGTCATGATTGGTGCCCCCACAAATACGGCATGAGAAAGACTTGGCTTCATTTGTGGCGGAGACACTCGACCTACCTTGGGCCAACTTAAGCTTGGATAATTTCTTGTCCATGATTGCTTCAATCTTAGCACCGATCAAATCGAGATTTGCACTATCGATCATACCCCTTTGTTGTCTACTACCCCTTGCTCCACGCCATGTGCTATTCTTGGTAACCTCTTCGATCATGGCTTTCACACGATCGCATGGGACTTTTGAGAGCTGCCCACCAACCGCGGAGTCTAGTAGTGCTTTAGTCGAATCGTCAAGCCCATCATAGAAAAAGGTATTCAAATGGTTCTCCCCATATTCATGATGGGGCAAGCTCGGAGCATACCCTTAAATCTAGTCCATGCGACACTTAGGCTCTCATCATCCTCTTATGTTATTGACGCGATCTTTTTGCGCCAATCTTGAGTGCGATTTGTGGCATAGAACCTTTCTAGGAACGTCGTTCTCAATTGCTCCCATGTAGTGATGGAGTTGGGCTCTAAACACTTATACCAATCCTTGGCGTCCCCCGCTAGACCAACCGAAAAGAGGCATAACTTGACATAATCGGGGTGGTTAGGGCATTGAGGTATGAATCTACAAGTTTCCACGAATGCCTCCAAGTGTAAGAGAGGACATTCGTTCCTCAACCTGCATAATATAGATTCCTTTAGCATTCTTTTGTTTTGTGGGTCTATGCGGAAGTTTGGTTGGGCATCCGATAGGACCACGCCCCTTGAAATTCCCTTGATCCTGGGGCCCCAAATTTCCCAAAGAGTGGTTTATTGTCGGCCATTGGTGTAGGGGGAACGGGTGTAGACGGTTGACGTTGAATGGGAGGAGGAGAACGTTTAATGACCCTTTGTATCTCAGGATTATATGGAACAAGCTATAGCTGTGATCTCCGTGTGCTGTAGCTCATGCAAACAACACTAGAAACCAAGCGTAAGCACAGACAAGAAAAAATAATTTAAACAAAATCTAAAGAAAGCAATAAAATGGACTACAACAAGCATAAAACCTAACTAAAACGCCTTGGTCCCCGGCAACGGCGCAATTGCGATAACCGTTTTCTAACGCGTCATTTAACGCTAGAAACACAGGTCAATCAAACAATTCAGTTTTCACATTTTCAGTTTTGATATTCAGCATTTGAAGTTTTCTTCTTTTGTTTTCTGCCTTGAGTGTGTTTGATCATTCAAGAATCTTGAGTAGTGTCTTATCATAGCCCAGAGTAGTCTTGGTTGTGAGTAAGGGAATAGAGTGCCTTAGTTCATTCAAGAACTCAGTCATTCCATTCAAGAATCCCCAGCAATACATTGTTTTGTACCCTGGCAACTTGAAGGTTGTCTAGGACCTCTGTATTGTCTACCTTGGAGGGATTAAGGTTGGGTTCTGCAAGGTGCACTGTATTGCAGGATTCCTTCCCAATATCAGTCCAGGTTTACATTCAGAAAAGGGAGTATATATAGGCTACACAAGTCGAGCCTTAAAAGCCCTAAAGATCCTATGTGGATTGGGCTTACGAAAAATAAGACAACGCAGAAAAATAGACCATTTGCCCGAATGTACACTTTATTCACCCGAATGTTCCCTTCATTCGCCCGAATGTACTCCATTCGGGGTTTCCAGAACTTTAAAATTTGAACCAAACACAAGATAGATCCATTCGCCCGAATGTACCCTTCATTCCCCCGAATGTACTCTATTCGACATTTCCAGAAGAATACGAGGCATGAACATAGTAGTTGCCGATCCATTCGACCGAATGGTTCAAGGATTCGGCCGAATGGGTCTTCTTTTGTTTACTTGCACTTTCAATCAAGCCCCTAATGATCTCTGGACTTTGTGACGCTTCGGTGATGACTTGAAACACTTGTGAGTGCCTCGAAACGCGTGCCTCCTCTTCAGCTTTGATGTCTAAGCCTCAAACTCGATCAGTTTTACCTCAAAATCTCCCGAAAACACCTGAAATTACCTCTAAACACCATGGAGAAAAGATCAAGGTAAAACCGAGTGTAAATCACATAAAACCAATGTAAAACAACGAGACTCGACACCAAAGTAGGGACATAAATGTGCTCTAAATCGAGCACATCAGCTTTTCATTTGTTGTTTGAGCTGGTGGTTAGCTGTGTCGAACGTAACAACGTTAAACAAAAGTACTTGCGGGAGATAACCCAGTGTTTGTTGTTGTTTATATGATGTTTGTTTTTTTTTTCTTTCGTTCCAATAATGCATATCTTTCGTTCTTTTAGTATTTATTAAGTTTTTCTTTCGCCTTCCCCATCGCCGAGACGACTCTTGAGCTAGCTTGGGGGAGGATGCGCTGACGCTTTAAAAATCCCAAAAGATCTACATTATTGTAACTATTGCTTAGTTTTTCTTTTAGTTCTTCGCATGTTTAGTTTGTTTTTTTGTCTTGTTTAGTTTTTATAGTTTCATGTTTAGGTTTTATAGTTGTGTTTTATCCTTGCTTTCAATAAATGGTTGAGTTGTGAGACTTGTATGCAAGCTTCTGTTGTGCACATCTATTGTCTTACCATATGCAAACCCGTATTTCCTTAGCCTTGTGCATGTTTTGGGACCTAGAGTCTGACCTATTTTCCACATAGCTTGGGGGAATTGGGGTTTGCTTGGTTGGTGGCTTGGTTGACTACCTTTAGAGGCGCATTTCGACTAGCCTGTGAGGATCGAGCCTTCTTGGACTCCTTGCGAGTTCGAGGTGTTTTCGTTGCGTACGATACTTCGACACTTGAATCGAAGATGACACAAGCGTTTTGAGGCATTCTCGAGCATCCCGAGTCGTTCCCTAAATCATCGCAAAGTCCAAAGATCATTTGGGGCTTGATTGATAGTGCAAGTAAGCAAAAGAAGACCCATTCGGCCGAAGCCTTGAACCATTCGGTCGAATGTATGGGCAGCTACTATGTTCAAGCCTCGTCTTCTTCTGGAAATGCCGAATAGACTACATTCGGACGAATGAAGGGTACATTCGGGCGAATGGATCTAACTTGTGTTTGGTTCAAATTTTAAAGATTCAGGAAACCCCGATTGGAGTATATTCGCGCGAATGAAGGGTACATTCGGGCGAATAGAGGGTACATTCGGGCGAATGGATCTAGCTTGTGTTTGGTTCAACTTTAAAGATTCTAGAAACTCCGAACGGAGTACATTCGGGCAAATGAAGGGTACATTCAGGCGAATGGCCTATTTCTCTGCGCTGTATTATTTTTCGCAAGCCCAATCCTCGTAGGATCTTTAGGGCTTTTAAGGCTCTACTTGTGCAGCCTATATATACTTTCTGAATGTAAACCCTATTCCTTGATGGTTAGAAACCCTCTCTACCATTAAGAACATCATTTATGCTTTCTTTACATTTCTTTGCCCTAGATTAGTGTTTAATGCTTTCATTGACATTTCAAGCTTTGTAATTTCATTCCCTTTCATTCAAGCATCGTAGTTTATGTAAGTTTATCTTTCTTATTTTCTTTATTGCTTTTGTTTATCTTTCATTTATGCTATTTAATGTTTCTCTCTTTTATGCTTTGTTTAATGTTTTGAATCTTGCCTATTTACATTCCAATCTTACTTTTATTGTTCTTATTCCTTTCTAGTGTAGTTGATAGATAAATTTCTTGTTTTGTCTTTCATTATTTGTGCCTTCCTTCTTGCCCTAATGCTTTTAATCATGTCTTCCTTCTTGTTCTTAGTTGTAGGTGCTTTCATTATGTTAGAGTATATTTCTTAGGGGTTTTGGTTTGGTGAAACCCTAGGTTTGGTGAATGTTGCTCATATGTTGGATTGGGGTTGAGGTTATTGTTAGTTTGATTGATATTCGATGCATATCTTGTCCTGCCACTCCCTTGTGAGACATAGGGCGATTATGGGTCATTCGCATGTCTATAGGTCATCAACTTCCCCATGCTATCTAGAGTGTCTCGATTGAGCCACGCTTAATCTCCCTTGACCTAGCTTTATATGAGAACATAATATCGACCTAGGGTGGATCCTTACCATCCCCGTTTGTCTCTTATTGTTATCTTTTTGTTGTTTATCACTTTCTTATTATAGTTCAAACACCCTCCTTACACACACCATATTTCTCTACATCTAGCACCTAATCTACCTAGCCTTTGTTCTTCGTGGTTCGATCCCCAACTTACCTCTTTACTCGTTATAGTGGTATTTAGGTTTTTATAAATGTGTTTGATTAGCTTGCGTTTCTAGCGTTAAGCGACGCGTTAGTAATCGGTTATCAAAATGGCGCCATTACCGGGAATAAGGCGTTATAGTTAGGTTTTGTGCTTGTTGTAGTTAATTTTATTGCTTTCCTTAGTTTTTGTTTTAAATAATTCTTGCTTGTCAATGCTTATGCTTGGTTTCTAGTGTTGTTTGCATGAGCTATAGCACAAGGAGATCACAGCTACAACTTGTTCGATACAATCCCGAGATACAAAGGGTCACTAGACGATCTCCTCCTCCCACTCCACGTCCACCGTCTATACCAAACCCACCTCCTACACCAATGGCCGACAATCAACCTCTCTTTGGGCAATTTGGGGCCCCGGGGTCAAGAGAATTTCAAGGGGGAGTGGTCCTACCGGATGCCCCACCAAACTTCCGCATAGACCCACAAAACACAAGAATGGTAAAGGAAGCTCCATTTTGCGGGTTGAGAAACGAATGTCCTCTCTTACACTTGGAGGCATTCACGGAGACTTGTAGATTCATACCTCAATGCCCTAACCACCTCGATTATATCAAGTTATGTGATGTGCTCGATTTAGAGCACATTTATATCCCCATTATGGTGTTGAATCTCGTCGTTTCTCATTGGTTTTATATATTTTACACTCGATTTTACCTTGTTCTTGTCTCCGCGGTGTTTTGAGGTTATTACAGGTATTTTCGGAGATTTCGAGGTTAAACGGATCGACTTCGAGGTTTAGGCATCCTAATCGAAGAAAATGCACACATTTCGAGACATTTGCAAAGGCCTCGTTAAAGTTCAGCGCACATTTCGTGACATTCGTGGAGGCCTCGTTAAAGTTCGACGCACATATATATATGTATATAAAAGTTAGGCAGCCTTGTAAATGCAAGAAAAGTTTGGCAGATACTTCTAAACTTCTTAGAATAAGACAAGCAACATTATGTAAATGGAGTTGGGCACGTGAAGTATAACTCATTCGGTCGAATGAATGAAAGACAAGGCAAATTCATTCGAGAAGTCCTAGGCATCTAAAGACTACTGTTTATGCCGAATGAATTTTCATTCGGTCGGATGAATTTTCATTCGGTCGAATGAAATTGTATTCGGGCGAATGCCACATTCCATTCGGTCGAATGGTTTGGAAATTTTTTCCTACGAGTTCTCAAATGCTACTGGAAACCCCGAATGTGACCCATTCGGGCGAATGGGGTCCATTCGGGCGAATGTGCTGCTGCTTCGGGCGAATGCGACTAATATTTTTCGCAGCGTTTTATCTTCGCAAGCTTATTTCGTAGGTTATTTTTTTAGGACTTTTTCCCCCTTTCCTTTGGGCTATATATATGCCCTTGTTCTGAATGTAATCCTTATGCTTTGATAGATAGAAACCCTCTCTTCTATTAAACATCACATTTATTGCTTTCTTTCAATTCCTTTGCCCTAGATTAGATTTTTATGCTTTCATTTACATTCAAGCTTTGTAATTTCAATTCCTTTCCTTTCAAGCACTTTGGTTTATGTAAGTTTACTTTCCTTTATTGCTTTCTCTCTTAGTTTATCTTTCATTCATGCCATTTAATGCTTTGTTCTTCTTAAGTTTCATTGTTACTTTGAATCTTGTTCTTTTGCTTTCATTTCTTGTTCATACTTTGGTTATTGCTTTCTAGAATAGTTGATAGTTAGTTTTCTTGCTTTGCCTTTCATTATTGATAGTTTACTTCTTGCCCTAATGTCTATTTCCATGTTTTACTCTTTGTTCTTAGTTGTTGTTGCTTTAAATATGCTAGAGTAGATTTCTTAGGGGTTTTGGTTTGGTGAAACCCTAGGTTTGATGAATGTTGCCCATGTGTTAGATTAGGGTTGAGGTTGTTGTGGTTTGTTTGATTGATATTCGATGCATATCTTGTCCTGCCACTCCCTTGTGAGACATAGGGCGATTATGGGTCGTTCGCAATGACTATAGGTCATCAACTTCCCCATGCCATCTAGAGTGTCTCGATTGAGCCACGCTCGATCTCCCTTGACTTAGCTTTGTATGAGAACATAACATCGACCTAAGGTGAATCCTCACCAACCCCGTTTGTTTGTTATTGTTATTCTCAATCTTGTTTATTTGCTTGCCTTAGTTTAGTTCAAAACACCCCCAACTACATACACACATTCTTCTCTACACCTAGCACTTAATCTTCCTAACCCTTGTTCCTTGTGGTTCGATCCCCAACTTACCTCTATACTAGCTATAGTTGTATTTAGGGTGTTATAAATGTGTTTGATTGACCAAGGCTTCTAGCGTTAAACGACGCGTTAGAAACCGGTTCCTTTAAACCCCACTTCCTAACCCCACTTCCAACCAAGACTTCATGACTAACCAATTGAATACCTTAGCCCAACTCAATCAAACCTTGATTTTTCAAATGGCACAACTTCAAACCCAACAAAAGCATTTGGAGACCCAACTTGCACAATTAGCCCAACCACCTCCACCGATGCTATTTCCATCCAACCCTCAACCTAACCCATCCACCCAACCTCCACCTCCTAACCAACCATCAAACCACCACACATGCAAGGCGATCTTCCTTAGATCGGGTACTTCCTATCCGGGTCCAATTGAAGCTTCAAGTGATGATTTGGGTGATGGTCCTTCTATGGGTAATGATTTGCAAGAAGATGTTGAGCATGAGCTAGGGGGAGAGGGAGAAGAGGAAATCCTTGAGGAAGTTTGTGAGGAAAAGAAAGAAGAAGAGGTTGAGAAGAGAGATGAAGTAAATGAAAAAGAAAAGAAGAAGTTAGAGCAAGAGGATAATTGGAAAGAAATGCAAGAGTGGCGAGCTCGTGAACGCTTAAATGGCCCACCGCTTCCTTTCCCATATAGGGCGGTAAAGAAGCAAATGCAAGCCAAATTTCTTAAGTTTCTTAAGCATATGAAGCGATTGCAAATGAAAATCCCGTTCTTAGAGGCAATGGAGAAAATGCCTCAATATTCCAAGTACTTGAAGTCACTCTTGGGGAACAAAAAGAGGCTTGAAAGTGAGGTTGTCAATTTACCGGAGCAAGTGAGTGCCATTGTTCAAGGCACTTGGGCTAAAAAGGAAAAGGCTAGAGGACCCTTTGTGCTCCCCGTTACTCTTGGGAACCAAAAACACAAAGGAGCACTTGCCGATTTGGGGGCCTCAATTAGCCTCATGCCGATGAGTATTGCCAAACATCTTGCTTTTGAGCTTAAGCCATCAAAGAAATCCATCCAACTAGCTGACCGAAGCGTCAAAGTGCCTTGTGGGGAGTTTGAGGATCTTCCAATCCAAGTGGGAAGTGTTGTTGTCCCATGTGATTTTGTCGTTCTTGATATGGTGGAAGACCCCTACACTCCCCTCATTCTTGGGAGAGATGCATTGAAGAGTTTGGGTGCCCTAATCGATTGTGAATCCGAGACTATTACTATAAGGGTACCCAATGAGCAAGCGGTTTTTGGGTTTGCTAAATCTAAAAAAAGCCCATGGTCGAGCAACTTTTCTCTCTAGATGTTGTTGATGATCCCCAAGGTGATAAGGTTGGAGGGCTTGATGTTCTTAATGCCCATGTGCTTGATGATGAGATGAAGAAGAAGGATGATGTAGTGAAGGAGAAGGAGTTTGTTCTTGTGCACTCCAAAATCGATGATGAAGTTGAGGGCATTGACAAGCAACCCCGGTGCTACATTTCTTACCTCCGCCACTGCTGCGCGGTGGAGAGTTCTAGGTCACCACGTTCGAGGTGATAATGATGCTAGGAGTGAGTCCGTTCCTAGCTCAGGTATGGTTTCTTTCCCTAGCTTTTCATTTGTTGTTTGAGCTGGTCGTTAGCTGGGTCGAACTTAACGACGTTAAACAAAAGTACTTGCGGGAGATAACCCGGTGTTTGATATTATTTCATGATGCTTGTTTTGTTTTTCTTTAGTTCCAATAATGCCTATCTTTCGATCTTTTGGTTTTTCTTTCGCCTTCCCCATCGCCGAGACGGCTCTTGAGCTAGCTTGGGGGAGGATGCGCTCACGCTTTCAAAATCCCGAAGGATTTGCATTATTGTAACTATTGTTTAGTTTTTCTTTTATTCCTTCACATGTTTAGTTTGTTTAGTTTTTGTCTTGTTTAGCTTGTATAGTTCCATGTTTATGTTGTATAGTTGTGTTTTCACCCTTGCTTTCAATAAATGGTTGAGCTGTGAGTCTAGCATGCAAGCTTCTGTTGTGCACATTCCATGTCCCTATGCAAACTCGTATTTCCTTAGCCTTGTGCCTGTTTTGGGACCTAGAGTTTGACTGTTTTCCGCATAGCTTGGGGGAATTGGGGTTTGCTTGGTTGGTGGCTTGGATGACTACCTTTAGAGGCGCATTTCGACTAGCCTGTGAGTATTGAGCCTTCTTGGACTCCTTGTGAGTTCCATTCATTGTGAGTGCTAGTTAGGGGATCTAAGTATTGTGTTGGTTCTTCTCCAGCGTAGTCGGCTTTTCTTGAGACCAAGGATGATAACACGTTCGCTAGAGTTAAGCTACATAGCCAAATAGCCCACCTTGAACGAAATTGACTTTAGGATGAGCGAAGTTTTCTCCTTTTCCTTTTCTTTTGTAGCCACATTATTTAGCCTCCACATGAGCCAAATTGTCCCTCTTCTTTACCTAGAGGATAGCTTAAGTGATGGTGGGGTTGTTGTGTGCTACATCGATGAGTAGGTTTTTGGTTATGATATCATGGTTGTTGGTTTATATGACTCTCTTCATTTTGTGCCCAGCTAATATTACTTTTCTCCCATTTCCTCTAATGCTTTCTATATTATTATTACACATTCTATGTTTGAGGCGACCTTTCTCTTGTTTTTCATTGAGATTTTATACACATACATATTCATGTGAGTGAGAAGGTCGATGTTTTATTGGGAGATGAGCTTGGAGACACTTGTGCTTATGAGATTTCATGTTTTTTGTGTTTTATGATAGAGATCATTGGTGCTTTCATGAGATTATTGGGTTTTTGATGGTTGTTGGATATAGTTTTCATTGGTTTGTCATGAGATGTTTGTGGGTGTTTTGTTTGAGGTCACTTGCTATCCTCTACTTAGCTCCACATTCCCAAATGTATCCCACCTTAACCCTAAGCCAACGTTACAACCCTTTGTGCTAACTTGTTCGACTTGGTCCGATTAGTTTGTTCTGTGCTGGAATAAGATAAGACACAATCCCCATGATTCTCCCCTATTAGGTGTTTGATTCCCGACTCATCTTTAGTCGGAAGATTATGAGTGAAATACGAACCATAATCAAACACATGAGCGTTATTGCATATTTCTCACATCTTTTGAGAAATTACCCGGGGAGTGTAGACTTGTGACCTCTTTAGGTAGTGGGTGGCATAGCCTGTGTTGTTGCTTGCCCTAGTGATCTCGAGCTTGTGGAATTGGTCGTTCTCTTTGGTATTGCGCTCTATTGAGACCATTGTACTTGCACACCTACGGCTAGGGAAGAGTTTTGCTCATGCACGTGCTTGTATTGTTTTGTTCTCTTCTCACCATGTTTGTTTGCTTTGGATTTGTGGGTCTCCTTCTGAAAACCCTCACGAGACCTTACTCGTCCTCTTTGGGAGACCTTGAGGTTTAAAGGGATTGTCGTACGTGCTAAGTGCGACCGTGATTCCTACGACAGTGACTTTTAGGTTTTATTGCTTTTGTAGTTTTGTTTTGTTTTGCTTTTGTAGCTAGTTTGTTTTCGGATGCCCAGTGCTTTCATGTTGTTCCTACCTAGTCTCTTTGCTAGGGACTAGCAAAGGTTAAGCTTGGGGGAGTTGATGTGCTCGAATTAGAGCACATTTATATCCCCATTATGGTGTTGAATCTCATCGTTTCTCATTGATTTTATATATTTTACACTCGATTTTACCTTGTTCTTGTCTCCGCGGTGTTTTGATGTTATTACAGGTATTTTCGGAGATTTCGAGGTTAAACAGATCGAGTTCGAGATCTAGGCATCGTAATCGAAGAAAATGCACACATTTCGAGACATTCGCAAAGGCCTCGTTAAAGTTCAGCGCACATTTCATGACATTCGTGGAGGCCTCGTTAAAGTTCGACGCACATTTCAAGACATTCGCGAAGCCCTCGTCAATTGAAGAAAATGCACACATTTCATTCAGATATATATATATATATATATATATATATATATATATATATATATATAATATATATATATATATATGTATATAAAAGTTAGGCAGCCTTGTAAATGCAAGAAAAGTTTGGCAGATACTTCTAAACTTCTTAGAATAAGACAAGCAACATTATGTAAATGGAGTTGGGCACGTGAAGTATAACTCATTCGGTCGAATGAATGAAAGACAAGGCAAATTCATTCGAGAAGTCCTAGGCATTGAAAGACTACTGTTTATGCCGAATGAATTTTCATTCGGTCGAATGAAATTTTGGGAGTAATTTCGAGAGTCTGATTACACCGTTCTCAAATGTTACCGGAAACCCCGAATGTGACCCATTCGGGCGAATGGGGTCCATTCGGGCGAATGTGCTGCTGCTTCGGGCGAATGCGACTAATTTTTATCACAGCGTTTTATCTTCGCAAGCTTATTTCGTAGGTTATTTTTTTAGGACTTTTTCCCCCTTTCCCTTGGGCTATATATATGCCCTTGTTCTGAATGTAATCCTTATGCTTTGATAGATAGAAACCCTCTCTTCTATTAAACATCACATTTATTGCTTTCTTTCAATTCCTTTGCCCTAGATAAGATTTTTATGCTTTCATTTACATTCAAGCTTTGTAATTTCAATTCCTTTCCTTTCAAGCACTTTGGTTTATGTAAGTTTACTTTCCTTTATTGCTTTCTCTCTTAGTTTATCTTTCATTAATGCCATTTAATGCTTTGTTCTTCTTAAGTTTCATTGTTACTTTGAATCTTGTTCTTTTGCTTTCATTTCTTGTTCTTGCTTTGGTTATTGCTTTCTAGAATAGTTGATAGTTAGTTTTCTTGCTTTGCCTTTCATTATTGATAGTTTACTTCTTGCCCTAATGTCTATTTCCATGTTTTACTCTTTGTTCTTAGTTGTTGTTGCTTTAAATATGCCAGAGTAGATTTCTTAGGGGTTTTGGTTTGGTGAAACCCTAGGTTTGATGAATGTTGCTCATGTGTTAGATTAGGGTTGAGGTTGTTGTGGTTTGTTTGATTGATATTCGATGCATATCTTGTCCTGCCACTCCGTTGTGAGACATAGGGCGATTATGGGTCGTTCGCAATGACTATAGGTCATCAACTTCCCCATGCCATCTAGAGTGTCTCGATTGAGCCACGCTCGATCTCCCTTGACTTAGCTTTGTATGAGAACATAGCATCGACCTAAGGTAAATCCTCACCAACCCCGTTTGTTTCTTATTGTTATTCTCAATCTTGTTTATTTGCTTGCCTTAGTTTAGTTCAAAACACCCCCAACTACATACACACACTCTTCTCTACACCTAGCACTTAATCTTCCTAACCCTTGTTCCTAGTGGTTCGATCCCCAACTTACCTCTATACTAGCTATAGTTGTATTTAGGGTGTTATAAATGTGTTTGATTGACCAAGGCTTCTAGCGTTAAACGACGCGTTAGAAACCGGTTATCATTATGCCTCTTTTTGGTTAGTCTAGCGAGGGACGCCAAGGATTGGTACAAGTGTTTAGAGCCCAACTCCATCACTACATGGGAGCAATTCAGAACGGCGTTCCTCGAAAGGTTCTATCCAACAAATCGCACTCAAGATTGGCGCAAAAAGATCGCGTCATTCACACAAGAGAACGATGAGAGCCTAAGTGCCGCGTGGACTAGGTTTAAGGGTATGCTCCGTGCTTCCCCCATCATTAATATGGGGAGAACCATTTCAATACCTTCTTCTATGATGGGCTTGACGATTCGACTAAAGCACTCCTAGACTCCGCGGTTGGTGGCAACTCTCAAAAGTCCCATGCCACCGTGTAAAAGCCATGATTGAAGAGGTTGCGAAGAATAGCACTTGGGGTGGAGCTAGGGGTAGTAGTCAACAAAGGTGTATGATCACGAAACCAAGGTAGTTCTAGTGTGTCCGCCGCAAATGAAGCCAAGTCTTTCTCATGCCGTATTTGTGGGGGTACCAATCATGAAACATCCTATTGTGGAGGCCGGAATCCGGAGCATGTGATGTCGGTTGATTATGGGTCAAGTGCTTATGAAGGGGCCAAGCAACGAGCTTTGATGGGTATGGGTTCAATCCCGAACATGTAGTGGCTATGGGGTATGGGAACCAAGGTCATGGGTACCCTCAATGCACCTTATTCAACAACCCGGCCTCCCGACCTCCCTTCAATCTGAACATTGGTCAAGGAAATTTCAACCAAGGCTACAACAACAATCAAGCCGGTGGTGGTTTTCCTAGGCCCAATAGAAATAGGCCTTACCCACAAGTGCCACGCCCCAACCCCAACCAATCATACCCGAATCTCGCCTCTAACCAAGACTTCATGACTACCCAATTGAGCACCTTAGCCCAATTCAATCAAACTTTGAGACCCAACTTGCACAACTAGCTCAACCACCTTCATCGATGCTATTTCCATCCAACCCTCAACCTAACCCATCTACCCAACCTCCACCTCCTAACCAACCATCAAACCCCAACCACCAGACGTGCAAGGCGATCTTCCTTAGATCGGGTACTTCTTTTCCGGGTCCAATTGAAGCTCCAAGGGATGATTTTGGTGGTGACCCTTCTATGGGTAGTGATTTGCAAGAAGATGTTGAACATGAACTTGGGGGAGGGGAAGAAGGTGAGATTCTTGAGGAGCAATTTGAGGAAAAGAAAGATGAAGAGGTTGAAAAGAAAGATGAAGCTGATGAGAAAGTGAAGAAGAAGTTGGAGCAAGAGGAAAAATGGAAAGAATTTCAAGAGTGGCGAGCTCACGAGCGTTTACATGGCCCACCGCTTCCTTTCCCATATAGAGCGGCAGAGAAGCACTTGCAAGCCAAATTTCTTAAGTTTCTTAAGCATTTGAAGCGATTGGAAATGAAGATCCCGTTCTTAGAGGTAATGGAGCAAATGCCTCAATATGCCAAGTACTTGAAGACTCTCTTGGGGGACAAAAAAAGGATCGAATGTGAGGTTGTCAATCTTCCAGAACAAGTTAGTGCCATTATTCAAGGCACTTAGGCTAAAAAGGAAAAGGCTAGAGGACCCTTAGTGCTCCCCGTCACTCTTGGGAACCAAAAACCCGAAGGAGCACTAGCCAATTTAGGGGCCTCTATTAGCCTCATGCCGATGAGTATTGCCAAAGTGAACCAATTTCATTAGGTTCAGAAGCCACAAAAGTCAGAACACAGAGCCAAGACACTGAACAGTGTTCAGAGGAAAGTTTGTGGAAAACACTTGCACCAAATCCAAGGGCTATACAGCCAGCCTGGATGGAGGACTTGGACAAAGCCCCAAGAGGCCTAGTATCACTATCAACCAAGGAAAGGGAAAGAGAACACCTGAGGAACCATATTAGGAGCCAGAATCTCAAAAATACTGGGAACAGGACACTTCAGCAGATCCTGTGAACCAGGCCACCTGGGTGCACTCTTGGAGCCCAGACCTAAGGGGATCTAGTACAAGACAAGGGTGAAGCTGGAATCTCTGCACATGGACCCAGCCTCCTGGGGGGTAGAACCGTCCTAATCATACACCAAGAAGCCTAGAGATCAGGCTGAAGGTCGCCTGTCTGACAGGTCAACAGAAGGAAGAATATATGTTGTTTCCTTTCTATCTTGTGTGTTAATAAAATAGTCACATGGCCTAGCATGTGACTATTTAGAATCTATAGTTAGGATTGTATTTCTTTATAGCCGTTATATTTTTGTCCCATCAAAGCCTATATATAAGGGCTCATTTGTACAAACAATTTAGTTTTCACATTTTCAGTTTTGATATTCAGCATTTGAAGTTTTCTTCTTTTGTTTTCTGCCTTGAGTGTGTTTGATCATTCAAGAATCTTGAGTAGTGCAAGATTTATGTCTTATCATAGCCCAGAGTAGTCTTGGTTGTAAGTAAGGGAATAGAGTGCCTTAGTTCATTCATGAACTCAGTCATTCCATTCAAGAATCCCTAGCAATACATTGTTCTGTACCCTGGCAACTTGAAGGCTGTCTAGGACCTCTGCATTGTCTACCTTGGAGGGATTATGGTTGGGTTCCGCAAGGTGCACTGTATTAGAGAATTCCCTCCCAATATCAGTCCAAATTGGTATCAGAGCATCAGGCTAAGAGGAGCAGAACATCAAGAAAAGCCTTGATCACACGAAGTTGATTCCAGAGAAAAATTAACTCTCTGGCTCATTGGTCCACAAAGATCCATATGAATTAATTCAAGTCGCCTTGAGGTGGTTACGACATTTTTGGGTTTGAAGGATGACCTTACATGTTTTCCTTTGGCACATGGATCACATACTTCATCCTTTTGAAATTTAAGGGACGGTAATTCTCTTACTAGGTTTTAGATCGTAGAGTATTAAGCAATGAAAAACAAGCATGACCTAACCGTTTATGCCAAAGAAAATGGTCATCTTCTATAACGCTCAGACACGTTAGACTGGTTTTAGGAACAGTGTGCAGGTCCACCACGTAGGTGTTCCCTTTTCTGATTCCTTCCAGTATGGTGTCACCTGTGTCGTTCCTAGAAATCATGCACTTTTCAGAAGTAAAGTTTACAGAGTTACCTTTGTCGAAAAACTAAGAAATACTTAAAAGATTGTGTTTTAAATTCTCGACCAAAAATACATTATCTATAGCATGGGAACTTGACCTTCCTATATTTTCTTTCGCAATTCTAGCTCCTTTCATTGTCGCCAAAGGTCACAGTTCTTCCATCATAGGCTTCCAGTGAGAGAAATTTTGATCTATCGCCTGTCATGTGCTTGGAACAGCCACTGTCGAGATACCATGAGCTGTTCCCCCTCACTAGAGCCTGCAAAACGAACTTAGTTGTTAGAGGGTGGAACCCAGCCATCCTTGGGTTCCTTGTCGATTATACAAGAATCATACTTCTTAATCCATACTCTATCGACATATATTTGGTTCGTTTTGTTATGCTGTTCCTTTTTTAAACATTGATGTTTCAGGTGCCCCGTCTTGCCACAAAAGGAACAGATCTTACTACTTGGGAGATTGACATAAACCTTTTTCTTTTTATCATATTTATTGTATCCTAAACCTTCAGTTCCTTTGGTTTTTGCGTTAAGAATCCATTTGGGAACTTCTTTAACTTTCCTTTTTTCTCTTGAATTTAATTCAAGCCTAAGTCGTTCATTTTCATTTAAGGCGGATTCAAGGTCTAACTTCATATTATTAAAAACACTTTTAATCTCTTTATTAGACTCATTACTCAATTCTATTTCTAACAACTTATGTTGATTTAATTCAATATTTAACATCATGTGCTCTTGTTTAACCTTTTCTAAAGCTTCTTTTAACATCACGTTATTATCCAGTAATTCAAATAATCGAGTTTGCACATCGGACCTAAAGGAGTTTAGGTAGGATATTTGGTCTTTACTAGCCTTGAGGTCTTTTTCTGTCTGGAGACAGATGGCTGTTTGTTTTTCTAAGTTTTCGTGAGTCTCTAAAATCATTTTAATCAATTTATGTTTATCCAATTTGAATAAGTAATCAGGAAATGAATCAGAAGACAATACCTCTTTTCCTTTGGACTTCTCGTCGTGTGTAGCCATGAGACAGAGATTGGCTGTTTCTTCTTCATTGGGAACTTCGGTTTCGGCCTCGCTTTCGGATTCTCCCCATGCAGCTATCATGGCTTTGCGAAAGTCCGCTTTATTGAAGTTTCCTTTTGCTGGTTGTCTTCCTGTTTCTCTTGCTTTCCCTTTACCCTTCTCGTTCTTCCATTGAGGGCATTCTTTGATGAAGTGTTCGGTACTTCCACATTTATGGCACTCATAGTTGGTTTTGGAATTTGAAGTTCCTTTTTCTTTGTTGTTTCTTTGATTATTGTATCGGTTATTCCTGAAGAACTTCTTAAATTTCCGGACCAACATTGCAGCCTCTTCCTCATCAGAATCTGACTCTTCTTGTTCATTCGCTGCCAGAGCCAACCCTTTGTTTCTGGAACTGTCAGCTGTTCCCAGATGTAATTCATGAGTCATAAGGGAACCAGCCAGCTCTTCCAGATTGAACTTTGTGAAATCTTTGGATTCTTGTATGGCTGTGACCTTGGCTCTCCAGCGATCATCTTGAGGAAGACTTCTTAGAATCTTTCATACCTGTTCATCGGAGGGAATTAGCCTTCCAAGAGAGACAAGCTCATTTGTGATGTTCGTGAATCTAGTAAACATTTCTTGAATGCTTTCTCTAGGTTCCATAACAAATCTTTCGTATTTTGACATGAGCAAGTCAATCTTGGAACGCTTTACTTCACTGGTTCCTTCATGGGTAACTTCCAGCAGATCCCAAATTTGTTTTGCTGTTTTGCAACCCATGATGCGATTGTGTTCGTTTGGACCCAGCCCGCAGTGTAGTAATTTGATAGCAAGAGCATTCATCTCCATCTTTTAAAAATCTTCCTTCTCATATTCTGTTATCGGTTTGGGAACAGTCTCGTTATTGGAGTTGGTAGTTGTTACCTCAAAATCTCCAACTTCGATGACTCTCCAAACTTGATAATTCTCGGCTTTAATGAAGATCTCCATTCTATTCTTCCAATATGTGTAGAATTTGCCATCGAACATAGGTGGTCTCTGAGTAGAGTAACCTTCTTCCATGCGTTCATTCATTTTCAACATCTCTAATACACCAAGATGCGGCTCTCAGTGTTTCCTGATCAAATGAAGAACAGGGCTCTGATACCAATTATAGAAACACTTAGAGATATAGAACGCAACAAGAGGGGGGGTGAATTGTTGTGTCGCCTTTAGTAGTATTTTTTTGCCCTGTTTCTTGCGGAATTTCTCAATGAAAAATACTTAAAGCAATAAAGAGAAAATATAAAGAACTCAAAGATTTAACGTGGAAAACTTTCTTGGCCTTGAAAGAAAGAAAGCCACGACCCATTAGGGATTTCAACTTCTCTTATTGATATTTTATGTAATTACACTTCTTATTACATAAAACTTCTCTTCTCTTCTCTAGGCCTATTCTACTTCTCCTTCTTGAATTCTCCTTCTCACTTTTCTTCTCTCTTTACACAAGATTCTCTAATTCCCCCTTAGACTTCCCCAAGTCTAAGTTAACACACTCAATAAAAACCTTACAAAAAGGAATTCTAAAAAGTGGATGTAAAAACTAAGAATAGCACAAGGAAATATTTAATGGATTAATTGGCAATTAAAAGCAATTAAAATTTCCTCTTCTTGATTTAAAACTCAAGAAATATTTTTTGTGGGCACTTAGACAGATTTTTCGGTTTTGTGTCTCTCTCTTAATGTGCCGGTTTGTTCTTCTATTTAAATACTCATGAGAGCCCTTAAACCATAAGATCATGATCCCAAGTTATGGGAGTAGTAGGCACGGTATATTAGGGTTAAGAATAGAATACTTGGAGGTTACTCCAAGTACTTATGGGCTTTTTAACTAAAAATAGATAAGATCATATTTTTAAGGAGGTTTTTTAGGATTTACTATTTTAAGGGTTGTTTAATTTAATTGCCAAAATAAATCCTTATGCTAATTAGTTTTTCACCCGTACAACTGAATAAAAGGAAAATAAAAATAAAAATTTATTTTCTTAATATTTCGTTGACCAATTCTCTTACCAGTTGCGCTGGGAACACTGCATTGTCTCCGTTTGGATAGTCTTCGATTTTGACCAATCTGGAACTGTTCCTATGACTTCCAGCATATGACGTAGACTTGTAATGTTCTTTCACAACTTCTTAGGTGCTATCGACGATCTTTAATAATCGGATATATGACCTACCAAAATAATCTCAAAAACAATTTGTTTGTTTATAAAAGTTAAGTCATCATCAAAACTCAAATGGGCCAACATCTTAATTATTGAATTATCAGATATGTTTACTTTTCCTTAAGAGAATGTCTTGGTGTTTGACTAGAGTAGGGTCGACTTATAGCAATGTAAAATAAATAATATGGAGTCTTGTTTGAATTTATGTGTACTTGGATGAATGACTCTGATAGTAAGGAAATGTCGAACCACGGAACGACGTGTAATCCAGCGCCCGTGTTTCCCGGCACGTAGAAATGCGGGGTAAGACAGGGGGACCGATAGAGTCCCATCCTGTAGAAGCTCGAGCATAAAGATTGGTGGAGCGATGGCTCCCATCACAGTTAGAGTTTGGAATATGTTCCTCCTCTAGCCAGACCCTTACATATATTAGAAACTCATTATTATGTGTGTTGTGCGAATGTGATTTTGGGATCTAATTAATTAATTAGACGCAACATTTATTTTTTTTCTAACAAGGAATTAGCCGCGTTTTATTTTACTTATTGGTAACTTTGATGATCATGGTGTATTTATGCTTTTATTATGATTTTAGAAAAAAATATGTCTTATTCTCTCAATGAATTTTAACAATTTGGAATTTAAGACTTTCGCATTATTTATTGGTAACAAAATTATTAGTTTGATTTATACACGGGGATTGTTGCGCCTGTTACAAATGGTATCAGAGCATTGTTTGCTTTTGTAACAGCTCGAAGATTAAATACCTTTAATAAAATACTTTTTATAACATAGCGGAAAAATTTTCATAAATTACTCGGGTTATTTCAAACTCAGACCAAAGGTCTAAGCAAGCCAATTAGTTTTTTTTTAAAATAAATACTTCAATAAATTAAATAATTTTATAAAAACTAACACAAATGTCTCTTTTCAAATAAGTTACAAATAAATTTCTTAAATACAATTATTGTCACAATGAAAATAAAAAAAAACACAATTCGTCTCTCAAGAGAAGTTTCGACCATGCTTCGTTGTGCCACTCTGATAACCAACTAACACCTGCAGTACTCGTAAATGCACTATCCCTCAAGGGACACTTATTTAGAGTGACAATAAACACTGTGTAGTATCAACAACCACGGCTGAGTAGTACACCAAACAATGAAGCCTTTATAGCACCCAAAAGGGACTCCACATATCACTTAGGACTTCACATAAATAAGGACGGATGATGGGAATCAGGTCAACTATTAAGTAGAGTATGAAAACTTGCCAACAATTTTACAAGTATAGAAATATGTGCATTTCAATAATTAATATGCAAAAATAAGTACATTAAAACAAAATATGCAAGGTGTTTTATGTAATATAAGAGATTCTTTTTTATGTTAAATTTATATATTTAATTTCTGGTCCTTCTGCTTGAGTACTAGGGCGTGATTTATGTTCTATGTTTGACAATTTTTATTGAAGAGAATAGAAATATGTAGATGAAGGTTGCCCAAATCTTTCTTCTAAATCCTTCTATATTTCACTAGCAGTTTTGTGATAAAAGACACTTGATGATACAGACTCATCCAGGGATGACAAAATTCACCCAATTACCATATTGTTACATCTTTCCCATGCTTTGTAATCAGTGGATGTGTTGAGTGGTTTAGGTAGTTTACTATCTATGAACCTTAATTTATTCTTGGCTATTAGGGTTATTAACATGCACCTCTTCCATTTCAAAACTTTCTCCATTAAAGGGGATTGAAACAAATTTGTTATTGGCTTGTTTTGTGGGGTGTAATTAGTAGTATACACTCCCTGGATTTTGTGTAGGCTCCGAATTTTGTGTGTTTTCTGCGCAAGTTGAATTGTTGTCATTAAAGGCCATATTTTGGGATATAAATAAAATGCAAGAAACTAAGAATGAAAATAAAAAGACTGAAATTCAGAAACCAAATAAAGATTAATAAAGAGGATAAAACTATTGTTCTATTGTTTCGAAAAAATAAGAGAAAGACTTGCGGATTAGTCCCGCTCTGATACCATATTAGATGTGATTAAAGAACATGAAACTTGAAAACATCAATCTTGAATATATAAATTGATATCACAGAGAACGAAATAAGCGTCCCTTTTATAAAGGACAATACATGAAGGGAAAATATAACTACTAGACTTAGAATGACTAACTAATGTATTCTATATACGTACAACTTTCAAAGCTAAATATTAAAGAGTAAAGCTAAGGACAAAACTAGATTAACTATAATTCTCATAATAAAAAAATGTTATAATTAAGAAAGAAGTGATAGCCAAAACAAAGATGGTTGTTAAAGCAAGTGTCAATATTCATGACTATGACTTTGACTTTAAACATATAATTGAACATACTATGCCTTGTACTTTCGAGAAGGTCGCCAAAGATGTGTCATATATTGAAATAAAGCAACATATAAAAAGTTAAAGAAATTTAGGGTACATCATAAGAGAATGAACATATCTCATGGTCCTCCATGCAAGGAGGAGGGGGAGAGACGGCAGGAACAAATAAAGAGTCTAAGGATACATCATGATAAAGAAAAATATGACTAAAGTCAAATAGGATAGCATCATCTCTAACGAAGTAGGCACTTTATTCTTATATTTAATGTGTTTTTTATTGTCTTGTTTATTAGCATGCTTTATTAGTATGTTAATTGTCGGAGTTACAAGTGGTTTATGGTTATTTATGAGGGAATTCTAAGAGTGATGAGTTCTTAGTCTATAAATAGGATTCATCACTCATAGAAACATTCACCATAAACAAAAAAAAATATTAAAGGCTTATACATTGCTAGAAATTTGAGAGTGTTCTTACTTTGCATTAATATTTGTGATCTTGAGAAATTGTTCTCAAGATAAAGAGAGTTTAATACATTGTAATTGCTGAGTTCAATACAATAAACATCAACTGAAGGCAGAGGAGGATCTATGTTAGGGCCTCTCTTGGCACGTGCCTCGGGATGATTTTAAAAAAAATAAAAATATTGAAAATCAGGGAATAGGAAAGTAGATGCGCGTCATTTGGGTTTTTGAATTCTATCTTCTCTCTCCTCAAATACTAAACTCTAAAAAGCAAAAAACTCTGGCCGGCCCCAGATATTTGGGGGCTCTGGGCGAAATAACATATTGGGGCCCTTTTTCTTTGCAATTTATAACTTATATGAACCTTTTAGAACCATTAATTTTGTTCTTTTGACATGGGGCCCTAGGCGACGGCCCCTCTTGCCCATGCTTAGGGTCGGCCTTGTCTAAAACATACCCAGTCTGGTAGCCACCGCCAACCTAAGCTATGCAAACACATTTATAAACACCCTAAATACAACTATAGCGAGTATAGAGGTAAGTTGGGGATCGAACCACAAGGAACAAGGGATGTTAGACTAAAGAGTTGGTGCGGGAGAAGTTGATGGTTGGTAAGAAGGTGGGTGAACTAGACTAAGGGTGAAAACAAGCAATAAAAGGAAGCGGGCTTAGGCTAGGTCCACCTTAGGTAGGTCTATTGGAGATAGAGATAGGCTAGGTCGAAGGAGATCGAACGAAGGTCAATCGAGACACTCTAGATGGCATGGGGAAGTTGATGACCTATAGTCAATACGAACGACCCATAATCGCCCTATGTCTCGCAAGGGAGTGGCAGGACAAGATATGCATCGAATATCAATCAATCAAACCAACATCATCCTCAATCATCTTCCTAAACATTAAACACAAGACCAAAGCCCTAAGGTTTCTCTAACCCAAAACCCTAAAATCTACTCTAGCATATTAAAAGTAAAAGCAAGAAGATAGAAAGCATTAAATCTAATCTAGAAAGCATAAATGAAATGAAGAACATGAAAACATTAAAAGAGAAAGCATAAAGAAAGGAAAAGACATGAAAGCAATAAATTCTAAGCTACAAAAGGAATAAATGAAAGCATTAAAGAAAGCATTAAAGATAGAAAAGCATTAAATAAAGAAAACTTACATGAATGAAAGTGCTAGAATGAAGAACAAAACATTAGAGAAAGAACTAAACTAATCTAGGGCAAAAACTAAGAGAAAAGCAATAAAGAGTGATGAACAAGAGAGGGGGGGTTACTCCCAATCAAGTCCTGGGCAAAACATTCAGAAAAGTGCCTTTATATAGGCTACAAAAGATGGGGGTAAAAACCCTAAAAGATCCTACGTGGCAAAGCTTCGAAGAGAAAACATTTCGCTGATTTTTCAGTCCATTCGCCCGAATACAAGTCCCATTCGCCCGAATGGTGCCCATTCGCCCGAATGGGTCACCCTCGGGGTTTCCAGAGAGTTTGCAGATCAAGTTGGTAGAATTTTAGAGCATTCGCCCGAATGCAAAACTACATTCGCCCGAATGGGCTGGTTCGACCGAATGGGGTGGCAAATTCGCCCGAATGGCTGGAGCTGTAGCGTTGCTCTTGAGCATTAAGACCCATTCGCCCGAATGGGGAATGGGATTCGGCCGAATGCAGGGTGCTGGGCACATTTTGCTCCTTTTTCTCTTTCGAACAATCACCGAACATCTTCCGGACTTTGCGAGGACTTTAGGTATGACTTGAAATGCTCGGGAATGCCTCGAAACGCGCGTCTCATCTTCGATTCAAGAGCCGAAATCTCGTACGCAACGAAAACACCTTGAAAACTCATCGAAAACACCTAAAAACACTTAAAAGCAAATGGAGACAAGATCGAGGTGAAATCATGCGTAAGATATGTAAAAACCAATATAAAATGCGAGACTCGACACTAAAATGAGGGTAATAAATGTGCTCTAAATCGAGCACATCAACACCCCCAAGCTTAACCTTTGCTAGTCCCTAGCAAAGAGACTAGGTAGGATAACATGAAAGCACATGGGCACCCCAAAACAACTATCTACAAAAACAAAACAAAACTACACTACGAAAGCAATAAAACCTAAAACTCACTGTCGTAGGAATCACGGTCGCACTTAGCACGTACGAAAAGCCCTTTAAACCTCAAGGTCTCCCAAAGAGGACGAGTAAGGTCTCGTGAGGGTTTTTCAGAAGGAGACCCACAAATCCTATGCAATGCAAATGCAAGGATGAAAACTATATGCAACTAAAAACTATAATGCAAAATCTAACATGATGCAATGCAAGGTGAGCGGAAATCAAAGCAACGCGAGCTGTGTACAAGCAAAACTCTTCCCTAGCCATAGGCGTGCAAGTACAATGGTCTCAATGAGCGCAATACCAAAGAGGATGACCAATTCCACAAACTCGAGATCACTTGGGTAAGCTACATCACAGGCTATGCCACCCACTACCTAGAGAGGTCACAAGTCTATGCTCCCCGGGTTATTTCTCAAAAGATGTGAGAAATATGCAATAACGCTCATGTGTTTGATTTTGGTTCATGTTTCGCTCAAAATCATCCGACTAAAGATGAGTCGGGAATCAAACACCTAATAGGGGAGAATCATGGGGATTGTGTCATATCTAACTCCAGCACAGAACAAGCTAATCGGACCAAGTCGAACAGGTTAGCGAAGGGTTGTAACGTTGGCTTAGGGTTAAGGTCGGATACATTTGGGAATGTGGAGCTAAGTAGAGGATAGCAAGTGACCCTAAATAAAACACCCACAAACGTCTCAAGATAAATCAATGAAAACTATATCCAACAACCAACGATAACCCAATAACATGTAAGCACAATGATCTCCATCATCAAACACTATAAAAATATGTAAAATCTCATAAACACAAGTGTTTCCAAGCTCATCTCCCAATAATATAACGACCTTCTCACTCACATGAATGTGTATGTGTATAAAAACTCAATGAAAAACAAGAGAAAGGTCTCCTCAAATCATAGAATATGTATGGATAATAACAATGAAAGCACTAGAGGAAATAAGAGAGAAGTAGTATGAGCTGGAAATGAAATGAGTGGAGTCATGAAAACCAACAACCAAAAACATAACCAAATACCCACAAATCACTGTAACACACAACAAACCCCACCTTCACTAAACTATCCTCTAGGTAAGAAGAGGGAACAATTTGGCTCATGTGGAGGCTAAATAATGCGGTTACAAAAGAAAAGGAAAAGGCAAAAACTTGGCTTATCCTAAAGTCAATTGCGTTCAAGGTAGGCTATTTGGCTATGTAGTTAAATTCTAGCGAACGTGTTATCATCCCTGGTCTCAAGAAAAAGCCGACTATACTGGAGAAGAACCGACACAATACTTAGATCCCCTAACTAGCACACAAAATGAATGGAACTCGCAAGGAGTCCAAGAAGGCTCAATACTCACAGGCTAGTCGAAATGCGCCTCTAAAGGTAGTCATCCAAGACACCAACCAAGCAAACCCCAATTCCCCCAAGCTATGTGGAAAATAGGTCAAACTCTAGGTCCCAAAACATGCACAGGGCTAAGGAAATACGAGTTTGCATAAGGTAAGACCACAGAAGTACACACCAGAAGCAAGCATGCCAGTTTCACAACTCAACGATTTTATTGAAAACTAAACATGAACATGGAATATATACACTATGTATGAATGCAAGATGAATATGCAAAAAATATACAAAATGATGCATGCAATGGACTAAACTATAACTCTATGATACTAAATGCACAAACAAATGGGTGGGGCGACAATGGAGTTGACCATCCCACCCCCAAGCTAAAGCTTTGCTAGCCTCTAGCAAAGAAGGAGAGAAGAAAGATGAAACATTAAAAACCATGGTCAACAAGATTGTCGCAACACCCAACACAAACACAAGCTAGCAAATAATAAAGAGAGAAGAAGGTCATACCTAGGCTAGGAGGGCATTCACTCCTAGCATTACCATCGCCACCATGAAGTGGTCTAATAACTCTCCGCTCCTCGAAAGAAGTGGAGGCATGAAGCGCGAAGCTTGAGCAATCGCCTCCCCTAAGCTAGGGTGAAGCTATAGTCTTCATGTTTGGCTCTTGGGCACTTTTGAGCCTTCTTTCTCATACTCACCCTTGCGGAACCGTTAGCATTGACCCTCTCAAAATCATCAATTAAAACACAAGCAAACTTGTGGAGGGTTAATCCTAAAGGTCGTTTAAGTCGGCAAATACTAATAACCAACACTACAAACCAAACGTGAGCGATGACTAGCAAAAATGCAATGCAATGAATGAAAAACAAAAAAATGAAACAAAAACAATATCTACAGTTGGGTTGCCTCCCAACAAGCGCTTCTTTTAGGTCTTTAGCTAGACCCGACTCACTACGGGGTAGCGAGTCAAACTCCGTAGGAGTTTATCATATTCACTCCCCACAACAGCAGAAGTTGGGGGGTGAAAGAGGGAGAGAAGAAAGAAAGGGGGAAACACAACAAAAATCGACTTTCCATAACATGATGAAAAGTCGGGGGGAGAATGCATGGAGGGAGGAGGGAGGGAAGCAAGGGGCATAGCAACACAAGCATCAAAGCAAGCATGAACATGAACGACCGGGAGCTTCTCATGATGACAAAGAGGTGTAAGGTGAGACTCAACAGAAGGCACAACAAGGTTATGCACTTGAGACTCCTCAATAAGGGGCAAGTCTACCTCTAGGTCATCGGTTCCACTAGCTAGATGATCGCGCACATATGTGAGGGGTGCATCATATTGAGGTGCGCAAGGAACCTCATCATGAACCTCATCGGTGAGTGGTGCATCAACACAAGGACATTGACCATCTAGAGGAGAAGGGGAGCTAATGATAGGGTGAGGGGAGTCTAGGTCATGGTAATGGGACTCTAGTCTAGCCTCAAAGACCCTTCTATAAGTATTAACGCTCCATGTTCTCTCCAACTCGGTCCCCACTTCAACCCAAGGGTCACTAGAAGGGAAGGTCGGTGGAATCTCAAGGAGAGGGAGACAAGGGTACTCTTTCCTATAGAAATGCTTGGCCATCGCTTTAAAGAAGTCCAAACAAATCACAGGGGTTTGGTCAAGAAACATGTTATCGTGATACTCATCTACGAGTTCCCTAGTCTCACTATTCAAACCTCCGTAAAGATGATGACAAATTTGCCACATTTTAACATTATACATGCGGAGGAAGAAAGTCTCATACCTAAGAAAGAAGCTCCAAAAAGGTTCATGCTCGAGTTGATAAATGTGGCAATCCATGAAAAGAAAAAAAAATAACAAGAACTATTCACAAAACACACCAAAACTAAAATCTAAACAAACGCCTTGTTCCCCGGCAACAGCGCCATTTTGATAACCGGCTTTTAACGCGTCGTTTTACGCTAAGAACCTAAGCTATGCAAACACATTTATAAACACCCTAAATACAACTATAGCGAGTATAGAGGTAAGTTGGGGATCGAACCACAAGGAACAAGGGATGTTAGACTAAAGAGTTGGTGCGGGAGAAGTTGATGGTTGGTAAGAAGGTGGGTGAACTAGACCAAGGATGAAAACAAGCAATAAAAGGAAGCGGGCTTAGGCTAGGTCCACCTTAGGTAGGTCTATTGGAGATAAAGATAGGCTAGGTCGAAGGAGATCGAACGAAGGTCAATCGAGACACTCTAGATGGCATGGGGAAGTTGATGACCTATAGTCAATACGAACGACCCATAATCGCCCTATGTCTCGCAAGGGAGTGGCAGGACAAGATATGCATCGAATATCAATCAATCAAACCAACATCATCCTCAATCATCTTCCTAAACATTAAACACAAGACCAAAGCCCTAAGGTTTCTCTAACCCAAAACCCTAAAATCTACTCTAGCATATTAAAAGTAAAAGCAAGAACATAGAAAGCATTAAATCTAATCTAGAAAGCATAAATGAAATGAAGAACATGAAAACATTAAAAGAGAAAGCATAAAGAAAGGAAAAGACATGAAAGCAACAAATTCTAAGCTACAAAAGGAATAAATGAAAGCATTAAAGAAAGCATTAAAGATGAAAAAGCATTAAATAAAGAAAACTTACATAAATGAAAGTGCTAGAATGAAGAACAAAACATTAGAGAAAGAACTAAACTAATCTAGGGCAAAAACTAAGAGAAAAGCAATAAAGAGTGATGAACAAGAGAGGGAGAGTTACTCCTAATCAAGTCATGGGCAAAACATTCAGAAAAGTGCCTTTATATAGGCTACAAAAGATGGGGGTAAAAACCCTAAAAGATCCTACATGGCAAAGCTTCGAAGAGAAAACATTTCGCTGATTTTTCAGTCCATTCGCCCGAATACAAGTCCCATTCGCCCGAATGGTGCCCATTCGCCCGAATGGGTCACCCTCATGGTTTCCAGAGAGTTTAAAGATCAAGTTGGTAGAATTTTAGAGCATTCGCCCGAATGCAAAACTACATTCGCCCAAATGGGCTGGTTCGACCGAATGGGGTGGCAAATTCGCCCGAATGGCTGGGGCTGCAGCATTGCTCTTGAGCATTAAGACCCATTCGCCCGAATGGGGAATGGGATTCGGCCGAATGCAGGGTGTTGGGCACATTTTGCTCCTTTTTCTCTTTCGAACAAGCACCGAACATCTTCCGGACTTTGCGAGGACTTTAGGTATAACTTGAAATGCTCGGGAATGCCTCGAAACGCGCGTCTCATCTTCGATTCAAGAGCCGAAATCTCGTACGCAACGAAAACACCTTGAAAACTCCTCGAAAACACCTAAAAACACTTAAAAGCACATGGAGACAAGATCGAGGTGAAATCATGCGTAAGATATGTAAAAACCAATATAAAATGCGAGACTCGACACTAAAATGAGGGTAATAAATGTGCTCTAAATCGAGCACATCAGCGTCATTTGGGTTTTTGAATTCTATCTTCTCTCTCCTCAAATACTAAACTCTAAAAAGCAAAAAACTCTAAAACCAGGGCCGGCCCCAGGTATTTGAGGGCTCTGGGCGAAATAACATATTGGGGCCCTTTTTCTTTGCAATTTATAACTTATATAAACCTTTTAGAACCATTAATTTTGTTCTTTTGACATGGGGCCCTAGGCGACGGCCCCTCTTGCCCATGCTTAGGGTCGGCCTTGTCTAAAACTTACCCAGTCTGGTGGCCACTGCCACTACCGTCCCCTCCCCGGCAATCAGGTCACCCGGCCCCAGCCACTAGCGTCGCCTGCCGCCAACAGCTACCCTCTCCCGCTGTCCCTTAAAAATAAGAACTTTGATGTTTTAAGGTATTTTCTACTCAACATAGTTTTCTTCAATCTTAATCTTTAATCTTGAAGAAAGCTTTAATAAATTTGTTAGTAGTTTATGTGGGTAATCTTGAAGAAAACTTTAACAAATTTGTTAATAGTTTATGTGGTAATCTTGAAGAAAGCTTTAATGGGGACATGGGGTTATTAACTCTAGAAGAAAGAGAAGTATATGTGTAAGCTACGGGGCTCCCTAAAATTATGAAGAAAGCTTTATTAAATTAGATGTGTTAGTAGTCTCATTTTTTTCTTTTATTTTTCTCTCTTTCTCTAAATTCTTCCTAAATCTCTTAACATTTTTTCTCTATATTTCTACAATATAATTCAATTTTCATACAGCTAGTAATTCAAATAAATAATACATTATTTTTTTGGGTTAGTAGTTATTTTTTTGTGTTGGCCCAATTGAGTTTTGATGATGACTTAACGTTTATAAACAAACTAACCATAGAGATTGTTTTGTAGGTCATATATCCGATTTGTAAAAATCGTCGATGGCACCTAAATGCTTGCTTAAAGAATAATGTACGTGTTAAAGTCAATGTCAAAGTCAAAGTCAAAGCAGTCAACCTTGGAGTCCAAGTAGAAAGTCAAATGAAGGTTCAATTACTGCTGTTCCAAGTTTGATAAATTAAAAAGAAATCTGACTGAGACGGTGCATTGTTCCTAGCGAAGCAGATCTGAGTAGGAAGTCAATAACGTAGGAAAATAAGTTTTTCTTATTTTAGTTGTTTGTACGGGTAAAGTCTAAAATAGATTGCATAAAGAAATTAATTGCCAAAATTAACCAATCTAAAACGTGAGTTTAAGCTCCCTAAGTTCTCTCCACGTTAATAGGGAATTAGTTAAAGTTAAATGAAATTTACTATTTTTGGCCTAAAATAACCGAATAAGATTGAGTAACCTCCAAGGCTTTTCTCCACTATTCCCACATTTTAAATTAAGGGAAATTATGCACGCTTGATAACATATAAAAGAAACATTAATAACCGGCCATCCGTGTGTGTGCCCAAATCAAGAATTCAAGAGAGATCACCAAAAGAGAGAAAAATATTCATTCTTTTAATTGCCAATTAATTCACAAATATTTTTCTTATGAAATCTTTAAGTCTTGGGAAAGTCTAAAGGGGAACCATGAGAAAGAATGAGAGAAAGAAAAGAGAAGGAGAAAGAGAAGAAGAAGAGAAGTGGCCTAGTAGAGAAGAGAAAAGATATTAAGAGAAGTGTAAAATTCGAAATGGTCGTGAGTTTCTTTCTAAGAAGGCCTAGAAAGTTGCCACGTTAAATCTCTTGTCTCCTTTTTACATTCTTGCTTTTACTTAAGTATTTTGTTAGATTTTTATTTCCACAAAACAGGGCCAAAATACTTGAAAAGGTAATACAACAATTCACCCCCCTCTTGTTGCATTCATAATCTCTAATTGTTTCTACAATTTGTATCAAAACCATGTTCCTCATTTGATCAGGAAACCCTGAGAGTCGTATCTTGGTATTTTAGAGATGTTGAAAATAAATGAACGTATGGAAGAAGGTTACTCTACTCAAACATCGCCAATGTTCGATGGAAAATTCTACACATATTGGAAGAATAGGATGGAAATCTTCATCAAGGCTGAAAACTATCAAGTTTGGAGAGTCATCAAAGTTGGAGATTTTGAGGTAAACACTATCAACTCCAATAACGAGATTGTTCCCAAACCGATAACTGAATATGAGAAAGAAGATTTTCAGAAAATTGAGATGATGCTCTAGCCATCAAATTACTTCACTATGGGCTTGAATCGAATGAACACAATCATATTATGGGTTGCAAAACAGCCAAGCAGATTTGGGATCTGCTGGAAGTTACTCATGAAAGTACCAGTGAAGTGAAGCGTTCCAAGATTGACTTGCTAATGTCGAAATATGAAAGATTTGTTATGGAACCTAGAGAAAGTATTCAAGAAATGTTCACTAGGTTCACTAACATAACTAACGAACTTGTCTCACTTGGAAGGCTTCCCTCAGATGAACAGGTTAGGAAAATCCTCAGAAGTCTAACTCTAGATGACCGCTGGAGAGCTAAGGTCACAGCCATACAAGAATCCAAAGATTTCACAAAATTCAATCTGGAAGAGTTGGATGGTTCCCTGATGACTCATGAACTACATCTGGGAACATCTGACAGTTCCAGAAACAAAGGCTTGGCTCTTACAGCAAATGAACAAGAAGAGTCAGAATGTGATGAAGAGGAAACAGCAATGTTGGTTTGAAAATTCAAAAAGTTTTTCAGAAATAGTAGATACATTAACCAAAGAAACAACAAAGAAAGGGGAACTGCTAATTCCAAAACCAACTACGATTGTCACAAGTGTGGAAGCACTGACCATTTCATCAAAGAGTGCCCTCAATGGAAGACAACCGAACAAAGGAAACTTCAACAAAACTCTGTAAACTTTACTTCTGAAAAGTGCATTATATCTAGGAATGACACAGGAGACACCATTCTGGAAGGAATCAGAAAAGGGAACACTTATGTTGTGGACCTTCACACTGTTCCCAAAACCAGTCTAACGTGTCTTAGTGTATTAGAAGATGACCCTCTTCTCTGGCATAAACATTTAGGACATGCTAGTCTCTCATTGCTTAATACATTACTAACTAAAGACCTAGTTAGAGGACTACCATCCCTTAAATTTCAAAAGTATGAAGTATGTGATCCTTGTGCCAAAGTAAAACATGTAAGGTCATCTTTCAAACCTAGAAATGTTGTGACCACCTCAAAGCCACTTGAATTAATTCATATGGATATGTTTGGACCAACGAGAATCCAAAGTCATAGTGGAAAGCGATATGTATTTGTTATAGTTGATGATTACAGTAGATTTACATGGACATTATTTCTATTTAGCAAAGATGAGGCCTTTGATGAATTTGTTGCATTTATCAATAAAATTCAAAAATCTACCAACAATCAACTTGTCCACAGAAGATCGGATCATGGTAAAGAATTTGAAAATTCAAGGTTTATGGATTATTGCAACAAGCATGGTTTAAGTCACAATTTTTCCGCAACAAGAACACCACAACAAAATGGTGTAGTGGAACGTAAAAATAGAACATTAGAGGAAATGGCTAGAACCATGTTAATAGCTAGTGGTCTCCCAAGGAACTTTTGGGCTGAAGCAGTTAATGATGTATGCTATATTGTAAAACGTGTGTTAATTAGACCTATCACTTCTAAAACACCCTATGAACTGTTTAAAGGCATTAAACCTAATATTTCATACTTTCGTGTATTTGGATGTCGATACTTTGTGCATGTAAATGGAAAAAGAAATATAGGTAAATTTGATGAAAGAAGTGATGCGGCAGTATTTCTTGGCTACTCATCCCACAGTAAAGCGTATAGAGTCTATAACAAGAGAACTATGTGTGTTGAAGTATATGTTCACATTATTTTTGATGAATCTAACTTTATGACAAGTGAACAAGAAACAGGTGATTTTAAGATAGGTCTTGCTAACCTGGAAGATGATGAAAACATACATAAAGAGCAAGAAAAGGAAGTAAATGAAGAGCATCAGGTTCAAAATGGTGAACCTAATCAGGTACAGGAACAACAGGAAAATCAAGACCAACCAGATGTTCCTGATCCAGTTGTTCCCAGAGCAGTACAAAATGAAAGAAATGAAGCTGAGCACAATGAAAATCAAGTCAGTGAGCTTGCTTCCACATCAGTCTCCACAAGAGACTTCGTGCCTAAACTGTGGAAACATCAAAAGTCACATCCACTTGACTTGATCTTAAGTGACTTAAGCAAGGGAATACAAACAAGATCCCAGATGAGAAGCTTTTGTGCACACTTTGCATTTCTCTCAACATTGGAACCCAAGAATCACGAATAAGCCTTGCAAGATTCAGATTGGGTTGTGGCAATGCAAGATGAACTAAACGAATTTCAAAAGAAATAAAGTGTGGCACTGGGAACCGAAGCCCAAGAATAAAAAGATAATTGGATTAAAATGGGTCTTTAGAAACAAGATGGATGAGCATGGAACAATTGTAAGAAACAAGGAAAGATTGGTAGTTAATGGGTACAATCAACAAAAAGGTATTGCCTATACAGAAACATTTGCTTCTAGACAATGGTATGAGAGATTATCTAAATTTTTGATTGAAAATAAATTCATAAGAGATAAATTTGACAAGACCTTATTCTTTAAGAATAGAGGTTCAGATATTTTAGTTGTTCAAATATATGTTGATGACATTATCTTTGGATCCACTAATAAACTATTGTGTAAAGAATTTGCTGACCTAATGAGTGATGAATTTGAAATGAGCATGATGGGAGAATTAAATTTCTTCCTTGGTTTGCAAATTAAACAAACGGCTAACGGTATCTTCATCCATCAACAAAAATATATAAAAGAACTTCTAAAGAAATATGGTCTAGATAACGCTAAAACAAACCATACACATATGGCTTCTAACATTAGATTAGATTAAGATGTGAATGCTATAAGTGTCGATCAAACCATGTATAGGGGAATGATAGGATCTTTATTATATCTAACTGCTAGTAGACCTGATATTTCGTTTAGTGTTGGCTTGTGTGCTAGATTTCAATTAAATCCTAAGGAATCACGTCATACGGAAGTAAAAAGGATTCTAAGATATTTAAAGGGAACAGATGACTTGTCCCTATTTTATCCAAAAAGTGATGTCTATGACTTGAAAGGTTTTAGTGATGCCAATTATGTAGGAGATCTTGTGAATAGAAGGAGTACATCAGGAATGGTACAATTTCTTGGCTCATGTTTAATATCTTAGTGTTCCAAGAAACAAAACACAATTGTCTTATCCACCGTTGAAGCTGAATATGTGGCAGCAGCAGCCTCCTGTTCCCAAATGCTTTGGATAAAACAACAGCTAAGAGATTTTGGTATTAAATTTGAATGTGTTCCTATTTATTGTGATAATACTAGTGCCATATGCATATCAAAAGATCCATTGCATCATTCTAGAGTTAAGCATATACATATAAAACATCATTTTCTTAAGGATAATGTGGAACATAAAAATATTATTGTTAAGCATGTCAATACTAATGACCAAACCACTTCCTAGGGCACAATTTGAAAAGAGGAGGTTAAAGCTAGGTATGATTAAGCTTCACTAATGTTTAATGCTAGCTAGCCTCCTCAAAGCAACGTGAAAATTGGAAGGGTTAGATCTTCCACAACAATCATGATTGAGAAATTAATTAATGCAAGATTTAGGTACGCAACTATCTTAAGTACGTGCCATGAATGTTTTCTTGATTGCATTCTTAACTGATTAGACCAAAGTAGGATATGTTTATTTTATGTGATATTGTCGTCATATTAAAAAAATCGAGGACATTTGTTTTCTTAATTTTATTTTCAAAATTTTCTTTATTTTTCTTTTTCCACAAGTTCCAGCAATTTATTTATATTTTTCTTTTTCGGATGGTCAACTTAAATTATAAGTAGAAGACGGATCATCATAGTGTTTCGAAAAACCGTTATTACCCACTTTAATTCGATGAATATACCCGCGAACTTTTCGTTACACTCCTTGTTCACACGCTATAAACTGATCCAAGAACTTTAATTCAATAATCGTCCACTCACACACTTAAATACCCACTCTCTCACGTCCTATCACTCACTCACACACCCCATCACTCCCTCAAACTGACGTACTACTCATTACTAAACCCTCTTCAAAACCGTCAATACTCATTTCACTCCTTCACTCCTTCATCTTCACTTCATTCATCCACCATGAAAACCCCCAAATCTTCTTCTTCAAGCAAGACCATGAAAGGAAAAACTCCAAAGTTCATACAACCTAAACCACTTCAAGTAATTCATCCCTCACCATCAGGAAATGCACAACTGTCATCTTCACAAGAACAAAAATCAACCACGCCAAAAGCCATGCATGCCGGAACAAAAAGACCACAATCCAACCCAAAAAGGATTTCTTCATCCAGATCCACAAAGAGGACCAAGCAACTAGACCCAAATAGTGCTGAGGAAGTCGCAAAAGAAATGTCTGTTGGATTTGGAATTGACAAATACTGGTATGAATCAAATTCTTTTCTTAATTACATTTGATTTTAAATAAGCAAGGGTGGGAAGTTTTGATGTATGACTACTCATGCAATTCGATTTACCCAAATCTTATACGTAAATTTATTAAAAATTTCTCAATTGAAAATGGGGTTTGTTCAAGCACAATTAAAGAAATCAAGATTGAGTTTAATAGTCTTATGTTGGGGGAATGGTTCAATGTTCCTGCTGTAGGGTTCGATACATATTACGTAGAGTCAAAGATTATCATTTCCGGGATAAATGAAAACACTGTGTTGAACTTTTTAGGAATCAATGACAAAAAACGTTTTAGCCAGAACTCTTTATCACCATTGCGCAAGCTGTTGTATTACATTGCTCGAAGATTTATTTTGCCTCGCAATTCCAAGCGTAGCGAAGTAAACCTTCGTGATGCTACATTGATTTATTGTTTGGCTAACCACATTAAAATCAATTTTCCTTCATTGATGATATCACATTTGGCTGATTGTATAGAGAAGCGTTGTATCGTAGGGTATGGAGGTTTGTTGACTCATGTTTTTAAGAAATTCGGTGTTCCTTTAGATGGCATAGAATTCCTTATGAGTGCCAATAACAAAATAGGTGCAAAATGCCTAAACAATTTGCATCTAAAATTAAATGAAAAGGGGATTCTAGAGGATGTTAGTTCGGATGATGAGAAGGTAGAAGAAGAAAAAGAAGAGGAATAAAAAGAAAAGGAAGGAGAGCAGAGGGAAGAAAGAGAGAAAGAGGTTCAGGGAGTTGTTCCCTCTGCCAACACTGAACAGGCAAAGGTTACTAAGGAACAGGGGGAAGTATTAAGTGAGGAGGAAGCTTCTAGATAAGGGGAAGGTGAAGAACTGGAGGAAGAACATTCCGATGAAATTTCTGATGATGAGGAGGTTGCTATGCCAGTTAAAGAGGAGCTTATACTCACTCCAAGAAAGAGTAGCAGGCTGGCCTCAAAACGTCTTGTTGGTTTGGATGACGAAATCACGTCACATCCCACCAAAGGGCACAAATGTCCCTCCTGCACAAAAACCAGCCACACCTCCACCACCACATGTACCATCACCACCACCATCACCTATACCTACTACGCCACCACCATTCAACTAACACGTTTCACCTCCACACACTACACCTGGTTTTGATTCTAACCCCTCTACCTCTGCTAACCTAGATCTTATTCTCTCCAAGTTTATTGATTTTCAGTCTCAACTCTACGCTTTTCAAGATGAAATCCAAGTCTCACTCGCATCCATTACTGATTAGCTATCCCAGATGGAGTCCCGTCTTGGTGCAAAGCTTGACACAGTTGAAGTGCAGACAGAGTTTTTTGATGAGGAGACTGCCACTTGATACCTTCTTTTGCTCAATTAATCATTTTATGTAGTTTTTTGGCCACACCGGTGTTTAATAATAAAGGGAAGCCATTAGGAAAGGTGAATGTTGAAGATTTAACCTTTGATGAATGGAAACTGGTGCAAGTTTATATTTTGAAAAATTGTGATGAGGCAAGATTTTTTATAGAGTAAGTATTTGGCTTTTATTTTGTCTTCGTGCATTTATTTTGAATGAAAAATGATTCTAAACTACACTTAAACTTCATAGTGAATATGAGAATGGGAATGGTGATTCAAGGATCGACTTGTGCGATTGGTTCAAAAATAAAGTAAGCACAAATAGTACATTTACACTTTTGTCTTAAAACTAATTTTAAGTTAAGATTTTCCTATTGTTTTTTATTCTCGATTCATTTTTAGATAACCAAACTTTGGAACGAAGGAGACAAAATGGTAAATGAGGAGTTGTTGTGCTTGGCCAGAGGGCCATTGAAGTGTGTAATGACTTATGAAGGATATGTTGCTAATGGATTTAGGTTTCATACTAAAAAGCGACAAAGAAAGAGGAAAACGCAAAATAGTGGTGTCATGGTCAAAGGAGATGCACAGAGTGGCCAAAGAAATTTTTATGGCTTATTAGAGAAGGTGATTGTGTTGGAATATGATTCCTTAAAAGATAGAACAAGTCCTAGAGTTGTTATGTTTAAGTGCAAGTGGTTTGATGTCTATGATGATCGAAGAGGAATTCAAAAGGATAAGTTTGGAGCTACTCTTGTTAATATTAGCCGTAAATTAAAAACAAATGAACCGTTTGCATTAGTTTCTCAAATTGAACAAGTCTTTTATGTCCCTACTCATAATGAACCCCAATGGAGGATTGTAATTAAAACTAAACCTCGAAACTACTTTGATTTTCCCAATGATGATGAGTCATTATGGGATCAAGTAGTAATTGAGGAAGTCAATGCAGTACATGAGGGAGAACATATTGATGATGACAATTATCCAGTTAGGAATGATATGGCACCAAACTATGTTGACATTGAACCTATAGAATTCAATGATGTTAATGTTGATGTTGATAATGAAATTGATGATGAATCAAGTAGTAATGATGAAGAAGAGTTCTCAGATCGTGAATCAAGCATTTGTTCTTTAGATAGAGAACTTGAAAATGCTAACTTGAGTAGTGATAGTGACTCTTCTATTGGCGATCTCTAAAAGAAACTTTCAATTTAATTGATTTTTTTAATGGTAAGAAATTTGTTCCTTTGACTTGAACTTTCCATTGTTTGAACAAGGAGCCTTTCAATATCTATTATTACTAACGAAGGTCATGAACTGCAGAAGTCAAGAAAGTCGGTTGTCTTTGACACAAGCTAACACAGTTGCAACTAGTACTCAGGCTGCTGAATTGAGTTATCGTCAAAACCGAAGATTACAACAAACTAATAGAGCAGCAGCTACAACAGGTGAGACACATTTATATTGTATTGTACAAGAAACATGTGTTGTTCAACCCCAATTGAACTCATGTGTCATCTTTGTGATTTTTGACTATATGTATGTTTGGTAACTTAAGACACTAAAAACACTTTGTTCTGCTGGTTGACAAACGTAGCTTTAAGAGATTGGTTTTATACTGTCTATTTACTAAATATAGTGAAAATTCTTTGGAAAGTTATTCATTCGTTGCTATATGACTTGCATTTGCAAGAAATTGACATATGTGTAGCTTGTATAGGATATATTTGGTTCGTTGTACTTCGTATAAACGTAAAAATATCTTCCATTTATTGAATAGGATATATTAAGTATTTTTTGGTCTATATTATTACGAACCTGATCATGCTTCCTGTTCTGATTGCATAAGTTGCTGCCTCTAATTAGCCGTACTGTACCACTAATTTCAGCAGTAGTATTTTCAATATTGTGCAATCGGTCTTCTTGCTTTGGGTTCTACTCATTATCATTACTTTTTGATTGTTCTTTTCTCCATCCCTTTCACTGTTTTTCTTCCACCACACTCCACACTACACTATTTTTCGCACAAAAAACCAGCAAAAATTCTCAAACTTTATATTCAATACTAAGTTTTCTCTCATTAATTGATGAAATTGTAATCAAAGAATCAAACTCTGGTAAATTATTAAACCATTAGTGGCAGTGTTTTTGTTTGGTAAATTCTCAGCAAATTTAAATATTTGGTTAGAAGGTTTATGCGTTTTATGTGAACTGCACACATTGCATACACATTGCACACATTGCATACATAAATATATGGGTTTTGAGTGACTTTAGTGATTATCATTTTATGGTCTTGCAATCAAAGTATTGAACCCTGATGTATTCTTAATCCATAATTAATTTTCTTTCACTTGAGCCAAATAATTCTAGATTTCTGATGCAAAAAACTCTTCCAATATTAGCCACTTTTTGTGCAAAATGAACAGGGATTTGAAAATTTTCTTTCACTTTCATTTGGTGCTCTAACACTTTATTGTTTGCATGACCTAGTGATACTTCTCTGTTTTTTTTCAGTGTATCACAAGCGTAGACCTAGTAGGGGTTTAAAATCACGTCGCTGGAGGGAGAAACACCCAACACAAAAACCACTTGCAATAATTTCAGAAGATATGCGACGTGTTGTTGGTGAAAAGGCTGCTGAATTTATAAATGAATGTAGTAGATGGGTAAGAGAATATTGCACTCTCAAAACTAGGTAAGCTTAATAAACAAAATATATTTGCTTCAATGTATGACTCCTTCAACTTCCGCTCTTGATCTGCACACACTAATACATTAATGATCTGAACGCTGAAGACACACACAAATTGAACAATAAACTGATCAGCAGCCTACTATTCTGTATGCTACTGTTATTGTTATACATCTGAACACAGCATGTTGGTAGTTGCTGCTAATGAAACCGTTCTGATTTTAACACACACAGATGCTATTGTTATTTTCTTAGTAACACACACAGATAAGAATAGAAGCAATCCAGAAAACATCTTTGACTCAAAGTGTTCATTATACTTTTCAGCTCTAATTTGTTGACAACATTGATACAGTTGGAAAAAGCAATACATAATTGAGTTGCTTGTTTCTAATATTGTTGTGCTATTGTTGTTTCAGCACAAATTGCTTTTTATGTTGTTTGGTCTGATTTCATATGAGCTTTGAGAAAAGATGAAAATTATATTGATTAGTTCAACATTTTTGTTAGGAACTGGGTTGGCATGGATCGATAATGCAAGGAAAGGTTGTATTCTAAGATTCAGGTAATAAAAGGCTATTATATGTTTTTTTCTTAGTAATAGAGGAAGGAGTATGATAGTTTTTGGGGTTTTTTTTGGCAGGGTCAATGGGATTTACCAAAATTTGTTGACGGAGTCAATGTGAAAGTAGCATTGAGTTGTCAATGTGCAGCTTTATATCGAGGTTGGCGATACCGTTTGAAGGAGAAATATTTTATCGGATATTCAATTGCTGCAGCAAAAGCAAACAAACCTCCTGAGATAGATGTTAATCAGTGGAATTGGGTGATTGATCACTATTGGAATAATCCTAAAACCAAGGTTAAACATTAGATTTATCTTTAACTTATAGCTACAATAACAATCATGGGTCTTAAATTAATATGTGTATCTGATTTGAATTATGTTTTAGAGTATAAGTGAAAAAAACAAAAATGCTAGATTGAAGCAAACAATCAAGCATTCAAATGGAGCGAAATCTACTGCAAGGCTTTTGAATGAAATGGTAATTTCTTTTTTCCTATATATGACTATTAAACATAAATAATTGATATATTTTTTCTTTATGTACACTACAAGAAAAGTGATATTGGGCGACAACCAAAAGTGTAGCATAAACTATTGAAAAGTGTGGCCCATACATTGGGCCATAAATAAATTTTTGTCACTATAACCGTGGCCCTATCGATGTTGCCCATGCATTTAAGGTTTGAGCGTCAAATACGAGTTTGTCGCCCAAGCCATTTGATTATGGGCGTCATGATTAATTTTGCCAATTAATTGTGCATTCAACCTTGTGCCAATTTTTAATTCCCGATTTTCGCCCAATTAACACCTTGGGCATCATTATTTTGTGGTCCATAATTTAAAATTTTTGTCGCCCGTAATTTAAAAATACTGTTGTCCAAAACCTTTATAGAATCTTTGGACCACAAAATACTTGTTGCCCATGGTGTTGTATGAGCGACAAAATCATGATCACCTTGGGCATTATTATTTTTTGATTTTACTGAACAATATTTAGTCCAAAGATCTATAAAGTTTTGACAACGATTTTCATTACAATAGAAAATAAATGTTTCTTAAATTATATCAAACATTGCTTTTAATAATCTTATAATAAATTAAATTATTAAGCACCAACAACATAGAGAAAACATATAATAATTAACAATAATAGAAATATAATGTTTCTAGAAATTTAAGTATTAAAAATTACCTAGTAAAGTTACAACTCAAAATAAAAGTTGCTTTTTCTATCAAACTATATATATGAAAGGAAAACCAAAAGAACCAAAGTTATTACAACCAAACTATATATATAACAAGCCACCAAAGCAGTAACTAATGCAGTTAATTAAGTTACTTTTGATAATCCCTAGTAGCAACCAAAGCACCAGGCAGCATATTTGTTGATCCCTAGCAGCAATTAGTAGATAACAGCACAACCATCATTCACCCTCATCCAGTAAGCAGCAACCAGCATGTAGCAACAAACCCACGCACACATGGAACAGCAATAGCACAAACCCTCGGAAACATCCCACCAATACCAGCAGCAGCCACGAAACTAGAAGGTCGATAAAAACAATCATCTTGTAATGAGATCGCCAATTAAAAACACTTAAAAAAACAACCATACATACGAAGCTCTAATCTAATATGTTATTGTTCCAAGAGATAAAGAGACTAATCAACCCAATATCCTCACAAGGATTAAAGAGATAGGAAATGTGACTTTCGCAGATGCAACTAAGTGTATCGCGTTGTTCATATTGTTCATAAACACTTCACTTCTCTAGAAAAGATAAGTAAATAAAAATAATAATTGTGGGTTATAAGCCATATTGACATACCAGTTTAGGTTGAACCACGCATCAACCTTGCTATCTCAGCCATCAACTCTTGTTTTAACTGGTTCTCTCTTTCGACCTTGTTGTTTTCTTTTTTGATCATTTCTTGTTTCAACCTTTCAATTTCATCTCGAAGGGCAAGCTCTTTCACTGCAAATGCTTGCTCCATTTGTTGAAATTCTTCCCTAACCTCAGAATTGGGAGCTGTTCTTTTCACCATTTTTGGTCCGTAACCAAGGCCCCTTGTATAACCACTATAATTCTTAAAGACCCTTGCATACGCTTCTTGAGGTGTGAGGTTATCAGCACCTTTTTCCTCAATTTCTTTCTCATGCAAATCCTTAAGTGCTTGGAGATTGGCAGTTGCATCTGGGTCTAATCCGGTAATGGCATGCCTATCATACAATTAAATTATTGTTAGCAACAGGAAATTCATTTAATTAGTCTAAATCTTACCAAAAGCAATTTGTATCACGATATACCTATGGGACTTATCATATAGTCTCACGTATAGTGGTTCTTTATCGGCTTGTGTCGAAGGTTCCGGTTCTAAAACTTCTGCATTATCTTGTTATGAATCTTGCGGTATATGTGGAGGTTCATTTTCCTACCACTACAAGAAAAAGGTTTTTGGGCGACAACATTATTGACTTTTGGGCTACAAGTTTTTTATGTGGCACATACATAGGGTTGGGCTACAAAACTTCCATTTATGGCCAAAAGAACATACTTGGAAGACAAATTTTGCATGTGTGGCCAAAGATATACACTTGGACTTTAAGTGTATTTTTTTGACGCCCAAAGGTTAATTTTAGGCTACAAATTAGCTTTTTAAGGCCCAAAATTGACACTTTAGGCTACAAATTTATCATTTGTAGTATATGCAATTAAACTACAAATTTGTTGCAAAAATTCAATTTATCTCACGAATTAATTTTTTGGTTTTGGTTTCGTTTTCCGCCCAATCTCACAATTTCCCTAAAAATAGAAAATAACTCCTCCTATTAATAACTCCTCCCACTAATAACTCCTCCCACTCCCATGTTTTTCGTTTCCCACCCAATTTTCAAGGATGAAACTTCCTTCATATGAGTCAGTCCTCCCACTCCTCATTCAATTCTTCATATATTCAGATTTTTAGTCAATTTCATTTTCCTTTCAAGAGTTCATATGTTCAAGAATAGAGGTAAGTTGTTCTTCTTCATTTGTTGGCTCTGTTATCATTTTTCAATTAAAATTTTTGATTAGGGCTTTCAATTAGCAATCTTCTCATTTAATTTTCAATTAGCGGCAAATTCATTCTTTGATTTTTTAATTAGGATTTTCGAATAGGGTTAATTTTAATTTTAATTAGCAATCTTCTCATTTTAATTTCCTGCTAATTGTGAAAGGTTAAATTTTTTGTTGCCCTTCTAAGTAAGAGATACCACAATACTTGTAATTGTAAATATACATTTTGCTGTTTACATTTCTTACATATGTTTAGGCACATCAAGTTGGAGTCTGTTCAAATTCTACAAATTTATAATGACTAATATCAATATGTAAAGATCATGGTGAAACTCTTGTAATGTGTATTGTTTTTTATTACCAAATTTTTTTTATTTATCTGAGATTTGAGATGTTTTTGCAGAGATTGTGTATTTATGCTTGAATTTGGGTTTTCGTCTTCGTCTCCTTCGATTTCTGGTGCTACTGTGGTGATGATGGAATATATTTTGTAAATATCTATCAAATAAGTTGGCTTCTTTTTTTTTCTCGGATAAAAAGATTGTGAAGGTTAAGTTATAGCTTGGCTGTTTGATTATGGTGATCGGTGTGCGACCTATTTGTGAAGTTAATCTGAGGCAGTCAAATCTTCTTCAAATTGGGTGAAGATATGTCTTCAGATTGTTGCTAAGGCTTTGTCCCTGGTTGCGTTGTATTGGAGATATACCTGGTCCTTGATTAATTTAGCTCTGCCACCTCAAGGCTGATTATTAGAATAATCTCCTGTACGTCATATTAGTTTATTTGATTAGAAAGTTGTTACATTCTTTTCTTGTATGAGAAGCCACATGTCATCATGCTTCTCTATCATGTATATAAATGTACTCTCGTTCCTTCTGTAATTCATTCATTCACAATTGAAATAAAATTTTTCTCATTTTCTCTGAAAACTATCATGGTATCAGAGCAGAGATCTTCACATTCTTGATTTTTTGAACAGATCTGGATTCTTCCTTCTTTCTCAATTCGTTCTTGTTTTTCTTTTTCTCAGATTTCTTGATTTCTTGATTCTTTCTCTCTGATTTTGTGCGATTTCTACCGAGATGACGCAATCGTCTTCTTCACAAAGTTCTCATACTTCTAATTTGCCTTTGAATCAAAATCCTACTAGCATCTACTACATCCATCCGTCAGATGCTAACTCTGCACAATTAGTTTCCTTCAAATTCAATGGCGAAGGTTTTACTAGTTGGAAGCGATCGATGATGTTGACTCTCTCTGCCAAGAACAAGGTAGGTTTTGTTGATGGCACTTATTCCAAACCTGATAATGAATCTACTGCAGAGTATAAAGCTTGGGAGAGGTGCAATGATTTGGTATGTTCTTGGATTTTATTCAATTTGGATGAAAGTATTGCTAGTAGTGTCATGTTTTTAAGATCCGCAAAGGATATTTAGATTGACCTTGAAGAGAGATTTGGATATACATCTTTGGCACAAATTTATGCTCTCGAACAGAAATTATCGGACATTAATCAAGGTACTCAATCCGTTTCTGAGTTCTTTACCTCCATTAAGTCCGTTTGGGATGCAATTGATGAGGCTCATCCTTTGCCTTATTGTACATGCAACAAATGCACTTGTCATTTGACTAAGAAAATTTTTGAACGCCAACAAGAAAGAATGGTGATTCAATTCATGATGAAATTAAATGATAAGTTTAGTACTATTCGTGGAAATATGTTGATGATGTCGTCTTTACCTAAAGCTACTGAGGCCTACAGAATATTTTCTCAAGAAGAGAAACACCGTGAAATTTATCAGCTGCTTGGTAATAAAGATTCACTTGCTTTCTTGGCTGAAAAACAGAAATATAGCCATACTAGACCTTACAAGCCATCGTTCAAGTCACCTAATGTGTATAGGCGTTCTTCTGATATGTCTCGAGGCATTCCAGGAAGACCTCCTACATGAGAACCAAGGCTTGACAAACCTGGTTCTAAATACTATTGCACACATTGTAAAATTCCAGGTCATAGCATAGATAGGTGTTATGAAGTCCACGGCTATCCCGCTGGTTTCAAAGGCTTCAAAGATAGAAAGTTTGCTGCAGCCACACACAGAAAGCATGATCTTCCACATAATGAAGATGCCAATGCCACTACATCTATCAGCATTGAGAAATATAATCAATTCATGGAGTACTTAAATAACTTCACAGCAAATCAGCAACCAGAAACTATGCACCATGAAGCTACTGGCAGTACATGATGGCAGGTAAACTCTGTCTTTTCTCCTCCAACAAATCGATGTGGCTACTTGATAGTGGTGCCACATACCACATTTGCTCTGACCTTACTCAATTCTTTACTTACAAACCTGTAACTACATCTCAGAATTTTATCACCATTCCCGATGGCAGCAAATCTATGATACGACATATGGGCATGGTGAAACTCAATGATTACATCCTTCTTCATAATGTGTTACATGTTCCAGACTTCAAGTTTAACTTAATTTCTGTTCATAAGCTGTGCACTGATTTGTTATGTGAATTGCATTTCACTTCTGACAAATGCTTTGTGGAAACACAGAGAGGACAATTGATGCCTCTTGGTAATGTGAAGGCTGGTCTTTATAGCTTTCAAGATTCCATAGAGGAAGGTGATGACAAGGTTGCTTGTATAGCAGCTTCTGAGAATGCGAAACTTTGGCATTTAGGTTGGGCCATCTATCTTTCAGTCAACTCAAAGTACTCAAGCCACAGTGTAATGTAAAAGTATGTTTGGATTCTTGTGTCTGTCAAGTTTGTTTTAGAGCTAAGCAAGTCCGATTACCTTTTCCTGTCAGTACAATAAAGTCCACTGGTCCTTTCCAACTTGTACATATTGATGTTTGGGGCCCACATTCTGTAAAGACTCCGTCGTCTTGTAATCAGTTTTTGACTATTGTGGATGATTGCACTCGTTTTACTTGGGTACATTTGATGAGAAATAAAAGTGAATCTGTTGATGTTATGACTACTTTCTTCTCCATGGTCCATACTCAGTTTAATACTAAAGTAAAAGCCATTCGCTCTGATAATGCCCCTGACTTATGTGAAGGAGGCATGAAACATCTTTTCCAACAACTAGGCATTTTACATCAAACTAGTTGTCCGGACACACCTCAACAAAATGGTGTGGTCGAAAGGAAACATCGGCACATTCTTGAAACCGCTCGTGCTCTTTATATACAGTCTCGAGTTCCTACTTGTTTTTGGGGGGAATGTGTTTTGTGTGCTGTGTATCTCATCAATCGTATGCCTTTAAAGGCCATCAATAATGAAGTCCCATTTCAGAGATTACATGGTTTTGCTCCCGATTTGTCTCACTTACGTGTGTTTGGGTGTCTTTGTTATGTCTCTACTTTTAGACTTCACCGGAATAAATTGGATGATCGAAGTGTCCCTTGTGTTTTCTTAGGGTACTCTGTCAGTCATAAGGGGTACAAAGTTTTGGAGTTATCCACTCACAAAGTCAAAATCACTCGTAATGTCATTTTTCATGAACGACACTTTCCTTTTCACCTACACCACAACAAACATCATCCCACTCATACTTTCCAAAATGCTATTTACCTTCCCTCTTCCACTCCTCTTTGTTTCTCTGATGAGTCTCATGATAATCCCTTTCCCTTTTCTCATGATAATCCGCTTCCTGCCTCCCCTTCTCACATTCCTACTGACCCTCCTCCTGTCCCTACTGTTTGTCCTTCCCAACCACCACTCTTACCACCCACCACCCGCTCTGGCCGGCCCATTAAAGTCCCCTCTCATCTCACTGATTACCATTGCTTTAATACTCACACTTCTCCTGAAAGACACTGGTGTAACTTGGTTACCTATGATCATTTTCCTTTTGCTCACCAATGTTTTATTGCAGCTGCTTGTAGTCTCCAGGAACCCCTCACCTATGCCCAAGCTATTTCTGACCCTTTGTGGGTCGAAGCTATGAACAAGGAGATTGATGCTTTAATAAAAAATGATACATGGGAACTCGTTTCTTTGCCTAAGGGTAAACGACCAAATGGGTGCAAGTGGGTATACAAAGTCAAGCTCAAGGCCAATGGTACGCTTGACCGGTGTAAGGCCAGATTAGTGGCCAAGGGTTTTAGTCAGAAATATGGTATCGACTATCAAGAAACCTTTAGCCCCGTTGTCAAAATGAATACTATTCGCTGCCTCATAGCTCTCGCTGCCAGCAAAGGTTGATCTTTGTTCCAACTTGATGTTAACAACGCATTTTTGCATGGAGATCTCAAGGAGGAAGTTTATACGAAGGTTCCCGAGGGTTTTCCCACTAAGCAGGGCATGGTTTGTCGGTTAAAAAAGTCTATCTACGGGCTTAAACAGGCTTCTCGGCAATGGTTTGAAAAATTGGTGCATACTTTATTTGATTTAGGCTTCACCCAATCCAAAAATGATTATAGCCTCTTCCTTCGTCGTCAGGGCGATTTGATATGCATAGCTGCTGTCTACGTAGACGATATTATTGTCACTGGCACTGATCATCACGGTATTCAGGCTCTCAAACAACATCTCCATCATCGGTTCAGCATTAAAGACTTGGGTTTATTACACTATTTTCTTGGGATCGAAGTTGGGTATACAGCTGATGGTATTTTGCTCAGTCAGAAGAAATTTACCCGAGAGTTACTCCATCATTGTGGTCTTCCCCTCAAGCCACGTGCCTCTACTCCATTACCATTACATCTTAAGTTACAACAAACCTCTGGTGATCTCTTATCTGATGCTGAGCAATACCGGTCTTTGGTTGGCAAACTAAATTTTCTTACTCATACTAGACCCGATCTTTGCTTTGCTGTCCAGGCTCTCAGTCAATTTATGCAGCAGCCTTACACTAGTCACCTTGATGCTTTGATTCATACTCTTACCTACGTTGCTCACACCGAAGGTCAAGGTATCTTACTCAAAGCCGATAATAAATTGGTTCTCCAAGCCTTTTCTGACTCTGATTGGGCTAGTTGTCCTGATACGCGGCGTTCTGTTTCTGGTTATGTTCTTCTCTTGGGGCAATCTCCTATCGCTTGGAAGTCCAAGAAGCAAAGTGTTGTGTCTAAATCCTCCGCCGAGGCTGAGTATCGAGCCATGCCTTCTGCTGCCTCGGAGGTTACATGGACAGTACGGTTATTAGAGGAATTAGGTGTGGTTGATTTGAAGCCCATCACACTCTTTTGTGACAACCAATCCGCTTTACATATCGCTCAAAATCCCGTCTTTCACGAGCGTACTAAACACATTGAGATCGACTGTCACTTTACTCGTGACAAGGTGTTGGAGGGGTTGATTCGTCTCGCATATCTTCCTTCTCATGAGCAGGTGGCTGATGTCTTCACAAAGACTATTCCCTCTCCGCAGTTACATCATCTTTTAGGCAAGTTGGGTATGGATTCTTCTCCTCATCCATCCACCACCTTGAGGGGGGGTATTGGAGATATACCTGGTCCTTGATTAATTTAGCTCTGCCACCTCAGCACTGATTATTAGAATAATCTCCTGTACCTCATATTAGTTTATTTGATTAGAAAGTTGTTACATTCTTTTCTTGTATGAGAAGCCACATGTCATCCTGCTTCTCTATCATGTATATAAATGTACTCTATTTTCTTCTGTAATTCATTCATTCACAATTGAAATAAAATTTTTCTCATTTTCTCTGAAAACTATCACGTTGTGTGTCGTAGCACTCTATCCAGTTAGTTGTCATTTTGATAGCATTTTGATGCAAAAAAATATATTTAATCTTGTATGAAGTTAATTTTAAGGTTTCACAAATTAAAATTTGTAATTTTGGATGTATGATACTTAATAAGCAATAATATTTTGTATACAACTCAAGTTTAACTATATTGTCTCAATTCTTTGTTGTTTAATAGTAATGTATTATATTTAATATAAATTAAAGGTGAAATTCCCAATTAATTCATTTTTTATGTTTGTCTCCTATCAAAATTAAAATGTTGACTATGTGGTATAATATTTTTGTTTGCATCCACTGTTTGCTACTTTGTCACTTGATTTTTGTTATCGGCATAACTTGAAATATAGGTTGATTATCATATGGCTAAATATGTTTTTCATGTTTTTGTTGGTGCCCCATGGGACTCCGAATCCTAGATCCGCCACTGTTTGAGGGTATATGCAAGATAGCTTAATAAACACTTTTGTTCATTTGCATTGTTTTCATTTGTTTTTCGTTGTTGAATCTCGCTATAGCCGTTCATTTCAATAGAAATCAAAACTGAACAAAAATGAAAAGTGCAATTAATCTGCTAAAGTGTTCGATTACTAGATAAAATAAGAAGCCTTGATCAAAATTAGATACATTGTTACGAGCTATTACTAGACAAAATAAGAAAAAAAAAATCCCATCTCTTTGAGATGCTTGTATTATTCTTTTAATTTTCCTCTATGATTTTGCTGCATGTTCTTATATGAAGTAAGTCCTAGCAAATTTAGAAGAAAAAAAAACATCTTACATTAAAATAATTCTATTCTCGAGCTTAATCTGCTAAATTACATTAAATTGCTAGGACTTTCAATATAATATATCGAATTTATATAATTCTGACTACTATAATAATTTTCGGTATATATAATTGTTTAATTCTAAACCCTAATCACTAAATTTAATTAGCCCGAATTGCTATTCATTAATGTGTGTAGGACTGGTTTGAGATGTTTTACAAAATTTAGCTGGGAGTCCATGTTGTGGTACTGGAAATGGGTCATATTCAACACCACCCTGAGGTCCTACCACTTCCCACCTGCCAAACCAACAAATAGAAAATTTTATGTCATTTTCATATATTACAAACTTTATATCCTTTTCAATTTCTTCCAATTGGTTTCCAAATTTAATCATAAATAATGAAATATGAACTCATATTTCAAGCTAAATAAAGTGTTCGAGCTTGTTTTTTGAGGTTATGCTCCATTTTATTTGAGAACATTGAAGTGTTGTGTTAATATGAACTCATTTGTCCCGTTGGAATTGCAATATTCATCGAGATTAGTAGTGTACATAAGGGGGGATAGAGCAAAGATTATGTGGGCCTATTGTTTATATTTTATTTCGAAATATGACTCTGATTCTTTTACCAGTATTAAAGAAAGTTACATCAACTGTAAAAATATAATAACAATACATTTAAAGATGAAATAATTTATACTTGAATATTCACTCACACTACAACATAATTTGCTTTTAGTGGGATATATTTAGTGACATTTAATTTAAATGTCGCTATTTCTAATTTCTTATAGTGTATATAGAGGATTTTGTGGCATTTATTAAACCCTTTAGCAGCATATTAAAAAGTCACACTAAAGTTTTTAGCGACATAGGATCTAGTGACATTTCTCACAAATGCCACTATAGACTATAGTGACAATTACATATGCCACTCAAGACCAAATTAAATGTCGCTAAATCACTTTATGGTGGAATTTTAAATAAAAATCAATAATTATTACACAAAAAATATGAATTAGTGGCATTTTTTTAATGTCACTAAATCCAATGTCGCAAAAAGCTAAATTTGTTGTAGTGTAACAAAGAACAATAACAAAACTCAAATCATCTCATAATCAAATGAATTACGAAAATCAAAATTTTAAGTAAAAACTTCAAAACTTAATTATTCAAAACGTGCATCTTAAAACAAATTCGGGCCCAAATGTGCTAATTTAAAAATTTAAGGCCTGACATGGATAATTTTATTTGTGGAACAATCAAACAAGTAAGAAAAAGAGTTTGAGTGATTGACATATACTAATTGCGTCTAGATACCTGAATTGGGTTACCAAATGATGGACAAAAATGAGCATTAACAACTTGGCCACTTCATTTCCTGGACATGCATGGGCACCATAACCAAATGGCATAAATGTGTGGGGCTTTATTGTTGCTGCCTGCACTTAACAGTATACATAATTAATTGTGAATATGAGTATAAACAACAATAGTATCATATTCACCGTAATTTAATACTTCCTCCGTTCGGAAATACTTGCTACATTTTGATTTTGTACACTATTCATCGCTCAAGCTTATTTTACATATTGCGACTAATATGTAACTAAAAATAATAGTCAAGTGGGATTTTGTTTGAATCATCTAATCGCATACTTTCATAATATTAAATTAATCAAAATTGTGCATTGAATTACGTAAAAAAGTAAAATGTAGCAAATATTATGAAACGGAGTAAGTATACTACAAAGAGACAAATCTAAGACTAGAATACTCTTTACTCATCTTTACCTGTGTACTGAATCATTTCAACTTTTATATTTCTTCGTAATAATTAATATCTTACATAATATAACATATTCTAGTTCTAGGTAGGTGTGGAACTATGGATCTAGATGCTCCCTGACCTTTAGTAAAGATGAGATATTGGTGTTATTAATCCCCATTTAAAAATATAATTCGCATTCAAAAATAGTATTATTGTTAGGATTTAGAAAATGAGCCTGAGCAACCCAAACAAAGAGGAGAAGAAGTAGCTCACTCATAAACCCAAAGAAGGTTTACTACTAAAACCAATTGGTAATAGTAGGAGTTACTCCTTGAGTATATGAAGTGATGCATACTCTTCTCTTTCTCCGATGTGGGACAACTCACATGTGGGTAACAAATGGGCATTTCAACAATTATTAGTTAGACAAAGAAATGTGTATGAAGTAAAAAATATCTAGGTTTTAAAAATTCACCTCAAAACGTGAAGGATCGAAAATGTGTGGATCTTCAAAAAAGGCGGGATTATGATGGATGTTTCGAAATAATGGCAGTACTTTCCATCCTTTAGGAATTAGGTAGCCTGCATTCAAATCGCAACAGGAAATTAATCAATTTCTAGATTCTTTTTTCATATTGTTTGGCATTAAAAATGCTTCAAAAGGGACTTGCCCTTTAAATAATTGTGGTTTAAAAAATTAAGGGGAAAAAATACAAGGGATATTTATTATTTTATTTTTTTTGTTGTAATGCACCAAATGTGGTTATATTTTTCTTCGAGAAAGTATAGAAAACTACATGGCATTGCATCATGATCGAATCTTCCATATCATTCTATCCCTAGCAACATCTAGCTGTTTTTTTTTTCTTTTTCCTAAAGATTTATATATGAAAGCAGAAAATGACTTGATGATTTGTTTCTCAAGATATTGCCTTTATTTAACGGAAATGATTGTTTTCTTTTTCCCGTACAATTTCAATATCAAATAGTTAAATTTGATTTATGTCCATTCATTTCAGTTTATATGAAAATAATGTAAGAAGCTCACAACCGACCAATTGGTGTATAAGCAGTGGCGGAGCCACATTGGAGCACCCGGGGTCACGTGCCCCTAGGCGTTTTTTTAAAAAATATTTAACGTAGACTTTTCTATTGGTAAGAGTAAAAGTGAAAAATTAATACTGAAGTTTTTTTATGATAAATACTCCCTCATTTTAATAATTTTTTCTTATTTATTTATTTATTTTATCTCATTTTTTTAATAAGGTCAGTTGATTTAACTTGTTCCATTTTTTTGTGGTATGTCGTATTTAAAATTTTAGCAAATAAGAGTAAAATAGTTATTAATTTTACAAATAAAACTCTGAAAAAATCTCGTCTATTAGTTGGTGCCCCTGGGACTCCGAACCCTGAATCCGCAATATATGCTTTTTGTGAAGAAATTAATTTGGATACTTACCATTATAAACAACATCCTGGGTTGCTTCTCGATATGTAAATGATATAATGCTTGCCATTCTTAAGCTCTCCAATATGACCTAATTTTTCAGCAATATAATGAATGAAAAGATTAGTCTCTTAAGTCTCATGTAGCATTGTTCAATGGGCCGGATATGGGCCGGACCGGGCTAAAACAAAAATGGGCCGGGCCTGATCAGGCCTTGGAAATACAAAAATGGGCTGAAAATGGGCCGGGCTTTAAAATCCGGCCCGACCCATTTTTAATTGTGAATAATTTAGAATTAGAATTAGAATTTTTTCGCATGAAGGACACATGCTAAGTCTGCTGGTAGTTACATGTAAAAAAAGGCTAGCATGTTGAAGTTATTCCATGGCTTTCAACAATCAGAAAGATAATATTTCCTAGAACTACGAAAAATTGTTCAATGACAATACATAATAAGGAAATGAGTGAATAATAGTTTCTGAATTCTGGGAAATGAGTGAGGCTAGAATAGTTTTTGGTTCTGATGCAAAAGGAAAAAAAGAGATTTTAATAATAATAGAGCCTGTTTTCAGCCCAAACTATTTTCGGCCCTGCCCTTATAAAGCCCTCCTAAAAACGGGCCGGATAAGGGCTCAAATGGGGGCCCGTCCCATTGAACACCTCTAGTCACATGAACCAAGTTCATCTAGTCCAATATCTAGAGTTTGACAATTTACATACCTTATGTGTAATGGACATTTCTCTAATTTGCGCCCATGTCAATGGCTTCTCTCCTTCACCATTCGCTTTGTAAATTGCCATTTGCTCACTCTGAAATTTTATTTCGTGGTTGGATGATGCAACATTGTAAATGTCAAGCCTTCCAAATAAGATAAGTAATATAATAAATAATAATAATAGTAATAATAATATAAACGTTGACAGTCCTAATTATTATGTGTTTGCTTAATATTTGCGTACGTATAGCATAATTATCAAAATGACCTCATACAATGAAAAGAAGTAGAAAAATAACATAGAACAATTTAATATTTTTTATTGACCACTTAACGAGGAACATTGTTTCTCAGATGGTGATCAATTTTTGCAGAGTGATTGCTAAAAAAGGAAAAATAAAATCAAAAAGAAAAAATAAAATCAAAAATATAAAATATTAAAAGTTCAAAGTTAAAATGAAAAACTAATCTTTTATTTTGTAGAATTTTTAGTTAAAAATGTTAAAATGGTGACCTGTTTGTCAAATTGATTTTTAAAAAAAGGAAAAATAATTTTAAATTTTTTTTGTTGCAATCTATTTTTGTATTTAAATTTTTAGTATTTTATCACAAAATAACTTTTTATAACTAATAGGTTACCTTTGTGCATTTATAGCAATCATCTCATATAGTTGAGCTTATTTATGTTTAATCAAAATAGTTGGAATTATTATTAAAAACTTAGTAAGATTGGATTATTCTTGGTACTTTTTCTCAAAAATATTCAATAAGGCACAATTATCAATATTAATCTAACATTAGCTCGATTTGCTAAAAATAAATTTTTCTATTTTTCTCAATATTAAAATGTAACAGTCAAAAGGAGACGGGCACAAGTTTGTTACCAATTTTCGAAAAAGGTGACAACACGATGATAACTGATGTCATCGTCAGTCGCCCAATCATTGCTAAATATTAAATGAGTTTTAACACTTTTTTAAGACAATGGTCGTCCTGGTTACGGCCATGAGTCGTCGCCCAATTTGGAGAGGACCTAAGATCATAGCCAGGCTAGGGCTTTTTATTTTTATATTTTCATGTTTTTGATATTAGAGACGGTCTAAATACCTATACATCATATTCATTAGGCCAAAGTCATTTAGCATACGACACTTTATGTCATCGCTATTTGTGCGTATTTTTGTATTGATAAGCTCACCTATTGTGAGTTATTATTGAATCAAACCGACCAATTGTTTAAGTTTGAGAGTTTGAGACCACGTAACTTAGACCACATAGTTGCACTCTAGACAATAATTTAAAAGAAAGAAGTAATACATTTTACAGTGACAAAAGATTATTATAGGAGAGAATAATCACCTTAATTTGGTCAAGTAAATGGGGTAAATCAGTAATGTACTTCAAAATCCAAGTCAATAGGCTTGCAGCTGTGTCTTGAGCAGCAAATAAAACTCCAATAACATTATCCACAATTTGATCATCATTTAAGGTTTTCCCATCTTCATTAAAATTCAATAAATAACCTAAAAGATCTCTTGTTGCCAATCTTTTCTCCCGTCTCTCATTCATTATCTCTTTTATGATTTGTCCTAGTTTCCTTCTTGCCTGTATTGTTTTATTTTTCAACAAAATAAAAGTTAGACCAAAAGTACATCATAAAAATTAATAGAAAGAAAATTTACGATTAATTTGTTTTATCTAACTGTTAATGAAATGAACACTACTACTCAGAAATTTATCTGCAGACATGTAACAAAACTCACGCAATGTTGTTACCATTTTAAAACCAATTCCAAGGGTTTGTAATGAGACGAGTAACTCATCAAACATATATAATAGTGAACTTTTCTCTAATTTGTAAATATGAAATTACATATGAGATTTTTTCCAGTAAGCTTGTAGTATTAATTGAATTTTCAATGTCATTTACTCCGAATTCTTACATAATATCCTTCTCATATCTCTTCTTATTACATAACTCGTGTACTTAATTTTCTCACTTTTTGTAAACACAAAAATTAATTCAATTCATTATTATTATTATTATTATTATTATTATTATTATTATTAATGTTATTATTGTTATAAATTTGTATTATTATTATTATTATTATTATTATTATTATTATTATTATTATTGTTATTACTCCCATTGTGACTCAATATATTCTTATATTTTTAGTTATATGGGATTTTCTCATTCGACTATATAATCATTTGAACATAACTATTGTTAGATTACTAAAACATCTCTTGTATCAAAATAAATTATGTGTCTACCGAGCAAAGCCAAAAGTACATCTTTAGTGCGTGGGACCTATTGTTTTAATAATTATATAATTGCACGTACCATATACTATACATAATGTATTTGTATCAAATATAAAAAAAAAAAAAAACAAATGAATTTAATTATTGTTTGATAAACCAAGTCGGCGATGATTATGGACTCCTTAGAACTTAATTAAGCTACATCTCTAAACGTTGGACTCTATTTTTCAAGTCTTATCTTTGATGTACGCCGTATTGCAGTTAGCAGATTTATACTTGCTCTAGTTCAAATTAAGTGTTACATCTTATTCTCATACTATTCAAATCACTAACTAATTGGCCTTAAATGTATTCCTTTACTTGTACATATTTAAAAATAATAAAATAATTAATATTATATAAAAATGCATTAAAATCAATCAAATAACATTTTAGTATCATGTAAGAGTAGAACTAATTTGTGAAGTATGCATAGTTTATCAAAAACTTTTAATTTCTGTTTGTTTATAAAATGAGAAGAAAAGTACACTCTGTGGTCTCATTTAGCTTGCATTATTTTTCATTTTGATTCGTCCAACTTGATTTACATCATTTTTATTTTAGGACTATAATCCACCGCTTGTTTTTAATCTCATTCATTCATTTTGAATATTTTTTAATTTTAACCAGACAATTAATTTATTACCATTTTTTACCTTTTTCTTAAAAAACAATTACTTTCTCTTTTGCTTCAAATTATATGGGACAAAGTAATACTTCCTCAAATTCACAACTATTGTCTCATTTCCTTATTGAATAAGTTTACCTCAAATGTCTTATTTTTATTTTTAGTCATAATTTTGTTTATCTAAATACCTCATATTTATACAAGTAATAACCTTGATTCACTCTTAATTTTTGTGCCCAACCAAATGAGACAATAGATGTGAATTGAAGGGAGTATTAATTTTTTTTTTAAATTTAAATACAACTTTATATACGTGTGTGCACTTGTATGGAAGACAATAATACCAATATGAGTCCTAGTTAGAGAGAGAAAAATAAAGAGTAAAAGGAGCATTAAGGAAGGTGAGAAAACTTACCATAACTGATTTGAAGTAACAAGTGCCAGGTATCATTGTTGGGAAAGAATTGTAACCCTTGTCCAAAGTGATGTAATTTTCCTTTAGTACTTTGTTATAGTAACTGTCCAGCTCACCGAATATTGATAGAACCGCTACGTCGAAAGTAAACTGAAAACCAATCATATATCATCACCCATCAACATTATTAACTTCAGCATTATTCTAGAATCTACATTTTACCAACCTTCAAAAATTTCGACGAAGACACTTAATTATCATTAATTTACTTTAAACGCAACATATTTGATGATAAATAAAAATTAAAATAAATGTTATGGATAAAATTAAAAATTAAATTTATTTATAAAATTAAAAAATAAAAGTAAATTATTTAAAAATAAAAATAATAGACAGAATGTTGAAGTGCCCAAATGTTGTCCACATGTGAGTTGTCCAACATCGGAGAAAAAGAAGAGTATGCATCACATTATATATTCAAGGAGTAACTCCTACTATTACCAATTGGTTTTAGTAGTGAACCTCCTTTGGGTTTATGAGTGAGCTACTTCTTCTCCTCCTTGTTTGGGTTGTCCAGATCCATTTTCTAAATCCTATCATGGTATCAGAGCCTGATTTGTTGTTGGGCCTTTATACTGGGCATTTAATCTTACCACTGGTTAAGGGACCTTTAATTGGATGTTTATTCCTAATAGGTTTGTAACCCTTCTGGTGGGCTAAAATTCTAAGGACACTCACATGTGAGGGGGAGTGTTGAAGTGCCAAATGTTACCCACATGTGAGTTGTCCCACATCGGAGAAAGAGTAGAGTATGCATCACTTTATATATTCAAGGAGTAACTCCTACTATTACAAATTGGTTTTAGTAGTGAACCTCCTTTGGATTTATGAGTGGGCTACTTCTTCTCCAGGCCCATTTTCTTAATCCTATCACAGAATGAGTAAGTAAAATTCTATATGTATTGATTTTATATTATATGTCTAAAAGTTATCTTGTTCATATCATATAAAAATCATGAATAACACGATAAAGATTAAAAGTTATCATAATGTAAATTTTACCTTCTTCAATTCTTTGAAAACATGAACAATTCGAGCATCGGCCCACGAATCTAAAGTAGATTTGGCAATGACTTCAATGTTGGGGATAAGAGGTTTAATAGTATCGAGTGAAAGTGACGTTTGAACTAACTTCCTTATTTGAGCATGGTAAGAACCTTGTTGAAAGAATATTGCCAATGAACCTATCAATCTTTCCTTGCTCTTCGGGTACGTTGGTTTGAACAAATTTGCCTTTGTCATCAAAACAAATTTAACGGCCTCCGGACTTGCTACCATTATGCATGGGCACCCTAATATGTGGGTCTTGAATATGTCCCCATACCTATTTTTTTAATAATTAATCAACACCATGTGAGATTCCTTCGTTTTTTAAACCTTGATATGACATTAATCTTTTATATTTGTTCTTATTTTCTCTCCTTTTCAATCAAAAAGTTCATCAACATTTTGTAATTTATTAATTACATTCCTTATAATAATAACACTTTTTGTAGCAAAGTAGATTGACTTTAATAAATCTAATTATATACTACTGAAAAGAATTTAAATAATTATTTAAATAGCTAGTCTACCGTCATATACGTTAACGGTCACACATGCCCACCCCATTAAAACTTAATTAAACTAAATATTAGACTGACTAAATTGGAGATAATAACTCAAGAAAATCGTCTTTCAAAAAACTTAGTGATATTTAAAACAAAATATAGAAGGATGGTACAAGTGAATGAGAAGATAAAGAACAAATTGAGACATATTGATATGTTAATATAAAAGGACTCAAAATAGTAGTAAAAATATGAATGAAGTAATGAGATTAAATATATAATAAATAAATACCTAAAATATGTAAACCCATGTATTCAAATATATTTTATAGTATATAAAATATTTTAGTTGACTTGGTTCTTTGACAATAATTCATACTTTCTCCGTTCCAATTTATTTGGAACATTTGTTTTTTTCACGTGGTCCAATGTATTAATTGAATTCTTAATATATCTAATTATGTATAATAAAAAGTTATAAAAATTTGATATAAATAATCTTTGTAATGAGACGAATCAAACAAAATCTCACTTGACTATATTTTAACTTATAGATTAAAAACTAATTACAAATTAAGAATGATAAATGAATAGTGTCACTTTACCTAATGTTGCGACTAATATGAAACGGAGGAAGTGTATTGTAGCAATTTCAATGTAAGGGGAGAGAAGAGTATTGGACATGAAAAGAGATGGAGTATGCATAACTAACCTTTTTTGCCTAGAAGTAAAAAATTGTTGAGGATTTTGAGAGAAAAGCTGAAGAGTTTCTCCAATATAAGGCCAACCCAATGAACCAGGAGGAAGCTTAGCTCCATATTTAGCATATACTCTCCACTGATTAAGCTTCTTCATTAGCAATAACCCATATCTAATAACAATTATAATCATTGTAATAAGAAAAACATCACCAAATATAGAGCCCATTTCTTCCTCTCTTTGTAAAAACAAAATTAAAATGAAAAAGAAGCAAAAACTGCTCAACTCAACTATTTTGAGGTTATTGTTTTTGTAGATGGCAAGAATAGAAAGAATAGGGGAATTTATAGAGGGGAAGAAGAGCATGAGGTGGCGCTATTTTTTGGGTATCTGGTGGGCCAACATCATGGGGCCATGTAAACGTACAAGGATTTTCTGTTTACGATTTGGTGGGACATAATAGGGTTTACTAACCCAAGACCGTCTTTTGCAAAGTCACTCTCAAAAGTCATGTTTAACCAGCTGTAAGCATTTTAGGGTCATAAGCTATTAAAGTTCAAAGGTATGTATTTTTGGTAATGTAATTGCTTTCTATTTTCCTTTTCAATAATTAAAGATGTATCATTAGGAGTTGTGTTACTAACTTTTAATTAGAGGGGACTCCTTAATTTTGTATTTGTGTGCAACTGAATTTGGAAATATTAAAAGGTAATAATGATTAGTTCACTTTCTTTACCAAATTTATCATGTGCATTATTATTACATAATCATAAGTCATAACTTATTAGTTATAATTATGACTAGGATTCTACTAACAAATACTTTTCAGGTGTATATTAACGAGGATATAATTTAATTCAAATTAATTTTTTTAAAAAATATTTATGTCATATGTTATATAAAATTAATAACTATATTTTATAAAATAACATTTAATTCAAATATATCACCAAATTACGCATTAAAATCATATTATTATTTTTATTGACGAACGGATCTAAAGATATTCATTAATTTTAAAATTTTACCTTGTCATTATAAGTCGAATGTATGATTTTTGCCCATACATATATATATAACTAGTCGATATTTTCTTTTATTAATTAGAATTTTTTCATATATATATAAGGAATATTTTCGTTTATGCATATCTTTAAAAAAATGAATTATCCAAGAAAAAAAATTTGAAATGTGATTGCATGAGAAATAGTTTATAGAGAACTTATGAAAATTATTGTATTGTTTGGGATTTGGAGAATTTTCGGACAATTTTCAAAACTCTTAGCATAAGTAGATATATTACATTACATCTTATTTGAATTTAACAAGGATAACTAATAATTAACTATGATAATAATTCAACAGTTCTAATATAAGTAATTCAAAGGAATTGCATTAAGTTAGAAATTAAATATAGTAATACCAATTAGGTATACACACGGCACCTAGTTACTCCATAAAAGTTTTAAGACTTACTATGCATGAAACTCCACTCTTCTAGGTCCAAAAGTCTAGAGTATAAACCGACTAAGCTCAATAAAACAAACTACTTCCCTAGAATCATCATTGAACTTCGATTCTTGTTATTTTGACTAAATCAATTTTTGATGATTTTCTCTAGATTTTTCTAAATTATTTAGTTAAGGTTTAAGATCTTAGGTATGCTTTTAATCAACAAATGTAACTATATGAATAGTTAAGAGTTATACTTAAACTAGATAATTCTCGTGTGATATACGGATTGTTTTTCATTTTGATGTAAAAGCTAAATAAATTGAATAGGTTCGGCTTAATATTATATTAAAGTTAATTATTTTTTAATACACATTTTATTAAATTCATGAAAATTTAAATTCAAACTTTTTTATAGTTATCATTCAAATAATGATAAAACAATGGGTCATTGTAAATTGTATCTATAAATAATTAGCATTTTAGTGAACTTTTTTTAAAAGTATAATTAAAAATAATATAATTAACTTGTAAATGAATAAATGATTTTTTAAATAAGTATAGATTAATGATGATTTGTAAATTACAAATCAAACATAATAATTTGTGCAATATTATTACATACTACTTTTTATTACATTGTTTTTGCAAATTTAAATAGTATATGTTAGTCCCAACTAAATCTTTTAATGATGGTCAACATCATCTTTTAAACATCATTAACATTTAATATTCTTATATTCATCCTTAACAATGACATCATCAATCTCATGAGAAGATGACAACTCATCTATTTTTTAAGTTGCTTATGTCAGCGGTGTTTTGTTTTAGTATATAGTAAGTATAGATATACATGATAGGGTTAAATTTGTAATGTTTTAGTGGTTGTAACTATTATTTGGCACCACGTTAAGGTAAGGGGCGGACCCAGGATTTGAAAGATGAGGTTGCACAACTTATTTATATGTATCGTAATGTGCGATCAAACTAACATATATAGTTGCATTACATCACTAACCCTTTGATCGTTTTAAGGTCCGACAATAAAGTATTTGACTCTAACCAAATTGTATAATTTTGTTATTAAGTAACCCACAAAATACTAAATTTTTTATTTTAATCTGCTTATAAATAACTTACCATCATTATCTAGTATTAAACACACAACTAAACAAACAAATACAAATGCACACCAAAGTGCTAATAAAAACTTGCTCATAGAAACTTGATAAGTTGAGTTGAAAGTCTAGTCTTTTATTTGGTTGATTGCGAAATTTTAATCATCAGAATAAAATATAAAGACACAAAATCCTATTGCTGAATAAAAATTAAATCAAAAACTTGCAATTATAAATATATAAATTTTGAAAACACATTGTACCTAAAAGCACGCTAACAAGTAACACACGACATAAATACTATTCGTTTATTGCAACCCTCAGCAACTACCACTAGTGGAAAAATAATCATTTGTTGTGGTTTTTTGCCCACTAAATATTGTGACACTACAAGAAAAAAGCTTTTGGGCGGCAAAAGAATTTGTAGCACAAAATTATTTTTTCGTTGCCCAAAGTATTGTGCAACAAAAAAATATTCGTTGTAAAGTCGTTGCCTAAGGGTCGTTGCACAAGATTATGGGCAACGAGTTGTGAATTATTTGTCGCTCAAAACCGTTACTTTTGAGCAACAACTAAAGAGTATCTTGAGCAACAAATTTTATTGTTGCCTATTGAAACGATGTAGCGCAACAAGATTTGTTGTTGTCTAAGGTAATTACCAAGGGCAACAAACTTGAGCGTTGCTCATTAAAAAAAGCATTTAGTGCAACGAAAATAGTCGATGCCCATAGAATTATCTAGTGCAATGAATGACATTGTTGCCCGTATATATTACCTTGTGCAATGAATGTTTAGTTGCCCATTTAATTTTCTATATGTACGAGATTTGGAGATAAAAACGAATTTATCGCCCAATATATTAACTAACCTCTAAAGATAACAACATTTACAAGATTATTATAGCATAAACTTGCATTAACAAAATGATACAATTCATTACAATATAAAAACCTATAAATCCATATCTAAAATACAAAGATAAACATCCTCCGTCCTATATATCTTTAAGAAAGAAAAAAATATTGCCTACAAAAGTGTAATCTTGTAATCTTGTAATCTAGAAAAAAGCATTCATCTCTTAAAAACTCATGCATCTTGTAATCTGGACTCCATCATCAGAATCTCTTCCTGTCATTAAATGTAAATTAAAATTTATATATATCAATTAATAAAATTCAAATGCAAAATATCAATTAATAAAATACTCAATCATACGAAAAATAAACCTAGAAAAAGGCATTCTCCAACAAGCTACATCACGCAAAATCAAGAAACATGAAAATATCAATTAATAAAAACTCAATCATACGAAATTAATGACAATAACCCACAAGGTCACAAAATACTTCATTTAATCCCTAAAACACAAACAAAAAAATGTTAAGGCAAGAAATTTACCATCAATGACCAAGAACTGCAAAAATAAAGTCGAGTAGAATTAATGATAATGGAGTGGGAATGATAATGGAGTGCGTTTTCTTGTATTAAGTTGAAGAGCCTGTGTGAAATATAATGGGGCGAGAAGTTATATCGTTTTAGAAAATTAAAAAGATATTAGAGGGAAAATTTTCTCTCCTTTTCTTTAGTATTTTGCAACGATATAAAATTATACAAGAAACAAAAATTAATTATTTTCATTATTCAAATTATAGATATTGTGCAACCCAAAAAAAAGTTGTTGCCAACAACATATAATCAACAACAAAATTTAAACTTTTTGTACAAAATGTTTATTTTGTGCAATGAAAATGAAATTTGTTGTCTATTATTGTAGTTTGTGGAACAAAATGAATTTTTTGTTGCCCTATATGTTGTTTGTGCAACAAAATGATTTTCGTTGTCTTTGCTTTAAATATAGGCAACGACAAAAAAATTTGTTGCCCATTTTTTTGTCATTTGTTGCCCAAAAGCTTTTTCTTGTAGTGTGATTTTGAACCAAAATTTTAGTGGTGGCAACAAATAGCATATATTAAAGGTTATGGTACGGTTTTTGGACACAACTTCAAACATATAGCATAGTTTTTGAATTTTCAAAGAATATACTATATTCTGCGGTTCACCCTAAAACGTAGCATATAGTAAATGTTTTGAAAAATCAAAAAATATACTATATGTTGCGGTTTTCTCAAAAAAACAGCAGCATATAAGTTATTTTTTTTTCATTTTTTGATTTTATAAACATACAATAATGCAAATCTACATAATAGACAATTACCAATAATGCAAATGTAATAAACAAATAAACAATTATCACCAATTATCACCAACTAACATAAATATACATAAATAAATTAATGTAGTGTTTGGGCGCAAGTATTTCATTTTAAATTATGGATTTCAATTATGAAATCATAGACGAAGAATTTGAGAATGACAAGGTATGGGTAGTCATTTTCAAGTTCTCAACTTTAACTATTTTAAAAACAATGGAGGAATTTGATTCAAATTCAAATTTGAAAATTTTTGATTTGCCAAACAATAATTTGAGTCAATTCCAAATTTCCAAATGAAATCAATGTTTCCGAACATGACATAAGCGAAATTCTACATGGTAAGTACCAGCTTAAGGAAAGGCTTGTGGTAACTAGTCTTATTTGCCTTTCTACAAAATAATACTTAACTTTTGCAAAAAAATCTACAATAATTATAAAGGTAAAAACGTTAACTTTTTGTTAAAGTGTGAAATTACCGAATTGCCCCTGTTTAATTTCTTAACCTCCCTCCTCTTTATATCGTATTTATTGAATCCCACTCTTCATTTTGAATGCTTTTACTCTCCTGTCACGTTACATCCCATCATCATCATAATTCCTTCATCTTTATCTTCAAATTTAACGTAAAGCTTCCTCCTTTTTGAGTTTTCATCTTCTTAGTGCTTTAATTTTGTGGCGATTTTCAGGTATGATTTCTCTCCTCTTTTCGTTCCTCTATTTCTAATATGTATAACCATGAGGTTGAATGGCTTGATTGGGATGATGATTTGTTTAGGATGTTTGCAAAATTCCCTGGGGAGTTATAGAGGTTGAAGTGGAGACCAAATTGATGAACTCTGTTAGGAATCTGAAGAAGTTACAAAAGGGAAATCAACCACAACCCTTGAATGTTAAACTCCCTGAAGAACCTATTGAACTATCCATTACTAATCCAAACCATGAACTATCCATTACTAATCCAAACCATGTGCAGCAAGAGGTGGAGCCTGATCACCACCAAATAAACCCCCACAGTATCAACAGTCCCAGAACTATTCCGAGACACAGCGCATCAAATCCATTTCATTCCGTAGCAAGTTACCCATTAGGAGGAGTCCTAGGTTTGATGTCCTAACAACACAACCTAGTGTAGTAGAATATAATGAGGAGCAACATGATGCTGGTGTTATGAATGCATCAGAGTACAAATGAAATGACATGGAATGTGTGTGTTCATCTGTGAAGGCAAATAAAGAGAGTAAGGGCAAGAAAAAACAATCACCTTTGAAGTTTAAACCTGGGGAGATTAAAGCTCCCACATAAAAATTCCTCGCTCAACAGCCAAAAAGAAGGGTATTTATGTTAAGAAGTATACGAGCAAGTTAAAGACAAGGGTAAAAGGAAAAGAGCGAGGGTTAATGAACAATTTATGGAGGAGATAGTGATGAATCTGATGATGATGATTATCATCCATCATCCATTTACTCTTCTGATGATGATGATGATGGCTGCATTAATGATGATATCTCAGCTATGGATGGTGATGATGTAGGCTATGTGGATGATGATTATCACCCATACGAGGACCCAATATATGCTAACCCTTTGGGTGAAGATGTAGATGATGTTAATTACATTCAAAGGGTGTTTAAAAATGGGCAAATGTACTTTGATCAGGAATGGGGAAACATCAAATTGGTTCCTTGGCAAATTTTTGTGGATAAAAATCACTTGAGGGATGTTGTGAGAGACTATGCAATTCATTCTGGGTTTGAATATATTGTTGACAGGGCAAGCAATAGACAATGTAAAGTGTTTTAGACATTAATTGTAGGTCGAGACTCCGTGCTAGTAGACTACCAGAAGGCATAACATGGGCCATCAAAAAAATTGACTCTCTAGTACACACTTGTAGAGGCATAGGTGCTCATAATAGCTTGGTGTCAGTGATATGGGCTGCTAGTAAGTTAATAGAGGACATTAGAGCAAACAATGACATATCTAGGAACGCTTTGAATGAGCTGCTAGAGGCAAGATATGGGATTACTTTGAAGACAAGTACTGTTTTGAAGATGAGAAAACTTGCACTGAAGTAAAATAATGGAGTCATGATGAGACTTATGCATCTTTTCCTGGATATGTTGACATGATCAAAGAAACAAATCCAGGGTCATCTACTTTTTGTCCATGGCATAGGGAGCAGTCTATTGATAGACCATTGACCTTTAGCAGTATCTTCATTTCATTTAGTGCTTGCGTTACTGGATTGATTGGGGGTTGTAGAAGCTTCATAGGGGTGGATGGTGCACACCTTAAAGGTTAGTATGGAGGCACTTTACTATCGGCTATATCATTGGATGGCAATAATCAACTTTTCCCCGTTGCATGGGCAATAGTATCAGGTGAGGATCAAGCAACTAGAAAGTTCTTTGTATGACACTTGAAGAATCTGTTGAAAGACAGTGGGAGGGGGGATAATTGGACACTAAGTTTAGACATACAAAAGGTATTCCTGCTTCACATTTATGATTTCAAGTGTTTATTATTACTTGATTGTTTAACTAATTGTTTTTGTACTATGTGCTAGGGCATTGAGATAGCTTAGAATGAGTTATGGACCACTGCAGGAAAGAGATATTAACCGGACCATTGCTTTATGCTATGTTCTAGAGGGCTGCAAATGCACCAACAAAATTCATGTTCAGAAAGGCAATGGAAGCCATTGATGCAGCTGATCCAAAGGCAAGGGCTTGGCTAGCAGACATTGGTGAACAATCAAGGTGGACTAAACTTGCTTTTGATACGTTAGCTTGCTATGATGATATCAAAACCAATTTCGTTGAGAGTTTCAATGCAATACTTGGTGTGGACAAGTCTAAACCTGCTTTAACTTTTCTTGAAGGTGAGCATTGACCTAAGCATTAACTACTTTACCAAGAATTGAAGGTCTAATCATGTTATAATTTTTTGTAGGTATTAGAAGAGTCACCATGGTACGTATGGCTATCAGAAAGGAAAGGAGTGAGCACTGGAATGATGAAGATGTATGTCCAAACATATGTATAAATCCGGGGATGGATATTATGAAGTGAGGGATGGTAAGTATATATTACCAGTTAGCTTTACTGAGAGGACATGTTTGTGCAATTCTTGGCAAATCATAGGCATTCCATATAAACATGTTGTGAGGGCTATACTCCATTCAGATTAAGATCCACCCAAAATTTGTAGTGAGTGGTATAGTTGCAAGAGATACAAAGAGGCTTATAAGCACACCATTAGGACCATACTAGACACAAAGCACTTACTAGAAATAGAAGGTCCTGTGATAAAGCCCCCCCACCCACCACATTGAAGAGAAGTATTGGAAGACCTAGGAATAGGAGGAGGGTAGATGATGAGGAAAGAAAGGGGAAAAGGTCTACAACAGTCAAGTGCTGTAGGTGCAAGGAGTATGGGCATAATGTGAAAACATTCAAGAGAGGATTTACAGCAAAGGAAAAGAGGAAGAACACAGCAACTACCACTCCATCTTCACAGCCTACTGAGCCTAAAGGAAGAACTAAACAATTCACAAGGGCAATATCTTCTCAGCCTATTATTAGGGGTTAAAATTGAAGTATTGTTGTTGGTTGTTTTTTTGATAATTAAGTGTGGTTGATGTATGATATTATTACATATTTTGGTTGTACGGTATGGGTTTTATGATGTAGAAGAACTGTATAAATGCTTTTGGGGTGACTGACATTTATGTGATGTAGTAAGAATACTATGCTGTATATATAGGCTATGGGTTGTACTTCTAGGGATGACATTAATGAAAACAAGCATTATAATACTTATGCTTTTGCAAAATAGTTGAAACCTCATAATACTGCTTCACTTCCATTTGAACTTAATATTACAAGAGGAAGATGGTTAGGTTTACATTCATTAAAGAACTAAACATCCAGAAAATTACGAATAAACCCTAATCATAATCTTAAATCTTAATGATAATTACAAGAATAAAAAGACCAAGAGTAATCATAATCTTCATCATATTTTGTAGTTGGTTACTTGGTTAATTTGCTTCCTTTAGACCATCAACTCTATTTCCATTTGGGTAGACATTTCACCTCCATAAGCTTCAAAAACCCTATGTCTTCCATGTCTTGTCAAGTCTTCTTCTTGCACCCAGCTAAAAAAGGAACAAGCTTTACATTTGCAGTACAATCTTAATGGGTTAGCACTTGAATCAGAAACCCTAATTTCCAAAATCCGTGCTTGTTGACCATTGCCACATCTGCATCTAACAACATGAATCTCCTTGACGTCCATGTCTGTCGATAATATTGGAGGTCTTGAAGATATTCTTGAGTGTATAGATGATGAAGAAAATTTTAATGAGCTTGGAGCATGGACTTCAATGGCTGTTAAAGGGAATGCGTGAAATGAAGAGGAAGATGGAGCTTCCTTTTATTAGAATTAACCATGGGCAATTTGGTAATTTCACACTTTCACGGAAAATTAAATTTTTTTGCCATTATAGTTACTGTAGATATTTTTGCAAAATTTGATTGCTTTTTGTAGAATGTCAAATAAGAATAGTTACCACAAACGTTTCCCTCAACTTGGTGCTTACCATGTAAAATTTTCCATAAATTAATTGTGTATTATATATACAAATATAATATAATATACTTATTAAAGTCCTAATAAATCTAAAATAATTACATAGCTACCATGTCATTTAATTTGCGCATTTCAGTATCCGTCAATTTGTGTGTTTCCCTTGGAGTGTCGCATAAAACCTATAATATTATATGAAATAATTAAAATGTTTATATAATACATATATAATTAGATTTTGGCAATAGTAATATATAAATGGAAAATTCTACATGGTAAGCACCAAGTTAAGGGAAACACCCACTATAACTATTCTTGTTTTCCATTCTACCAAACAGCACTCAACTATTGCAAAAATATCTACAATAACTATAATGGTCAACAAACGTTAATTTTTCGTTAAATAGTAATATATAAATGGAAAATTCTACATGGTAAGCACCAAGTTAAGGGAAACACCCACTATAACTATTCTTGTTTTCCATTCTACCAAACAGCACTCAACTATTGCAAAAATATCTACAATAACTATAATGGTCAACAAACGTTAATTTTTCGTTAAATTGTGAAATTATCTAATTGCCATTGTTTAATTCTAATAAAAGAATGCTCCTTGTTCTTCTTCTTCTTCTTCTTCTTCTTCTTCTTCTTCTTCTTCATTTCACGCATCCCTTGAACAACCATTGAAGTCCAATCTTGCACCAAATTAAAACACCCAAATTCATAGAAAACATCCCAAATTCTTGAAAAGGACATGCAACAAAGACTGTACTTTCTGCATGTCCTTGATGGGCTTTGTTGCAGTGGGAAAAAATCTTAAAGAGAGTGAATCATAGTCCTTATCATGGGCATTTGGGAAATTTGCAGGAAAGAAGAGCATTTGTATTGTTCATATTCATCAGCCAGGTCAATTAGTGACATTTTGTAAGTTCAAATCATCTGATTCTTAAGTACAATTTCCATCTTTTTGTTCTTGTTGAGATGATTGAATGAAGAATTTATTGAATTGGATGTTTTAATTTGGTGCAAAATTGGACTTTAATAGCTGTTCAAGGGGATGCATGAAATGAAGAAGAAGAAGGAGCATCCTTTTATTAGAATTAAACAAGGGAAATTAGGTAATTTCACAATTTAACGAAAAATTAACATTTTTTTACCATTATAGTTACTATAGATATTTATGCAATAGTTGAGTGCTATTTGGTAGAATGGAAAACAAGACTAGTTATAGTAGGCGTTTGCCTTAACCTGGTGCTTACCATGTAGAATTTCCCTATATAATATTATAATTAAAGAACGTAACAAATACTTATGGCATCAATATTTTCGACCCCTACGTTCTTCACGGATTGTATGAGATCATCCATGTATTTCATAGTGTAGTAGCCGCAATCAACGTTATTATCTTATGGAATGCCCTAAAAAAATATATATGTTAGTGCCAAAAATGCAACTTGTCACGTAATATCAAACATATGACTATTGTTTTATATTCTAACCATGTCAACACAATAATACATACCAAATAATATTATGTCCAAGTTTCGTGCAAAACAAACTAAGTTTGAGCAACTTTATACGCGAAAATGTCTAAAATGCTTAAAAACTTTGAAGCATATGACTATAACTTTCAATTTTAACCATTTCAAAACAATGATATATACCAAATAGTATTGTGTACCACGTTGTGTGCAAAACAAACCAAGTTTGAGCAACTTAATGTGCGAAAGTGCCAAAAACGCTTCAAAACACTCAACTTAACACGTAATTTGAAGCATATGACTATGATTTGCAATTCTAACTAGTTCAACACAATAATATATACGAAATAGTGTTGTGTGACAAGTTTCATGCAAAGTGAACAAGGTTTGAGCTACTTCATGCGCGAAAGTGCCAAATATGCTTAAAATCACGACTTAACTCGTAATTTCAAATATATGACTATTATTTTTTATTCTGGCCATTTCAACTAAATATTATCATTCAAATAGTATTGTGTGCCAAGTTTCGTGAAAAACAAACCAAGTTTGAGCTACTATATGCGCGGTAGTGTGAAAAACGCTTCAAAACACTTAAAATCACAACTTAGTACTGATATCAAGCATATGAGTATATGAATATTGTTTTCGATTTTAACCATATCAACTTAATAACATATACTAATAGTGTTGTATGCCTAATTTCGTGCAAAACAAATCGTGTTTGAGCTACTTTAAGCGCGAAAGTGTCAAAAACGTTTTAAAACACTTAAAATCGTAACTTAACACGTAATTTGAAGCATAGGATTGGACCTAGAAAAACGGTCGGTAGGTCGGTTTTCGGGTCGGATCAATTTTGATCGGGTCATTTTCGGGTTGGATCATTCTCGGGTTAGGTTATTTTCGAGTCGGGTCACTCCGAATTAGTTCGGATTGACCCGACGGGTCATGACTTATAAAGTATGTGATAAAATATTTTTCATATTTTATTATTTTTGACAATACCCGTGCGCATATCTGTATTTTTACTACAGAGTTTTAAGGTCCAAGGGATATACTGAAAATATTGATAAATTTTTGAAATTATAATTTATACTTTGAAACTTTTTGAAAATTGAGATTTTTATAATAAACTAATATTGGACTTGTTAATATGGGTCGATTGGGTCGGTTGTCGGTTGGATCAATTTCGGTCGGGTTACTATCAGGTAGGTCATTTTTATGGTTAAGTCATTTTTAGGTCGATCAGTTTCGGGTTTTTTCTGTCGGTTTTCGAATTTATTTTCAGGTCGGATCAAATTTTCCCAAGTCTACATAATACTGATATTCAATTCTAACCATTTCAACACAATAATATATACCCAATAGTGATGTGTAACAAGTTCATGCAAAAAAAAAACCAAGTTTTTTTTCTAACCATTTCAACACAATAATTTGAAGTCCAAACATACCAAGTTTAAGTAATTTGAGGCATATGAATGTGATTATCTTTTTCTAGCCATTTCAACACAATAATACAAATAGTATTGTGTGTCAAGTTTCATGCAAAACATACCAAGTTTAAGCTACTTTATGCGCGAAAGTGTTAAAACGCTTCAAAATGCTTAAAAACACAACTTAACACGTAATTTCTAGCATATGACTATTATATTCGATTCTAACCATTTCAACACAATAATATATACTTAATAGTGTTGTGTGTCATGTTTCATGCAAAGTAAAAGAAGTTTGAGCTACTACATGCGCAAAAATGCCAAAAACACTTCAAAACACTTAAAATCGCAACTTAGCAGTTTTATCAAACATATGACTATTGTTTTGGATTCTAACCATATAACCACAATAATTTGTACCAAATAGTATAATGAACATCACCACATATAGGCATGGATAATAGCTACATTCATAATTTGTCCTCTCACAAATTGCCTAATGTCACTAGGACCAATAATGACATTAGGCTCCTCCATAATGCATTATTGTTCCTTATGTAGGGGTAGAATGATTGGGTCCTCCTCACTCATGCGAGATGCACATGTGTGCAGCCATTTGTAATCTTGTGAGAGATCTTTTATCTCCGCATTAGTCAAAATTGGAGTGATTGCCACCGACAATGAGGAACCGATCTCTCTCTTAACGCCCTTTAGACTCTTTTGCTATTTAAATTTATACAATAAAATTAGTATAAGCATGCAATCAAAATAAAAATAAATAAGATAATACACATAATTATTACCTTGGATGTGAATCAGACCCAAGCATACAGCCATATGATGAAACTACCTTGGGCATCTAATAACTCAACGGTCCATTATGGCATTTGAATCGGAAGTAAGAAATCTTCGAGCCCCTTTACGATAGTTTCAACGGTAACACTGATGTGGCCACTTGTAACAAGCATGGAATGCACTTTGTGGCCCTTTTTGGTTGACTGTGCCACACGATATGCCACTTCAGTTAAGTTGCCACAACTAGTAGCACCTAACTGGGGCAGCAAAAGAGAACAAGATGCCGCCTTCTGAAAATTGTGTGGTTTAGTATAATTAGAATCATAAAATAATATTAAAACACATTGCAATTTAAATTAGTAAGAGCATATATATTCAAAAACTATGTACCTTTACCACTCGCTCGAGTGTTGGGTCCGAATTCTGAGCAACGAAGTTCATGTTCTTTGGTGTAGGATTTTGTTCTTCATGGGTAGTAATGGGATGGTGTGCTACGAGGGTGATGTGCGCAATGTAGAGCACATTCATATCTTCATTATTGTGTCGAGTCTTGTTGATTCTCATTGGTTTTATACGTTTTACAATTGATTTTACCTTGCTCTTGTCTCTGCGGATTCTAAGGTTATTTCAGGTATTTTTAAAGATTTCAAGGTGAAATGGATCAAGTTCAAGGCTTAGGCATCACAATCGAAGAAGGAACACGTGTAACAAAGCTCTCTCGAGTACCCCAAGTCATCCCATAAGCATCGCGAAGCCAGAATGCCACTTAGCACTTGATTGAAGCTGAGAATATCCAAAAGACGATCCATTCATGCGAATCCAGCAGCCAAAAGACTATCCAATGCATTGTATTCCAAGTGCATGGGTTTTGTAACTTTGAGGTTTTTTGTAGGACCTCACCCTTTTCGTTTCTTAGAACCTAAGCTAAGAGTAGTAGTGAGAGCATCCGTTGGTGGGATGTCATCATTGATGTCATTGTTAATTGGTGGGGCATCTTCAGCAAATTAATCTTATCTAACAAGTTCGTCGCCCTCCTGATTATCGTGATCATCATCATTTATGTCCATCTCCTTCGCATGATCATAGTCCTAATTTGACTTACTATGAACCTCATGATCCGAAGTCTCAATCTTGGGCACAATTGCGTCCTGAAAAGATGCATTGTAAATGAGTACCTGAATGAAGATGAATATAAATAAATTATAAAATAGGAACGTAATATCAATTCTAACCAATTCAACACAATAATATATAACAATTCAACACACTTGGCCTTATTGTTCTTAACCCTTTAAGAGTAAATCTCTCAGCTAGGCATGTATTGATTACACCTTCTATTATTCCTTCTTCTAAGGGGCTATATTTCAAAGGCTTGGTGTAGTCATTACCAAGGTTTATGCAACCCTTATAGCCTCAAGTGTCATATTGTTCAATGCCTTAAGGTGTGTCATTATAGAGTCATGAACCATTTGTTGGTCCATACTTGTGTCATGATGGGTTGTCTTGTGGTATTAAGAGTTTGAGTTTGAGCTTGTGGCTATTGTAGGCATATCTGATTCCGTTTCCTCCTATGATCCATTTGCCTTTACTCTTAATTCACCTTTTACTCCTTCTGAACGTGTTGTAAAGGCCTAAACCCACGACGAAGTATGTGCTCCCTAAGGATATGAACACTATCTACCTTTGATACATTGCCATAATTGACCCTTTGCTTCTTATTCACCCTTTGCTGCTTCTGAACATGTTGCATCCCCTCCTCCTTGAAAAAGAATTGTCTGCAATTCTTATGGTCCATAATAAGGGGCCAAATCTCCTATATTGAAAGTAGAGCTAATTCCAAGTTCTTCAGGTAGTTGGATGGTGTAGGCATGATCTCCTTTGTTGGCTAATATTAGGAAAGGTCCAACAGCCCTTGGTAAGAGTTTGTTTCTTCTTTTCTTAAGAATCCTTTCTTTTCTCAAGTGCACCCAAACTAAGTCCATAACCTTAAACTTCCGTTTGTCTTTAGATGTACCCAAACTGGATTGGATGATGTTCTGCTTCACTTGTGTATGGAGTTTAATCAATTCCTCAGCCTCATCCGCTGCTTGAGTTTGTGTCCTGTCATGAACAGGTAGCTCAATCAAAGTAACTAGGATTAAGAGGTTCACACCATACACAATTTCAAAAGGAGAATACTTATAAGAAAATTCATCATGGCACATGTACGAATCGCAATGACTGATATTCTTATGCACCAAGGTCCTCAAGATTGCTCATAAGGTTATGTTTGTCACTTTAGTTTAACCATCAGTTTGTGTATGGTATATATTTCTAAAACCCAGCTTGATGCCTAATAATTTCCACAAAGTTGTCCAAAAATGACTTAGAAATTTATTTTCTCTATCTCACACTATACTTCTAGGCACCCTAAGTAGTCTAATAATCTAAGTGAAGTATATTGAGCAATAAGTTTAGCATCACTGGTCTTATTACAAGCTATGAAGTGAGCCATCTTAGAAAACCTAGCCACTACCACCATTATGATATCCTTTCCTCTCGGAGTCCTTGGTAGATCAACAATGAAGTCCATGCTCACATGTTCAAAGGTCTGTCTGCTACTGGTAAATGTTTATACTATCCTTTATGAAATGTCAATTTAGCTTTATGGTATAAATCACATTTCAAAATATGTTTGCCTATTGTTCCCAACATCTTGGGCTAATAAAAGTGTTGTGCTAACATATCCAAGTTCTTTTAGATACCAAAATCTCCACTCAAAGGTCCCTGATGAACCTCCCTTACCAAGATACGTGTTAATGATATATTAGGGACACATAACCTATTTTCTTTAAAAATAAATCCTTCTTGTATATGGAATAGACCCTTAGGTTCCTGTAAACATTTAAGGTTTAAGTCCTCGAAGTCCACATCATTAGGGTAAAGTTCTTTCAAATGTTCAAAACCCAACAACTTGGACTCCATAACAGCTATAGGTGATGTCTTCTGCTGAGGGCATCAACTATGATGTTTGTCTTTCCTACATTGTATTTAAAGGAAAAGTTGAACAACTGCAAGAACTCAACCCACTAAGCATGACTAGGGTGTAGCATAATCTGACCATGAATATGTTTTAAGGATTCATGATCTGAGTGCAAGATGAAAGGTTGAACTCTAAGTTAATAGGACCAATGGTCTAAAGCCCTAACAACAACATAAAATTCCTTGTCATAGGTGGAATATTTCATTCTAGTATCATTGAACTTCTCATTGAAATAAGTGATAATCGATTTCTAGCACCTCGTTATACACGTAAACCAAGCTATGCAAACTATATTTGTAATCACCCTCTATGCTACTACAACGAGTGTAGCGGTAAGAAGGAGGTCGAACCACAGAGACAAAACTAAGGAAGGTTAAGGGCCAGGTGTAACGAAGGTAAAGTGGCGTGAATGAAGGGTGTTAAACTAAACTAGGAAAACAATAAACAAGATAAATATAAGCAATGAGAAACGAACGGGGATGGTAAGGATCTACCCTAGGTTGGTTCTATGTTCTCTTGGAAAGCTAGGTCAAAGGAGATCGAACATAGATCGATCGAGACATTAGCGAGGGGAAGTTAGTGATATATAGCCATGCGAACGACCCATACACTAGTGGAAAAATCGCCAATTGCTGCGGTTTTTTTAGGGGTATTGGCTGCGATTTTGTCTCGTAGCCCTTGGAGTAGCAGCAAATGAGGTTTTCTTATTGGCTGCGGACATTAGAACCGCAGCCTTTAGTCATATTCCAAAATAAAAAAAAAAAGTATTTGCTGCGGACATTACCACAACCGCAGCCCTTTATCATTTTTCAAAAAAAAAAAAAAAATTCAGAAATCTAGATCTGAATATCAAACGATGAACATAAAAAAATTCCAGAAATCTAGATCTAAACATCAAACGATGAACATAAAAAAAAATACAAACAAGATTATAACAGTTACGTAACTGTTATAATCTTGTTTATATTTTTTTTTGATGTTCATCGTTTGATGTTTAGATCTAGATTTCTGGAATTTTTTGATGTTCATCGTTTGATATTCAGATCTAGATTTCTGAAATAAAATACGAAATGAAATACAATGTTACCCCAAATTAGAGAAAAATTAACCAAAAATAACAGAAATAAAATACGAAATGAAATACAATGTTACCCCAAATTACAGAAAATATCAAAAAACCAAAAATAACGAAATGAAAAATAATCAATAAATAAATAACCAAAAATAATCAAAAATAACGAAATGAAAAATTTACAAAAGATATCAAAAAATCATCCGTAATCTTCAGATCTGAAAAAATATTAATTTGCAAGCTTGATTATCTTCAGATCTGCATCTGTAATAACAATCAAGTAGTATTAATCCCAGATCGAGATTGGACATAAAAATCATTTAAAAACTTTGATTACCTGAGAATTAAGAGTCGCCATTTTTGCTCAGTTTAAGACGAGAGAAGACGAAACAATTGAAAACGAACTTACATATCTCGACTTTTTTTGGGCTGAAAACGAACATCAAGAAAGTTAAGACGAAAGAAGGAAACAATTGAAAAACGAACATCAAGATCTGGAATTAAGGGTTTCTAAGATCAGGAGGCGCCATTTAAAAACGAACATCAAGAAGACGAAACAATTGAACGGTAAGAAAGAACATAATCTTCGAATTTTTTGGGTTGAAGAAAGAAGGAAGAAAGAGAAGAAGGAAGAGAGAGTAAAAGAGAGAGGCGCCTAGCTAGGGTTTCTAAGAAATGGAAGATCAGTAAATGGAGGGAGATAAGTTTCTAAGAAAATGAAGAGTTGAATCAAAAAAAAGAAATGGAACATATTAAACGGCGCCTAGCTAGGGTTTTATTATGGCCCAACTTTTGCTGAGTAAGCTAAGGGAGGCCCAACTTATTTTAATTAGGTTTTTTTTAATATGGGCTGCGGACACTAAGCAAAACCGCAGCCAATGACTTTAGTTCTTTTATTGGCTGCGGACTTTTAATAAAACCGCAGCCTATTCCAAATTTTTTTTTAAATTTTATATATTGGCTGCGTATACACTAAAACCGCAGCCAATTAGCAGCAGCCAATAGCTTTTTTTCCACTAGTGATACTCGCCCTATGTCTTATAAAGAACTGAAGGACAAGTTCTCATCGAATATCAATAAAACAATCCACAACAAACCTCAACCTAATCTAGCATATCAACAACATTCACCAAACCTAGGGCTTCACCTAACCAAAACCCCTAAAGGAACATCTCACTCATGGTGAGACTAAGTATAACTTAGATAATGAAGGGAGACATGGAAATAAGCATTAGGGCAAGATGAAAACTAACAAAAAGCAAGAACAAAGCAATAAAACTAACTACCAACTACTCTACAAAGCGATAGGAAGAACAAGACCAAGAATGAAAGATAAATGAACATAATACAAAGCAATAATCAAAGCAAGAAGCAAGAAAGCATTAAATGACATAAATGAAAGATAAGCAGAGAAGGAAAGCAATAAAAGGAAGTAAACTTACATAAACTTGAATATGGAAAGTAAAGATACAAAGCTTAAATGAAATGGAAAGCAATAAATCTAATCTAGGGAATAAATGAAAGGAACGAAAACAATAAATTGATTTTCTAAGATGAGAGGGATTCTCTCAAAGCAGGCATGCGAAATACATTCAGAAAAATGCCTTTAAATAGGCTATACAAAGTGGGGGTAATAACCCCAAAAGATCCTACGTGGAATAGCTTGCCAAGAAACAAATGTGCGGTAAAAACACATCCCATTCGACCGAATCCATGGGGAATTCACCAGAATGGACCCCATTTGCCTGAATGGGTCACATTCGAGGTTTCCAGAAACTTTGAAACCCAAATGTTTATTTTCATAAGGCATTCGCCCGAATCGACTTATGCATTTGCTCGAATGGCTGAGCTGGTTCGCTTGAATGGATATCTTAAGGCTGCTTCCTTTGGCCTTCGTCACACATTCGCCCAAGTTGACCTTCCTTTCGATCGAATGGAGGTCGAGCAGCATTGTATCTTCTTTGAAATGCTTCTATGAGGTGCCGGAAGACTTTGTAACTGTGCGGGACTCTCGGGGATAACTCGAAAGGCTCGGGAATGCTTCAAAATGTGTATCTAATCTTCGATTGAAGTACCAAAGTCTCGTACGCCACGATAACACCTCAAAATCTCCTCAAAACACCTATAAAAACCTTAAAGCACCATAGACATAACTTTAAGGTAAAATCATGCGTAAAGTATGCAAAAGACAAAAATAAGGAGATATATTTGCTCTAAACCGAGCACATCAACTTCCCCAAGCTAAACCTTTGCAAGTCCCTAGCAAAGAGACTAGATAGGAAATACATGAAAGCATAGGGCACCAAAAAACAAACTAACTAAAAAAACGAAACTAAACTACGAAAAGCAAAAACCTAAAACTCACTGTCGTAGGAATCACGGTCGCACTTAGCACGTTCAACAAGCCTTTTAAACCTCAAGGTCTCCCGAGGAGGACGAGTAACATCTCGTGAGGGTTTTTAGAAGGAGACACATAAATCCAAAGTAAACAAACATGGTGATAGGAAATCAAAACAATATAAGTTGTGCATGTGCAAAACTCATCCCTAGCCACAAGCGTGCAAGCACAATGGTCTTGAAGAGCGTAATACCAAAGAGAATGACAAGTTTCACAAACTCAAGATCACTAGGCTGAGCTACATCCCAGGGTATGCCTCCCACTACCTAGAGAGGTCACAAGTCTATGCTCCCCGGGTTATTTTTTAAAAGATGTGAGAAATATGCAATGATGCTCATGTGTTTGATTATAGTTCGTGTTTTGCTCACAATCGTACGACTAGAGATGAGTCGAGAATCAAACATCTAATAGGGGTAAATCATGGGAATTGTGTCATATATTACTCCAGCACAGAACAAGCTAATCAGACCAAGTCGAACAGGTTAGCAAAGGGTGGTAATGTTGGCTTGGGGTTAAGGTGGGATACATTTGGGAATATGGCGCTAAGAAGAAAATAGCAAGTGACCCTAGACTAAACAACCACAAACATAACATCATAATCCAATAAATATCATATCCATTAACCATAATAACCCGATAATCTCATGTAAGCACAATGATCTCTTTCATCAAACACCATCAAAAATATAAAAATTCATAACAAAATGTGTTTGGAAGCTCATCTCTCATTAAAATATTGACCTCCTCACTCAAATAAACATATGTGTGTAAATTTTAATAAAGAACAAGAGAGAGGTCTCCTCAAACAAAGGATATGTATGAATAATCAGTATATAAGCACTAGAGAATGAATGGAGAAATAATATGAGCTGGATAAGAATGAATAGAGTCATATGAAACCAACAACCAAAATCATAATGATGAGAAAATTTATTTATACCGCAAGCGCACGGTATACGTGTAGTCGCGGGTCGAACACAAGGAAGTTAGGACAGAAAACTTGCTAATTTCTACTAATTATATCGCTTAGGGAGAAAAAAGATTGATTGGTTGTAATCTAACAAGCTTAAAATGCAATAAGACCCTATTATTTCGATTCTCACACACTAGTTTTATTGAATGAAATAATAAGAATTTAACTAAAATTTGCCCTAAAGCAAAGTCGATCCCAATCTCACACGCTAGTTCTATTGATTAGTCTGACAAAGCATATTTACTTTAGGGTTATTTGGCACAATTTAACCACTTTAATCCTTAGTATCATAGACACATCCGAGAATCAAATCATGCTCAACTCATAGGTTCAAAACCCTAACCCTAGAATATGAATCTAGTCACTAATCGTGGTGAATGCAATTAAAATAAACCCTAAGATGATATTAGACATGACTAACAATGAATTAAATGACAAAGTAAGAAAATCAATGATTAAAAACTAAATGAAACCACAAATAATTCAAATAACAAAAATGATGAACAAACTAAACTTTTACATAAAGGAAGATTAATAACAATAACAAAGGTTCACTAATAGAAGATTAAAACTAGACAAGGAATTAAAAACTAAGAAAATTAAATACTAAAGAAAACTTACAATGCTCAAAGGAAGATTAATCGTGGAATTAATGAGAAACTAAATTAGAGGATGAAATTCAAAGTAAAACTAAGTCTAATGGAATGAAAAGCAAAAGAAAAGGAAGAGGAAGAAGGAAAACCCTAATAAGAATTAAGGGAACTATATATACTAATGAGGACTTAACCCTTAAATTTAATCAATATACTAAAATATCAAGAATCCCATAACAGGACAGAACCGCTGACTTGGGGGTTGGGACTGGAAAACTGCAGCAACTTCAAACGATCACAATTTGTTGCTCGGTTGTTGAAATTGGACATATAATATATTGTTGAAAAGCTCTTGAAGTCTAGTTTCCAAAGCCGCAAACCTTGCAATAACGCGATATTTCTATCAAATGTTAAGGCTAAAAGAGTAGATAGGTATCAAATTTCACCTCAAAACTTTTACATTAACAACACTTTTCTACTCTTTTACTCTTTTGCTCTTTATGGCTTGATAAAATTCATAGCTTGATATGTTCTTTGAGCACTGTAAACATGGTTAGCACCAAAACCCAAAAAATGACTCAAAAGGACTATAATTCACCCATATGGCTACAAATTATACATGAAATACCAAAATAGAGTGACACTACATAAAACGACCCTAAACCGCCTCTAAACACCGTAATGGAGCATAACAATGTATGCGATTAATAAAAATAATTGCACTTATCACATAAGAAAATACCAACAAAATCACTGTAGCACACAACAACCCCACCATCACTAAGCTTTCCTCCAGGTAAAAAGAGGGAGCAATTTGGCTCATGTGGAGGTTATGTAATGTGGATACAAAAGAATAGGAGAAGGCAAAAACTCGGCTTAACCTAAAGTTAAATTACGTCCAGGGTAGGCTATTTGGTTATGTAGCTTAATTCTAGCGAACGTGTTATCATCCCTGGTCTCAAGAAAAGTTGAATCTACTAAAGAAGAACCGACACAATATATACTTATATCCCATAACTAGCACTCAAATGAATGGAACTCGCAAGGAGTCCATGAAGGCTCTATCCTTATAGGCTAGTCGAAATGAGCCTCTAAAGGTAGTCATCCAAGCCACCAACCAAGCAAACCCAGATCCCCCAAGCTATGTGGAAAACGGTCAGAATCTAAGTCCTAAAACAGGCACAGGGCTAAGGAAAAATGAGTTTGCATAAGACCACAAATGTGCACAACAGAAGCTTGCATGCTAGTCCTCCATTTATTGAAAACAAGGATAAAACATAAACTATACAACCTAAACATGAACTATACAAACTAAGTAGAACAAAAACTAAACAAACTCAACATGAGAAAAACCTAAATAAAGACTAAACAATAGTTACAATAATGCAAATCTTTTGGGGTTTTGAAGGCGTAAGCGCATCCTCCCCAAAGCTAGCTTAAGAGCCATCTTGGCGATGGGGAAAGGCGAAAGAAAAACCAAAAGAACGAAAGATAGACATTATTGGAACTAAAGAGAATAAAGCAAAACATCAAGCAAACAAAAAAAAAACATCGGGTTATCTCCCGCAAGTACTTTTGTTTAACGTCATTAAGTTCGACCCAGATAACCACCAGCTTAAAAAGAAAAGATAGGGAAAGAAGCCATACCTGAGCTAGGAGTGGACTCACTCCTCTCATCTCCACTGCCTCGCACATGGTGACCCAACACTCTCCACCTAGCAGCAGTGGTGGAGGTAAGGAATGTAGAACGGAGGTCACCTGGTGGCATACTTAAATATGGGGCTCCCCCAAATAAGGGTGGAGCTATCTTCTTCTTTTTGTACTCCTTTCTTGTTCTTTTTTCACCCACTTCCTCTTGCGGGGTTGCTTGTCAACACCTTCAGCTTCATCATCATCTTTGTCATACATAAGAACGAACTTCTCCTTCTCAACTACAACACCTTTCTTCTTCATCTCATCATCATCAAACCTCTTTGCATCATCAACATAAATCCTCACATCATCGCCAGGAATCATCAACATAAATCCTTGGAAGACTTAGCAAAGCCAAAAATCGCTTGCTCTTGGGCCACCCTTATAGTAATAGTCTTGGCTTCACAATCGATTATGGCACCAAAAGTCTTCAATGAGTCTTTCCCAAGTATGAGGGTAGTGTAAGGGTCTTCAACCATATTAAGCACAATGAAAATACATGGGACTACAACATTTCCCACTTGGATTGGAAGATCCTCGAACTCCTGATAGAGCGCGGAACCGTAGGTCGTTGATGATTGTTTAACTAAGTCCGGTCTACACAATTAAATTTATTCACCTTAAATCACCCTAACGACTAGCATTAGTGGTAAGTAAGGGGTCGATCCACAGGGAAATGTTTTTGTCAAAATGAGTTTAAATGACAAAAAAGATTATGATTTTTAAGTTTTTGTAGTGACAACAAATTTCCAATTTCAAGTTTAAACAATAGATAAAAAGACTAGAGTTTGGGGATTTTAGCTCTTTAGATTGCTAAAGGGATGGGTTGAAAATATGTTTTTAACCATTGTATGATAAGAAAGGTCTTTCTAATTTAGCTCCACAACTTCTGGGTATAGGAACTATATAGTCACTAATATGGTTTAGGAGATTCGGCTTCTGGGCGTATAACTCGACCATACTAACAACTTTCTAATACATGCTCTTGACCTCCAATTTATGTTAAAACAAGAAAGAATCATACAAGATAGACATGGTTCATCATCCTAAGGACGGGCTAGGCCTCAAAGAAATCCTAATAAAGTTAGCTTCTGGGCTACTCATTACTAGCATGAATTCATATTTCCCAAGCATTCAAACATTCAAGCAACATAAATTGTCCATGGATGGAGATCGAAATGGACTTTTGATTCCTTACCATGGAACTCACATATTCTTTCATGTACATATTTATGATCAACCCATTACCCCATAAGCAAAATAATTAGCTAACTACATCCCCAAACTCTAGAAAGATAACTACTCACTCATGTTTATTATTAACATAAACACATAAAATATCATCATATTCCTAGAGCAAACAACAACAAAGAAGAAAATTAAGTGAAAGAGACTTACTACCCTCAACTAAGGAGGGGGATGGCAATCACACAAATGAACAAGAGCTTTCAATATTCAACCCAAGAAATTACTTCAAACCGAATGCTAAATTAAACCCACAATTTCTGGAAAATGCTTGATGAATTACCAAAGGAAGAGTACTACAAACTACTAGTGTTTAATGATTAAGTTACAAGCCAAATGTTTAAGTTCTAAATATTAAAGAGCTAAAGAGAGTGTTTAAGTGAGGTACAACTACAAATTTCTGGAATTATAAAGTACTAGAGCTTACAAATACATGAACTATCATAGAATGAAGAGAGAAAGGAGCAAGGTTCAGCTTGTGGAGCTGATGGTGTCTGTCTTCCCTTGAGAACCTTGGGTATTTATAGGCAATTTCAAGTGATCATCCACTTGCCTTCATGATGATTGTAGAGATGGTCCAACAAGCAACCTCCTCCATCATTAGAACCAGATGCACAGGAGTAGGAGGTCTGAAGCACGCAAGGGGAAAGATTGGAGGAAGCTTGAGGCAAGAAATCACGGGCCAAAAAGCAAACAGTGATCTGCAGACCTGAAACAGTCGGGTAGACCGGTCCTGGTCGACCAGTCGACTGGTTTGTACCTGATGCGCACTACGTCTTTGAAATGCCATAACTTGGTCGTTTCTTATCGGATTTGGGCATGTGACCAGTCGTTTCGAAGTTAACGGACCCAAGTTTAATCTCCATTAAAAATATCTATCAAATTCCAAGTGTGTTGAAAGATATGATCATTATAAGTGGACCCTTTTGCATTTGATGATTGAAAAATGTAGCATTTCTTTGGTTGACCTTATTTTAATTAATGTGACTTCCCTTTAGTCACCAACTTAGTCCATAAGGTCACCAAGCCTCCGAGACTAAGACGATAAATATAAGGATAAATGGAGATTAATAATCCCAACTTTGCGTGATCCGCTCAAAACAATCCCAACTTTCGCATATTTTCTAATATACCTAACTTTGCCACTTTGTTGCTCAGGACATACCCTTTAATATGGTAACTGGTTCTAACAGGTAAATCACCTCTTTTGTCATGGAAATAAGAAGGATAAATGGAGATTAATAATCCCAACTTTGCGTGATCCGCTTAAAACAATCCCAACTTTCGCATATTTTTTGTTATAACCGGTTATAACAGGTGAATTACCTGTTATAACCGGTTACCATATTAAAGGGTATGTCCTGAGCAACAAAGTGGCAAAGTTAGGTATATTAGAAAATATGCGAAAGTTGGGATTGTTTTGAGCGGATCACGCAAAGTTGGGATTATTAATCTCCATTTATCCTAAATATAATTAGTGCTTGTGACGGCTCGAAAACCTGCAAAAATTGACAAAACAACAAACACTACACCAAAAGAGTAATATCCTCAAAAATAAGCATAAATTGACTAAATCAGAAGAATAAAGCATAAGGATGGCATAATATGAGTGAAAATTAGGGGATAAAATGTACATAAATCATGCGTATCAACTCCCCACAAGGAACTTTTACACTTCGGTCGGCAAGTTGGATGGATTTCTTTGATGGCTTAAGCTCAAAAGCGAGTTGCTTAGCAATACGCCTTAGCATAAGGCTAATAGAGGCCACTAAATCACCAAGTACTCCCTTGGGCTTATGTGTAACAGAAGCGGCAATCGCGATTCGTAATTAAAATTAATGAATTTTGTTTACAAAATAATGCGGAAGTGTGAAATTGCCAATTTGCTAAAAACCTTTAAAATAAAAAAAATGTAATTAGAAATGATAAATATAACATAAAATACATATCGTTCATTTCAAAAAAAATACACATTAATTAAAATTAAATACGTCAAAATCATCAAATATAAAGTATATAAAAAAATTTGCAGCTAAGTACTCAATAGCATAAATAAATTGTAGCTACGGCCTACATCGGACCCTGAACTAAATCCTGCAACATGCTGCCATCCATAACACGGATGACAGCTGATCAAATCGGTCAGCGCTTAACCCCGAGCATAACTCCCTATCCAACTCAAAATACTAAAACGTATAATAAATTTACACCACTGTATACTTCTATCATATTTTTTTACTGGTCCATACTTTTAAGTCATTAAGATACCATCTCCCTCCCTGGCAAAAGTACGTTACTATCACTCATACTATTCGGTAATCTTAATACTTAAGGAAGTTCAGTTGATTAATACTCATAACCGTACCATGCCTTAAAGCATCAACAGTAATCAAGCTCATCATTGATCAACAAGCACAAACAACATGACACTTGATATATGTAAGGGTCAGGCTAGATTAGGGCCAAAGCCCTATATCTAACTGTGGCGGGGGTCGTCACTCTGCCAATGTTTATGCTCGAGCTTCTACAGGATAGGTAGCTAACCCCCTATCTAACACCGCATTTTACGTGCCGGCCAACACAGGCGCCGGGATTTTACATACCGGTCCATGGTTTGACATTTCCTTACTATCAGGGTCATTCAATCAATACACAGATAATTCAAACAAGCACATCACATTTTTACTACTACAAGTTGACTTTGACTTTCACCAACTTAAATGTTAACTTCCTTATTTAATAATATTCTACCTATATGACTTCTAAGTTCACTATTAAAGTTTCTCTCATTAAACTTTATTTAAAACTTTGTTTTCAATAGTTCATTTGTTATATAAATTTACATTAGTAACTTAATATTCTATAAATAGTCTTTAGATTAGCATTTTCACAGGTAGCTACAAATTTTTATTTCTCTTGAAATAAGTTTCAATAGTCATCATTTTTAACTTTAAAAAAATAAATATTTTAATTCTTTAACATAAATAAGTATTTTAATCATAAATCGTGTAAAACTATATTCTATGGATAAATTTTCAAAATTCAACAAATTCACCAAAAATTAATATTCCAAGTTGAAAAATAAGCAAGACTTATTAAGTTCACAAAAATCAATATTATATTTATAAAAAAAATACAAATTATAATTTTACGAAATTAATATTTCTAGTAAAAAAAACAAGTAACACTGTATAAGCTCACAAAATCAATACTTCTAGTAATAAAACAAGTAAAACTTATATATTCACACAAATCCATAACTCTTGTTATAAAACAAGTAAAAATTTTATTCTTTTAATATTTTTATAAAATCAAAATTTCACACAAAATTTAAAATAAATTTATATTAAAAAATATATATACCTTTACATCATTTCAAATAAATTTAGTGAAATAGTCAACTAAAGATATATTTTGTACTAACTAGCTATTTAATATCCCAAAAGTTACTTTTTGGTATAAAATCTCATGTATTTAAGAAAACGCTTCTATATAAATAACTTACAAATTTTTTTTTTCTGAATATATCTTTTTATTAACTTGATATTTTAATTATTATCATAGTAAATTTTAATTTTATAAAAATTAAAATCTTTTACACAATAACTCAAATATTTAACATAACTGTAAGGATAAGCTTAAATATAAAAGATAAAGTATAATAATAACATCCTAAGCATAACCATACTAAATAAAAAAATATGTTCATGAAATAACACACAACTTTATAAACTAATTTAAGGGCTTACATAAAAATATTACCTGCATATGGACTGATATTGGGGGTGGATTCCTCCAATACAACACACTCTTGCAGAACACCCATTAGTCTTCAAAAGGTTCAATATATAGAAGCCTCAAACAGCCCACAGAAGTGCCTTGGGCACAAATCAGTGTTCAGAGGCTGTTCTTGAATGGGATGACTGAGTTCTTGAATGAACTAAGGCCCCCTATTCCCTTATCCACAACCAAGACTACTCTAGGTTATGCCAAGTCCTTAGTCTTGCACTACTCAAGACTTGTTGAATGATCACACACACTCAAGGCAAACAAGTGAAGATAATTCAAATGTTGAAAAATATTATTGAAATCTGAAAAGTGAGTCTTAAGAATAAAATGAGCCATATATATAGGCTTTGATGGAAATAACAACATCTAGCATTCAGAGAGCTTTTACAAAAAATAGCCTCTAATAGATCACGTGCCAAGGCATGTGATTACTTAAAACAAACAGAAAAAGGCTTAAAAATACAGCAGCCCTTCAGTTCTGTAGCTCTGTCAGACAGGCTACCTTCAGCTCGACTTCTGGGATTCTTGGTGGACATGTAGGATAGTCCTAACCCCAAGGTGGCTTGGCCCATGCACAAAGATTCTAGTTTCATTCTTGTCCACCCATAGCTCCATCAGGTCTGGGCTCCAGGTGTGCGCCAAGGTGGGCTGGTTCACAGAAAAGGCAGCAGTGTCCTATGGCCTGAGTTTTTTGGGTTCTGACCCTAGATCTGGCTTCTCATGTATCTCCTTGTACTTTTCTTGGCTTGATAGTGAAGCTAAGACTTTCAGGGACTCATCCATGTCTCCATACCAGGCTGGTGACTCATTATGAGGATTTAGTGCAAGAGTTTTTCCCAAATAGTGCATTTTTAGTTGTTCTGTGTCTTGGGCTTCTGAGCTGGTCTTTGTGCCTTCTAAACCTACTGGTGTTGGTTCATTCTCCCCTTCTTTATAGGAAATTGTCCTTAATTTGTTGTCTCCCAAGTAAGGAGTGAGATCTCCTATGTCGAATGTGGTGGATATGCCATATTCCTCTAGTAAGTCCATTTTAAAGGCATTGTCTCCATATTGCTCTATGATCTGGAATGACCCTATGGCCCTGGGCATGAGTTTGTTCTTCCTGAGCTGAGGGAACCTTTCCTTCCTAAGATGAATCCAAGCAAAATTACCAACCTGCAGCTTCCTTGTTCCTTTCAATCCTTTGTTAGCTCTTTGCTGGTACCTCAGATTTGTTTGCACAATATTATCATGCACTTACCTATGTGTAGAAACACTTAGAGATATAGAGTAACCTTCTTCCATGCGTTCATTCATTTTCATCATCTCTAATACACCAAGATGCGGCTCTCAGGGTTTCCTGATAAAATGAGGAACAAAGCTCTGATACCAATTGTAGAAACACTTAGAGATATAGAACGCAACAAGAGGGGGGGTGAATTGTTGTGTTGCTCTTGGGAGTATTTTTGCCCTGTTTGTCTTGCGGAATTTTATCAATGAAAAATACTCTAAGCAATAAAGAGAAACTTTAAAGAACACAAAGATTTAACGTGGAAACTTTCTTGGCCAAAGAAAGAAAGCCACGACCCACTAGGGATTTCAACTTCTCTTATTAATTTTATGTAATTGCAATTCTCTATTACATAAAACTTCTATTCTCCTTCTAGGCCTAAACTTCTCTTCTCCTTCTCTAGTTCTCTCTTCTCGTTTCTCTCTTCTCTCTTTTACATAAAATTCTCACTTTTCCCCTTTAGACTTCCCAAAATCTAAATTACACACTCATAAAACCATACAAAAGAAATTCTCTAAAATTTGGATGAACAAACAAGGAATAGCACAAGGAAATATTTTCGGAATTAATTAGCAATTAAGAACACTCAATATTTCCCTTTTCTTGATCTTGGATCTCACGAAATGTATTAGGGCACTCGAATAGATTTTTCGCAAAATATTCTTCTCCAAATTTTTATGTGTCGGTTAATAACATTTATATACCCATTAAGATCATGTTTTGCCATAAACCCATGATCTAATGAAGTGGGATTATTGGGCATTATCCGTTAAGAGTACTTGGAGGTTACTCCAAGTCCTTTTTGTCTTTTAGCTAAACATAGCCAAGATCCTAATTTTTAGGGAGTTATATTAGGGATTAATATTTAGAAGTTAGTTAATTTAATTACCGATTAATTCCTTGTGCTACCTTAATTTATTCAACCGTACAACAAAATAAAAAGAAAAATAAAACTAAAATTATTTTCTTAATTATTCGTTGACCAATTCTCTGACCGGTTGATTTGGGAGCACTGCACTGTCTCCGTTTGAACATCCTTCGATTTTGACTAATCTTGAGACTGTTCCATTCCTTCTAGTATTTGACGCAGAGTAGCAATGTCCTTTCACAACTTCTTGAGGTTCCATCGACGATCTCTTAATGATCGGATATATAACCTATCAAAACAATCTCAATACACGATTTGTTTGTTTATAAATGTTTAAGTCATCATCAAAACCAAATGGGCCAACAAATTCCCCCTTTTTGATGATGGAAAACTTTATAAACAAACTTAAGTAAAACATATAGAGTAAAACAAATATCTTGAACATGCTAGAGATTAATCACAAGTTCAAACATATTTAGTAAATTAAATCGTTACAAATAATTTACTAAACTCTTAAGCAATCATATTACTCTATTAAATTAAATTTTAAAAACTTTTTCGAAAATCATGTGGTTAAACATGACTTAAGTTTTCAAAATTAATAATAAAAATTAAAATCAAAACAAAACTATAAAGTAAGAAACATATAAACTAAGCAACATACTTAAAATAAGCAACACAATATTAAAATTCTAAACAACAATTAATCCCATATCCATTAAAATTCTAAGCCTAAGCATAGCAAATAGTAACCTAGTATTTTAGTAACAAACAGAGAACACTAATTCAAAGATTAAGTAAAAGTGTAGCATTCACAAGCGTCAATTTAAGTTTGTTGCCTTCTTCCCCCTTTTGACATCAATCAAAAAGTAGGGGTATATATCAATCCACAGCTCTAAGGCAAGCATTAGACAAATTAAGAAAGTAAGCAGCAAACTGATTAAGCAAATGCCTAAACATGAATCAAGAAATGCACGCAATAAACAGCATAGACCATAAGGTATAGGAATAAAGAATAGTAAATATGATGGATAATAAAGGATGGTTAGTAGCATAAGAAAATAAGTGTTTGTACCCCAGCTGGTACAGCAAAAGAAAGCAAAAAAAAATTGTTTAGAGATTACAACTTCAAATGATGAGGCCAACAAACTGATAAAACATGAAACAGAAGGAGGAGGGATCAGGCAGCAGTCTCTTCATCCACATATTCCGTAGAAAATAAGTGTTTGTACCGGCGGTGCTCCATTAGGGTGCCTGCCACAAGAAGTGGTGAGTGAGACACGAACTTCACTCTGAAAAGCACAAAGTTGGGACTGCAGATCAAGAACTTTGGATAGGACATGAGCAAGGGTAGTAGGAGGAGGAGGGATAGTAGTAGGATCATCAAAACCAGTTGGTGGAGGTGATGTGGGAATAGGTGGTGGTGATGGTGATGGAAAGTGGAATGGTGTGGGTGAGTCCGTTTCGTGATGGAGGGGTTGAGAAGTAATATCAAGCATGTATGCACGAGGAACTCTTGGAGCTAACCTCCCCGCTCTTCCTGGGGAAGCACCTGATGGTTTTTGATTTTCTTAAGAGGCACATTGAGGTCCTCATCCTCCTCAACTAGATAGTTCATCTTCCAGCCTCACTTCTTCTCCCTCTAACTGCTCCCCTTACTAACCGCTTTCCCTCAAATGGTGCTTCGCACTCTTTCCTCATTCACTTCGCCTCATTAGGATTGGCAGAGGAAAGTGTCCCGATCTCCTTTTTCTTCCTCTTTCCTACCTCTTCTTCTATTTCTTTTCTCCTTCACCTTCTTCTTTTTCTCTTTCTTCTTCTTCATCATTAGAACTTACTTCCACTTCCCCAATGGCATGTTCCGTAATCCCTTTTCATTTAATTGAGGTGCAAATTTGTAAGACACCTCTCACCGATTTTATTATTGCACCATAGGAATTCTAGTCCATCCAATGGACTCCAAACTTCTTAAAGATACACGCTAACAAACCTCCATAGCCTACCATGAGGCCCTTTTCAATACATTCGATAAATGTGACACAATCAACGCACGAAAATTGATTTTGATGTGGTTAGCTAAACAAGAGATGAGTGTGACCAAGATTCACCTACTACGCTTTGAATTGCGTGGTAAAATAAATCTTCTTGCAATGTTGTATAGCGCCTTATGGAGTGGAGACAAGGAATGTGATCAATCGTTTTACCATCTTGACCAAGAAATTTTAAACGCTTCTCGTGATGCCCAAAAGACAATTCTTTGACCCTACATAATAATGACAAACCCTAGAATGTAAACTTCAAACCATTCCCAACATTAAACTCTTAAATTCAATTTTAATGTCTTTAATCGACTTGAACAAACCCCATTATCGATTGAAAATTTTTGAATAAACTCTTGCATGAGATGTGGTAAATCAATTGCAAGAAAAATTACTCATTAATTTTCCCAACCTTGATTACTTAAAATGGCATGTAATTGAGGAAAGGGAGTAGAATCATACTAATATCTTGTCCAAACCAAAACCTACTACATCTCCTTAGCGATTTCTTCAAGACAATCAGGATCCACTACCTGGCCTTTTTGGTTTTGAAGATGAACTTCCTTTGTGGTAGAAAGAGCCCTTTGTGCCGACATGCATGGGTTTTGATGTTTTGGGTTTAGACGATGGTGTTGATGATTGAGGGGTTTCTGATGAAGGGTGGATAACTAGAAGCGGTTCCGGTTGAATGAATTTGGGTGTCTTGCCTTTGGTGTTCTTGGTAGATGAGGTCTTGGGAGATTTCATGGTGATGAGGAGATGAATTGATGAAAGTTAGGGATTGTTGAAAGAGGGAAATGGAGTGACGGTTTGCTAGGAGTAGTACAAGTAGGGGGTTTATGAATGATGGATGTGACGTGAGGAGTGTAGGGGTTATAAAGGTATGAAGGGACGGTTAGTGAAGAGTTTGTACTACTTCTGTATTGGCGGTTTTAGGAGGTGTAATGGGTAGTTATTAATTAAGCTTAGTTCGTTGAATATATTTATTTAGACGACTACTTTCCGAAACACCTCGATGATCCGTCTTCCATTTCTTAAATTAAGTTGGCTCACCGAAATAGATTAAAATAAAATAAAATGCTGGAATTTGTGGAAAAATAAAATAAATTTTTGTGATTTTTGAAAGATAAATTTATGATATGTGACTAATAATTTGAACTAGAATAACATATGCTACTTGGTCTATTTAGTTCACGCAAGCAATCAAGACAAAGTTTATGACACGTACTTAAATAGATGCGTACCTAAATCTCGCAATGATTGAATGATCAATCTTGGTTGTTGTGGTTGATCTAACCCTTCCAATTTTTCAAGTTGTTTAGAGGAGGAATGCTAGCATTAAACTTTAGTGAAGCTTGATCATACCTAGCTCCAACCTCATCTTTTCAAATTGTTCCCTTGGAAGCGGTTTAGTCATGATATCTGCAACTTGATCACTAGTATTGACATGTTTAACAATAATGTTTTTATGCTCGACATTGTCCTTTAGAAAATGATGCCTAATATGAATATGTTTAACTCTAGAATGATGCACCGGATCTTTAGAAATGCAAATGGCACTAGTATTATCGCAATAAATTGGAACACATTCAAGTTTAATACCGAAATCTCTTAGCTGTTGTTTTATCCACACATTTGGGAACAGGTTTAATCGCTTCGGAACACCAAGATACCAAGCAAGAGCCAAGAAACCGACTCATTCCGATGTACTTTTTTATTCACAAGATCACCTCGCATAATCCGTATCACTATACCCTTTCAAGTCATAGACATCACTTTTTGGATAAAATAGGACAAGTCATCGCCCTTTAAATATCTTAGAATTTTTCACACCGTGATGATGCATTCTTTAGGATTTGATTGAATTCAGCACACAAACCAACACTAAAGGATATATCGTGCTACTAGCAGCTAAGTATAGTAGTGATCCTATCATGTCTCTATACATAGTTTGTTAACATTAATTCAGTAGAGTCTTCATCTAATCTTATGTTAGTGGCCATGGGTGTATGGTTTGTCTTAGCACTATCTAGTCCATATTTCTTTTAGAAGTTCTTTTTATATATTTTTGTTGATGTATAAAAATACGTAGGCTTTGTTTAATTTGCAAAACCGAGGAAGAAATTTAATTCTCCCATCATACTATTTCAAATTCAAAGACTCATTAGGTTAGCAAATTCTTTACATAACCATTCATGAGTAGCACCAAAAATAATATCATCAACATATATTTGAACAACTAAAATATCCAACCTTTATTTTTAAAGAATAAGGTTTTATCAATTTTACCTCTTATGAACTTGTTTTCAATCAAATTTAGATAATCTCTCGCACCATTGTCTAGGTGCTTGTTTTAGCCATAAAGAGCTTTGTCAGCTTGTAGACGGATCCGAGAAGTTGGGTTTTCAAAGCCGCGCCGCTCCACAAATACTTTTCTTCTAGAAACCCTTTAAGAATGCACATTTTACGCCCATTTGATATAATTTAAAATTCATAAAAGCAGAAATGAAATAAGAATTTTATAGCTTTAACCTAGATATCGGAGCAAAAGTTTCAAGATAGTCATACCTTCCCGTTGATTATATCCTTTACCACCAACCTTGCTCTTTTCCCCTCGACGACATGCTATGCTCGTCCAAATTTTGTTCCTAAAAACCCATTTTAAACCAATTACCTTTTTGTTCTTGGGTTTTGATTCCAAGTGCCACACTTTATTTCTTTCAAACTCATTCAATTCATCTTGCATAGCAACAACCCAATCTGAATCTTGTAGTGCTTCTTCATGATTCTTGGGTTCCAATGTTGATAGAAATACAAAGTGTGCACAGAAGTTTCTCATTTGGGACCTCGTTTGTATGCCTTTTCTCATGTCGCTTAGAATCAAGTCTAGTGGATGTGACTTTTGTTGTTTCCACGGCTTTGGGACAAAGTCTCTTGTGGAGACTGAGGTGGAAGCAGGCTCACTGACTTGACTCTGATTTGGTTCAGCTTCAATTCTTTCTTCTTGAACTTCTCTAGGGATATCTAGATTAGGAACATCTGGGTGTTCCAAATCTGCCAGTTGTACCTGTTCTTGATTAGGTTCAGCATTCTGGACCAGTTGTTGTTCTTCTTGGTCTTGCTCTTTTTGTTTGTTTTCATCTTCGTCCAGATTAGCAAGACCTATTTTAAAATCACCTGTTTCTTGTTCACTTGTCATAAAATTTGTTTCATCAAAGATAATGTGAACAGATTCCTCAACACACATGGTTTTCTTAATATAAACTCTATAAGCTTTACTATGGGATGAATAGCCAAGAAATACTGCTTCATCACTTCTTTCATCGAATTTACCTATATTTCTTTTTCCATTTACATGCACAAGGCATCGACATCCAAAGACTCGAAAGTATGAAATGTTAGGTTTAATTCCTTTAAATAGTTCGTAGGGGGTTTTTGAAGTGATCGGTCTAATTAATACTCGATTTAATATGTAGCATGCAGTATTAACGGCTTCGGCCCAAAAATTTCTAGGTAGACCACTAGCTATTAACATGGTTCTAGCCATTTCCTCTAAGGTTCTATTTTTACGTTCTACCACACCATTTTGTTGTGGTGTTCTAGGTGCGGAAAAATTGTGACTTAAACCATGCTCATTACAATAGTTCATGAATCTTGAATTTTCAAATTCCTTACCATGATCCGATCTTATGTGGACAAGTTGATTGTTACTAGATTTTTGAATTTTAGTGGCAAATGCAACAAATTCATTAAATGCTTCATCTTTGCTACATAAAAATAAAGTCCATGTAAATCTACTATAATCATCAACAATAACAAATACATATCGCTTACCACTATGACTTTGGATTCTCATTGGTCCACAAAGATCCATATGAATTAATTCAAGTGGCCTTGTTGTGGTCACGACATTTTTGGGTTTGAAGGATGACCTTGCATGTTTTCCTTTGGCACATGGATCACATACTTCATCCTTTTGAAATTTAAAGGATGGTAATCCTCTTACTAGGTCTTTAGATCGTCGAGTATTAAGCAATGAAAAACTAGCATGACCTAATCGTTTATGCCAAAGAAGAGGGTCATCTTCTATAACGCTCAGACACGTTAGACTGGTTTTAGGAACAGTGTGCAGGTCCACCACGTAGGTGTTCCCTTTTCTGATTCCTTCCAGTATGGTGTCACCTGTGTCGTTCCTAGAAATCATGCACTTTTCAGAAGTAAAGTTTACAGAGTTACCTTTGTCGCAAAACTGAGAAATACTTAAAAGATTGTGTTTTAAATTCTCGACCAAAAATACATTATTAATAGCATGGGAACTTGACCTTCCTATCTTTCCTTTCGCAATTATTGCTCCTTTCATGTTGTCGCCAAAGGTCATAGTTCCTCCATCATAGGCTTCCAGTGAGAGAAATTTTGAACTATCGCCTGTCATGTGCTTGGAACAGCCACTGTCGAGATACCATGAGCTGTTCCCCCTCACTAGAACCTGCAAAACGAACTTAGTTGTTATAGGGTGGAACCCAGCCATCCTTGGGTTCCATGTCGATTAAACATGAATCATATTTCTTAATCCAAACTCTATCGACATATATTTGGTTCGTTTTATTATGCTGTTCCTTTTTTAAACATTGGTGTTTCAGGTGCCCCGTCTTGCCACAAAAGGAACATACCTTACTACTTGGGAGATCGACATAGACCTTCTTCTTTTTATCATATTTGTTATATCCTAAACCTTCAGTTCCTTTAGTTTTAGCATTGAGAATCCATTTGGGAACCTCTTTGATTTTCCCTTTTTCTCTTGAATTTAATTCAAGCCTTAGTCGTTCATTTTCATATATGGCGGATTCTAGGTCTAATTTCATTTTATTAAAAACGCTTTTAATCTCCTTATTAGACTCATTACTCAATTCTATTTCTAACAACTTATGTTGATTTAATTCAATATTTAACATGATGTTTTCTTGTTTAACCTTATCCAAAGCTTCCTTTAACATTACGTTTTTATCAAGTAAATCAAAGAATCGTTCAATATTTAACATGATGTTTTCTTGTTTAACCATTTTAATCAATTTATGTTTATCCAATTTGAATAAGTAATCAGGAAATGAATTAGAATACAATACCTCTTTTCCTTTGGACTTCTCCGGTGTAGCCAGAGACGTAGATGGCGCTTCTTCTTCATCGAACTTCTCGGCCTCGCTTCGATTCTCCCCATGCAAATATCATGGCTTTGCAAAGTCCGCTTATTAAAAGTTCCTTTTCGGTTGTCTTCCCGCTTCTCTTGCTTTCCCTTTACCCTTCTCGCTCTTCCATTGAGGGCATTCTTTGAGAAGTGATCGATACTTCCACATTTATGGCACTCATAGTTGGTTTTGAATTTGGAGTTCCTCTTTCTTTGTTGTTCTTGATTATTGTATCGTATTCCCGAAGAACTCTTAAATTTCCGACCAACATCGTCTCTTCCTCATCGACCACTTTCTTGTTCATTCGGCCTGAGACAAATTGTTCCTCGAACGCCACCGCTCCCAGATGTAATTCATGAGTCATAAGGGAACCAGCCAACTCTTCCAGATTGAACTTTATGAAATCTTTGGATTCTTGTATGGCTGTGACCTTGGCTCTCCAGCGATCATCTTGAGGAAGACTTCTTAGAATCTTTCATACCTGTTCATCGGAGGGAATTAGCCTTCCAAGATCCCAAATTTGTTTTGTCGCTTTGCAACCCATGATGCATGGTTCGCTTGACTCCGCACCGCAAGTGTAGTAATTTGATAGCAAGAGCATTCATCTCCATCTTTGAAAATCTTCCTTTCATATTCTCATATCGTTTGGGAACAGTCTCGTATTGAGTTGGTAGTTGTTACCCAAAATCTCCAACTTCATGACTCTCCAAACTTGATAATTCTCAAATTTTGATGAAGATCTCCATCCTATTCTTCCAATATGTGTAGAATTTGCCATCAACATAGGTGGTCTCCGAAAGTAGAGTAACCTTCTTCCCGCGCTCATTCATTTTCATCATCTCTAATACACCAAGATGCGCCTCGTGGTTTCCTCGACAAAATGAGGAACAAAGCTCATACCAATTGTAGAAACACTTAGAGATAAGAACGCAACAAGAGGGGTGAATTGTTGTGTGCTCTTGGGAGTATTTTTGCCCCTCGCTTTGTCTCTGGAATTTTATCAATGAAAAATACTCTAAGCAAAAAGAGAAACTTTTAAAGAACACAAAGATTTAACGTGGAAACTTTCTTGGCCAAAGAAAGAAAGCCACACCCACTAGGATTTCAACTTCTTATTAATTTTATGTAATTGCAATTTCTATTACATAAAACTTCTATTCTCCTTCTAGGCCTAAACTCTTCTCCTTCTCTAGTTCTCTCTCTGCTTTCTCTTCTCTTTTACATAAAATTCTCACTTTTCCCCTTTAGACTTCCCAAAATCTAAATTACACACTCATAAAACCATACAAAAGAAATTCTCTAAAATTTGATGAACAAACAAGGAAGTACAAGGAAATATTTTCGAATTAATTAGCAATTAAGAACACTCAATATTTCCCTTTTCTTGATCTTGGATCTCACGAAATGTATTAGGGCACTCGAATAGATTTTTCGCAAAATATTCTTCTCCAAATTTTTATGTGCCGGTTAATAACATTTATATACCCATTAAGATCATGTTTTGCCATAAACCCATGATCTAATGAAGTGGGATTATTGGGCATTATCCGTTAAGAGTACTTGAGGTTACTCCAAGTCCTTTTGTCTTTTAGCTAAACATAGCCAAGATCCTAATTTTAGTGGAGTTATATTAGGGATTAATATTTAGAAGTTAGTTAATTTAATTACCGATATCCTTTGTGCTACCTTAATTTATTCAACCGATAACAAAAATAAAAAAGAAAAATAAAACTAAAATTATTTTCTTAATTATTCGTTGACCAATTCTCTGACCGGTTGATTTGGGAGCACTGCACTGTCTCCGTTTGAACATCCTTCGATTTTGACTAATCTTGAGACTGTTCCATACCTTCTAGTATTTGACGCAGAGTAGCAATGTCCTTTCACAACTTCTTGAGGTTCCATCGACGATCTCTTAATGATCGGATATATAACCTATCAAAACAATCTCAATACACGATTTGTTTGTTTATAAATGTTTAAGTCATCATCAAAACCAAATGGGCCAACACTATGTATTTTCAACAGGTTCTCTGCATGAGTCTTTGCATTAGGGTTGTACCTGTAATGATCAGGAAGGTCAATTAGTGCAAATGGCAGTAAAGGGTTCACCCCATACACACACTCAAAAGGGGAGTGTTTAGTGCAGCAGCTGGGGCTCCTGTTATATGCAAACTCTGCATGGCAGAGTTTCATATCCCAGTCTTTCAAGTTGTGAATGATTAGTGACCTTAGTAAGGACCCTAAGGTTTTGTTGGTCACTTCAGTCTGCCCATCTGTCTGGGGGTGATGTGAGGTGCTAAAACACAACTTTGTTCCAAATAGCTTCCATAAAGTATTCCAAAAAGTGCTTAAAAATTTACTGTTTCTGTCTGACACTATGGTCTTTGGGATACCATGGAGCCTCACTATTTCAGTAAAGTATAGTCTAGCCACACTCTGAGCATCTTCCACCTTTGTGCAAGCCACAAAGTGAGCCATTTTTGAAAACCTGTCTACTATCACCATAATGGCATCCTTACCCCTTTGTGTCCTAGGTAATGCCACAATGAAATCCATGCTCAAGTGTTCCCAAGGTCTTTGTGCTACAGGCAATGGTTTGTACTCTCCCCTATAGAACACTAATTTTGCTTTAATGTAGGTCTCACACCTAAGCACATACTTTCCCACAGTGCCTAGCATTTTTGGCCAAAAAAAGTTCTGAGCTAAAATATCCAAGGTCTTTTGGATACCAAAATGCCCTGCTAATCTCCCTTCATGTGCTTTCTTAACCAGTAACAATCTCAAAGGTATCTTAGGTATGCACAACCTGTTCTTGTTGAACAGAAATCCTTGCTGGACATAGTAGGTGCCATTAGGTCCCTTTAGACATAGTAGGTGCCATTAGGTCCCTTATGTTTCCCTTCATGCCTCAGGGTGTATATGTTGGTGTAGCCATCATGTGTAACCCTTTTATCATATCCAATACATCACAGAGGATCTGGTATTGGTAAGTTCCTATGGTTAAGCTTACCATACACTGCTTTCCTACAGACCCACTTGCCTTATTATCCAGCCACTTAAGTTTGTAAGGATAGGGGTGCACTTGAGTTTTTAACCTAAGCTCTTGCACAAGGTCCTGGCTTACACAATTGGTCTCACTCCCCCCATCTATTATCACATCACAAAGTATGCCCTGCACCCTACACTTGGTCTGAAATATATTCTCTCTTTGGTCAGACTTAGTGCCCTTGGGTGTGGAGTGAAAGCTTCTCCTTAGAACTAATGTTATGTGTTCCTCTTCTTCTGGATACAAGGTCTCTCTTTCTGGCTCAGAATCAGATACATAGGTGGTGACCTTACCTGTTTCTCTAATGATGTAGGTTCCATCAGGGTCCTCCTCTCTAGTGACAGTGCCCCTCTCTTCTTCCCTACCATTGATGCTTACTAAAATGGTCTTAGGCTGTTCCCTTTGTTCAATTTCTTCCCACTCAGTCAGAGTGAAAGCTCTGTTATTAGGGCAGTTTGCTTTGAAGTGACCATGTCCATGGCACTTAAAACACACAATATCCTTCATGGGTGCTACACTTTTTCCCCTAGATTCTCCATTATTGTTGGGCCTAGGATAGACATTAGTGGTTATACCTTTGGCTCCTAAAGGTTGTTGGCTCCTGGTTGGATGTTGGTGAGTGCTGGGTAAGATCCTCTTCTTGGCATATTGTTGTAAGAGCAAGGCTTGCTCACCTGCTAGGGCTACTATAAGGTTGGGGACTAGGGCTTACTTAACTCTCAAGTCTTCCCGTAAACCCCCTAGAAACTTTCCCACCTCATGTCTTCAGTATCCCTTACATCACACAGCACAGACAATCTCTCCCATTCTTGGATGTACTGAGCCACTGACTTGTTTCCCTGGGAAAGGGTGCTCCATTGTATTGAAAGCTGTTGGGTGTAACTGCTAGGAGCATACTTTCTCCTAAGTTTTTTCTTAAGTTTAATCCATGAATCTATCTTAGCCTTCCCCTCCCTAAGTCTGTGCCTCCGAACCCCTTCTAACCAGGTTGCAGCCCATCTGGTCAGTTTTACCTTAGCCATCTTAAACTGTTTGTCCTCTGGTATTTCTTTAAACTCAAAATAATTTTCTAAGCTTGTTTCCCAATCCAAGTACTCCTCAGGGTTCAGGGACTGCCCTGTGAATTCAGACACATCAACCATTAGACTCCTATCCTCATAGTTTCTATTGGTATTGACTATATCTTGATTAGGTGCCCCAAACTCAGCAAACCCACGGTGCATAGTCTCTATGATTTCTTCTATCAAAGCTCTCTTCTCATCTGGATCCATGGTGATTTTAAAAGAAATAACAATCACCCAAAATATCCAATACAGAACAAACGAATGCTAACCTCCAATGTCTCCAAAGGATTTGATAACAAAAGCTTTTTACAAGAAATGGTGACAGAAAGTTCTCACCAGACAGTATTGAAGACCAAATATGACCGTTTCAGTCTTGATCCTGATGTTCTGCTCTTGTAAGCCTGGAGCTCTAATACCAATTAGGACTGATATTGGGGGTGGATTCCTCCAATACAGCACACTCTTGCAGAACACCCCTTAGTCTTCAAAAGGTTCACAACACAGAAGCCTCAAACAACCCACAGAAGTGCCTTGGGCACAGATCAGTGTTCTGAGGCTGTTCCTGAATGGGATGACTGAGTTCTTGAATGAACTAAGGCACCCTATTCCCTTATCCACAACCAAGACTACTCTAGGTTATGCCAAGTCCTTAGTCTTGCACTACTCAAGACTTCTTGAATGATCACACACACTCAAGGCAAACAAATGAAGAAAATTCAAATTCTGAAAAATATTAGTATAACCTATACAATGAAAAAAAATTAGTATAAAAAAATTAAGCTCTAAAACATAATTAATGAAGCTTGAACAATAATGGGTTTAAGAACTTAGCTTAAAAAAATTATACCTTGAATAAGAGCAATAATTAAGCCCAAATTTTGTGGGTTTTTTGTGGATAAGAAACATATGAGTAAGACGAGCAAGAAGAACAAGAGATAATAAAGGATTAACACAAGAAGTAGCAGCAGCAGCAACAAATGATGAAGACGAGCAAGATGAACACAAAATGATAAAGGATTAACACAAGAAGCAGAAGCAATAGATGAAGATGAAGAAGAACAAGCAAGAACTAAGCCCAAAAATTAATAATAACGAAGAAGAACAAGAAAACAAGAAGAATTGAAGTAGCAATGATTAACAACAAAAAGTTTTGCGGGTTTGAACAAGTAAATGAAGAGGAAGCTAACATTAGAAAATCGACGAAACAGTCGTGCTTGAAGAAACAATAGGTTTGAGAGGGTTTAGTGAATAAGAATAGGTTTTGTAACGTTAATAGGCGCGTTTTAGAAAGCATTCAATGCTTATGTTTAAAAAAAACTGCAGTATAAAGTCAATTAAAATTTTCAATGAAAGATTATATGTTGCGGAAAAGGCAACAACCGCAACATTTGGTGTCTTCAAATAGCTTATATGCTGCGGGCAAGTATAAAACCGCAACCTTTGTTGTTTTTTTGGGTCTACTTCTTTATTTTTATTAATGTTGCGTACAAAAAAAAAGCACAGCAAATAATTAGCAATAAATACGTTTTTTTCCACTAGTGTAGCTAGGTTCAGACCTGATTAAGGTCTATATAAAGAAATCTTGTATTCAAAATTTCATTTAACATACTACATGACAATATGTTTTACGAAATTTTGCTCAAAATAATCCCAACTATATTAACCTATTGGCGAAAAATAATCACAACTATCAATAATTTTTTAATAATCCCAACTATTATCATAAGTGGTTGAAAACATACCCAGCTCCTTTTTAATCGGCTACAATAGATAACTTATCCACTTTTTCTTTCTTTTTTGATTAATAGATAAAGAGGAAGAGTTATTTTGAACAGTTAAGTTTAAAAAACAAAAGTGAAAAAGTTACCTGTTACAACCGGTAACAAGGAAGTGGGTATGTTTTCAACAAATTATGAGAATAATTGGGATTATTAAAAATTAAGTAATAGTTGGTATTATTTTTGGCCAACGGGTGATTGTTGTGGTTATTGTGAGCAAATTTTTTTATTACTTTAGTCTACTTTGCTTACAAACCCTCTCCGCTACTATTTACTTTTATATCATCACACAATTGGTTTCGATAGCTGAAAGCTCAAGACATCATTTAAATGCATGGCTTCTTTATCTTGTAGAAGTCAGATCTTCAAAGAGGATATATTTCCCTTTTTTATTTGAGTGAGTTATGATTTAGTCACTGTCAAACTGAAGACTTTAAAAAATTTAAGTTTTTCTTGATTTGTAGTTGAAAAATAATTATTAAAAGTATTCTTTCTCAACACATAATAAGTGAAGTCAAATAAGTTTTTACTTATACCTTAAATCTTAAAAAGAGATAAACCGTTAGAAATGTGACTTTAATTTTATAAATCAAACAATAAAATAAAGTTATAAGTTTGTAGTAGAAAAACCAAATTACATATGACAAGTTCAAACCTTTACTTAACATACACCAAATGCATTCTTGATCATCGGGAATCACTATATATCGATTGTAGTAACAAGAAGATTTTGTTGGATCTTGATATCAATTCATGGCGAGATGCTCTTTCCTAAAACATCATTTCCTCCCTACTACGATGCTTGGTAATAAACTGGATATATGTTCTGAGATACAAAGAATTACACTTACGTCCGAGCACACAGAAATTAAAATGATGTAAGAGAAACTTAAGTGGAAGAAAATAAAAAAGTTACAAACGAGGATTGCAAGTCCTCGAGCTTATATAGGCAGCTTCTCCTGGTTTGTCATGCTTTCGTGAATATAGAACTCAATCTAGAGATCTTCATAACTCTAGAAAATGAAGACTTCGAGGGACTTCTCTACTACCTCGTTTGTCAACATCACGAATAAAGTAACTTAGGATCACTTAAGTGTTGATTCCCAACATCTGATTAGTGATCAATCCACATTGAATTCATGAATAGATGTTTCTTCTAGCGTCGAATTGGGTTCCACTCATGGTGTTGAAGAATGGGCATGTACCAATTTTAATAAACCATGAAATTCCTAGACTTTAGTAAGAATACTTTGTCTAGCTTTGAACTTTGTTCACATAGTCAAGAATTGTGATCCCTTCTTTGATAAGCCCTAATTTTTGGCTTTGCCTCCATTAGATGTCATAGCATTATTAAAGTTACACTCGACTATCAATACTTTATACAAGCCACTTGTCATTCAAACTTGATTGTTTTTGTGCGCAACTTTGGCTTGAACATCACAAATATGAGTATTTTAAACTATACAGTTTACATATTTGTCTAAATCATGACAAATAACATTAATATCATAGTGGAATAAGTTAAAACATTATTTGTTCTTGGGTGATCAAAATTTGGTATACCTCCCCCACAAAGATATATACTTTGATCAACATAGAGAATGACCAATTCACTAATGATCAAACTCATACTGGAGACTTCTTTAAACTTGAAGAACTTCCACTATAAAATTAATTAAATCCATGGTATAAGTAAAACTTTATACAAGCCACTTGTCATTCAAACTCAAATAATTTCCTAATAAAGGAACTTTAAGTTGTAAGTAAAACTTTACTTGACAACTATAAAACAATTATCTTGTATAAATCTAAATTACATCCAATTTTATAATCATTACAAATATTTAGGAAATAATTACAATTGGAAAACATAAGGGTAATCTTGCACCTCACCTGAAGTATAATAAAATATTTGTTTCTTAGTCCTTAAACTTTTATGTTAAAATTAATTTAACATTTACCTCCCCCATTCCCTTTATAGAAGGAATATGACATATTACTATGTCAGCTTTATTTATTCAATTCCAAAATAAATATATCTTAATTTATAAAAATATATGGTATAACATACCATATGAAAATACAAACAATTATTTAACCATTGTATTTTTGGTAAATGTATTGAAATAAATTCAATAATAAATTATCATACTATGTATAATACCACATATTAATTTTTTAACATTAATACATGCTCATCAATTTTCATATATAATATGAAAATCTATCTATAACATATTGTTATACTTACTTGGAGATTAAGTTACTAAAATTCAAAACTTATATAATACTTAAGTATCAAAAAACATAAGCATGGGTAAACCTTCATATTAGAAATATGAATACACGATATTAAAAACCTTTTACTTCGAAAACTTTAACAAAATCAAACTATGTTAAAACTTTGCATTAATAAGACAAAGTTATATTTTTCTCTTTTAGAAATACATGCTTTATCAAAAGATTAGCAAATCAATCTATAAAAGATCAAAATGTCATAACATTTGTACAAACTCATAGTTAAATTTCAAAATAAATATCCTTTGTCATAAAATGATTAAGACTTTTCTATTAAATCAAACACTTTCAATCAGATAAAACATTTAATATCAACTTTAACTTAAATAGTTAAATTCTTCTTTTTTGTCACACCAAATTTAAGATGATATTTTAGATTGTTAAAAATGTGACTTTAATTTTATAAATTAAACAATAAAATAAAGTTACAAGTTTGAAGTAGAAAACCAAATTACATATGACAAATTCAAACCTTTGGATCTTGATCATAGGGAATCATAATATATCGTTCGTAGTAACAAGAAGATTTTTTTGGATCATGATATCAATTCTAGGCGAGGTGCTATTTCCTAAAACATCATATCCTCCCTACTACGGTGCTTGGTAATAAATCGGAAATATGCTCTGAGCTACAAAGAATTACACTAACTTCCGAGCACACGGAAATTAGAATGATGTAAGAGAAACTTAAGTGGAAGAAGATAAGAAAATTACAAACGAGGATTACAAGTCCTCGATGTAAAATGCTAGAGAAGAAAAGAAAATCAGAAATTGCATGTGTCAAATTACACACAAGCCTTCTATATTTATAGCATAGCTCACACCAGTTCATGAAGCAACATATCACTTCATGAAACACGAGGTCCATCACAAACAAAAGTCGCTTTTCACTCAACCCTTACATCCCAAAGAACATTGCTAAGAATAAGCATAATAACTATAGGAAGTTATTATATAACCATCAAAACAATTACACGAAAATTTCCCGAAAAAACACATTAGTCGCGGGCCGCAACCTGTGCGCCCAAAAAACATAATCTTTTTGTGTATTTTCGTGAGTCGTAAACCAAATCATGAGCCGTGACTTTTATGCATTGATTAAAACATATAATTTCCAACCTTGGAATATACTTAATCAATTTAATTAAATTTATTTATTAAATATAATTAGGTAACCTTTCCGATAACCATTATACACTCTAAATTTCAACATAAACATAATTAATAATTTGTAATCCAAAGCATATTATTATATATTTCTATAATCACGCGATCCTATGATTCGATTCTACCGATTTCGTTCATATCCCCTCAACAATGCTTGGTAGAATCTCGATTCTAATAATCTTGTCTAAGCTTATATAATACTACCTTCGTTCCATTTTACTTGCAACACTTATCATTTTTGGAAATTTCATATTACTTGCAACATTATTATTTTTGGCAAAAACAATCTACTTATTTTATCTTCACTTTATTTCTACCCCACTATCACCATCAATCATATATCATTCTATTAATTATTTAATATACCCACAAGTCACAATCACTATCTACTTATAATAATTTTGTTTTATTTCTACCCCACATATCACCATCAATCGTACATCATTCCTACTTTTACCATACTGATTTGACGACCCTTAAAAAACGTGTTAAACTCAATGGTGCAACTAAAATGAAACGGAGGAAGTATTTTTTAACATTGTCTAATATAATACATTTTGATACTCCCATTATTGTTGAATATAATTCTATGGTAGGAGTAGAAGTAGCATGTTTAATAAATGACGATCTTAAAATCATCAATGGAAAATATCGTATATTTGTTGAGGTACAATTTTTAAATTATTGAATATAAACATGAGTAATTTACATGATATGAGAATGGGCCAAATAATGACACGAAAAAAAGCCGACAAGATACCTCGTTCGATGAGTCTCCATCAAATGAAAATGGGTCGTCAACTCGTCATTAACTTTAAAAAGTGTTTCCAGAATTATGTGATAAACAGTCGGCAGTCCACACAACAAGGATGAGGTCTCACTGGAACAAGATCTTTCGCCATTGGTCCCCATCATTCTGATCATGAAATTCACTTTCCTCATCAAACGGTAATTGCTTCATTACCATTAAGCCACAAATTGGGCGGTGCTCATCACGTTGGATCAATCGAGAATGTGGGACACTTTTCTAATTATAATATCAATCTTTACTGGCAGGGCCCCCGCTTGACGTCGGATAGATAAATATGCCACCGTGATTCAATTATGTCTTTTATTATTGGGTAGTCGTCACTCTTGTTATCTATTGGCTACTTTCAATTATAATTTGATTAGGAAAAGAGACTTTTGAAAAATGGTTCTCCATCTTTTAAGGAGACTATGAGATAAGATCATAAAAGAGAAATTTACTTTTAAAAACTTTAAATTTGAGTGATTAATTTATCTAAAATTTTAATTTTTGAGTAATGGTTAAAATTTAAAAATTTTAGGGTTATCTACTCTTAAAGAAACCCGCCCCTTTGATAATTGATAGGGGATTAAACATCTTAACTACAATCGAATGGTTGATAATTGATAGGGAGATTTAATGTAGATAATTTTGTTGTTTATAGTGAAAGTTCATTCTCGGTGATGGTGGATGAAGCTATCACGTTGATAGTCAACCAAATTAATTACTTGGTGTGATTTCTTTATTATTTTCGTTATTGTTGTTCGATCTTCGCTTTTGTTGTCACACAACAACTGACATCAAGAGTTCAGGTTTAGTCCTCGGAAGATTCTACAATAAGGATTGAGAACTTAAACGAGAAGATTAGCTTTGGGCTATGGTTGATTAAGATGAATGCGTTATTAAAAGAGCTCCAAATTTGGCGTTTGTTGATCCCAAAGAGTGCGGCGTCTACGTCGTGATCTGGAAACATATGCATTGGTAAACAGTTATCACAAAATCTCACAAGAGACGGTCTATAGGATAGACCATTGAATTGGGTCAGCCTAATTTTGTATTTTGATACTTTTAATATGCTATTTTTGGTTGGGCTGGACTTTGTGGTATCCGTCTATAGAATAGACCGTCTCCCATGAGACTTACTGAACAGTTATTAGTGATGGAAGAGAAGACTCATTTTACCATCTTGCTAAGTCTTGATGATCACATCAATACAAAGGTTGATTAGGAGACGACAATAGAAGTATGGTTCAATTTCTTGTCATTGTATATGTCTAAATCATTAACCAACAAATTTCTACTAATCAACAATTGTATAGCTTTAAGATGCAACCAGATACGCCATTAAGAGATCATCTAGAATGAAAACTCAATTCTTTTAAATGATATTAATTCAAAACACATATTAAATTAAACAAATAAATTAAGTAATTATATTTAGTTGTTTAAGTAGATCCAAATCATATTACATATAAACCCTACAAGAAAATAAGGGATATTATGACACTTTCGATGCGACGCTTTTAAGAAGAGTCGTAATATATCCTAAAGATATAAAAATATAACAAGGCAAATTGTGACACTTTTTAAAAAGTGTGTAAAATTGAAAAAAAATTAACTTGAAATTATATTCAGGGTAGATAATTGAATTTGTTCTATTCTTTCTCACCATCCCCAATTTCTAGTCTAACTCCTCCCAAAATAAAAAACTGCTTAAGAGAATTTTTCTAGTTCCTTCTCCTCTTCCCCAATTCGCTTCCTTTCATGAGAAAGCTTTAATTTGTATTTCATCCTCTCACCCTTTCGCTTAAAATACATTCAACACTCAGAGATATTTTATGATTATTATTTTGGTTAAAATTCAGGCTCGACCCGCGCGCTATTTCCCAGTTGTTCCTCCAGCGGCGACATCGCCTTTGCCACCCTCAGTGCTCACTTCCTCATAGCCTCCATAAACCTAATAATGGTTTTTTTTTCCTTGGTTTTATAATCTAATTACTTAATTTAATTTTGATTTCAATGTTTTGTGTATGAATTTGTGTACAGAAAATTGGGGATTTTGTGAATTGGAATAAAGTTATGGAATACGATTGTTGAAGTATAACTACTGCCATCCGCAATATTCAAAACTAAAACTAATTTCATTTTATTCTTTATGTAATTGATGCAATTTTTTGTATATCATGATTTTGCAAGTTTTTTTTAATGTTACTGGTGTTATATGGATTATATTGATAGCTATATTTTTTTAAATAGGGTTTCTGATTATATGCAACTATCTAATCAACTGTATTCAGTGGCAGACTTACTTTGGGGCACAAGGGGTCACGTGCCCCTAGAGTGTTAAATAAAATGAAAAAAAAGAAAAATAGGGTTAAAAAAATTTCACGCGTGTTTCTTCATGTAGCCTTCAGTTTCAGCCTTCTCATTTCTAATTTTTCAAACTAAAAAACCCTAACTCTCAAATCTCACATTCTCACCCATGGAGAATTGACGGCACCGACACCGGCACCGGCCCGGCAACGACTCGCTTCTCCTTCCCACAGCCCACCGCCACCGGCCACTGTCCTGTGTCACTATCTGAGTCACCGCGTCTCTGCTGCGATAGTGCGATTGCGTGCTTCTTGCTTCTCCTTGCTTCTCCTGCCCACAGCCCACCACCGGCCAGGCTAGAGGCCACCACTTACCACCGTCCACCAATACGTCGCCACCACTGTCAGGGACTCGGGTATTATTATTAATTTCATCATTAAATGTTAATTCCCAAAAATTAGGGTTTTTATTTTCTTATTTCAAATTTCAAATATAGTTCTTTGATTGAATAATTGAATAAAATTATATGTTATTATGTTAATGTTATTGTGCTTTGTGGATAAATATTGTATGTTATTATGTTAATGAATGTGTTTGGATTTTGGTAAATTAGTGGAATTTGAATGAATAATTGGTGGATTTTGGTAAAGGTAGTGATCGAGTGCTCTAATATAGTACTTGTAATTGCCCCAGACTCCTAATTTTTCTTCTTCAATCATCTGCTGTTTTTCTATAATTTTTCCTGGGTTTTTTTTATAGGGATGAATTGAGTACTTTGAGGAAGAACATAGTAAGTTGAATTTCACTGCAAATGGGTTTTTGTAAAGGGTTTTATGCGATCTGCTCTGCCAATTTCAAGTTTTGCAATGGCTTACTACAAGTATTGTGTCTTGATCTCTTACTTTTTCTTTCACAGATTTCCTTCTCTTTGTCTGGTGAGTGAACTTGCTCAGTATTCTTTAATGATTACAATAGCTGATTATCCCAGTTACTGATGTCTGATTTCCATTGTTTTCAAATGATTTGACGAGCTAATTTGGTTCTTTTATAGGGGATCAATTGTTGAATGATAGCTTTGTTACTTACTTAGAGAAAGATTTGTTTTTTGAAGTTAGTATTGATGCTATTGTACAACGATTTCAAAATATGAAAACCAGGCGAGAACAACTGTAGTAAGTTTGTTATTTTGTTGCTTAGTTACTTATTTTTTGGGTTGCCATGCCACCGTTTGGTGTGATGACATTAACTGATTGGTCTTAACTTGAATTTTATAATTGTTCTTACTCAAACCCATGAACATTAATATTATTCTTTCATTTTCTTTATTAATCTTTTATGACTAATTAAGTTAAAGATTTTTACAGAGTTTGTATTTGAATTTTATATAAAAAAAAATATTTTAAGTAAAAATAGAGATAAACAAACATATGGTCGAACGACAAAACGACAAAAAAATAAAACATAAAAAAAAGCATTCTAAGAAAATGGGGTATTCGGTTTTCGACATGTTTAAACGGATATCCGGATTCCGGATACTCGTTTTAAATCGGGTTGGAGTCGGAACGCAATTTTAGGTACCTGAAAAAGCGGGTACCCAGATTTTTGAATCCGGGTCGACCCGGTACCCGGTTTTGAACACCTCTACTCATAATCGTACCATGCATCACTGCATCAACATGAATCATGTTTATCACTTATCAATAAGCAAGCACCACAATATGACACCTTATATATGTAAGGGTCTAGTTGGATTGGGGCCAAAGCCCTATATCTAACTGTGGGCGTGGTCGTCATCCTGCCAATGTTTATGCTCAATTTTCTACAAGATAGGTAGCTAACACCATGTCTTTCACCGCATTTTACGTGCTGGCCAACACGGGTGCCATAAGGGTGATTCAATAAATATACATATAATTTCACACAAGCACATCACATTTTAACCACTACAAGTTGATTTTGACTTTTGACTTTGACCAACTTAGATGTTTTATTTTTGGGAAATTATCATTGGTACCCCTGAGGTATGCATTTTTATTTCAAACTTAACGGTTAGTTAACGGAAAAAGTACAAAAGTGTCACGGTTGTTATTACCATTAAACCTCAGGGGTGCCATTGGAATAAAACATAAGTTTATACACCATTGATAAAAACGCATACCTCAGGGGCACCAATGATAATTTCCCTTTATTTTTTGAATATCCACCAAAGTTAGAAGACTTGGCGGGAAAGGTTCCATACAAATTATTTCATGAGCATTACCAGTATCCCATCTTGCAATATATGGGCTACGGTATTCCCAAGCCTACGGACAAAGCTACAAGTAAAACCAGCAAAATATTGAAAAATCTACGCAATTTGATCATAAAGTAACTGGATGTAAGTGGATCCTCATTCTTCCATAGTAGTGGCATTGATCAACATCAACGAGTCACTCTCCAAGTGGACATAATCGTACCCCATACGTTTGGCAACTTAAAGAGAAAACAAAGTAGTAACAGCTTTGGAAATATTCACACTCCAATTTGCTTCCACTCAACGGGTTCTAGTGAGTAAAGCTTTACCATTGTGATCACGAAGAATTATACCCAAGCTTTGTTGTAATATTGTACCCACATGAGCATCGAAGTTAATTTTTACCTAATCATTACTTGGAGACTCCTAACTTTGATATGAGAGTACATGAGGGGGATCATAGATGCCTAGCTCTTGCGAGTAAGCTTAGTAGTCCGACAACATCTTGTTGAAAGATACAGCTATTTGTTGCACATCGCAATTTGTGTTGGCCATCACTTACTTATGTCTTATTTCTGCGGAACCAAGCTTGCCATATAGCGGAACGGATAGAGGTCAGATCTTCATTGGCGTGGTGGGATTTGAGCCATTGGAATGCATCAATAAAGGAGTTCCTAGGGGCTGCACATACAAGGCTATAATGTGGATGTGTTTGCCACATAACTTGCAGTTTGTGACACTCCAATAAAGCATGACACATTGTTTCCTCCTCATCGCAGTTTCTCGAACATATCAGATCATCGGTCATATGTCTATCTTAGCGAACCGCGTTAACTGGCAATGAAATTTTGCATGCACGCCATATGAAGTGTTTGAGCTTTGGAGGCAATTGAGAACCCTAAATTTTCTTCCATAAACCACTATAATCATTTGTTTCGTCCCTTTAGGAACTGATAACCGGTTTCTAACGCGTCGTTTAACGCTAGAAACCTTGGTCAATCAAACACATTTATAAACACCCTAAATACAACTATAGCGAGTATAGAGGTAAGTCGGGGATTGAACCACAAGGAATAAGGGCAAGAGAGATTAGGTGCTAGGTGTAGAGAAGAGTGGTGTGAGTATAAAAGAGGGTGTTTTAAGCTAAACTAAGAAAAACAATAAGCAAGATTGATATAAGCAATAAGAAACAAACGGGGTTGGTGAGGATCCTCCCTAGGTAGATACCAAGGTCTCAAAAAAAGCTAGATCAAGGGAGATTGAGCGTGGCTCAATCGAGACACTCTAGATGGCATGGGGAAGTTGATGACCTATAGTTAATGCGAACGACCCATAATCGCCTTATGTCTCACAAGGGAGTGGCAGGATAAGATATGCATCGAGTATCAATCAAACAAACCACAACAACCTCAACCCTAATCTAGCACATGAACAACATCCACCAAACCTAGGGTTTCACCAAACCAAAACCCCTAAGAAATCTACTCTAGCATATTTAAACTAACTACAACTTAAAACAAGTAAGAAGACATGATTGAGAGCATTAGGGCAAGAAAGAAATCAAGAATAATGAAAGGCAAGGCAAGAAAACTAGCTAACAACTACTCTAGAAAGCAATAACCAAAGTAAGAACAAGAAATGAAAGCAATTGAACAAGATTCAAAGCAATAATCAAACTAAAGAAGAACAAAACATTAAATGGCATGAATGAAAGATAAACTAAGAGAGAAAGCAATAAAGGAAAGTAAACTTACATAAACCAAAGTGCTTGAATGAAAAGGAATTGAAATTACAAAGCTAGAATGTAAATGAAAGCAATAAATCTCTAATCTAGGGCAAAGAAATGTAAAGAAAGCATTAAAGTGATGTTTAATAGAAGGGAGGGTTTCTCTCTATCAAAGCCTAAGGTTTACATTCAGAAAAATGGGTATTTATAGCCCCAAAAGATCATGCCCTAAAAACCCTAAAAGTCCCACGTGTTTTAAGCTACGAAGAAAAAGCATTTCGTAGGATTTGGCCACATTCGCCCGAAGCCCTCATTGCATTCGCCCGAATGGGCCCATTCGACCGAATGGGTCCCAATTCGGTATTTCCAGAAGACTTGGCACAATCACTACGGTAGCAGCAAGTAGCATTCGACCGAATGGAAGATGAGATTCGCCCGAATTTGTGATGTTCGACCGAATAAGATTGGCTTCGGTATTTCCAGTGGCTCAAGACTTCTTCCCTTGTGAGCTGCTCAACCATTCGCCTGAAAGGGGGCTTGGCTTCGACCGAATGTGGGCTCTTTTGGCTATTTGCAACTTGAATTCAGCAACAAATGGTTTCCGACTTTCGTGATAATTTCGGGGATGACCCGAAACACTGATGTGAGCCTTGAAACGCGTGACTCTTCTTTGACTTTGAAGTCTAAGCCTCGAACTCGATTCGAATTACCTCGAAATCTCTCGAAAACACCTGAAATGACCTCTAAACACCATGGAGACAAGAACAAGGTAAAATCGAGTGTATAACGCATAAAATCAATGTAAAACAACGAGACTCGACACCAAAGTAGGGTAGTAAATGTGCTCTAAATCGAGCACATCAAAACCCCCAAGCTTAACCTTTGCTAGTCCCTACAAAGGCAAACTAACTACAAAGGTAAACTATCTACAGAGTCTATGTAGGAACAACATGAAAGCACGGGGCTACACAAAGATAAACTAACTACAAAGGCAAAACAAAATTAAACTACTAAAGCAATAAAACCTAAAACTCACTGTCGTAGGAATCATGGTCGCACTTAGCATGTACGACAAGCCCTTTAAACCTCAAGGTCTCCCAAAGAGGACGAGTAAGGTCACGTGAGGGTTTTCAGAAGGAGACCCACAAATCCAATGCAAACAAACATGGTGAGCGGAGAACAAAACAATACAAGCATCTGCATGGGCAAAACTCTTCCCTAGCCAAAGGTGTGCAAGTACAATGGTCTCAATGAGCGCAATACCAAAGAGAACGACCAATTCCACAAGCTTGAGATCACTAGGCCAAGAAACATCACAGGTTATGCCACCCACTACCTAAAGAGGTCACAAGTCTACACTCCCCGAGTAATTTCTCAAAAGATGTGAGAAATATGCAATTACGCTCATGTGTTTGATTACGGTTCGTGTTTTGCTTATAATCGTCCGACTAAAGATGAGTCGGGAATCAAACACCTAATAGGGAGAATTATGGGGATTGTGTCATATCTAACTCCAGCACTGAACAAGCTAATCGGACCAAGTCGAACAGGTTAGCATAAAGGGTTGTAACGTTGGCTTAGGGTTAAGGTGGGATACACTTGGGAATGTGGAGCTAAGTAGAGGATAGTAAGTGACACTAAACAAAACAAAACACCCACAAACATCTCATAATAAACCAATGAAAACTATATCCACAACCATCAATAACCCAATAATCTCATATACGCACAATGATCTCTATCATCAAACACTATCAAAAATATGAAATCTCATAAACACAAGTGTGTCCAAGCTCCTCACCCAATGAAACATCGACCTTCTCACTCACATGAATATGTATGTGTATAAAATCTCAATGAAAAACAAGAGAAAGGTGGCCTCAATCATAGAATGTGTATGAATAATAACAATGAAAGCACTAGAGGAAATAGGAGAGGAATAATATGAGCTGGGCACAAAATGAAGAGAGTCATATAAACCAACAACCATGATATCATAACCAAAAACCTACTCATCGATGTAGCACACAACAAACCCACCATCACAAAGCTATCCTCTAGGTAAAGAGAGGGAATATGATAACGGGTTTCTAACGCGTCGTTTGACGCTAGAAACCTTGGTCAATCAAACACATTTATAAACACCCTAAATACAACTATAGCGAGTATAGAGGTAAGTTGGGGATCGAACCACAAGGAACAAGGGATGTTAGACTAAAGGTTTGGTGTGGGAAAGGTTGGATGGTTGGTAGGTAAGAAGGTGGGTGAACTAAGCTAATGATGAAAACAAACAATGAAAGAAAGCGGGCTTAGGCTAGGTCCACCCTAGGTAGGTCTATTGGAAATATAGATAGGCTAGGTCGAAGGAGATCAAACGAAGGTCAATCGAGACACTCTAGATAGCATGGGGAAGTTGATGACCTATAGTCAATACGAACGACCCATAACCGCCCAATGTCTCGCAAGGGAGTGGCAGGACAAGATATGCATCGAATATCAATCAATCAAATCAACATCAACCTCAATCATCTTCCTAAACATTAAACACAAGACCAAAGCCCTAAGGTTTCTCTGACCCAAAACCCTAAAATCTACACTACAAAAGCAATAAATGAAAACATAAAGAAAGCATTAAATGAAAGCAATGAAAGATAGAAATGCAATAAATAAAGAGAACTTAAATAAATGAAAGCGCTTGAAAGAAGAAACAAGACATAAATGAAGAACAAAATTAACCTAGGGCAAAAACTAAGAGAAAAGCAATAAAAAGTGATGAACAAGAGAGGGAGGGTTACTCCCAATCAAGTCATAGGGTTTATGTTCAGAAATAAGCCTTTATATAGGCTGTACAAGAGTTGGGTAAAAACCCTAAAAGAATCCTACGTGGAATAAGCTATCGAAGAAAAGTCGTGCGCTGATTTCTTGCTCCATTCGACCGAATACAGTGTCCATTCGCACGAATGGTGCCCATTCGCCCGAATGGTGCCCATTCGCCCGAATGGGTCACCTTCGGGGTTTCCAGAGATTTTAGAATCAATGCTCGAGAAAAATTAGTGGATTCGCCCGAATGAATATTGCCATTCGCCCGAATGGTCAATATTCGACCGAATGGGACTCTGAATTCGCCCGAATGCAGGCTGAATGCTTGGTTCTTGAGAGTTGCTGACCCATTCGACCGAATGTGGCCTAGGTTCGGTCGAATGGGAGTCTTTTCGGCCCAATTTGCTTCTTTTCATCTTCGAACAAGCACCGAACATCTTCCGGACTTTGCGAGGACTTTGGATATGACTTGAAATGCTCGGAAATGCCTCAAAATGCGCGCCTTATCTTCGATTCAAGTGTCGAAATCTCGTACGCAACGAAAACACCTTGAAAACTCCTCGAAAACACCTAAAAACACTTGAAAGCACATGGACACAAGATCGAAGTGAAATCATGCGTAAGATGTGTAAAAACCGATATAAAACGCGAGATTTGACACTAGAAATGAGGAGAGAAATGTGCTCTAAATCGAGCACATCAACACCCCCAAGCTTAACCTTTGCTAGTCCATAGCAAAGAGACTAGGTAGGATAACATGAACGCACAAGGGCACCCCGAAACAACTAACTACAAAAACAAAACAAAACTACACTACGAAAGCAATAAAACCTAAAACTCACTGTCGTAGGAATCACGGTCGCACTTAGCACGTACGACAAGCGCTTTAAACCTCAAGGTCTCCCAAAGAGGACGAGTAAGGTCTCGTGAGGGTTTTTCAGAAGGAGACCCACAAACCCAATGCAATGTAGATGCAAGGATGAAAACTATATGCAACTAAAAACTACAATGCAAAATCTAATATGATGCAATGCAAGGTGAGCGGAAATCAACGCAACGCGAGCTGTGTACAAGCAAAACTCTTCCCTAGCCATAGGCGTGCAAGTACAATGGTCTCAAAGAGCGCAATACCAAAGAGAATGACCAATTCCACAAACTCGAGATCACTAGGGTAAGCTACATAACAGACTATGCCACCCACTACCTAGAGAGGTCACAAGTCTACGCTCCCCGGGTTATTTCTCAAAAGATGTGAGAAATATGCAATTACACTCATGTGTTTGATTTTGGTTCGTGTTTCGCTCAAAATCTTCCGACTAAAGATGAGTCGGCAATCAAACACCTAATAGGGGAGAATCATGGAGATTGTGTCATATCTAACTCCAGCATAGGACAAACTAATCGGACCAAGTCGAACAGGTTAGCGAAGGGTTGTAACGTTGGCTTAGGGTTAAGGTGGGATACATTTTGGAATGTGGAGCTAAGTAGAGGATAGCAAGTGACCCAAAATAAAACACCCAGAAACATCTCATAATGAACCAATGTAAACTATATCCAACAACCGATAATAAACCAATAACATCATATAAGCACAATGATCTCCATCATCAAACACTATCAAAACATGTAAAATCTCATAAACACAAGTGTTTCCAAGCTCATCTCCCAATAATATAACGACCTCCTCACTCACATGAACATATGAATGTGTATAAGAACCCAATGAAAAACAAGAGAGAGGTCTCCTCAAAACATAGAATGTGTATGAAAAATAACAATGAAAGCACTAGAGGAAATAGGAGAGAAATAATATGAGCTGGATAAGAAATGAGTAGAGTCATGAAAACCAACAACCAACAACATAACCAATAACCCACAAATCACTGTAACACACAACAAACCCCACCATCACTAAGCTATCCTCTAGGTAAGAAGAGGGAACAATTTGGCTCATATGGGGGCTAAATAATGCGGTTACAAAAGAAAAGGAAAAGGCAAAAACTTGGCTTATCCTAAAGTCAATTGCGTTCAAGGTAGGCTATTTGGTTATGTAGTTAAATTCTAGCGAACGTGTTATCATCCTTGGTCTCGAGAAAAGCCGACTATACTGGAGAAGAACCGACACAATACTTAGATCCCCTAACTAGCACACAAAATGAATGGAACTCGCAAGGAGTCCAAGAAGACTCAATACTTACAGGCTAGTCGAAATGCGCCTCTAAAGGTAGTCATCCAAGCCACCAACCAAGCAAACCCCAATTCCCCCAAGCTATGTGGAAAATAGGTCAAACTCTAGGTCCCAAAACATGCACAGGGCTAAGGAAATATGAGTTTGCATAAGGTAAGACCACAGAAGTACACACCAGAAGCAAGCATGCCAATTTCACAACTCAACCATCTTATTGAAAACTAAACATGAATATGCAATATATACACTATGTATGAATGCAAGATGAATATGCGAAATATATACAAAATAACATATGCAATGAACTAAACTATAACTATATGAGACTAAATGCACAAACAAATGGGTGGAGCGACAATGGAGTTGACCATCCCTCCCCCAAGCTAAAGCTTTGCTAGCCTCTAGCAAAGAAGGAGAGGAGAGAAAATGAAACATTAAAAACCATGGTCAATAAGATTGTCGCAACACCCAACACAAACATATGCTAGCCAAAAATAAAGAGAGAAGAAGGTCATACCTAGGCTAGGAGGGCTTTCACTCCTAGCATTACCATCACCACCATGAAGTTCTCAAATAACTCTCCGCTCCTTGAGAGAAGTGGAGGCATGAAGCGCGAAGCTAGAGCAATCGCCTCCCCCAAGCTAGGGTGAAGCTATATTCTTCATGTTTGGCTCAATTGTCCTTTCGAGCCTTCTTTCTCTTTCTCACCCTTTCGGGACCGTTAGCATTGACCCTCTCAAAATCATCAATCAAAACACAAGCAAACTTGTGGAGGGTCAATTCTATAGGTCGTTTAAGTCTGCAAATACTAACAACTAACACTACAAACCAAACGTGAGCAATGACTAGCAAAAATGCAATGCAATGAATGAAAAAAAAAATGAAACAAAAACAATATCTACAGTTGGGTTGCCTCCCAACAAGCGCTTCTTTTAGGTCTTTAGCTAGACCCGACTTACTACGTGGTAGCGAGTCAAACTCCGAAGGAGTTTATCAAACTCACTCCCCACAACAGCAAAAGTTGGGGAGTGGAAGAGGGAGAGAAGAAAGGGGAAAAGAAGAAACACAACAAAAACCGACTTTCCATAACATGATGAAAAGTCGGGGGAAGAATGCATGGAGGGAGGGGGGAGGGAAGCAAGAGGCATAGCAACACAAGCATCAAGGCAAGCATGAACATGAACGATCGGGAGCTTCTCATGATGACAAAGAGGTGTAGGGTGAGACTCAACAGAAGGCACAACAAGGGTGTGCACTTGAGACTCCTCAATAAGGGGCAAGTCTACCTCTAGGTCATCGGTTCCACTAGCTAGATGATCATGCACATATATGAGGGGTGCGTCATATTGAGGTGCGCAAGGAACCTCATCATGAACCTCATCGGTGAGTCGTGCATCAACACAAGGACATTGATCATCTAGAGGAGAAGGGGAGCTAATGATAGGGTTAGGGGAGTCTAGGTCATGGTAATGGGACTCTAGTCTAGCCTCAAAGACCCTTCTAAAAGTATTAACGCTCCACGTTCTCTCCAACTCGGTCCCCACTTCAACCCAAGGGTCACTAGAAGGGTAGGCCGGTGGAATTTCAAGGAGAGGGAGACAAGGGTACTCTTTCCTGTAGAAATGCTTGGCCATCGATTTAAAGAAGTCCAAACAAATCACAGGGGTTTGGTCAAGAAACATGTTATCGTGATACTCATCTACGAGTTCCCTAGTCTCACTATTCAAACCTCCGTAAAGATGATGACAAATTTGCCACATTTTAACATTATACATGCGGCGGAAGAAAGTCTCATACCTAAGAAAGAAGCTCCAAAAAGATTCATGCTCGAGTTGATAAATGTGGCAATCCATGAAAAGAAAAAAAAATAAAAATAACAAAAACAAGAACTATTCACACAACCACACCAAAACTAAAATCTAAACAAACGCCTTGCTCCCCGGCAGCGGCGCCATTTTGATAACGGGTTTCTAACGCGTCGTTTGACGCTAGAAACCTTGGACAATCAAACACATTTATAAACACCCTAAATACAACTATAGCGAGTATAGAGGTAAGTTGGGGATCGAACAACAAGGAACAAGGGATGTTAGACTAAAGGTTTGGTGTGGGAAAGGTTGGATGGTTGGTAGGTAAGAAGGTGGGTGAGCTAAGCTAATGATGAAAACAAAGAATGAAAGAAAGCGGGCTTAGGCTAGGTCCACCCTAGGTAGGTCTATTGGAAATATAGATAGGCTAGGTCGAAGGAGATCAAACGAAGGTCAATCGAGACACTCTAGATAGCATGGGAAAGTTGATGACCTATAGTCAATACGAACGACCCATAATCACCCTATGTCTCGCAAGGGAGTGGCAGGACAAGATATGCATCGAATATCAATCAATCAAATCAACATCAACCTCAATCATCTTCCTAAACATTAAACACAAGACCAAAGCCCTAAGGTTTCTCTAACCCAAAACCCTAAAATCTACTCTAGCATATTAAAAGTAAAAGCAAGCAGAAAGGAAGACATTAAAACTACTCTAGAAAGCATAAATGAAATGAAGAACATGAAAGCATTAAAAGAAAGCATAAAGAAATCAAAAGACAAGAAGCAATAAATCTACACTACAAAAGCAATAAATGAAAACATAAAGAAAGCATTAAATGAAAGCAATGAAAGATAGAAAAGCAATAAATAAAGAGAACTTACATAAATGAAAGTGCTTGAAAGAAGAAACAAGACATAAATGAAGAACAAAATTAACCTAGGGCAAAAACTAAGAGAAAAGCAATAAAAAGTGATGAACAAGAAAGGGAGGGTTACTCCCAATCAAGTCATAGGGTTTATGTTCAGAAATAAGCCTTTATATAGGCTGTACAAGAGTTGGGTAAAAACCCTAAAAGAATCCTACGTGGAATAAGCTATCGAAGAAAAGTCGTGCGCTGATTTCTTGCTCGGAAATGCCTCGAAATGCGCGCCTTATCTTCGATTCAAGCGTCGAAATCTCGTACGCAACGAAAACACCTTGAAAACTCCTCGAAAACACCTAAAAACACTTAAAAGCACATGGAGACAAGATCGAAGTGAAATCATGTGTAAGATGTGTAAAAATCGATATTAAACCCGAGATATGACACTAGAAATGAGGAGAGAAATGTGCTCTAAATCGATGAGACACGCGTTTTGAGGCATTCCCGAGCATCCCGAGTCGTTCCCTAAAGCGTCGCAAAGTCCGGAGATCATTTGGGGCTTGATTGAAAGTGCAAGTAAGAAAAAGAAGACCCATTCGGCCGAAGCCTTGAACCATACGGTTGAATGGATGGGCAGCTCCTATGTTCAAGCCTCGTATTCTTCTGGAAATGCCGAATGGAGTACATTCGGGTGAATAAAAGGTATATTCGGACGAATGGAATGTACATTCGGGCTAATGGATGTACCTTGTGTTTGGTTCAAATTTTAAAGATTCAGGAAACCCCGAATAGAGTACATTCGGGCGAATGAAGGGTACATTTGGGCGAATAAAGGGTACATTCGAGCGAATGGCCTATTTTTCTGCGCTGTCTTACTTTTCGCAAGCTCATTCCACGTAGGATCTTTAGGGTTATATCCCCTACCCTTGTACAGCCTTTATAAAGGGATTTTTCTGAATGTAAAGGGAATGACTTGATTGGGAGTAACCCTCCCTCTCTTGTTCATCAACATTTAATGCTTTTCTTCTTCATTTTGCCTAGATTAGTTTTAAGCTTTCTTTTATGCTTTCTCCTTCATTCTAGCTTCTTCATTTATGTAAGTTTACATTTCCTTTGTTTCTTTAATGTCCTTTATTGCTTTCATTTAATGCTTTCTCTTATTGCTTTCTTTATGTTTTCATTTATTGCTTTCTTAGTGTAGAATTTATTGCTTTCATGTCTTTCATTCCTTTAATGCTTTCTAGAATAGTTTTATTGCTTTTCTCTCTTCTTGCTTTTGCTTTTAATATGCTAGAGTAGTCTTTTAGGGTTTTGGGTTAGAGAAATCCTAGGGTTTTGGTTTTGTGTTTAATGTTTAGGAAGATGGTTGAGATTGATGTTGGTTTGTTGATTGATATTCGAGTCTAATCTTGTCCTGCCACTCCTTAGTGAGACATAGGGCGATTATGGGTCGTTCGCATGCCTATAGGTCGTTAACTTCCCCTCGATGTCTAGAGTGTCTCGATTGTCCTTCGTTCGATCTCCCTCGACCTAGCCTATCTCTATTTCCAATAGACCTACCTAGGGTGGACCTAACCTAAGCCCGCTTTCTTTCATTGTTTGTTCTTGTCATTAGATTAGTTCACCCATCCTCCTACCTACCGACCATCAATCTTTCCCACACCAAACCTTTAGTCTAGTATCCCTTGTCTCTGTGGTTCGATCCCCAACTTACCTCTATACTCGCTATAGTTGTATTTAGGGTGTTTATAAATGTGTTTGATTGACCAAGACTTCTAGCGTTAAACGACGCATTAGAAACCATTTATCAAAATGGCGCTGTTGCCGGGGAACAAGGCGTTTGTTTAGATTTTAGTTTTGGTGTGGTTTGTGAATAGTTCTTGTTTTTGTTATTTTTGTTTTTCTCTTCATGGATTGCAACATTTATCAACCCGAGCATGAATCTTTTTGGAGCTTCTTTCTTAGATATGAGATGTTCTTCCTCCGCATATGTAATGTTGAAAGGTGGAAAATTCGTCATCATCTTTACGGAGGATTGAATAGTGAGACTAGGGAGCTCGTAGATGAGTATCACGATGACATGTTCCTTGACCAAACCCCTGTGATTTGTTTGGACTTCTTCAAATTGTTAGCCAAGCATTTCTATAGGAAAGAGTACCCTTATCTCCCTCTCCTTGAGATTCCACCGGCCTACCCTTCTAGTGACCCTTGGGTTTAATAGGGGACCGAGTTGGAGAGAACGTGGAGCGTTAATACTTTTAGAAGGGTTTTTGAAGCTAGACTAGCGTTCCGAGACCATGACCTAAACTCCCCTCACCCTATCTTTAGCTCCCCTCCTTCTCTAGATGATCAATGTTCTTGTGTTGATGCACCACTCACCCATGAGGTTTATGATGAGGTCCCTTGCGCACCTTAATATGACGCACCCCTCACATATGTGCATGATCATCTAGCTAGTGGAACCGATGACCTAGAGGTAGACTTGCCCCTTGTTGTGCCTTCTGTTGAGTCTCACCTTACACCTCTTTGTCATCATGACAAGCTCCTGGTCGTTCATGTTCATGCTTGCCTTGATGCTTGTGTTGCTATGCCTCTTGCTTCCCTTCCCCCTCCCTCTGTTCATTCTTCCCCCAACTTTTCATCATGTTATGGAAAGTCGGTTTTTGTTGTGTTTCTTCTTTCCCCCTTTATTCTCTCCCTCTTTCACTCCCCAACCTCAGCTGTTGTGGGAAGTGAATTTGATAAACTCCTTCAGAGTTTGACTCGCTACCCCATAGTGAGTCAGGTCTAGCTAATGACCTAAAAGAAGCGCTTGTTGGGAGGCAACCCAACTTTAGATATTGTTTTTGTTTCATTTTTGTTTTTCATTCATTGCATTGCATTTTTGCTAGTCATTGCTCACGTTTGGTTTGTATTTGCAGACTTAAACGACCTTTAGAATTGACCCTCGACAAGTTTGCTTGTGTTTTGATTGATGATTTTGAGAGGTCAATGCTAACGGTCCCGAAAGGGTGAGAAAGAGAAAGAAGGCTCAAAAGAGCATTTGAGCCAAACATGAAAAATACAGCTTCACCCTAGCTTGGGGGAGGCAATTGCTCTAGCTTCGCGCTTCATGCCTCCACTTCCTTAGAGGGGCAGAGAGTTGCTAGACCACTTCATGGTGGTGATGGTAATGCTAGGAGTGAAAGCCCTCCTAGACTAGGTATGACCTTCTTCTCTCTTTATTTTTGGCTAGCTTGTGGTTTTCTTGGGTGTTTCGAAAATCTTGTTGACCATGGTTCTTAATGTTTCATCTTTCTCCTCTCCTTCTTTGCTAGAGGCTAGCAAAACTTTAGCTTGGGGGAGGGATGGTCAACTCCATTGTCGCCTCGCCAATTTGTTTGTGCATTTAGCTTCATATAACTATAGTTTAGTTCATGGCATGCATCATTTTGTATATTTTGCATATTCATCTTGCATTCATACATAGTGTATATATTGCATATTCATGTTTAGTTTTCAATAAGATGGTTGAGTTGTGAAACTGGCATGCTTGCTTCTGGTGTGTACTTCTGTGGTCTGACCTTATGCAAACTCGTATTTCCTTAGCCCTGTGCATGTTTTGGGACCTAGATTCTGACCTATTTTCCACATAGCTTGGGGGAATCGGGGTTTGCTTGGTTGGTGGCTTGGATGACTACCTTTAGAGGCGCATTTTGACTAGTCTGTGAGTATTGAGCCTTCTTGGACTCCTTGTGAGTTCCAGTCATTTTGTGTGCTAGTTAGGGGATCTAAGTATTGTGTTGGTTCTTCGCTAGAATTTAACTATATAGCCAAATAGCCTACCTTAAACGCAACTGACTTTAGGATAAGCCAAGTTTTTGCCTTTTCCTTTTCTTTTGTAACCGCATTATTTAGCCTCCACATGAGCCAAATTGTTCCCTCTTCTTACCTAGTGGATAGCTTAGTGATGGTGGGGTTTGTTGTGTGTTACAGTGATTTGTGGGTTATTGGTTATGTTGTTGGTTTTCATGACTCCACTCTTTTTATTTCCAGCTCATACTATTTCTCTCCTATTTCCTCCCATGCTTTCATTGTTATTATTCATACACATTCTATCTTTGAGGAGACCTCTCTCTTGTTTTTCATTGAGTTTTTATACACATACACATTCATGTGAGTGAGAAGGTCGTTATATTATTGGGAGATGAGCTTGGAGACACTTGTGTTTATGAGATTTTACATGTTTTGATAGTGTTTGATGATGGAGATCATTGTGCTTACATGTTATTGGGTTATTGTTGGTTGTTTGATATAGTTTTCATTGGTTTATTATGAGATGTTTGTGGGTGTTTTGTTTAGGGTCACTTGCTATCCTTTACTTAGCTCCACATTTCCAAATGTATCCCACCTTAACCCTAAGCCAACGTTACAACCCTTCGCTTACTTGTTCGACTTGGTCCGATTAGTTTGTCCTGTGCTGGAGTTAGATATGACACAATCCCCATGATTCTCCCCTATTAGGTGTTTGATTCCCGACTCATCTTTAGTCGGAAGATTTTGAGCGAAACACGAACCAAAATCAAACACATGAGCGTAATTATATATTTCTCACATCTTTTGAGAAATTACCCGGGGAGCGTAGACTTGTGATCTCTCTAGGTAGTGGGTGGCATAGCCTGTGATGTAGCTTACCTTAGTGTTCTCAAGTTTGTGGAATTGGTCATTCTCTTTGTTATTGCGCTCTTTGAGACCATTGTACTTGCACGCCTATGGCTAGGGAAGAGTTTTGCTTGTACACAGCTCGCGTTGCTTTTATTTCCACTCACCTCGTATTGCATCATATTATTTTCCGCATTGTAGTTTTTAGTTTCATATAGTTTTCATCCTTGCATTTGCATTGCATGTGATTTGTGCGTCTCCATCTGAAAAACCCTCACGAGACCTTACTCGTCCTCTTTGGGAGACCTTGAGGTTTAAAGGGCTTGTCGTACGTGCTAAGTACGACCGTGATTCCTACGACAGTGAGTTTTAGATTTTATTGCTTTGATAGTTTAGTTTTGCTTTGTGTTTGTAGTTTAGTTTGTTTTTGGGTGTCCATGTGCTTTCATGTTATCCTACCTAGTCTCTTTGCTAGGGATTAGCAAAGGTTTAGCTTGGGGGAGTTGATGTGCTCGTTTTTAGAGCACATTTATCTCCTCATTCTTGCGTCGAGTCTCGCGTTTTATATCGGCTTTTGCATAATTTGAGGCATTCCCATGGTTATCAGAAGATTAGACACGCGTTTTGAGGCATTCCCATGGTTATCAGAATCTCGATCCTGATCAACGATTCTACGATCCTACGATCCAAAATAAGGGGACCGATCCGAATCGTAGGTAGGATCTTAATGTCGGTAGAATCGTACAATCCTACATAGATCCAGGAATTAAGTGGTAGGATCATAACACGATTCTATGGTCCTACGATCTTACGATTCGATCCTATAAGGGTAGTGTCAATCGTGGAAAAAATTTTATAATCCAGATTTTACTTATGTATATATATATGTATATATCTAAACAATTATATTAATATGACTAAAATTCAAGTTTTTCTTGATTCGCTTCACAAAAATGATTATTAAAGGTATTGTTTTGCAGAACTTATTAATTGAATGCAAATAAGCATAAATTTAAACCTTAAAACTATAAAAAAGAACAAATACAATTGAAAATCAGTTATCTAAAACATATTAATGCACATTTGTAGGATCACTCAATCCTACGATCCGATTCTACCGATTTCGATCCTACCTCCTCAACGATCCTACATAGAATCCCGATTCTGAAAACCTTGGGCATTCCCGAGCATCCCGAGTCGTTCCCTAAAGCGTCGCAAAGTCTGGAGATCATTTGGGGCTTGATTGAAAGTGCAAGTAAGCAAAAGAAGACCCATTCGGCCGAAGCCTTGAACCGTTCGGTCGAATGGATGGGCAGCTACTATGTTAAAGCCTCGTATTCTTCTGGAAATGTTGAATGGAGTACATTCGGCGAATCAAAGGTACATTCGGGCGAATAGAGGGTACATTCGGGCGAATGGATGTACTTTGTGTTTGGTTCAAATTTTAAAGATTCTGGATACCCCGAATAGAGTACATTCGGGCGAATGAAGGGTACATTCGGGCGAATAAAGGGTACATTCGGGCGAATGGCCTATTTTTCAGCGCTGTCTTATTTTTCGCAAGCTCATCCACGTAGGATCTTAGGGTTATTTCCCCTACCCTTGTACAACCTATATAAAGGGATTTTTCTGAATGTAAAGGGAATGACTTGATTGGGAGTAACCCTCCCTCTCTTGTTCATCAACATTTAATGCTTTTCTTCTTCATTTTGCCTAGATTAGTTTTAAGCTTTCTTTTATGCTTTCTCCTTCATTCTAGCTTCTTCATTTATGTAAGTTTACATTTCCTTTGTTTCTTTAATGTCCTTTATTGCTTTCATTTAATGCTTTCTCTTATTGCTTTCTTTATGCTTTCATTTATTGCTTTCTTAGTGTAGATTTTATTGCTTTCATGTCTTTCATTCCTTTAATGCTTTCTAGAATAGTTTTATTGCTTTTCTCTCTTCTTACTTTTGCTTTTAATATGCTAGAGTAGTCTTTTAGGGTTTTGGGTTAGAGAAATCCTAGGGTTTTGGTCTTGTGTTTAATGTTTAGGAAGATGGTTGAGATGGATGTTGGTTTGTTGATTGATATTCGAGTCGTATCTTGTCCTGCCACTCCTTAGTGAGACATAGGGCGATTATGGGTCGTTCGCATGCCTATAGGTCATCAACTTCCCCTCGATGTCTAGAGTGTCTCGATTGACCTTCGTTCGATCTCCCTCGACCTAGCCTATCTGTATTTCCAATAGACCTACCTAGGGTGGACCTAACCTAAGCCCGCTTTCTTTTATTGTTTGTTCTTGTCATTAGATTAGTTCACCCATCCTCCTACCTACCAACCATCAATCTTTCCCAAACCAAACCTTTAGTCTAGCATCCCTTGTCTCTGTGGTTCGATCCCGAACATACCTCTATACTCGCTATAGTTGTATTTAGGGTGTTTATAAATGTGTTTGATTGACCAAGGCTTCTAGCGTTAAACGACGCGTTAGAAACCGGTTATCAGGTTCTTCTATAGACTCTAAGAAGACTCATTGGCATATTTCGGCTAGTCTGTGTCAACCAAAGAGGAATGGAGGTATGGGTTTTAGGGATCCTTAATGTTTTAACCAAGTGCTCCTAGGAAAGCAAATGTGTCGATTACATAATAATACAAAACCATTCTTATCAATGGTGCCAAATCTTTACTCCTTGAAGGATTGGCATGTAGTGTTGGTAATGGTGGGTTAATTAAAGTGAAGCATGATAATTGGATTGTTGTAGATGGGAATGTTGTACGACCAACTTTTCTTAATAATGATACTGATGACTTCTTAGTTTGGAATCTTATTGACAATGATGGTAAACAATGGAAGATCAACTACTTACGCACTATTTTTCAAAGCATGACCGTTTGACAACATCCTCTAAATCCCGATTGCTACTACTATTAGAGAGGATAAACTGTTTTGGAGACTATCGAGGTATGGAAACTACACTGTGAAGTCGGGATATTCATTGAGCATGGGGGGTTCCTGATGTGCTCGATTTAGAGCACATTTATTGCCCTACTTTGCTGTCGAGTCTTGTTGTTTTACATTGATTTTATGCGTTATACACTCGATTTTACCTTTTTCTTGTCTCCATGCTGTTTTCGGGAGATTTTGAGGTAATTCGGGTCGAGTTCGAGGCGTAGACTACAAAGTCGAAAAAAAGGCACGCTTTTCGAGGCTCTCACAAGTGTTTCGGGTCATCCCCGAAATTATCACGAAAGTCGGAAACCATTTGATGCTCAATTCAAGTTGCAAATAGCCAAAAGAGCCCACATTCGGTCAAAGCCAAGCCCCCTTTCGGGAGAATGGCTGAGCAGCTCACAAGGGAAGAAGTCATAAGCCATTGGAAATGTCGAAGCCAATCTCATTCGGTCAAACATCACAAATTTGGGCGAATCTCATGTTCCATTCGAATGAATAATACTTGTTACTACCCTAGTGATTGTGCCAAGTCTTCTGGAAAAACCGAATTGGGACCCATTCGGGCGAATGCAATGAGGGCTTCGGGCGAATGTGGCCAAATCCTGCGAAATGCTTTTTCTTCATACCTTAAAACACGTGGGTCTTTTAGGGTTTTTAGGGCACGATCTTTTGGGGCTATAAATACCCATTTTTCTGAATATAAACCTTATGCTTTGATAGAGAGAAACCCTCCCTTCTATAAAACATCACTTTAATGCTTTCTTTACAATTCTTTGCCCTAGATTAGAGATTTATTGCTTTCATTTACATTCAAGCTTTGTAATTTCAATTCCTTTTCATTCAAGCACTTTGGTTTATGTAAGTTTACTTTCCTTTATTGCTTTCTCTCTTATTTTATCTTTCATTCATTCCATTTAATGTTTTGTTCTTCTTAAGTTTGATTATTGCTTTGAATCTTGTTCTATTGCTTTCATTTCTTGTTCTTACTTTGCTTATTGCTTTCTAGAGTAGTTTTTAGCTAGTTTTCTTCCCTTGCCTTTCATTATTGTTGATTTCTTTCTTGCCCTAATGCTCTCAATCATGTCTTCTTACTTGTTCTTAGTTGTAGTTAGTTTAAATATGCTAGAGTAGATTTCTTAGGGGTTTTGGTTTGGTGAAACCCTAGGTTTGGTGAATGTTGTTCATGTGCTAGATTAGGGTTGAGGTTGTTGTGGTTTGTTTGATTGATATTCGATGCATATCTTGTCCTGCCACTCCCTTGTGAGACATAGGGCGATTATGGGTCGTTCGCATTGACTATAGGTCATCAACTTCCCCATGCCATCTAGAGTGTCTCGATTGAGCCACGCTCAATCTCCCTTGATCTAGCTTTGTTTGAAAACATGGTATCAACCTAGGGAGGATCCTCACCAACCCCGTTTGTTTCTTATTGCTTATATCAATCTTGTTTATTTCTTTTCTTAGTTTAGCTTAAAACACCCTCCTTTATATAAACACCACTCTTCTCTGCACCTAGCATCTAATTTCTCTTGCCCTTGTTCCTTGTGGTTCGATCCCCGACTTAGCTCTATACTCGCTATAGTTGTATTTAGGGTGTTTATAAATGTGTTTGATTGACCAAGGTTTCTAGCGTTAAACGACGCGTTAGAAACCGGTTATCAAAATGGCGCCGTTGCCGGTGACCAAGGCGTTTTAGTTAGGTTTTGTGCTTGTGTAGTCCATTAATTATTGCTTTGTTTAGTTTTTGTTCAAATAATTTTTGCTTTTCAGTGCTTATGCTTGGTTTCTAGTGTTGTTTGCATGAGCTATAGCACAAAGAGGTCACAACTTCAACTTGTTCCGTATAACCTTTTGATACAAAGGGTCACTAGACGATTTCCTCCTCCTACTCCACGTCAACCGTCTATAACCAACCCACCTCCTACACCAATGGCCGAAAATCAACCACTCTTTGGGCAATTGGGGGCCCTGGGGTCAAGAGAATTTCAAGAGGCCGTGGTACTACCGAATGCCCCACCAAACTTCCGCAAAGACCCACAAAACACAAGAATGGTAAAGAAAGCTCCATTTTGCGGGTTAAGGAACGAATGTCCTCTCTTACACTTGGAGGCATTCACGGAGAGTTGTAGCTTCATACCTCAATGCCCTAATCACCACATGGGAGCAATTGAGAACAGCGTTCCTCGAAAGGTTCTATCCCACAAATCGCACGCAAGATTGGCGCAAAAAGATCGCGTCATTCACACAAGAGGATGACGAGAGCCTATGTGCCGCATGTAGTGATGGCCACGGTCCGGGTTGGGCCGGTTCCGTTCCGGTTCCAACCGGTTCCGGTTCCACCCGGTTCCGGTTCCATTTGGAACCTGACCCGGACGTTTTCGGTTCCGGTTCCGGTTCCGGCCGGTTCCAACCGGTTCCTTGGCGGTTCGTGAGACGGTTCCGGCGGTTCCAATTTCCGGGTCGGGTGGGTCGGACCATCGGTTCCGTTCTTATTTTTCCTTTAATTTTAATAAAAAAATACTATAATAATGCGGACGTACCTTCGTCGATTACTTGATTATTAGCGAAATTCATTGGTTGTCATCGTTATTAAAATATTTACTAAAAAGAAGGAATAAATAAATTAATAAGAAACGAATCAACGATAAAGATCATAAATAAAAAAAGGGGAGAGAATGGACTTGAACCTAGTATCCCGAAGGAATACTAAGCTGCCTATGTATCCCGAAGGAATCAAAGTCCACGTAGTTCTTTGTAATACCTTTTATTATTAGTTGTTGAATACCGTGGGCCGATATTCCGTATTCGCGATCCTACTCGTCATCGTCATCATCTGGTTGGTTAGATGCTTCCGCCAACTCTCCTCCCGACGATGATGCAGACATATCCATCATCATCCATGGATCATCTTCGTCTTGATCATCATCGTTCTTTAGTCCTTGCATTCGGACCTCCGCTTGATCCCAATCTTTTTTGCAAACACATATTTGAATACTATGTGGACTGTGGTGCAAGACGGGATCTCTTTTCATCCAAAACTCTTTTACCTGCACTAAAAGCCGACTCCGACGCAACAGTAGAAGCAGGAAATGCAAGGATATCCTTTGCAATTCGCGATAATATATGGTATTTTATTGATATTTCTTTCCACCATTCTAAAATATTATAATTACTTTGGTCGATTTCAAAGTGATGTTTAAGATAATTATCTAATTCTAAATATGAAGCGGAGGAGGAGGAAGAAGATGACTAGAAAATTATCATCTCGACTTATTATGTTAGCGATTACGGGATTATAATAATCGGGACGTGTCGAGACGCTAGCACGCCTAGACGTATCGCGACTCGGGTTATATATACTAGAATAATGGTCATAAAGGTCCGCTAAAAGTTTTTTACAATTTCCTACACAATTATGTACATCACTAGACGGGCGATCTAATGCTTTGGTACTAAATTCCTATTATTTTACTTAGGTTTTCCGTCCTAAAACACGGATCTAAAATTGTCGCAATTTCATAAATATAAGGAAAATTAGTGAAATACGCTTTCCACTTATCCATCATATCTGCAAGAATCGGCTTTAAAAAAACGTTACTATCATCATGAGAATGTCTAAGAAGATGATAAAAAACAATAATACATTCACTTATTACTAAGTGAACGTTTGGTTCATAAACATATGAAAAAATCTTAGTTTCGTGGACATATGATAAGTGCAATTATTTGCACTCATCATTAACATATTTGCGCTCATTTTCGATGTTTAGAGGCGGTTTAGGGTTGTTTTATGTGGTTTCACTCCATTTCGGTATTCCATGTCCAATTTGTAGCCAAATGGGTGAATTATGGTACTTTGAGTCATTTTTGTGGGTTTTTGGTGCTAATCATGTTTACAAGGCTCAAAGAACGTATCAATGTATCAATTTTGTTAAGCCATGATTGAGTAAAAAAGCAAAAGAGTAGAAAAGTGTTGTTAATGCAAAAGTATTAAGGTGAAATTTGATACATGTCTACTATTTTGGCTATAACTTTTGATAGGAATATCGTATTAATACAGTTTTTCAGCTCCGGTTCCAACGGTATTAATACAGTTTGCGGCATTGGAAACTAGACTTCAAGGGCTTTCCAACGGTATATTATATGTCCGATTCCGATAACCGAGCAAGAAATGGCGAGCGTTTGAAGTTGATGCAGTTTTTCAGCTCCGGTTCCGGTTCCATAGAACCGTTGGGCCGGGTGAACCGGTCCGGTCCGGGTTCGCGGTTCTGGGCGGTTCCACTGAACCGGTGGGGCGGGTGAACCGTCCGCGGTTCTTTGGTCCGGTTTTTTTCCGGCAGTTCCACGGTTCCGGCAATTTTTTTCCGGCGGGTTCACGGTTCCGCGGTTCGGTTCCGGTTCGGAACCTGTCACGAACGTTCCGGTTCCGGTTCCGGTTTCAAGCGGTTCGGGACCGGGCCAACCCGGACAGTGGCCATCACTAGCCGCATGGACTAGATTTAAGGGTATGCTCCGAGCTTGCCCCCATCATGAATATGGTGGTAACCATTTGAATACCTTTTTCTATGATGGGCTTGACGATTCAACTAAGGCACTCCTAGACTCCGCGGTTGATGGGCAACTCTCAAAAATCCCATGCGACCGTGTGAAAGCCATGATCGAAGAGGTTGCCAAGAATAGCACTTGGGGTGGTGCAAGGGGTAGTAGACAACAAAGGGGCGTGATCGATGGTGCAAACCTTGATTCGATCGGTACAAAAATTGAAGCGACCATGGACAAGAAATTGTCCAAGCTTAAGTTAGCCCAAGGAAGCTCTAACGTCTCCACCGCTAGTGAAGCCAAGAATTTTTCATATCGAATTTGTGGGGGCACCAACCATGACACATCTTATTGTGGGGGGTTTGAATTCGGAGCATCTAGCGTCGGTCGATTAAGGGTCAAGTGCTTATGAAGGGGCCCAAGCAACAAACTTTGATGGGTAAGGGTTTAATCCCGAACATGTAGCGGCTATGGTTTATGGGAGCCAAGGTCAAGGGTACACTCAATATACCATATTCAACAACCCGACCTCCCTACCTCCCTTCAATCCGAACAACGGTCAAGGAAGCTTCAACCAAGGCTACAACAACAATCAAGCCGATGGTGATTTTCCTAGGCCCAATGGAAATAGGCCTTACCCACAAGTGCCACGCCCCAACCCCAATCAATCTTACCAAACCACCCAACCACCTCCAAACCCCACTCCCAACCAAGACTTCATGACTACCCAATTGAGTACATTAGCCCAACTCAACCAAACTTTGATCAATCAAATGGCGCAACTCCAAGCCCAACAAAAGCAATTTGAGACCGAACTTGCACAACTAGCTAAACCACCTCCACCGATGTTATTCTCATCCAACCCTCAACCTAACCCATCCACCCAACCTCCACCTCCTAACCAACCATCAAACCACCACACGTGCAAGGCGATCTTCCTTAGATCGGGTACTTCTTATCCGGGTCCGATTGAAGCTCCAAGTGATGATTTGGGTGATGGTCCTTCTATGGGTAGTGATTTGCAAGAAGATGTTGAGCATGAGCTTGGGGGAGGGGTAGGGGAAGAAGTTTTTGAGGAAGAGTTTGAAGAAAAGAAAGATGAGCATGTTGAGAAGAGAGATGAAGTAAGTGAAAAAGAGAAGAAGAAGCAGGAGCGAGAGGATAATTGGAAAGAAATCCAAGAGTGGCGAGCTCGCGAGCGTTTACATGGCCCACCGCTTCCCTTCCCATATAGAGCGATGGAGAAGCAAATGCAAGCCAAATTTCTTAAGTTTCTTTAGCATATGAAGCAAATGGAAATGAAGATCCCGTTCTTAGAGGCAATGGAGCAAATGCCTCAACATGCCTAATACTTGAAGACACTCTTGAGGAAAAAAAAGAAGCTTGAAAGTGAGGTAGTCAATTTACCGGAGCAAGTTAGTGTCATTGTTCAAGGCACTTGGGCTAAGAACGAAAAGGCTAGAGGACACTTTGTGCTCCCCGTCACTCTTGGGAACCAAAAACCCAAAGGAGCACTTGCCGATTTGGGGGCCTCTATCAGCCTAATGCCGATGAGTATTGCCAAACACCTCGCTTTTGGGCTTAAGCCATCAAAGACATCCATCCAACTAGCCGACCGGAGCGTTAAAGTACTATGTGGGGAGTTTGAGGATCTTCCAATCCAAGTGGGGAGTGTTGTTGTCCCTTGTGATTTTGTTGTGCTTGACATGGTGAAAGACCCCTACACTCCCCTCATTCTAGGGAGAGATGCATTGAAGAGTTTGGGTGCCCTAATTGATTGTGAGTCCGAGACCATTACTATACGGGTACCCAATGAGCAAGCGGTTTTTGGGTTTGCTAAGTCTTCAAAAGAGCCCATGGTCGAGCAAATTTTCTCTCTAGATGTTGTTGATGATCCTCATGGTGATAACGTTGGAGGGCTTGATTTTCTAGATGCCCATGTGCATGACGATTTGGTGATTTATGATGATGGTGTGGTGATGTTTGATGATGATGAGGCGACGAAGAAGGATGATGTTGTGAAAGAGAAGGAGTTTGTTCTTGTGCACTGATGAGCTCGATTTAGAGCACATTTATCTCCTCATTTTAGTGTCGATTCTTGCGTTTTATATTGGCTTTTTGCATACTTTACGCATGATTTCACTTCGATATTGTCTCTATGTGCATTTAAGTGTTTTTAGGTATTTTCGAGGAGTTTTCAAGGTGTTTTCGTTGCGTATGAGATTTCGGTACTTGAATCGAAGATGAGACACGCGTTCCGAGGCATTCCCGAGCATTTCGAGTCATATCCTAATCTCTCGCGAAACCCCGGAGTCGTTCGATGCTTGTTCGTAGATGAAAAAGAGCAAAACGAGCCCAATAGCCCAGCAATCGACCGAAGCCCACCATAAATTCGGGTGAATGAGCTTGAGCAGCCCAAGAACAAAGCCAACGGCCTGCATTCGGGCGAACATAGAGCAGTATTCGGTCGAAAATTGTCCATTCGGGCGAATGGAAATGTTCATTCGGGGCGAATCCCTTGATTAGTTCACCCATCCTCCTACCTACCAACCATCAATCTTTCCCACACCAAACCTTTAGTCTAGCATCCCTTGTCTCTGTGGTTCGATCCCCAACTTACCTCTATACTCGCTATAGTTGTATTTAGGGTGTTTATAAATGTGTTTGATTGACCAAGGCTTCTAGCGTTAAATGACGCGTTAGAAACCGGTTATCACACATCCTCCCCCAAGCTAGCTCAAGAGCCGTCTCGGCGATGAGGAAGGCGAAAGAAAAACCAAAAGATCAGCAAAAGATAGGCATTATTGGAACTAAAGAAAACAAAAGAAACATCATGAAACAACAAACACCGGGTTATCTCCCGCAAGTACTTTTGTTTAACGTCGTTAAGTTCGACACAGCTAACCACCAGCTCAAGCAACAAATGAAAAGCTAGGGAAAGAAACCATACCTGAGCTAGGAGTGGACTCACTCCTAGCATCACCGTCGCCTCGTACATGGTGACCCAAAACTCTCCACCTCGCAGTAGTAGCGGAGGTGAGCAATGTAGAACCGGGGTCACCCGGATGAAAGCTCAAATATGGGGCTCCCCCAAGCTTAGGTGGAGCCATCTTCTTCTTTTTATATTCTTTTTTCTTTCTTTTTCTCACCCGTTTCCTTTTGCGGGGTTGCTTGTCAATACCTTCAAGTTCATCATCATTTTTGGAGTGCATGATAACGGGTTTCTAACGCGTCGTTTAACGCTAGAAGCCTTGGTCAATCAAACACATTTATAATCACCCTAAATAAAACTACAACGAGTGTAGCGGTAAGTCGGGGGTCGAACCACAGAGAACAAGGGATGCTAGACTAAAGGTTTGGTGTGGGAAAGGTTGATGGTGTGTAGGTTGAAGGATGGGTGAACTAAACTAATGATGAAAACAAACAATGAAAGAAAGCGGGCTTAGGCTAGGTCCACCCTAGGTAGGTCCATTGGAAATGTAGATAGGCTAGGTCGAAAGAGATCAAACGAAGGTCAATCGAGACACTCTAGATAGCATAGGGAAATTGATGACCTATAGTCAATACGAACGATCCATAATCGCCCTATGTCTCGCAAGGGAGTGGCATGACAAGATATGCATCGAATATCAATCAATCAAACCAACATCAACCTCAAACATCTTCCTAAACATTAAACACAAGACCAAAGCCCTAAGGTTTCTCTAACCCAAAACCCTAAAATCTACTCTAGCATATTAAAAGTAAAGCAAGAAGAAAGAAAGACATTAAAACTACTCTAGAAAGCATTAAAGAAGAGAAAGACATGAAAGCATTAAAGAGAAAGCATAGAGAAAGGAATGAAGAACAACAAAGCATAAATGAAAGAGATAACATGAAAGCAATAAATCTAAACTACAAAAACATTCAATGAAAGCATAAAGGAAAGCATTAAATGACATAAAAACAATAAATGAAAGTAGACTTACATAAATAGAGAAAAACAAAGCCATAAATGAAGAACAATCTAAAACTAGGGCAAAAACTAAAGAGACAGCATAAAGAGATGATGAACAAGAGAGGGAGGGTTACTCCCAATCAACTCATGCCCTAAACATTCAGATTAAGGCCTTTATATAGGCTGTACAAGATAGGGGTAAAAACCCTAAAAGATCCTACGTGTTTTAACTTGCGAAGAAAAAGTTCTGCGGTAAAACAGGGCTCATTCGCCCGAATCCATGCCCCATTCGCCCGAATGGACACCCATTCGCCCGAATGAGTGCCATTCGGGGTTTAAAGAAGGTTCAAGATCATTTCTGGGGAAAAATCAAGGGATTCGCCCGAATGAACATTTCCATTCGCCCGAATGGACAATTTTCGACCGAATACTGCTCTATGTTCGCCCGAATGCAGGCCGTTGGCTTTGTTCTTGGGCTGCTCAAGCTCATTCGCCCGAATTTATGGTGGGCTTGGGTCGAATGTTGGGCTATTGGGCTCGTTTTGCTCTTTTTCATCTACGAACAAGCATCGAACGACTCCGGGGTTTTGCGAGGGCTTAGGATATGACTCGAAATGCTCGGGAATGCCTCGGAACGCGTGTCTTATCTTCGATTCAAGTGTCGAAATCTCGTACGCAACGAAAACACCTTGAAAACTCCTCGAAAATACCTAAAAACACTTAAATGCACATGGAGACAATATCGAAGTGAAATCATGCGTAAAGTATGCAAACAACCAATAAAAAACGCGAGAATCGACACTGAAATGAGGAGATAAATGTGCTCTAAATCGAGCACATCAACACCCCCAAGCTTAACCTTTGCTAGTCCCTAGCAAAGAGACTAGGTAGGATGACGTGAAAGCACAAGGGCACCCCAAAAATAAACTAACTACAAAAAGAAAACGAAACTAAACTATGAAAGCAATAAAACCTAAAACTCACTGTCGTAGGAATCACGATCGCACTTAGCACGTACGACAAGCCCTTTAAACCTCAAGGTCTCCCAAAGAGGACGAGTAAGGTCTCGTGAGGGTTTTTCAGAAGGAGACCCACAAATCCTATGCAATGCAAATGCAAGGATAAAAACTATATGCATCTAAAGACTACAATGCAAAATCTAATATGATGCGATGCAAGGTGAGCGAAAATCAAGGCAACGCGAGCTGTGTACAAGCAAAACTCTTCCCTGGCCAAAGGCATGCAAGTACAATGGTCTCAAAGAGCGCCATACCAAAGAGAATGACCAATTCCACAAACTCGAGATCACTAGGGTAAGCTACATCACAGGCTATGCCACCCACTACCTAGAGAGGTCACAAGTCTACGCTCCCCGGGTAATTTCTCAAAAGATGTGAGAAATATACAATTACGCTCATGTGTTTGATTTTGGTTCGTGTTTCGCTCAAAATCTTCCGACTAAAGATGGGTCGGGAATCAAACACCTAATAGGGGAGAATCATGGGGATTGTGTCATATCTAACTCCAGCACAGGACAAACTAATCGGACCAAGTCGAACAGGTTAGCGAAGGGTTGTAACGTGTGCTTAGGGTTAAGGTGGGATACATTTGGGAATGTGGAGCTAAGTAGAGGATAGCAAGTTACCCTAAACAAAACACCCACAAACATCTCATAATAAACCAATGAAAACTATATCCAACAACCAACAATAACCCAATAACATGTAAGCACAATGATCTCCATCATCAAACACTATCAAAACATGTAAAATCTCATAAACACAAGTGTCTCCAAGCTCATCTCCCAATAATATAACGACCTTCTCACTCAAATGAATATGTATGTGTATAAAAACTCAATGAAAAACAAGAGAGAGGTCTCCTCAAAGCATAGAATGTGTATGAATAATAACAATGAAAGCATGGGAGGAAATAGGAGAAAAATAGTATGAGCTGGAAATGAAAAGAGTGGAGTCATGAAAACCAACAACCAACAACATAACCAATAACCCACAAATCACTGTAACACACAACAAACCCCACCATCACTAAGCTATCCTCTAGGTAAGAAGAGGGAACAATTAGGCTCATATGGAGGCTAAATAATGCGGTTACAAAAGAAAAGGAAAAGGCAAAAACTTGGCTTATCCTAAAGTCAATTGCGTTCAAGGTAGGCTATTTGGCTATGTAGTTAAATTCTAGCGAACGTGTTATCATCCCTGGTCTCAGGAAAAGCCGACTATACTGGAGAAGAACCGACACAATACTTAGATCCCCTAACTAGCACACAAAATGACTAGCACTCGCAAGGAGTCCAAGAAGGCTCAATACTCACAGGCTAGTCGAAATGTGCCTCTAAAGGTAGTCATCCAAACCACCAACCAAGCAAACCCCGATTCCCCCAAGCTATGTGGAAAATAGGTCAGACTCTAGGTCCCAAAACATGCACAGGGCTAAGGAAATACGAGTTTGCATAAGGTCAGACCACAGAAGTACACACCAGAAGAAAGCATGCCAGTTTCACAACTCAACCATCTTATTGAAAACTAAACATGAATATGCAATATATACAGTATGTATGAATGCAAGATGAATATGCAAAATATACAAAATGATGCATGCCATGAACTAAACTATAGCTATATGAAGCAAAATGCACAAACAAATTGGCGAGGCGACAATGGAGTTGACCATCCCTCCCCCAAGCTAAAGTTTTGCTAGCCTCTAGCAAAGAAGGAGAGGAGAAAGATGAATTATTAAGAACCATGGTCAACAAGATTGTCGAAACACCCAAGACAACCACAAGCTAGCCAAAAATAAAGAGAGAAGAAGGTCATACCTAGGCTAGGAGGGCTTTCACTCCTAGCATTACCTTCACCACCATGAAGTGGTCTAACAACTCTCCGCCCCTCTAAGGAAGTGGAGGCATGAAGCGCGAAGCTAGAGAAAATTGCCTCCCCAAAGCTAGGGTGAAGCTGTATTCTTCATGTTTGGCTCAAATGCTCTTTTGAGCCTTTTTTCTCTTTCTCACCCTTTCGGGACCGTTAGCATTGACCCTCTCAAAATCATCAATCAAAACACAAGCAAACTTGTTGAGGGTCAATTCTAAAGGTCGTTTAAGTCTGCAAATACTAACAACCAACACTACAAACCAAACGTGAGCAGTGACTAGCAAAAATGCAATGCAATGAATGAAAAACAAAAATGAAACAAAAACAATATCTATAGTTGGGTTGCCTCCCAACAAGCGCTTCTTTTAGGTCTTTAGCTAGACCTGACTCACTACGGGGTAGCGAGTCAAACTCTGAAGGAGCTTATCAAATTCACTTCCCACAACAGCTGAGGTTGGGGAGTGAAAGAGGGAGAGAATAAAGGGGGAAAGAAGAAACACAACAAAAACCGACTTTCCATAACATGAGGAAAAGTTGGGGGAAGAATGAACGGAGGGAGGGGGAAGGGAAGCAAGAGGCATAGCAACACAAGCATCAAGGCAAGCATGAACATGAACGACCGGGAGCTTCTCATGATGACAAAGAGGTGTAAGGTGAGACTCAACAGAAGGCACAACAAGGGTATGCACTTGAGACTCCTCAAAAGAAGAAACACAAATTTGAAGAAGTCCAAACAAATCACAGGGATTTGGTCAAGGAACATGTCATCGTGATACTCATCTACGAGTTCCCTAGTCTCACTATTCAATCCTCCGTAAAGATGATGACAAATTTGCCACCTTTCAACATTACATATGCGAAGGAAGAACATCTCATATCTAAGAAAGAAGCTCCAAAAAGATTCATGCTCGAGTTGATAAATGTTGCAATCCATGAAGAGAAAAACAAAAATAACAAAAACAAGAACTATTCACAAACCACACCAAAACTAAAATCTAAACAAACGCCTTGTTCCCCGGCAACGGCGCCATTTTGATAACCGGTTTCTAACGCGTCGTTTAACGCTAGAAGCCTTGGTCAATCAAACACATTTATAAACACCCTAAATACAACTATAGCGAGTATAGAGGTAAGTTGGGGATCGAACCACAGAGACAAGGGATACTAGACTAAAGGTTTGGTGTGGGAAAGATTGATGGTCGGTAGGTAGGAGGATGGGTGAACTAATCTAATGACAAGAACAAACAATGAAAGAAAGCGGGCTTAGGTTAGGTCCACCCTAGGTAGGTCTATTGGAAATAGAGATAGGCTAGGTCGAGGGAGATCGAACGAAGGACAATCGAGACACTCTAGACATCGAGGGGAAGTTGACGACCTATAGGCATGCGAACGACCCATAATCGCCCTATGTCTCACTAAGGAGTGGCAGGACAAGATTAGACTCGAATATCAATCAACAAACCAACATCAATCTCAACCATCTTCCTAAACATTAAACACAAAACCAAAACCCTAGGATTTCTCTAACCCAAAACCCTAAAAGACTACTCTAGCATATTAAAAGCAAAAGCAAGAAGAGAGAAAAGCAATAAAACTATTCTAGAAAGCATTAAAGGAATGAAAGACATGAAAGCAATAAATTCTAAACTAAGAAAGCAATAAATGAAAACATAAAGAAAGCAATAAGAGAAAGCATTAAATGAAAGCAATAAAGGACATTAAAGAAACAAAGGAAATGTAAACTTACATAAATGAAGAAGCTAGAATGAAGGAGAAAGAATAAAAGAAAGCTTAAAACTAATCTAGGCAAAATGAAGAAGAAAAGCATTAAATGTTGATGAACAAGAGAGGGAGGGTTACTCCCAATCAAGTCATGCCCTTTACATTCAGAAAAAGCCCTTTATATAGGCTGTACAAGGGTAGGGGAAATAACCCTAAAGATCCTACGTGGAATGAGCTTGCGAAAAATAAGACAGCGCAGAAAAATAGGCCATTCGCCTGAATGCACCCTTTATTCGCCCGAATGTACCCTTCATTCGCCCGAATGTACTCTATTCGGGGTTTCCAGAATCTTTAAAATTTGAACCAAACACAAGGTACATCCATTCGCCCGAATGTACCCTTCATTCGCTCGAATGTACCTTTTATTCGCCCGAATGTACTCCATTCGGCATTTCCAGAAGAATACGAGGCTTGAACATAATAGCTGCCCATCCATTCGACCGAATGGTTCAAGGCTTCGGCCGAATGGGTCTTCTTTTGCTTACTTGCACTTTCAATCAAGCCCCAAATGATCTCCGGACTTTATGACGCTTTAGGGAACGACTCGGGATGCTCGGGAATGCCTCAAAACGCGTGTCTCATCTTCGATTCAAGTGTCGAAGTCTCGTACGCAACGAAAACACCTCGAAATCTCCTCAAAACACCTGAAAATACTTTAAAGCACCATGGAGACAAGATCAAGGTAAAACCATGCGTAAATTATGCAAAAGCCGATATAAAACGCGAGACTCGACGCAAGAATAAGGAGATAAATGTGCTCTAAAAACGAGCACATCAGAACCCCACCAAAAACGGGCAAGCATTGAGTGAATATCATCTATGATGCCATTCGGAATTTTCAAGATGCTCATTATGTAGAACGGAGTGGCTTGAACCATTGCCTTGTTTAAAATCTCCTTCCCAGCTCTCGACACAAGTTTCCCCTTCCAGCCTTGAATTTTCTTGCATATGCGCTCCTTTAAACATAAGAAAATCACCTTCTTATATCTACCTACAATGGTTGGTAAACTTAAGTACTTAGAGTGTCGCTCAACTTCATTCACCTTAATAGATCCAGGATCTCTTGTCTTGCAGCTTGTGGTACTCCTTTGTTAAAAGAAACCTTTGTTTTTATCAAAGTTAACTCTCTGGCCCGATGCTCTCTCATATAAGCTAATTATGTTAGCTACCGTCAAGCATTCACGTACATTGAATTTAGCAAAAAGAATATTGTCATCTACAAAGAACAAGTGCGATAAAATAGGCGAACCTCTACAAATTTTTAATCCATGGACCTCTTTTCTTTGAACAACTTTAGAGATTAAAGTCGAGAAGACGTTTGTACAAAGTAGAAAAAGGTAAGAGGAGATTGCATCACCTTGTCTAAGCCCCCCTGGGTTGTGAAGACTTCACGATGAATACCCCCATTTATCTTGAAAGTAAAGGACACACTTGTTATGCAGCTCACAATTCTCCAAATCCAACCCTCACTAAAGCCCATCTTCATCATCACCCTCTCCAAAAAGCGTCATTCGACTCTATCATATATATGCTTTGCTCATATCTAGTTTTAGAGCAGGTGAATTGTTCCTCCCCTTTTCTTTTCGTTTCATAGACAAAAAAGCTTCAAAAGCTAGGAGTGCATTATCTATTATCAGTTTCCCGTGAACAAAGGTACTCGGATTGATAGAAATGATCTCCCCTAGTAAGCCCTTAAGCCTATTAGCAGCAGTGTTAAACACTATTTTGTATGACATTGCAACAACTAATCGGTCAAAAATAAGTCAAGGATTTAGGCTCATTACATTTAGGGATAAGCAAAACACAAGTCTTGTTTATGTTTTTGAGGTCAAGTTGGCCCCTTCACCATCTCTTCACAAGATATATCACATCATCTCCAATGATATCCCAAAACTTCTGAAAAAAGAGCATAAAAACCATTCGTACATATGGCTTTAGTTGGGTGCATTTGAAAGACTGCATAGTAAATCTCCTCCCCAATTTGCTCAGCATCAAACAAATCGTTCATATCACCAGTAATCACTGCGTCAAGATCATCAACAGCTGCATCAAAATCGATTGGAGAACTAGTCTGTAACACCCCAATATTTTCCACGATATATTTAATAGTTTACTAGTAAAATTATTTTTAATTATTTTAGAGGAGTGTAATTTTATTGGACTAGACCATGAAATCTTAACTTAATATCCTGGTTTGACTCGGACTATATTTAGTTTCTGCGAAAAGTCGTCTTCTCTTTTAAACCGATTCGAGTTTTTCCGAGATGTTACATAGTCGCAAAAAAATTATCATAGTAACTCGTGATGAGTCTCTCAATGTTAGTTTTGCTCGTTAATTAGATCCCATAATCATCAAAAAGCCCTTTAATCATACTACCACACCTTCACGAACTAGCTTTGTGGTGGAAATATTTCGTGTTTTTGTCCCCATCCCTCATCTCATTTGCTCTCGATCATAGGTTCCAAAAAGATTCATTAAGGTTTCGAAGAGCATCGAGTTGATAAGCTATGGCTTTACAAGTGTTCATCATTGCAGCATCCGGATTACATCTTTGAGCAACTTTCAATTTTCTCTCAGCATGTCGTATCTTCTTCCTCAAGGCCCCAAAAGTTTTCTCATACCACATAACGAGCTTTGTAGCACAGTTTTCAATGCGAAAATAAACTTTTTCACACAAACTTTCGTTCCAAGCCTCGTTAACCACCAATTTGCACTCATCATTTGATAACCACAGTGATTCAAAACGGAATATCTTCTTTCCAACAGTCTCACCTCGTGCTTTTTCCGTACTTAGGAGGATAGGCACATGATCGGACCTATAGATCGGGAAATGCCTAACATCAACAGAGTAAAAAATGTGTTGTCACTCCACACAAGCCACAAATCTCTCTAATCTCTCCCTAATCATGTTAGAGGGTTACGAGCCTCTACTCCTTGTAAACACGCTTCCTCGAAACCCTAAACCAACTAACCCAGAATCATCCAAGCATCTTCGAAAGGCTTCCATTTCTCTATCAGCTCTCACATTCTGTGATTCTTCTTATCAACTCCCATGTTCTGAATTAACGGGCCACGAACCTCATCTGTGATTCTTCTTATCAACTCCCATGTTCTGAATTTATTCAATCTATCAGGCCAACCGTAAACCTCACATTCATACCAACTCCTACGATTATCCCTCTCCTCCCTTACATCCACCAAAGTATGCCGGGTGGAAAAAGAAACCAATGTAACAGTCATGTCTCTCCACCATAAATCGATCCACCAAGAGTTTCTCGCACTATCTAGACTTAAACCCTTAGTAAAACCACATTTATTTCTCACTATCTCCAGCTTACCTTTATCTACCATGGACTCCTTTAAAAACACCATATTCGGTCTCTCTCTCCAACACCAGTCTTGGAGAGCTTTAACTGTAAAGGAATTGTTTATTCTCTGACAGTTCCAACATAAGATTTTAATTTGTTATTCGTGGGGTTGGAGCACTCCAACCTCTGCTACTGGATCACTTGTTACATAGAACACACCATCAACTGAATAAGAACATTTCTGATGTCCTTTAATATCGACCATTTCAATATCAGTGTCTGTCATTTTCCTTTTAGAAACTGGATCAGCTGCTAGAATGTTCTTCTCATTAATACATGTATTCTGACTCATAGTCACTTTGGAGCAGTTTTTGGGACCCACCTTTCTATTGCCTTAAAATGTCTCCTAAAACCGGACCCTACTGTACCAGCATTAAAAATAAAGGCTTCAGATTCCAAGACTTGTGCATGTTGTTGATGTTTAGAGCACATTTATGTCCCCATTTTTATAACCGGTGTTTAGCGCGTCGTGAACACTCAAAACCAAGATATGCAAACAATACTTATAATCACCCTAAATACTACTACAACGAGTGAAATGGTATGTTGATGGGTGAACTATGCTAAGAACGATGATAGAGCAATGAAACAAAGCGGGATTAGACTAGCTCCACCCTAGGTAGGTCCATTGGAAATAGATATAGTTTAGGTCAAGGAAGATTGGAGGAAGATCGATCGAGAGACTCTAGATATCGAGCGGATGTTGGTGATCTATAGTCATGCGAACGACCCATAATTTCCCTATGTCTTGCTAGGAGTGACAGTATTAGATTCGAATCGAATATCAATCAACTACCAACATCAATCTCAACCCTAGATTCGGGGTTGCTTGTCAACAATTTAAGCTTCATGATCATCTTCGGCATGCACAAGAACAAGCTTCTCCTTCTCAATGTCATCATCCTTCTTCTTCATCTAATCATCATCAAACTTCACCACATCATCATCGAAAATCACCTTATCATCAATCATATGGGCTACAAGAACATCAAGTCGCCCAACCTTCTTTCTGTGTTGTCCACAATATCAAGAGAGCAAAGTTTCTCGACCATGGGCTCCTTTGAAGACTTACCAATTCCAAAAATCGCTTGCTCTTATGCTATTCTTATAGTAATAGCCTCGTTTTCACAATCCATTAGGGAACCCAAAGTCTTCAACGCATTTCTCTCAAGAATGAGGGGAGTGTAAGGATCTTCCACCATGTCTAATAAACGAAATCACATAGGACTAAAACATTCCCCACTTGGATAAGAAGATCCTCAAATTCCCCACATTAGCATGAGGCTAATCGAGGCCCCTAAATAAGCAAGTGGTCCCTTAGGCTTATGGTTCCCAAGAGTGACGGGTAGCACAAAGGGTCCTCGAGCCTTTTCCTTCTTGGCCCAAGTGCCTTGGATGATGGCACTATTTGCTCTGGTAAATTGACAACCTCATTTTTAAGCATTTTTTTGCTCCCCAATAATCTTTAAGTACTTTGCATAATGAGGCATTTGCTCCATGGCCTCTAAGAACGGGATTTTCATTTCCAATCACTTCATATGCTCAAGAAACTTTAGAAATTTGGCTTGCCATTGTTTCTCCACTGTTCTATATGGAAAGGGTAGCGGTGGGGCATGTAAACGCTCATAAGCCCTCCTCTATTGGATCTCCTTCCATCTTTCTTTTTGCTCCAACTTCTTTCTCTCTTTTTCATCTACGATCTCCTCTCGCTACCCAACTTCTTCTTCTTTCTACTCAAACTCTTCCTCAAAAATTTCATTCTCTTCCTTCCCCCCAAGCTCATATTCATGCTCATCATTCACTTGTTGATCGTTACCCATTGAAGAACCTTCACCTAAATCATCCCTTTGAGCTTCAACTGGACCCAAATAAGAAGTACCCGATCTAAGGAAGATCGCCTTGCATTTGTGGTGGTTGGGATTTGGTGGTGGGTTAGGTAATGGAGGTTGGGTGGATGGGTTTGGTTGAGGGTTGGATGGGAATAGTGCAAGTTGGGTCTCAAGGTGCTTTTGTTGAGCTTGAAGATGCGCCATTTGAGTAATCAAGGTTTGATTAAGTTAGGCAAGGGTACTTATTTGGGTGATCATGAAGTCGTGGTTAGGAGCGGGGTTTGGAAGAGGTTGAGTGATCGGATATGGTAGTTTGGGGATAGGGCGTGGCACTTGTGGTTTAGGCCTATTTCCCTTTGGTCTAGGAAAGCTACCGCCGGCTTGATTGTTGTATGGAACATGGTTGTTGTAACCTTGGTTGAAGTTTCGTTGACCATTCTTGGGATTGAAGGGAGGTCGGGAGGACGGGTTGTTGAATAAGCTATATTGAGTGTAAGTGTACCCTTGGTTCCTATATCCTACAACAGCTACGCAATCCGGATTGTACCCATACCCATCAAAGCTCGTTGCTAAGGCCCCATCTATAGTGCCTCCCCCATACTCTACCGATACCACATGATCCGAACTCAAACCCCCACAATATGATGTATCATGATTAGTATCCCCACAAATACGACAGGAGAAAAATTTGGCTTCACTTGCGGCGGACACATTAGAACTTCCTTGGGCTAACTTAAGCTTGGACAATTTCTTGTCTACGATTGCTTCAATTTTTGCGCCGATCGAATCTACATTAGCATCATCGATCATACCCCTTTGTTGCTTACTATTCCTCGCTCCACCCCAAGTGCTATTCTTTGCAACCTCTTCAAACATGGATTTCACTCGGTTGCATGGGACCTTTATATTGACTCACCAACTGCGGAGCCTAGTAGTGCCTTAGCGAATCATTAAGCCCGTCGTAGAAGAAGGGGTTCAAATGGTTCTCCCCATACTCATGATGGGGGCATTCTCGGATCATACCTTTGAATCTACTCCAAGCGGCACTAAGGCTCTCATCATCCTCTTGAGTGAATGACGTGATTTTCTTGTGCCAATCATGCGTTCAAACCGTAGGATAGAACCTTTCGAGAAACACCGTTCTAAGTTGAGCCCATGTGGTGATGGAGTTGGGCTCTAAGCATTTATACAAATCTTTGGCGTCCCTCGCCAAACCAACATGAAAAAGGCACATCTTGATGTGATCCGGGTTGTCGGGCATGGAGGAATGAGTTTGCAAATGTTCGAGAATGTCTCTAAATGAAGAAGAGGACACTTATTTCTTAACCCACAAAATGAAACTTCTTTCACCATTCTTGTGTATTGTGGGTCAATGCGGAAAGGTGTCCATTCGGGTGATCGGATTGGTTTCAGACGGGTGTTATTCGGTTTGGTTGAATTTCGGATAACGGGTTTCTAATGCGTTGTTAAATACTAGAGACCACATCTATACAAACAATACTTATAACACCCTATTACTACTACAACGAGTGTAGTGGCAAGTCGGGGATCGAAGCCCAAGGACAAGGACTAAGCTAGGTTAAGGGCTAGGTGTAGAAAAGGTAGATGGTATGTGAGAAGGGTGTGTTATCTAGACTACGAAAGCAATAAACAAATAACAATAAGCAATAGAAAACAAACGGGGATGGTGAGGATCCACCCTAGGTCGGTCATATGTTCTCATGGGAAACCTAGGTTAAGGGTGATCAAACATAGATCGATCGAGACACTCTAGATAGCGAGGGGAAGTTGGTGACATATAGCCATGCGAATGACCCATAATCGCCCTATTCCTAGGAGTGGCAGGACAAGATTTGCATCGAATATCAATAAAACAATCCACAACAAACCTCAACCCTAATCTAGCATATGAACAACATTCACCAAACCTACGGTTTCACCAAACCAAAATCCCTAAGGGAACTATTCACTAATGGTGAGACTAACTACTACAAAGCAAATGAAATAAGACATAGAAATAAGCATTAGGGCAAGCTAAAAACTAGCAATAAGTAAGACTAAAGCAATAACTCTAACTATCAACTACTCTACAAAGCAACAAGAAGAACAATGACGAGATTGAAAGGCAAAAAAACATTAAATAAGCGTGAAGTAAGAAAGCATCAAATGACGTAATGAAAGATAAACAAAGAAAGAAAGCAATAAAGAAAGTAAACTTACAATAAATTGAAGGGAAATGAAAGATACAATTAGAGTTGTTCATGGGCGGGCTACCCGCCAAGTCCGACCCATCTGGCTTGAAAAACGGGCGAGCATGGATTATGTTTTTCAAATAAATTTTAACGGGCGGGTAGCGACACCAAAACAATACCCGCGGGTATACCCGCTCGCCCGCTTAGTTTGATATATTATTTATTGAGTATTTTCCCTACATAATGTCTTTTGTAAAATTAATTCCCACTTTGCATTTTAGAGAAATATATTTCCCTGACTACCGTCCACATAGACAAGCATCAGTTTTATTTTTTTTTCCTTTTTTTTTGCATAACCGCTACCTCAAAAAGCGGTTTTATTTTAATTGCTTAAGGAAAACGCTATGTGTAGTGGCGTTTTATGATAAAACAAAAAAACTACAGAAATACCAAACTCCCACTTTATATGGCGGTTTTGGCTGATATAAAATACCCACAACAGCAGCAGCCCTACCATTCGAACACCCAAGGCTGTTTATCATCTTATTTATGCGAAAATCATCCTTAAAAAAACACATTTAACAATGCCTCCCTATCTTTCAATTACATTTCTCATATCACTAAGTGTTTCAAATCATCTACATTGAATCTTTGGGTTTGATAAAATCTTCTTTGCATCAACAATCAAAGGTAAAAAATGAACCCTAATTTTATTTTTAATTTTGTAATTTGATTTTGTTTATTATGATTATTGTTGTAATTGATTGTAATGAAGTAAGTAGTTGTAGTATTATATAATTTTGTTTGTTAAGCATAGATTTTAGTCCCATAGAGTTGATTTTCACCATTTATTTTGTATGCATATTAGGTGTTTCTTGAAATGCTTCAATGAAAATTTCATCAATTTGTTAGTTTAATTTAATGTGATTAGCATATATTTATGTTATTAGTTTTTTAATACTTCAAGTAAGTTAATTAGTGTTGGGCATTGATATTTCAATATTTGGATCACTTATATATGATTCTAAGTTAGTTTAATTTAATGTGATTAGCATATATTTATGCTTGTATACATCAAGTAAGGTTAGTAACATGCTTGTATATGCAGAAATGGATCACTTTCTTGTTTTAGTGTATTGGGGTGGGGAAATTAGTCATAAGGAAGTTAATGTGGTGTATAATGGTGGATTAAATTCAATCATGTTTATCCATCGTCAACATACCAATTTTGAGGTGTTTCTTACCAAAGTGTATGTCGTTATTGGTTGTGATCGTAACTCTTATGAATTAAAAATGGTGATGAAATATCCTGTGACAGGGCAAAATGTGTTAGTTCTGGTTAGGAATGATGAACGCATAAGTGCTCTTGCTTACGCGGCTTCCCAAGCCCTTGGAACGGCAATGGAGGTGTATGTTGAGTTGGTTCCCAAATTAGGTAATGTGACGGAGGCCATGTGTAGCATGGAAATTCCATAATCAAGCCCTAGTGTACGCCATGATACATTCACATAAATGTTAACAAACCCAAATTATGTTAATGAGCATTTAGATGAGTTTACTTCTCCAACTCATTCACGTACCATTGATTGTGGTGCACTGAACACCTTCTCCACGACTCACTTGGGTAGGCGTAACGCCAACGAGGTTGATTCTTTAGATCAGGAGAATGGTAATATTGATTCTGATTCGGATGAGGATGATGAAAAAAGAGAAGCTCTAGATGTAGCGATTAGAGAAGGTTCTCCATCTCAAGATTGGCTTAGAATTGATGAGGTTGATCAAAGATTGATTGATGCACCGATGACCTGGAATAATGACAACGCCATGACTGAAGATGGTGACTTTAGGATAAGGCAAGAGTTTAACTCGTTAGACCACCTTAAGAAGAATTTAAAGGCATGAGCAATATCTAACAATAGAAACTTCCGTGTAAATGAGTCGGAGCCTTCAAAGTATGTTGTGCAATGTACTAATGCGGAGGATATTGGAGGCTGCTTATTATTGTTACAGATATGGGCGTGGGAGCACATTCATATAGGGAGGCCTGTCATTCGGATGGTTCGACCCCCTGGGAAACATTCTGAGGATGATGACATAGGTGATTTTGAACCAGTCTTAGGATCACAGCATCGACGTGGAAGGGATCCACTAGCTGTGAGGTAACCAACCCCAATTCCGGATGACATAGGTGATTTTGAACCAGTCTTTCGAGGTCCCACTCACCACATACTCTAGTGTACTACCTAGACTCACTAGATCGACAAAGGGACGAGCAGGTTATTACGATTTATTATTTGCATTATTTGTGAATAAATTGTATAAATTACCGAGTAAAATGATTTGTATTACAGATGACATGGCAGCCTTACACAGCAGCCAAAATGGAGGCTTTGCCAGACATAAGTCGATCTGGCCAGGGGATTTGGAGATCACGTTATCCGCTAATTTGTTTTGACATTGTAGAAATACATCTTCCAGATCGTCTCATGCGACAATTCGGTTTGGAGCAGGTAATTCCGGATGCCTGTGACACCCAAGCGGCACTACATGCGATTGACAGGAGGACTGGGGACAAGAACTACATCATACGACATAAATCACATGTAGATGCATGGAATGACCGAGCATCTAGATTAGTTCAAGGAGAGAACTACACGGGTCAGGGCTTGGGGGCGCACATGAACTGGTACAGGAAATCACCATATTGCGCATTACTAACACCAACTTTGCAGATCCAGGATCGCATTATCAACCTACGTCTACGTTACTGGTACGACTTCTTTTAACAATGACACAATCTGGTAATAATTATATGTGTTTCATTTAACATTTTATTGTTCACATGCAGGCAGAGCGCATTAGATCGGTCCTTATATTATGAAATGACACGATGCATGATGCCACTACATCGCCCGTTGATATGGGGTATCGTTTATGTACTCAAACCCTGGGCTCAATTCACACGACATTGACCGATGTATTGCATCAGGCGGGGTATGATTACCTCATTCCGACTCCACCAACCACTGAGGATGATCACACATTCCACACTAATTCATCTCGAGGTTCGGGCCATCGAGGTAGCTCTTCTGGAGGATCAAGTAGTCAATGCTCAAGAGGTTCGGGGCGCTCATCCCGAGGTCGGTCTTCCAGATCTCCATCATCATCCGGTGCTATGTCACCCTTTGTTCCACCGGCTTCTGTGTCCACTCCTCCACATCCATCGCCTCCACATACGCTCATTACGTATCAACGTGCTAGTCAGAGACGAGCCGCATACGAGTCTACACCATCCTCATCCACCGGTGTATGAAGCAAAGGGGGGCGGGGATTGTAGTTTGTATGAATATTTTATATATTTTGAACTTTTCGTATGTATGACTTTTGATCATTGTAATATATGTGCGCGTTTTTATACTTGATATTTGCGAATCCAGCTGGTTTTTAGTTGATTAACATGGAATAAATAGTATTGAACTAGTTTAATGCAGGTTATATTAGCTATCTATGGGAGATGAAAGAAAAAAAATTTTACAAGGGCATGACCAAAACCGCCATATGAGGTGGCGGTTTATACTAAAGACCAAACCGCCATATGAAAATCTCAAGTACTAAACCGCTATGTGAGACAGCGGTTTCGCCTGGACACAGTAAGTTGAAAATCTCATTGTAAACCGCTAAGTGAAGTGGCGTTTTACCTTCAAAAGTAAAACGCTATATGATGTAGCGATTTAGCTTAGCAGAATTTCAAAAAAAAAAAATTCGCCACGTGGACGGTATTTTGGGAAATAACTTTCCCTTGAATGTAAGTTGGGAAATTTTTGCAAAATTAACATTATACAGGGAAAAGATTCTTATTTATTAAATAATTAATTCTATTAATTATTAAACTATACTACTGCATGACTCATACCCTACTTTAGTTTATTACTTTTCTACTAGTCTTAAGGTTTACATCTTTTAGACTTTAATAAAGTTTCTAATTCTACTATCTACATTCGGTATTTTTAACCCTCAAGGCACTCAAGCAGTCGATTATCAAGTTCGAACAAGTAGCGACTCCACTGTCTATATTCAATATTCATGTAATTTGAGTATTTTGAGACTTTATAAATATTAAGATTATTTAAGATAATGTATTATATTTTGCTTGTTCTTATAAAAACTTAACTTTATAATATGATTTATGTTTTTAATTTTTATATAAAAATACCCGCCTACCCACGGGTCCCACCCGCTTTGAAAAAGGGAGGATAGCGACAAAAACATATGTCGGCGGGCTTTTGAATATTTGAGCCTGCTGGTAGAATTTTTAGATGCTACACGGCCCGCTACCCGCCCAAGTCTGCTCATGAACAACTCTAGATACAATGCTTGAAATGTAAATGGGAAAGCTTTAAATCTAATCTAGGGCAAGGAAAGTAAAGAGAAAGTAAATAAATGATGTTCTAATATGAGAAGGTTTCTATATATCAAGACATAGCATTTACATTCAGATAAAAGGGTATTTATAGTCTAAAAGAGTCGTCCACTAAAAGCCCTAAAAGATCCACGTGTTTTAAACAAGTGAAGAAAAGTGCAGCGCCGGAAATAGGTCACATTCGCCTGAATGGCCTATGGACTTCGACCGAATGCACCCATTCGCCCAAATGGTGGTGATTTGGTATTCCAGTAGGGCTTTATACATTCTCCATCCTTGGGGTTCCATTCGCCTGAAAGGTGAGCCAATTCGGTATTTCCATAGAGTGTGGGACTTGAACTTAGGCTGCAGCAGGGACATGCGACCGAATCTTGGGCTGGATTCAACCGAATCTAGGTCGAGCTACCTTATTCCTCCTTTGAAATACGTCTTCGAGGTGTCAGAATGCCTTGGAACTTTATGAGATTCTCGGGAATGCCTCGAAACACGTGCCTCTTCTTCAATTCTAATGTCTAAGCCTCAAACTCGATCTATTTCACCTCGAAATCTCCAAAAAAATCTCTAAACCCCTCGAAGACAAGAGCAAGGTAAAATCGCGTGTAAAGCGTATAAATTCAATAAGAAACGACAACACTCGACACCAAAGTGGAGACATAAATTTGCTCTAAATCGAGCACATCAACTCCCCTAAGCTAAGGGTTTGCTACTCTCTAGCAAAGAAAGAAAGAGAAGAAGATGAAACGTTAAAAACCATGGTCAACAAGCTTGTCACGACACCTAGTGGCGGCCACGGGACGGGTTACCCGGAACCGAACCAGTCCCGAAACACTTGAAATCGGTTCCGGAACCGGAACCATTCGCGACAGGTTCCGAACCGGCCCGCACCGCGAAACTTTGAACCCGCCGAAAAATAAGAAAAAAAAATTGTCGCAACCATGAAACCGCCGGAAAAAACCGTTGGAACCGGACCAAAGAGCCGCGGGCCAGTTCAACTGGACCAACGGTTCCATGGAACCGGTCCAAAACGGTTGGTCCAACGGTTCCTTGGAACTGCAACCAGAACCGTACGGTTCACCCGGCCCAGCGGTTCTTTGGAACCGGCCAAAAAATAGCCGTTAACTATTCGTTGAATTAGTTGTTGAGATTTTCCTATATAAACCCATCACTTTCAATCTTTCCAATTCACAACTCATCTCTTCTCCCACTCTCTCTACTTAATTACTTAATTACGCAATTATTCTCTTAAATACACTGTTTTTTATCATCTTCTTAGACATTCTCATGATGATAATAACATTTTTTTTAAGCCAATCCTTATATTTATGGAATTGCGATAATTTTAGATCCATGTTTTAAGACGGAAAACCTAAGTAAAATAATAGGATTTTACTACCAAGCATTAGATCGTCCGTCTAATGATGTACATATTTATGTAGGAACTTGTAAAAAGCTTTTAGCAGACCTTTATGGAGTCGTGATACGTCTAGGCGTGCTAGCGTTTCAGCACGTCCCATGTATTATAACCCCATAATAGCTAACATAATAAGTCAAGATGATACTTTTGTAGGATCATCTTCTTCCTCCCCTCCGCTTCATATTTAGAATTAGATAATTATCTTAAACATCACTTTGAAATCAACCAAAGTAGTTCTAACATTTTACAATGGTGGAAGAAAAATCATTAAAATTCCCTATATTATCGAGAATTGCAAAGGATATCTTTGCAATTCCTGCTTCTAATATTGCGTTGGAGTCTGCTTTTAGTGCAGGTAGAAGAGTTTTAAACAAAAAGAGATCTCGTCTTGGTCCACATACTATTCAAATATGTGTTTGCAAGAAAGATTGGGATCAAGCGGGTGTCCGAACACAAGTACTCAAGACCAATGATGATCAAGACGACGATGATCCATGGATAATGATGGATACATCTGCATCATCATCGGGAGGAGAGTCAGCGGAAGCATCTAACCAACCATATGACGATGACGAATAGGATCATGGATACCGGAGCACAGTCAATCAACATTCAACAATTAAAAATAAAAGGTATGACAAAGAACTACGTGAATTTTGATTCCTTCGGGATACGTAGGCAGCTTAGTATTTCTTCGGGATACTAGGTTCAAGTCCATTCTCTCCCCTTTTTTATTAATCATCTTTATCATTTCTTATTAATTAGTTTTTTTCCTTCTTCTTAGTAAATATTTTAATAACGATGACAAGCATTTAATTTCGCTAATAATCAAGTAATTGACGAAGGTACGTCCGCATTATTATAGTATTTTTATATTAAAATTAAAGGAAAAATAAGAATGGAAACGATTGTCCGACCCACCCGACTCGGGTATTAGAACCGCCGGATCCGCCTCATGAACCGCCAAGGAACCGTTTGGAACCGTCCGTAACCGAAATCGGAACCAGAAATGTTCGGTTCAGGTTCCAGATGGAACTGGAACCGGAACGAAACCGGCCCAACCCGGACCGTGGCCATCCCTAACGACACCCAACATAAACACATGCTAGCCAATAATAAAGAGCTAGGAGGGCTTTCACTCCTAGAATTACCATCATCACCATCAAAGAGGTCTAAGAACTCTCCACTCCTCAAAAGAAGTGGAGGCATGAAGCACAAAGCTAGAGCGATTGCCTCCCCCAAGCTAAGGTGAAGTTATATTCTTCGTGTTTGGCTCAATTTCTCTTTTGAGCCTTCTTTCTCTTTCTCATCATTGTGGGGCCGTTAGTATTGATCCACTTAACATTGTCAAACCAAACACAAGCAAAACTTGTGGAGGGTCAATTCTAAAGGTCGTTTTGATCTGCAAATTTTAACATACAATACTACAAACCAAACGTGAGTACTAACTAGCAAAAATGCAATGCCATGAATTAAAAACAAAACTGAAACAAAAACAATATGTACAGTTGGGTTGCCTTCCAACAAGCGCTTCTTTAAGGTCTTTAGCTAGACCTGACGCACTATGTTGTAGTGAGGCAAACTCCGGAGGAGTTTATCAAACTCACTCGCCACAACAGCAGAGGTTGAGGAGTGGAAGAGAGAGGGAGAAAGAAGAGGAGCAGAAACACAACTAAGACTGACTTCCCATAACGAGCTGAAAAGTCGAGGGAAGAACGAATAAAGGGAAGGGGAGGGAAGCAAGCGGCATAGAATCACAAACATCAAGGTGAGCATAAACATGTACGGTCAAGTGCTACTCATAAAGACAAAAAGGTGTAGGATGAGACTCAATAGAAGGCACACTAAGGGTATGCACTTGAGACTCCTCAATCAAGCACATAAGTACCTCTAGATCATTGGGTTCACTAGCCAGATGATCATGCACATATGTGAGAGGTTCATCATGGTAAGGTGCACAGGGACCTTATCATGAACCTTACCGGTGGGTGGTGCATCAACACAAGGAACGTGAGAGTCATGATGCAAGAATTTAGGGAGTGTACACTCCTTCGAATTGACCACATCATCACAAGACTCACACAAAGGTTGATCATCAATAGAAGGAGGAGAAAAATTGATAGGATGAGGGGAGTCCAGGTCATGTTTTAACGCAATGGGCACAAGGTATTCATGGGTCTCTAGTCTCTCTTCAAAAGCCCTTCGAAATTGGTTAACACTCCGCGTTCTCTCCAACTCGGTCCCCTCTTCAACCCAATCGTAACAGGTGGGGAAGGCCGGTGGAACCTCAAGGGAGGGGAGACAGGGATATTCTTTCCTAAAGTTGTCCTTGGCCAACCATTTAAAGAAATTCAGACAAATCACGGGGGTTTGGTCAAGGAACATATCATGGTAAAACTTATCTAAGAATTCTCTAGTCTAACTATTGAATCCTCCATAAAGGTGATGACACATTTGCCATCTTTCAACATCACGCCCAAGAAGGAAGAATTTTCCATATCTAAGAAAGAAGCTCCAAAAAGATTCATGCTCGGGTTGATACATGTAACAAGCCATGAAGAAAAGCCAAAATCACAAAAACAAAAACTATTCACAAACAACACCAAAACTAAAATCTAAACAAACGCCTTGTCCCCGGCAACGGCGCCATTTTGATAACCGGTTTTTAGCGTGTCGTAAACACTACAAGTAAGGCTTTGCAAACAATACTTATAATCACTCTAGATACAACTACAACGAGTCTAATGGTAAGTCGAGGGTCGAACCACAAGGACAAGGGATTCTAGATTAAAGACTCGGTGGGGGAAACGTTGTATGGAAGGTATGTTGATGGGTGAACTATGCTAAGAACGATGATAGAGCAATGAAACAAAGCGGGATTAGACTAGGTCCACCCTAGGTAGGTCCATTGGAAATAGAGATAGGTTAGGTCAAGGAAGATCGAACGAAGATCGATCAAAACACTCTAGATATCAAGGGGAAGTTGGTGACCTATAGTCATGCAAACGACCCATAATCGCCTATGTCTCGCTAGGAGCGGCAGCACAAGATTCGAATCAAATGTCAATCAACTACCAACATCAATCTCAACCCCAATCCCAAACATTAAATACAAGACAAAATTCTAGGGTTTCTCTAACCTAAAACCCTAAAACAACTACTCTAGCATGAGGAAAGCAATAAAGAAAGCAATAGAGAAAGCAATAAAGGAAAAGGAGAACAAGAAAGCATAAATGAAAGAGAGAACATGAAAGCAATAAATCTAAACTACAAAAGCATTAAATGAAAGCATATATGAAAGCAATAAAGATAGGAAAGCAATAAATAAATGAAACTTACATAAAGGAGAGTGAAAAAAGAAAGAACAAAGCATCGGAGAAGGAATTAAACTAATCTAGGGCAAAAACTAGAGAGAAAGTATAAAAAGGTTGATGAACAATTTGGGAGGGTTACTCCCAAGCAAGTCATAGAGTTTACAATCAGAAAAAAGGTTATATATAGGCTACACAAGTCGTGACTTAAAAGCCCTAAAATAACCTACGGATTTAAACTTGCGAAGAAATAAACACGTGCTGATTCTGCCCGCATTCGCCCGAACCCAAGGGTCTATTCGCCGGAATGGAGACCCATTCGCCCGAATAGGGTGCACTCGGGGTTTCTAGAGAGTTTGAGCACCAAATAGCAAGTTCAAACCCCATTCACCCAAAAAGGGCTTTACATTCGCCAGAATGTAAGGGCCTTCACTCGAATCAGGCTTCATTTAGCCAAAACAGAGTGCTTCAATGTGTTTCTTTGAGTTCCTTCACCCAATCACCCGAATGGGTATTACATTCACTCGAGCCAAGCTCCATTTGCCCGAATGTGTGTTCGAATGGCTCTAATTATTCCACAAAACATGCTCGGGAATGCTTCGATATGCCTGCTTTATCTTCGATATGTCTAGTGTCTTGTACGCAATGAAAATACCTCCAAATCTCCTCAAAACACCTCAAAGCACCAAGAAGACAAGATCAAGGTAGAATCATGCATAAGATATGTAAAAACCTAAATAAAACACGAGACTCAACACTAAAATGAGTAGATAAATGTGCTCCAAAACGAGCACATCAGTTGTCCCCTCTAAATACCCACTGGTTTCATCATTACAACTTCCCACCACTTTGTTAAAATTCTCATCATCATGGCATTCACCTTCCTCATACTATGTAGAACAAAAAATACTTTTCTCCCCATAAATGATACTATTCGGCTCGTCCCCCACACTTTTATCAACATGCTTTACCATATCATTTCCGTCTCCAAGCCCCTTAAAGGCTTCAAGAATAGTATCGACATTCCTGCTGGTCTCCACTAAAACTCCTTGAGGTTTCGTGACAAAAAGGTTCTTCTTCACCCGCAAGGTCTCTAACTCCTCTTTTTATTTATTGAGTCCTTTTCGTGGTGAGGCTTTAGTGTCGAGGCCCCAATCATAACCCTATTTCTCAATCTTCCTATATGACCCGAGTGCAATTTTCTTTAGTGTGATTCATTAGTCCACAAAGAAAGCAAAAATGGGGAAGACGTTCATATTTAATTGTGACTTTAACCTTTGTCCCATCCCGTGTTTTAATCATTTGATGTCGTTTCAATGGTTTAGTTACATCAAGAATAACCGTAACCCTACGATATGGGTTCACATCAAGAAAGTTCTGCTCACTTTTCATAACTTCCCCCTAAGCCCTGCAATAAATGTAGCATTAATATAAGATCTGCTACTAAAAGGGATATTATAGAATCATAAAGGATAGTAAATAAGAACCACATCAGATGGTTGTGCGTCTACTTCAATTTCTTGCACCACAAGTAACCTTTGTTCAAACTCCATGCTCGTCCGTTAAACACCTTCTCCATATCTTTCCAATAGAAAAATTGGAACATATAAACATAAGAGCCCATAGATTTAACAACTGCACCCTCCTTGAGACACCATACAAGAAGCATAGTGCGTTTAAAAGCATCAAAGTTCAAAGGTTTTAGCCTAAAATGTGAAACAGTTGCATAAATTAGTTTCATTTTAATTACGAATTTAACGTCTAAATATTTTAATTAATGATGGTAGTAATTAAAAAAATATTATACGATGATTAGAAACTTGTCAACTCGTAACATAGTTATGAAGTGTAACAAGTAACGTAAACTTTGGAGGTAAAAACTTAAAGCTGAGCAACTACCCATAACGTTTCGGGATAATTATAATACTTACCCGAAAAATTTATTTACCCATATTGAGAATAAATTTAATATGTCATACACATATACAAGTGATTTTAAACATGAAGTACAAGTTAGATAACTTGTTACATGTACAACAATTTTAACCCAAACCTTAAACTATCTTAGATAAACCTTTCTTACACTATAATAGACCAAATTAACGACAAAAAACACCTAAAATCAGCCCCAAACAGCAGCCCCATTTGGCTGTCCCCTACCCCCTTTTAGCTTTTTGTACACTTACATACTCAAGCAAATTGTTCTATTCAAAACCTCTTTGTTCTACCCAAAGCTTGTGCATCATTACAAGCATGCAAGAGACAATTATTAGAAGCAAAAACACTTCAAGTAGAGACCATTTTAGTCAGCCATAATAACCAAAAAATTGCTCCCAAATTCATCCAAGAACAAACACTAGAATCCTTCAAAGTTTCAACTACAAAAACACCTTCTTTTCTCATCAAATCTTCTTCAAAGACCCATCTAAAACTTCTAAAAATTTATGTTTATAAACTCAAATCTTCTATAAAAACAATGTTCATCTCAAGAGCTTTCCATAGACACCAAATTTGGAGAAATCCACCAAGTATAGAGTAAGTTATGTTCATTTCTTTATTTCACTTGTTTTGTTAAAACTTGTTCATGTAAAATTCTTTTTACATGGAATCTTTCTATAAACTAAGATTATTATAAAAATGGGTATTTCATCATAATAACTAAGAAAAATAATCTCTTTAGAAGGCCAAGAAATTTAGGCTAAAAGAAGAAAATTTGAAATATTTTTCTTCAATCAACTTACAATCTCCTATTTTTGTTTCCTAGCCAGAAACTCTCAAGTTGTGGGACTTGTTCAACAAGTGTTGCTCAACACTAATCAATCTCCAAAGTAACAAAATATCAAAGAGTAAGTAAATCTAAAATTTTTTATTTAGAAATCAAAAGTCATTAAGTTACATAGAAAGATCTGAAATAATGCTATTTTTAAATTTTTAAAAATAAGTGTAGCAAAGGAGTTGGATCTTAGTTATTGAAAAGTTGTAGCAAAGGCTAAGGAGTACTTTCGGAGCTAAGGATCGAGGTATGTCACATGGGGTGATTTTTAAAGGATTTAAAAACAAGTTGGGAAAGTTTTGTATGAACTTGTTTTTAAAAATAAAAGTCCCAAAAAGAAGTTCTTAAATCTTGAAAAATGATATCAAAATGATAATTTCAATTATGAAATGATTTATTACATGTATTATTATTGTGGGCATCATGCATGTTGATTTTATGAATTGTTGTGTGATTAAAGGCATGTTTAACAATACTTTGTGAAAGTATTTGTGATGGAAATGGTTATATGGATTTGGAAAATATTTAAAATGCATTTCAAAAATAATTTCCAGTAGCTATATGTTAAAAGAAAATCTCTTGAATAATTTTGTTGCAATTTATTCGTTAAATCGATATTTTTATATGATTTTAAGGTGTTAAATACTCTTATTATAAAACTATTGTATTAGATTAACTTTTGATCATCAAAAATAATTAATAAAAGCATATTATAATGTCTCCAACAATGTTTGGCCATAATATATTTTCATGATTTTCGAAAAATCGTTAAATTATTTATTGGTAAATTATGAAATAGTAAATTATAAAATAATTACCAAATGAAGACATATGGACTTGAAATTGTTTTCACAAACTCAAATGGACAGTAACTAAATATTGGTAAATTTTGGGAATATGTTGTTGACGTTTAAGGACCTTAATAATTTTTACTCGGTTATTAATAATCGTTAAGTTAGAAAACGGTAAAATATAAAATAAATATTAAATTACGTCTTTTGGACATGAAAATCTTATGAGACACTCATATTAACAGTAGATACTTGTAGAAAAGTTTTGATGGATTTTTGTAATCATATATGGACTTTAATAAATTTTATTCGGTTTATCGGTAAAATAACAATATTAATTATTAAAAATACCTCACATAATTTTTAATGGTTATTTAAAATTTTATATTCCTTAAAATAGTTTCCATAACATCATAAAATTTTTATTTTATTTTATTCGGACTTAAATAATTTTAAACTGATTTTATTTTATTTATTTATAAAATGCCTATATAAAATAACAAAGTATCATACATGATAATTATAAGTTTAAATGGGCTAATAAAAGTATTATATGACTTCTGAAAGTTTAGTATAATTTTATTTAGCTAATTATTAATTATTTACTAAATTATCAAATTAATAAAAATTATTTAATTATTTAAAGGTGTAATATTTTTAGTTAAATTTGGGTAAAAATAAACATATATCAAAAATTTATAATTGTGTTAGTAACCTACTCCCGCATAGTATAAAATAATTTTTACTTAAATGGTTTATAAATTTCACGAATTTAAGATATCATTCAAATAACAATAAATACCTAAATTGTCAAAATTAATCGTAAAATCATTATAAATTGACATAACAGATTATTAGGGGTGAAAGTTCGGTTTGCGGTAATTTATTTAGGTATTTGAATTTTCAATCCAAACCGAACCGAATTGGGCCTCAATCCAAATCAAACCAAACCAAATTAATTCGGTTTAGACTTTTTCAAACCAATCCAAACTATATTTTTCATTAAATACAAATTAAAATGAAAAAAGAGAGGAAAATAGGGAAAGGAGTGGGAGTGTCAAGTACTCAAGTGTGGTACTGGGAGTGGGATGGCGGTACACCAGTAGTACAGGTATTATCAAAGGTTAGAGTTTTTAATTTTTTTTAGGTTTAGAATGTATTGGGTCTGGGCTAATACATTAATGTTAGTGGGCTATATGTAATTTCTTAAATGTTTCGGTTTACGGTGTAGGAATTCGGTTTTCGGGTTTTCAATATTTCAAACCTAATCCAAACCTTAATATTTCGGTTTTTGAATTTTCAAACCTCATCCAAACCAAATTTAAAAATCACCAAACCATATTCGTTATTCTGTTTGGTCTGGTTCGATTTGCGGTTTTAATCCGAATAAGTTTCACCCCTACAGATTATAATCTGATGGGAAAACCTTAAATTCATTTCAATTAAGTTTTTATAATGACTTGATTAATTTGGGCCTTGTTGGAGAATTAATATGTATTTTGTAAATCAATTATCGATTTTATTACCGGCAAAACTATATTGTTTTTAAGAAAATAGTGTTTTATGAAATCTTTTTATAGACTTATGAACTATATTATAGTTGTTTTGAACGAATTTCAAAACTCTTAGATTGAAACAAAACATTTTAGTGGTTTCCTTGAAAAATCATATTGATTTAATCACTTTTTGTTACGATGCATTTCCACACATGCTAGTGATGCCCCAATATTTACAAAGGTTATGTTTGATGATATGATTATTCTAAGCATGTTTTACCATGTGGGAAAGATTATGATATAATTTTGCTAAGTTGCAAATAATGTATCTTTTACTATGTTGCAAAGAAAATATATTTATCATACAGGAAAATATTGATATTTACGACTTTTCAAATGCCATTGAAATTCCAAGAAATATATTATATAAAAAAATGTTTTAGCCTAAATGGCGGGTACATATGCAACAACAAATGTTGTATGTAGGATTAAATGGCTCACCAATGCTGAGCGTGTATTGTACACAATACCATTGTGTTACACTTGCCGGACATGTCGCGGACGGTAGACCGACTACCAACCGAGTCACAGGATGACTCACAGAGTACCCATGCAAACTTATTATTTGAGTTTGAAGTTGATTTGGATCCATTGAGATATCTTATGATTTATAATGAAAAATGAGAACTTGGAATTATTATGAAACCATTGAATTGAGTTTGAATGATGATATGATTTATCAAATGAAAAAAACCATCTTTCAAAATGAATTTACTCAAACCAAAATGTTTTAACAACTTGTTTGACGGGCACTAGTGTGTTATAATCAGTCTTTTGCTGATACTATGTTTTGTATGTTTTCCAATGGTTTTTGTTTTTAGAGTGAATCCCCATGGCACCTCGATGGAGAAGTGATATGCGAGTGAAGCATGAACTTGAGTTGGACTTTAACTCCCTTTTATTTAGATCTCTTTATTGTATCTAGAGAGTATTAGTACAATTGTTTAGATTTGAACCATTTAAAGATGTAATTCGAACTTCAGAGTTATTTCGATTTGGTTGTAATTTTTCCTTTATTTTAGACAACTAAAACTTTCGTTATATTGCTTTGGTTTTGGTTCAAGTATTTTACTTGGACATTGGTTAAACCTTTAAGTAACCCCCTTAATTGTGCTGGCAAAAGTGAGCTTCCGCTTATATAATACTAAATTCCAATTAGTCTTTCCCTACATAATTTGGGGCGGTTACAAAATGGTGGGTACATATGTGATGTGCTTGATTGAGAGCACATTTATGTCCCTACTTTGGTGTCGATTCTCGATGTTTTACATTGATTTTGTGCATTTTACACTCGATTTTACTTTACAATTGTCTCCATGGTGTTTAGAGGTTATTTCAAGTATTTTCGGGAGATTTTGAGGTAAAACGGATCGATTTCGAGGCTTAGGTATCAAAGTCGAAGATGAGGCACGTGTTTCGAGGCTCTCACAAGTGTTTCGGGTGCATGATTGAAGTTCTTTAGAGCACAAAGGGGCAAAAAGCCCAGGGATTTGGTCGAACCCCAGTCCCTTCGGTCGAACGTGGATGGTGCAGCCCAAGACTAACTTTTGCTCCCACTGGAAATGCCGAATGAAATTTCATTCGAGCGAACTTAATGGCATTCGGGCGAATTGACCATAGCTTCGGTCGAATCTTCATGAGTGGCTGCCCAAGCCCAATTTTTACAAGTCTCTGGAAATACCGAATCCAAGCCACATTCGAGTGAATGGGCTGGATTCGGGTGAATGCTCCCTTCCATTCGGTCGAATGGCATTTCAACTGCACGCTACGTTTTGTTTTGCAAACTTAAATCTATAGGTTCTTTAGGGCTTTTGTTCCCCACCTTGTGTAGCCTATATAAAGGCATATTTCTGAATGTAAAGCTCATGCCTACTATGTGAGAAACCCTCTCATCTTAGAACATCAACCTATTGCTTTCTTTTACTCTCATTTGTCGTAGAATAGATTTTATGCTTTCTTTTACATTTCAAGCTTTGTAATTTTATTTCCTTTCATTCAAGCAATTAAGTTTATGTATGTCTATCTTTCTCAATCTCTTTATTACCTTTGATTATCTTTTATTTATGCCATTTAATGTTTTGTTCTTCCTAGTTTTTATTCTTGCTTTGAATCTTGTTTATTTGCATCTCAATCTTGTTCTTGCTTTCTTTATTGCATTCTAGTATAGTTTATAGATAGTATTGTTGCTTTATTCTTACTTGTTCTTAGTTTCCTTCTTGCCCTAATGCTTGTTTCCATGCTTTCCTTCATGTTCTTAGTTGTAGTTATGGGTCATTTCGCATGGCTATATGTCACAAACTTTCCCTCGCTATCTAGAGTGTCTCGATCGATTCACGTTCGATCTCCCTTGACCTAACTTTCAATGAAAACACAGAACCAACCTAGGGTGGATCCTTACCATCCCCGTTTGTCTCTTATTGCTTATCTTAATCTTGTTTATTGCTTTCCTAGTTTAGTTCAAACACCCTTTCATACACACACTATATTTCTCTACACCTAGCACCTAACCTTGCCTAACCTTGTCCTTGTCGTTCGATCCCCAACTTACCTCTATACTCGCTATAGTTGTAATAGGGTGTTATAAGTATTGTTTGTATAGCCAACATTTTTAGCGTTTAACGACACGTTACAAACCGGTTACCAAAATGGCGTCGTTGCCGGGGACAAGGCGTTAAAGTTAGGTTTTATGCTTGTTGTAGTTCGTTTTTGCTTTCTTTCAGTTTTTGTTTAATTGATTTTCTCTTGTCGGTGCTTACGCTTGGTTTCTAGTGTTATTTGCATGAGCTATAGCACACGGAGATCACAGCTAGAGCTTGTTCCGCATATTCCTGAGATACAAAGGGTCACTAGACGATCTCCTCCTCCCACTCTACGTCAATCGTCTATACCCAATCCTTCTACACCAATGGCCGATAATCAACCGCTTTTAAGGTAATTTGGGGTCCCAGGTTCTAGAGAATTTCAAGGGGGTGTGGTGCCACCGGATGCTCCACCAAACTTTCGCATTGACCTACAGTACACCATCATGGTGAAGGCGAACTTTTTTAGTAGCTTGAGAAACGAGTGCCCTCTCCAACACTTGGTGGCATTCGCAGAGACTTGCAGATTCATGCCCCAATAGCCCTGACTATGTTAAGATGTGCTTGTTCCCTGTTGGTTTGGCGGGTGACGCCAAATATTAGTACAAATGCTTAAAGCCCAACCCCATCACCACATAGGCTCAACTTAGAACGGCATTCCTCGAATGGTTCTATCCCACGAATCGCACGCAAGATTGGCGCAAAAAAGATCGCGTCATTCATACAAGATGAGCCTGAGAGTCTAAGTGTCGCGCCTGGACTAGATTCAAGGGTATGTTCCGAGCTTGCCCCCATCATGAATATGGGGAGAGCCATGTTAATACCTTCTTCTACGATGGGCTTGATGAGTCAACAAAGGCACTACTTGATTCCGTAGTTGGTGGGCAACTTTCAATAGTTTCATGCAAGTGAGGGAAACGATTGAAGAGGTAGCTAAGAATAGTGCTTGGGGTGGGACAAAGAGAAGTAAACAAGGGGTACGATCAATGAGGCCAATCTTGATTCGATCAGTGCAAAAATTGAAGCGATCATGGACAAGAAATTATCCAAGCTTAAGTTAGCCCAAGAAAGTTCTAATGTCTCCGCCGCTAGTGAAGTCAAGCGTTTCTCGTGTCGTATTTGTAGAGGCACCAATCCACAGTCACAATTTTGGTCCTAACAGTAATCTACACATGTTTGGCAGATGATATATTTTAGCCGTTATAATAAGTTAGATTTCCAAGTAATCTAGTGAATTTCCCTCGTTCTATAGTCCTATGAATAAGAGTACAAGCCGATTTCAGAATTCAATTTTTATAAAACATTGGATGCATTTTCCTTTGTCTTCTTGAGTGTGTGTGAACATTCAACAATCTTAGGTATTGCAAGATTATCACCTTTGTGTAACTAAGAGTAGTCCTTGGTTATAGTAAGGGAACTAGATAGTTCCCGTGCGATGCACGGCTTTTTAAAAATTTCTGATATATTTTTACAAACTAAAAAGTTAAAATTTTAAGAAATAAATTTTACATTATAGTATATTTCATTTCACTATGAGCAGTTAATTGTATATATTACGTACATTGTATGATAATTTTGTATTGTGCGCGCATGTAATATTGTGAAGATTTTGTTAATAACAAATAAATCACAACAAAAGACAATAAGTATATTATGCTTCTCTAATACATTAAAATGATTGAAAATTGAAAAAATGAAATTGAAAATTGAATTTTTTTTAAATAATAATTGAAAAAATGAAATAAAATATATGATTCTCTAATACATTAAATGATGTATCCTAGAACATAAAAAAAAATAATTGGATTGTAGTAAGTTAAAGATATGAAAATAATTTATAGGAGTCATAACAATGACATCATAATCCAATTTTAGAGGGAAAACTTTTATTGAGGAATGGACCCTTAAGCAATTTTTTAAAATGACGATGTAAGCCGTATTTTGTTTTAGTAATTGTTATAGAATGGTTGCTTTGGAGTCGCAAAGTCCAAGTCAATCAATTCAAGAATCACGCCAGTGTATTTGGTACCAAATCAAGCACACACCTTGGGAGACTGATTTGGAGTGTTTTGCCATTGTTTTGCTGGGAGTTTGAAAGCCTGCTTTTACTACTGGATCGCATTGAAGACCCCCACCCCAAATTTAGTCCATTAAAAAGGATAACAAGATATAAAAAGTGGAAAAAAAATACACAAATTCTTACTTAAAACCGTCTATTGTAAAGATGGCTTTCAAAATTACAGTCCAAGTCTAAATATATATTGTTATAACTCTAAATATAGATTTAGGATGAAGTTTTGAGAGTCGTCTTTACAAAAGACGGTCTCTCGAGAGAGCATATGAAAAAAAATATATTGTTTAACCATCGTGATTCACATCAAAATTACAAACAAGTCCAAAAGGCAAAGAAACTGAATTCTAGCACAACACTGCAGGCTATCTCAAAATCAATTTATCATTGCTGGCAATGGCAATAAATTCAGAAATCTTCCACACCAAAGCAGCAATACAATAACCGATATTTCTCTGCGTGCAAGCAAAACTATTTTTCACCCCCTACAACTACTAACAAGATCACGACTATATCCTCCTACATTAGGCATATTTCACGGACGAGTACTATTCATATCTTAACACACATACTACATACATTAATCTTTAAGATTAATCGTATCATCGACATCAGTACCTGGAGCGACTTCTGTGCCTGTAAGTCAATTTAAATGAGTTAAGCTCACTCAATTCTGAGAACAACAAATCCATAAACAGGTGCAGGAGATGAAAAATTTTTTAAAAATACAAAAAAAATTGTATTATTGACCTTGGAGAAGGTGAGGGAGACCGCGATCGAGAATGCGATTGTGAGCGTGAGAAAGAACGCGACTGAGAGCGGGACCGAGAATAGCGCCTTCTTGAATTCCTTCCCCTACTTGGGCTTCTGCTGTACCTGCGTCGTCTACAAACACCAAGAGTGGTTCATTTTAATTAATGCACATGCACATGCACATGAAGAGCGAGGAATATCCAGGTAACATTTGTTATCCAAGATTGTAAAACCTTTCGAAGAAAGCAAGTTTGTACTCTCCTCTAACCTCACATTAAACTTGAACAATTATGCCAATAGACCATGTCGCTCTTTCTCCACAACATGAACTAAATGAATTAGAAAATGCACTATGTTTTACAGAAATTATCATGAGTTTCATCATACATCATATTGTAGTACGACAACAGTGATGCAATTCAAAAATGTCATACATGCGTGCACCAAAGAGCCTAAGGCCTTTCGGTTCACACAACAATTCACAAGTACAAAATAGCCAGCAGAATATTTGTCATTTTTGCATGTTCCATTTGTTGTTCACTCAAAGAATCTTTCAATTTATATCAAAAATTTTGGACAAAGATAACTATATTCATCCTCATTTTAACATTTTAATTATAGCTTATGATCCTCACATATCTTCCACTAACTCCACCTCAACATTTTTATATTCCTTATGGTCCTCACATGTTTCCCACTGACTTCATAAAACAAATTTTTATCGGTTGTTGTCCCCTTATCTTTTCCAATTTAAGTTTCTTTTGATATTTTCTTAATGTTTATGATCTTTACTTTTCATCCATCAAATTTATTATTTCATAAAATAATGTATCCCCTATCTTAAATATTCTATTTTTCTTAATTTTTGTGAACATTCTTATGGGAACTTTATTAAGGAACGGAGGGAGTAGTCAACAATTACACGAGTACATCATTGAAAGATTAGCACTTTTCCTTCTTGCATGCTAGGTCACCAGCAAATTATTTAAACATCAGTAAATTAAAATACACCAAGAGAAAAAAATAACCAGTCAATTCAGTATTTGCATCAGAACACATCCAACAGCAGAAGTACAATACAAGAATGCTATGTCGGCTTTAAAGTGTCAAGTTCAAATGATACATATATGGATTAACAAGTTATTAGATGTTCTGAGTCTTCTGACAGGGACAAGGTAAGTCAGGTTCAATCTAATCACGCATTAACAGATCAAGTATAATTAAGTTCACCTTAAAGCATCTTATAAGATCATAGCACATGCAGGGATTTTAAACAATTCAAACATTTTATAAGTTGCACTAAATAGTACACCTGGTTCAAATGCTTAAAGACGAGATGAAATTGAAGCTCTTTCTATGGGAGTAACTGTGCTAAAAGATGTCGAAAGGGGAGTCAAGGGAAAGAAAGTAAGCACTGCCCACAAACACTACCAGCACTCAACCTGAGCAGAAGCTGCATGCTTGTAACTGAATAAATTATAGCTAAGTACAGTCACACTCAATCCAGGCAGCAGCTTAACAAAAATGATCTCTCTCTCACCAGAAGCCATTCCTTTCAAAATAACCTTCATAAAAGCTTGTATAACAGAATTTTAGAATAGAATCCCAAATGAGCATAAGCAAATCAACCTATATCAATCATTCCCAAAGACAAATTTCTGCCAATGTCTACCCATATAAAGACACATCATGTATTCCACCTTAGTTTCAAAAGGTGCGAAGAGCAGGGTTAACTAAGTAAGAAGCACCCCTAATTCCAGAAAAAAATAAAGGCAAATGATATATATAGTGCTTAAGGGCTAAGGCTACATTTAAGCATTAATGATACAATGTATTCTCTTAAGTTTACTAGAAAATAAAGAATCTATCCATTAGTTTCACATCTTCTCGTTTTCAGATATCTAAACCTAGAAACTGATGATACATTTTCCCTGAAAAAATTATCCAATTTTGTACTAGTATATGATGGAAAGAATGTGCCTGGTAAACAAAAGTTGCACAGGGGTTTAAAATTTTCAAACTACAAACATTCAATGCTACTTTGTACGTAAATATTAAGCCTCCTAACTTCAGAGACAGCTCAAAATAACCAGACAAGACAACAAAATATTAGTCATGCGGTAACTAAAACAAAAAAAAGCACAGAAATATTTCGGCTTGGGCTTCACTTGGTTCCCTTTAAAAATGCCACATCAAATAATTCATATAGCTAATCTGCGTGAAAATTTTCAAAAAACAAACCACCACCCCTCACCCCACCCCCCACCTCCAAGGTTATTCCCTGTTCATTCCCGCCGCACTTGCACCCCCCCCCCCCCCTCCACACACCCGCACATCTAGTGTTCTTGAGGAACCTAGAAGGACACAGATGTTCTTGAGGTGGATGCATCGAATTCAATTGTACAAAATAAAATAATTCTAACGAACTTAATTGCAGCCAAGAATTTTTGTTTCATCCCCTAAAATATTGCAGGCTAGAAATTTACATACACAAAATGCTCCAAGCTATTACTTCACAAAAGCAATCAAAAAAGCCAATACACAAAACTAAAATTTGAGGAGCTCCAAAGACAAAATTCTGTTCCAATGAAAAGGAAAAGAGTTAAGACACACAAGAGCAACAAGCCAACAACAAATAATAAATCACCTCTGTGGAGAGCGGCTATAGCTCCGACTACGGCTTCGACGCCTGTATCGACTCAAACGATTAGTCTCTGCCAATTTCTCCAGCCTCTGCTTCTCTTGTTCTTTTTTCTTAGCCATTTCTACAGCTGCGTCCTTTTTGACTGTTGAGAAAAACCATGCAAAACTTAGTCCTAAAGATAGGTCCAAAGTGACTAAGCTACATGTTTTAATGTATCCTAAGTGAACAAACCATAAAGAATAGACATAAACATGTACTTTGTTTATTCAGTTGTTTACTCATTATCCTTTTAAGCCTCTCCTGAGGAGTTTCTTTCTTCTCATCATGTGGTTGCTTTGATGAAGCCCCCGTGGCCCCCTTCAATTTGGCTAATGCGGAAGATGTACTACAAGTAAAGAGAAACAAAAAAAAATCAAAGAAACAGAAGGCAATACAAAATTATAAATCAGTAACAAGTCTGTGAAACAAAGGCAAAAAAAAAGCAAATAATAATAAGAATTGCATGTATATGATTGTAAATGAAACCCGCTTGCAGGTCACAGAAACATTACGCATACCTAGCAGGGGTTTTTACCACTTTCACATTCTTTTCTTTATCAAGTAATGCACCCGAAGCAGGATCAACATGCAAGGCCTCAAGTATACGGGCTGTTGGTGTCCTGCAGGAGAATGCACTAATGAGGAATAAACATTTAAATGAGCGATTTCGAAGAAGTCCATTTCAGAGGAAAGTTCAGCTTCAAATTTAAACTTCCTTCCCGATCCCACTTGCCAATTATGCTGAAACCCTAATCCTCATTTTTTAAAAGCACACAAGTTTATTCCAGTCAATAAAATGGGAGTTAAGCTGCAGCAGAAAAAGATTGTCAAATCTATCTTGGAAGAGTTAAAGGTCCAGTGCTCCGACCGGTTTGATGCGTCTTCAGCATGAAGAGGAGACGATGGTGGAGAGACTCCTTCTACTTTGGACTCCCCTCTGCAAGGATGACCCCCAAACTCAGTGATGTATTCTATTTTAGGTGCCTTGGACTTGCTTCGACGGCCGTCATCAGAATATCCACGAGAATGCCTCTTAGAATATGATGGGGAATAGGACCTTGAACGTGACCTTGATCTGCACGAGAGTCAATATAATATATTTTTTAATCAAAACACACAATCCTGACACATAATTCCACCTTTCTGTTTAATTTATATTAGTTCAACTTTTACACTACTCTACTGGTATACTGATTTTCACCTTTATACTAACATGGGAAGAGGCACAAAACAACTAAAGAATAGATAGAATGGGGCTCTTCTGATAATGATAGCATTGCAAACATTGAGTGGAACAGACCAAAATAAAAAATGTTGCAAATTAAATGGGACGAAGGGAAAAATGTTGCAAATTAAATGGGACGAAGGGAGTGTATATACATATACATATACATATACATATATATATATATATATATACATATATATATACATATACATATATAGGGGAGGGATCCAATAAGGGGTGTGAAAATAGGAAGGATAGGAAGGAGTAACTACCGTTGATTGATTAAGATCTAACGATCTAAAACACATTTGTCAACGCTAGGCATCCAAGAATACATATTTATGAAGAAAGCATCACACATTAATTTAAAAGCATCACACTTTCAAGTATCACATGTTTATACAAAAGTATCACATAATAATTAAGAAAGCATCACACCCCTATCCTTCCTGTTTTCAAACGCGTGCAAGATGGACCATTGATCTAAGATCTAATGGATGAAATTCCTTCCTATCCTTCCTATTTTCACACCCCTTCTTATTTGATCCTAAACCTATATATATATATATATATATATATATATATATATATATATATATATATATATATATATATATATATATATATATATATATATATATATATATATAGGAAAGCCGGTACCCGATTGGTCGGGTACTTTTTTGAACAACCTGTTTCCCTGCCCAATTTATCAAAGTACATGGATTTCAAGTACCCGGATAATTCGGGTCCAGACACCAGATACTCGTTTTTGTTGGGCGGAATTTTATCATCAAAATTTTTGGAACATAACTGATAAGTAAAAGACAAGAACAGGACTAAATGAAACCTGAACAGGACAAAATCAAATAAAAAGAAATGAATGTAAGAACAAAACAAGAACAATAGTAAATAAAAATTGAAAAGTTTAAACAAGATTTAGTGCTTTTGAAAACTTCAATTTTCTCTGTTTATAACGCACTGTCATCATTTGCCAGAAGAGACGTGCTGAAAGATCTAGCAACTACATCATCATCAAGAAGAGGGCCTTCTGGAAATTAATCTGAAACACTAAGTTGAGCTACATCATTACAAACAAAACTTGAGAAAGATTCCATGTACTTTGTCACAGAACTTGGTAAAGATGCTTCTGATACAGGAGCACAATTTGAAGGACTAACTGAAGGAACTTGAAGAAGCTGAAGAATGAAGAGCTTAAGAGTGAAAAGGGGTGCCCCCTAACACTTAAGAAGTTTGAGAGCTAAAAACATAAAGTTGAGGAGTTTGAAAGACATGAGAGAAATTGAGAAGTTGGAGACTGAAAACCTTTTAAAAAAACATAATGTCTTTTATAAGCGGGTCACTCACAGGGTACTCGGTACATTTTAATATCGGACCATGACCTGATCGGGTTAAGGCAAATCGGGTACCGAGCCCAGATGTTTTATTTTTTTGAAATTTGACCCACCATTTATGTTGCGGGTCAGCGGGTCAGGTCGCGGCAATCAGGTTTTCTTGAACAGCCCTATATATACACATAAGTGTGTGTGTGTGTGTGATGTGTGTATGTGGAGTATTAGAAAAAGTTATAATGCCTAATATATTTGAATAACTTATAATGGTTGTTACTCCATGACTTATGAATCCTAGGTAACATATTGGGGTTTTGCGGAAAAAGTAAGCTCAAAATCAGTTATAAATGAGTGGTATGTGACAGAACGACCTTAATTTTAGTTTATGGCAAAACAGAGGGAGTAACATCTATCTAGCATCCGTAAGATATGTTCACATACCTTCTAGAACGAGGATAAGCATCATATGTAGGGCTCCGCCTTGATTCTCTGTGTACAGAATTTTAATACAATCATTAGATAACGAAAAATGCCTAATTGCAAAAATCAACCCTTGGGTCAGAAGAAGGTAGCAATTTAACCGATAAGGATCATGATGAAGAATACGATTTCCCGTAGTGCGAGCGGCCTCTCTCCATTTCTCCCTTTCTAACTGAGAAGCTTTCCTTCTTTCCTTGCGACTTAATTTCCTCTGAAACAAAATGGTTAAACGTTAATCTAGAAATATAAAAATACTTCAATCCAAACAAATTGCACTTACAATTGATGGATCTCCCTTAATCACTTCCTTTTGCCTCTTTTCCTCCTCTTTTGCCTTCTTATCCATATACACAAGCCAACCATATCTTTTCACCCCAAAGTCCTTAGCTATCGCTTCCATTTTTTCATCATCACTATCATCACTATTAAACTCCTCATCATCATCTTCATCTTCTTCCTCATCATCTTCATCTTCATCATCAGAGGAACGAACGTCCTCTTTTCCATCCCCATCATATGAGAAACCCACTTGAGAATAAGTACCCTTGTTTGTTGAAGTTTGAGATGTGCTCGTTCTACAAATATGATCCAACAAAAGAATTTGAAATTAGGAATTGCATGTACCGATACATCCAATGAAAGAAGAAAAACATGAGTAAATAAATCATTTCTATAAGTGTCCATGACTGTTGAACTGAGAAGTGAATATGGTCTACGACTCTACTAACCACGAAAGTATATCCAAACATGCACACTTCACATAATTTAAGGTTGTTATTAGGGGTGTTCACAACCGGGTACCCGGCATTTTAGGTGCCCGGTTAGCCGGGTACTTGTTTGAACGGCCCATGTCCCAACCCGATTTATCCGGGTAGTGTGTTTGTTTTTCAGAACTCAATGTCATACATATCAGAATATGAATATTCATATGCTTCAAGTTTTTCAGCTAAAATACTTTGTTTGAACATATATAGCATTAGCAATTCCAACATAACATTAGCATTTATTAATTCTATTATAAATTAATGAAAATTCATATTTCGTGGATGATATGTTCTGCTAAAACCCACATATAATTCCAACAGACAACATCAAATGCAGGACTATTTTCAAGATTGAAAAACAAGTTGGGATGATGTTTATTTGTTCTTTTGTGATTGTTGAAGCAGCAAGGATGCCAAGTTTGGTAATTGTTGCTTCCTATAGTGGGTTTGGTGGGTTTTTTTGTTAGGTTAAGGTTTGGGAGAAAAAATCAGACGTGAAACAGCGGTAGGGAAATAAGAATTAAGTAAAGAAAGTAGGGTGTTTTAAATGAAACCCTAGAACAAGGCGCTTAATGACTTATGCTGAGTCCTCTACTGGCAGCAAGAATAAGGATATTTTTTAAGTTTTTATTTTCCTTGATCTTAATTGGTCAACGGACAACGGGTACCCGTCTAAATTCATTGTGCGGCCCATGACCCGACCCGGTTGTTTTTTTTCAATAAAATGACCCGTCAAATAAGTTGCGGGTCACCGGGAAAGGTTAGACGGGTCGAGTATTATTGAATATTTCTAGTTGTTATAAGTACGTCAAAAGAATCTTAAGAATAGACTTCCTCAACTATTAACTTGAAAAGCAAAGAATTTACCCCATTGATCAGTTTTACTTTACCATTTGAAGATAATTTTTCATTCCTCAACTTCTCATCAATCCCCTCGGCTATCTTACTAAATCCAAATCTTACTAAATTCAAACATGCACAGATCACAAAATTTAAGGTCACTACCATACATCAAAAGAACCTTATGAATAGAGTTCCTCATAATTATCAACTTAAAAGCAAAGAATCTAGCTCGCTGATCAGTTTTACTTTAGTTACTTTACATTTTAATAAACTTCCTGTTCCTCAACTTATCATCAATTCCCACAGCTATCTTACTAATATCAACCAATAGCCTAGTCGAACCTGGCCATAACCCCTTTTTCCTAATTAAAAAAGAGATCCATTGTACATAGTGAATATAATGAGAATAAGTCTAGAGATGTCGCATAATATAGAAAAGAAATGGAGAACATTTCAGGTCAACGATGTGGAGAACTAGGAGAAACTAGGTAACATAACGAACTCTAGACAAATTAGTAGCAGTAAGCAAGCCGCTTGAACTAATGTATAATAAACCAAGATAGCTTCAAAATGAAGCGATCACCTTACATAATATATTACTACCTCTAAGCAATGGACTTCAAATTTGTAATGCTCTCGACCAAACAAACATATTGTAAGAATCTCAACAATAAACAGTTATTTATAAATAAAAAACTCCCAAGTTTTCGTTCACTTCATCAACAAGTATTCCTTATATTCAAAATGTTTTAAAATGTTAACCAGATTACTTTATACATATAGATATGTGACCATATACAAGTAGTAAAAAATATATCAAACCTTTCAAAAGTTGAATGCAAGGCAAATTTTGCTTCAATTACTTGATTCACATGATCCAAACCCTCTTCATCTGAAACTGTTGACAAAAAAGGCTTCAATTCAAATAGACACCAGCAATTACCAAATAATATAAAGCAACATGAAAAAAAAAATTATCATTGATTAATTTCATTATCAAACAAGGCATGAGAAGATTAAAAAACATGATAAATATTGGCAGCCTATCACATCAAAATATCCAAAAAGTACCGACATCCTCTACGTCGATGCTTTATTAAATCCCGATAACGCTCAAAATTAACAAACTCCTCTAATTCTTCTTCTTCCTCGGTCTTCTCATGTTGACGAAATCGACGAGTATCCGGATCACGTATAAAATCAAGAAGAGACCGCCCATCAAATCTGATTTTAGAAAAGGAAAAATACGAGGCTTTACGATAGCAACTCATGGCCGTAGTAATACTTATCAAATGATAAAGTGCCAAACAAACTAAACTCACGCAACACTACCTGTCAATCAATATATCCTCTTTGCCATTCCATGGAATCCTGCAAGATAAATTTCAAGAGATCAACATAAGAACATAGGCATAACTAATCATTTGACAATTGCTTAATATTGAATGTTGTTGATTATGTGGTATGAATTTATGTGTAACTTGATAATTTTAATACATTTTTCATTTAGAAACAATTTAATTGTTTCCATTTTCGAAATTTCAATAAAAATAGGAAATATTATAGGCTGAAGTATAATCACGAGCAAATACTAATAAGAAACAGGATTTGTGTTTTGCATGCAAAATTCGGTATAAGTAGAGTGAATATTGCCAAAGATACCCATATGTTTGTAGAATAGTCAATACAGAAGAGAGTAAGCACACATATTATTAAATAAAGTGACTTTGGTTATGAAAAACTTTTAAGTAAAAAAGCCCATTTCAAATGAGTAAAAAATCTGAGGAGAAATGAAATGAGAATAAAGATGCTCATTCTTTGTGTCAAACGTTTTTTGAATTTGATAGCTTGAACAACTATTATGCAAGTTGAATTCAACTAATCATCATTTCCAACCACAAAGTTTTACTTTGAAAGGTTTTCTTCATACATCAACTCCAAAAACCTAATATACCTTGTTTCGTACAAATCAATACACTTTACATTATATCTAATCATATCAATCAGGTTGTAAAAGTTTTCAAAATAAACAAACATATATTTCTCACTTTGTAAAGATGTAAAAAATCACATATTGGGTCATATGAAGAGATATCTTATTCGACGATTAACTATTTCCCACGACAAAACTTGATTTTAGAATTAACGTAAAAATGGAAATTCCTATTTCTTTCATGTTTATATTCCAAAGCAACCTATGACATAGAATAGCCTTGGGTTCAAGTTGTTAGAAATTTGATTTGCCTTTACGCCATGTCAAATTTTGGGTTTGCATTTAAGTCAGGGATTGCTTCTTAATGTGATTGAACATGAGCGAATGAGGAAGTTTTTATCTCAATCCTAAACAACTGCATTCTATTACCCCAAGGGCTCTGTGCGAATCCAGGGCCAGCAAAACAAATGATAGTCTACCAATGCCGCAAGGCAAATTAATGAGGTGTATAGGCATAACAGAATTTTGTTAAGGGAAAGGAAATCTTCTAGAAAGGGAATCTTTTTGTAACCCACTTTTAGCAACAAGCTTTTAGGCTTTGTTTAGCTATATATATCATGATGTAATAATTGGCTTGGCATCACAGAAATTAATATACAAACATTCCCTTTTGTCCTCTATTTTTTCTGTACTTATCATATTCTGCTCTCTAATCTTCTCTTTTCTCCATTCTTTCTCTCTCTCTTCCTTCTTTTCTTCTAACTCTGCTGCTGCTATAACTAGTTCACCACAATGTGATATCAGAGACAATTTCCTCTGCCATAATGAGAAACCCAACTAACTAGCAACGTATTGAGCAACTTAAAATGGAATTTGAAGGTCTCAGCCAAAAGCTTTCAGCCCAAATCCACACTGAACTAGGGCAGCAGGAAGAAAAATTGACCCTAAATCAGTCACTGCTGTAAGTACGATGTACTAACCTAGATAAATCTTTGGTTACTATAGCAGAAAGCCAACTGAAGATGTAAGAGTCCATCCAACAGTTGGTGGATGGCAATATCAGGATGTAAGCACAACCTAACATTTTGGGTAACCTTCCTCAAACTTTCACTCCTCTAAGGGGAACACTTTTGCTTAATGCAGGAGGAAATGGATGGCCCAACCAAGTGGTCAATGATGACTCTGAACGCGGTAGAAACCGAGATGAATCACGGTAACGAGAAAACATTCAAAACATGGGGAGAATGAGGCATATGAAACTCCCTATGTTCGCTGGACCAAATCCGAATGGCTGGATTCTTAGAGCTGAAACGTATTTTACTCACTACAATCTTTCAGAAGAGGATAAAATGGAGTCAATGGTACTGAGTTTGGAAGGTGACGCCTTGTTTTGGTTCCACTGGGCTGACCAAGAAGAACCCATCACTAGTTGGCGAGAACTCAAATACTTGTTGCTTAATCGCTTTCGTCCACATGGACATGGAGGGTTGGTGGAGCAATGGGTAGCCGTTAGACAAGAGGGAGGAATAGCTAAATATTGCAAAGAGTTTGTAGAGAAATTAGCTCCTCTAGGGAAAATTCTGAGTGAAATTCCAGTTGGAGTTTTCATTAATGGTCTTAACGAAGAAATCAAATGTGAGCTGAGATTGATGGACACACAAAATCTTAGTATGGCCATGGAATGGGCCGAAAACATCAAGACTAGGCCAAATTTTATGGAGGGCAAAACCAAATGGGGCCCAGACACACCAAAATCCCACACAAAAATTACCCACAAAATATATCCCCCGCCTAAACCGTCCTTTCCTAACCCAACCAAGCCACAAAACACTTATCCCAAACCCACCTTCGAAAACCACCAAAAAATTTACCACTCACTGGTTGTGAAATGAGAAAGAATAGGGCTAAGGCTATTTGCTTCAAGTGTGAGGAGAAGTGTGTTCACTAAAGCTTCATCAATAAAGTTATGAGTGTTGCCTGAGTCAATGAGTATGTGGATAGGTTTTTTTCCCACATATCTTATTACTCTCATAGTATGAAATCCATTACTTTCATTTAACGCACTTAATGATATGCAAGGCTGCATCTCCACTACTTCTTCTTCAACTTGACCCCCTTCAAAATCCAAGGTGACATCATCATCTATACACTCAAACTCCCCATCATCTGTTCTAGGAATCTCTATAGTGAATACTTGTGATTTTTTTATTTGACAAACAAGCCCCCTCCCATAAGGCTTGTCACAAAAATAACAAAGAACCTTCTCATGTCTTTGTTTTCTTTCTTCCTCAGATAGGTTCACAATCCTCCTATTGTTCCCTAAATATCCATTAGAGTTTATGGGTGGTTTCCCTGTTCTAGAGTAATCTTTATTGATTGTGTTAGAGGATGTCAGAACCTGTGGCTTCCAAGTACCTTGAGGGTTACTTGACTAGCTGTGTTAAAGAAGGTTTGTGTGAATTTGACACTTTCATAGCCTCATCATTCTTTTGCTTGAGTCTTGCATACTCAAGTGCAGAGTACAAACTTTGTGGGTTAAAAGCTCGAACAAAGTGCTTAAGAAATGGATTTAATCCCCCAACAAAGCTGTCCAGAAAGAAGGATTCAGGAATTTGTGGAACTTCTTGAATCATTAGGACTTAAGTTCTTCAAAATAATCAAGATACTCCTCCAAAGTTCCCTCCTGATTCAATTTACTCCTCAACCACATTCCTTCCCCTGCCATCTTGAAATCTAACACATAAATCCAAACAAAAAGTACCCCATTCCACCTGTCTCTTGGCAGCCATATAAACCTCACACCAAGATTTTGCCTTACCTACCATGTGTATGGAAGCAAAGTCCATCTTGTGTTCTTCTTGTATTTTACATAACTTAAATTATTTATTGGCCTTCCTAATCCAGGATCTAGGAGTCTTGCCATCAAAGACTGGAAACTCCAATTTGGGTATATATGTCATCACTCTATTTGGAGTAGATGGATGTGCACCAAGAATGCCATTTTCTCCTGCGTTTTTCGAAGAACTTGAAAAACTTGCATGCTCCTCCATACGCTTCATCATTTATAACAATTGATCATACTTTGTCTCTAAGTTCTTTACTGTTTCCTCCATGGTGTCCATTTTAGCAGCAGCTGGATCTTGGCTGGAGCCAAACTGATTTCTTGAAGGGGATGAAGATTGACACCAGATTGCAAGCAAGGATTCTAATCAGAGATTGGAAACGGTTTGGCTCTGATACTAATGGAACAGCAACTACAGTTTCTAGTCTGTAATGAACTCAATGATTGAGTTCAAGTAATGCCCAGGATGAGAAAGGAAGAGATGAGAGAAGAAAGAAAGAAAGAAGAGATCAGAGAAGAGAGGTTTTAGAGAAATTGAGAACTAGAAATCAGAATATGTTTGTATATTATTACTTTCCAAACTGAATACAAGGACTATTTATAAGAGTCCAACATACAACTTTCCCGCCAAAACAACACAACTCACTAACTTTTAACAAACACTTAAAACTAACAATCTTTAACTAACAAACCAAGATTGTAACTAACAAACCAACTAAACTATGAAACCAAGAGTTTCTGTAACAAAATCCAAATTGAAATATATCATGATACATCAGAAACTTTCTATTTTAAACACCAAAGGAAAAATTGTTGGAAAATACCTAAAAACCGCTCTTTTGTGAAAAACTAGAACTTTTTTTTTTGTCAAAAAATACCTAGAAAATTTGTTTTGTTTGTGAAAAAGTACCTGCTAACAAAATGCTACTAACCCCGTTAGATTTTTCAATTTTAAAAAAAAATTAAAAACATTAGTAAAACTTGTATGGCACGTGGGTTGGCTTTGTTCAGCAAAACAAAAAACAGAAGCTGCTTTCCCCAATTCAATTAGGGCTTGAACACTCCTTCACAAATCATTCAATTAGGGCTTCGACCGAAAAAAGAAGCTATTGTTCCTTTCCTCAAAGCAGCTACAATTTTTCATTCTTCCATTAATCTTTAAGTTTTAATTTGTCTCAAACTTTTGATTTACCGTATTTAAGTTGGATAATGAAGACCCCATGTGCAATTTTCGACCTCAACAGTAGATGGACGCCAGTGACCACAAAAGCTGAGGAAGATGAATTTTTAAAGAGACAAATTGGAACCCTAGCTCTTGAAAATTGGGGAAGAAGACTTCAAATTGGGTTCCTGGAAATGAAAATTCCCATAAGCTTTCAAAAGTTTTGAATTTTTTTAAAATTTAAAAATCTAACGGGGTTAGTAGCATTTTGTTAGCAGGTACTCTTTTACAAACAAAATAAATTTTCTAGGTAATTTTTGACAAAAAACAATGTTCTAGGTAGTTTTTCACAAAAGAGTTGTTTTTCTAGGTATTTTCCAATAATTTTTCCAACACCAAAACCAGCTAATTAATTTAGTACTCCTAATTAATATTACAAAATTGAGACAAGAATCAAAAATGTACTTATTAACTGAAAATGAGAGATGAACTTACAAGCCCTGTTGATCTTGGGTGGCTTGATAAAGGCCATCATCACGATAAGTGCGACAACGAGAACCGATAACTTGGATGGTTTGCCGAGGATCGCCACGTCTCTTCTCTAAAAAAATTGCTCTTCTCTGTGCTCTTTTTCTAGCGGCATCCATCATGTCGTGCACTTTCTTCTCCGATCTCCGCGCTTCGTGCCACATCTTTCCTGTATATCTCACTGAAAATTACCGAATAGGTTGAATTTGTGAGAATCGAAACCCTAACCCTAAAAGCCGTATACCGATCACAAATTAGGAGGATATGACGATGAATAATGGAAGACCTCCCGTAGTTTGCTGTTTTATACTAGCTTAGCTTTCTTTTGTCCCTCTATTTATTTGTCTTGCACATTCCTTCTCTTTTTCCCCTCCCCATTCTCCCTCGTCTCTGAATTGTTTGTCGTTTGACTAATGGGTATTGATTGTGTGTCTATTTAATTGACTTATTCAATTACTGGTTGATAATATTAATTACAGATTTTTTTTTTATTTTTTAAAATCTTGTGTTAACTTTTTAAGATTTTACCTAACATTTTTTTGTTAAGTGGTACTCTATTAATAGAATTATGTCTTTTTGTCATGAATTAGGAAGAATACATTGAGAAAAGTAGTAGAAGAGTTTGATATCAAATTGTTATCGGTACATTATTAGAATGCAAATAAGCATGCTTAGTTACAATACAACATGTAAATCAAAAAAACAAAAAAGTTATAGTACAACATGTAAACTATTCCTACACTATTCAATTAACCTTTGAACTCTTCCTAGTAAGAATATTTGCTCTTTGCAATGCATTCATCAATTTCTAACACTTCCCCATGAATGCATTACAAAGATATGAAAGTTTTATTATCATTTTTAGCCCTAATCTGCCTCGTTAAATATTTTCATCAGGAAAAACTAAAGAGATGAAACCTTGATCAAAGGAAAAAAGAGTACAATGAATATATTTCTCCCCCTCAAGCTAATTACATATGTCTCGAAGACGACACATTCCTACCTTGCGCGCCAACTATTCGAATCTCGATGAGAATGACTTTGTGAATAAGTCGGTGGGATTTTCACTGGATTGAATTACTTTGACTACTATCTTTTTATCCTTCTACTAATCATGTGTGAAGAATAATTTTAGTGACAAGTGTTTTGTTCTGTCTTTCTTGATTTATCCCTCACTAACGTTTTCGATACTGCCAGCATTATCTTCATAAATTATTGTTGGTGCCCTAGCTGAAACATTTAACCCATATTCTTCTTGGAGTTGGTTGATCATGGATCTCAACCGTACACACTCTCGACTAGCTACATATAAATCTATAAGTTATGCAAGACTTGAGGATGTAACTGTTAAAGTTTGTTTTATTGATTTTCAAGATATTGCAGTTGATGTAAAATCGGTCCAAGAACATTCTAAAGAGATATTCTTAGCTAAGTCCTTTAAAGAGTCATCATTTGATTCTTACAGGTTACATGGTTCTATCATTTTGAGTCTTGCTTTGGCTTGTATCATAAGGTCTTGGTATGGAATTTCAACATGCAGTAGAATTCATCCCTAGGGTTTTCATGTAATAAAAAGGGATGTTTATTTGAAATTCTTACTTAAAATAAATTAATCAAATTAGCCTTCAAATAGCATTAATTGGCAATATTCATAAGGGTATTATTTCCTCATTTATTTAGTGGTTAAATATGGTAAGTAATTCTTTCCATTCATTACATTTTGCTGAATTCTTCCTTCATTCTGGTTGAACTCTTTCGGCTCGTTATTCCCTTTCAATATGGCTGATTTATTTTCAACTTTAATAATGGTGGAATTCAAGAAGGTTATCCGAGGATTAGAAGCATTCCATGAACAACCAAGAGTTTTAGATCTCAAGCATCACAAGGGACGAATTATTATCTTTCAATGGTTAGAATTTAAGGTTTTAATTTGTGTTCTTATTAGTATGGTGCTTTAATTTTCTTTCATTAAAGAAGTTTGTGTTTTCTGTATTAGAATTCTAAAGGGGTTTTTTTTTATTGTAATCACTTGATTCTTTATAGTCTAGTGAAGGAGTTATTTTGTAGAATTTTCTTATGTTTTGTAAGTCTATACAAAGGCATTATTTTTGTGAATAAAGAATTCGGTATGAATTCCAATCAAAAGTTTTGTCTTATACATATTATGTTCTTATACTTGTGACTAAGTATTTTGAATGATTTTCTAATAGTGAGGTTTACTTCTCATTGTTGAAGAAAGTAAGTTTGCTGAGACTTGAGAGTATCAAAACATCCACCCCGTGTTAGAATTAATGAAATCGATAAACCGATGATGATTCATTCCATCGTGACATATTTTTGGAAGGCATTGAGGCCTCGGATTATCTTAGTTATGTTTATCTTATTCATTTACCTTGTCACACGCTCAATTTTCAGTGGAGGTGTTGCCGAAATTTTCCGCTCACCTTTTAAAGTTAATCTTTTAACGTTTATTTAAATTAATTTCCTTTTTCTTTTTATGAAACACCCAAATTTCCTCTCATCCTTCACGATTTTGTTATCGTTTAAGGGGATGGAATTCAAGGGGGTTATAGAATGTGTTAATGACAAAGTGCAAGGTTAATGGTGATGTTTATAATCTCATTATTAATAGTGGTGGTGAAGTTAATATAGTTTTAGTTAGTCTTGTTAAACAATTAATACTAATAACCACTAGCATCCCCACCCTTATAAACTAAGTTGGCTAGACAAAAGTAAAAACATAGGTGTTAGAAAATAATGTGTTGTTTCTTTTTTAATTAGGTTCAATAATGAAGAAGTTTTTTGTGATGTCATTCATATGGATGCTTGCATATATTGCTTAGTATGCCTTGGCATAGTGAAAGAAAATTAATTTATGATGGGTTAATTAATACCTACACAATCACTTATCAAGGTGCTACAAAAATTCGTCTTCCTCTTCCTCTAAAATTGTAACTTCCCTTCAAACTAACTCTTCTAATTCACCAAAAATCACCCTTTCAACTGTAAACAATTTGAGAGTGAACTTCTTGTAAATGATGAGGTGTATTTACACAATCACCCTAAGACTACTACAACGAGTGTAAAATGGTGAGTTAAGTGTCAAACCGCAAAGACTTGGGGAAGCTAAACTCTAGGCCTTAACATAGGGGCTTTTTTAGGGTTTGGTGAAGTGGACTAAAGTATGGATTGATCAATCAAAATTAAGCTAAATTCAAGTCAGAGGAAGGGGGATGAGAGTGATTGGTTCCACCTTAGTGAAGTGACCAGAATGTTCATGTTTTAGGGCTTAGAGTCATGAAACTTCAATCACTAAAGAGATTCAAACAATGAGAGTAAGTTGGTGGCTCTATGACCACACGAACGATCTATAATCGCCCTATGTCTCTCTAGGAGTTGCAGGACAAGATTCAAGTTGAGTCCACTAAGTCGATTGAAGAGGCTTAGACTCAACCCTAACCCACAAACTCTAGGGTTTCACCAATCAAAACCTAAGAGAACTACTTACACATTTTAGATAAATAACTAAGAGAAATGACCGACTAAAACAAATATCTAAACATATTGAACTTGAATGTAGATAATGATTCGAGGAAGAAATAACAACTAATGAAAGCAATAAAGGCAACTAAAGAACAAAGGCAAATTTATACTAGATGTTTAAGGGGATCTCAACAACAACTGCTATTGTGGTATATACATCATAAAGAGCAATAAATATTAAAATCAAAAACAAACATTAAATGAAGACAAAGAATACTAAAGGAATAAATACTCACAAAAATAAATGATGTCTGAATAGATGTAAAAAGTGGAATCCATTATAATACTTAAAAGATACACCAAAAAGTTGCAAACTTGATTAAAATTATTGATGTTAAGCAAGTTAAACTAAGCTAGGGTTTGATATGAAAGTGAAAGTGGAGATATATGTTGTACATTTAATATGCAGATGTTGCTTGCTTGAAAATAACAATTATTTTTGAACTAATGAGATTGGACCAAATACATTTAAATGTATGATCCTAATTAAGAGGTCACACAAAATGACAAAAGATCGATTATGACCAAGTTAAAAATATGAAGATGAAAGTACTCTATAACCTATAATAGTCAAATATTAAGTTTATTTGAAAAGAAGATTTCAAATTAGGATTTTGATCTCTTATTATGAAAAGCTACATAAATAATTAACTTAAAGGAAAAATAGAAAAAGAAAAGTAGTTTCTTCATTCATTATTTTTTCGGTGTTAGCACGTTATTGATCTAGATTTATGTGGACTAATTAGAGGTATTTAATTCAATATTAATCTCTTAATCGAAAATACTTTGCAGTACTCAATCAAACATTGCCCTAGAAATCACACATCAAATATTGTTAATTTTTAACTCATTTATTAATGTATATAATATAATATATATTTTCCTAGAGATAGATGTTTAACCATTGTTAAATTTTCGCATTTAAAACTATGAGTTCCTACAATATTTTCACTAAATTACACTAATTTCTATTAATATTTCGACCATTTTGTAATTTATACCATAAGTAAACATTTAAACAGTAGCGGACTTATTTTGGGGCACAAGGGGTCACGTGAAAATGAAAAAAAAGTAGGGTAAAAAAAATTTCACGCGCGTTTCATTCCTATTTCCAAACTGACCAAACAACTGCCTTCTCATTTCTCAAACTAAGAAACCCTAATTCTCAAATCTCACCCATGGAGAATTGACGGCACCGGCACCGGCATGCTTCTCCTGCCCACAACCCACCGCCACCAGCCACCACAGTCCAGTGTTTCTGTCCTGCGTCACTGCTAGGGGTGTTCATAACCGGGTACCCGGCTAAACGGGTACCCGGAAAGCCGGGTACCCGGCTAAACGGGTATCCGGAAAGCCGGGTACCCGGTTAGTCGGGTACCTATTTTTGCGGCCCATGTCCCGGCCCATTTAATGCGGGTACCCGGTTAGCGGGTACCCGGATAAAACGGGTCGGGTCACCGGGTACCCGGTTATTATTTTTGGTGATTTTTCAAATTTAATTATTATTTTTAAGATCGAATTCCGAGTAGATATTAGGCTATATTTAGACAAATTTTTTCTAATTCGTATTGATCAAGCTTGAATTTTAGATTTTAAAATTACTATTCTATTTTTTTAAACTCAAAAGCAATATATAATGTCGATATCAAAGGCGCGAAAAACTATATATATATTATATTCTACCATAAAACACTAAATTAATAATAGTCCACCATAAAAGATTAAAGTCTCAAACAAACAAAGAAAAGTTTTTAACAAAAGTCCAAAAAACAAAGTCCAAAGTCCTTAATTACAAAACACAAAAAAAATATATATATATATATATTATAAGCTATCCGGGTCAAACGGGTACCCGGGTCAAAAAATTATCGGCCCATGACCCGACCCGGTTAAGGCAGGTCGGGTACCCGACCCGGAACTTTGAATTTTTTTTGGATTTTGACCCGCCATTTATGAGGCGGGTCGGCGGGTCGGGTCGGGCAGGTCGGGTAGTTTTGAACACCCCTAGTCACTGCGTGCTGCTGCTTCTCCTTGCCTCTCTCTCGTGTCGTTACTCGTGATTGTCTGTGTCTGCGTAGCCCACAGCCCACCGGCCAGGCCAGGCTAGAGGCCACCACTGACCACCAATACGTCCCCGTAAGGCCACCACTGTCAGGTAGTATTATTAATTTCATCATCAAATCTTATATTTTTTAAATCCCCAATTCCTAAAAATTAGGGTTTTTATTTTCTTATTTCAAATTTCAAGATAGTTCTTTGATTGAATTATTGAATAAACATTATATGTTATTATGTTAATGTTATTGTGCTTTGTGAATGAACATTATATGTTATTATGTTAATCAATGTGTTTGGATTTTGGAGTTTCTTGAATTATATAAGTTAGTTTCTTGAATTATTGGCTAAATTATGTCAATTGTTTTTGTGATTGTACTTTGCGAATGTGTTTGGTAAATTGATGATGAATATATGTATAATTGAATGTGTTATGTGTCATGTATTCTTGCTAGAATTAAAAATAATGAAAAAGAAAGAAAGAAATATTGCTTCTTTTTTTGCAAAACCTTTGAGTAAAGAAAGTCGTGATAACTCGACTCCAAGCTCCCTTCCAAATAATCCTCCTCCATCATCTATTCCTTCTTCTCAAGATGAAGAGAAAGAGAGTGAAACTACTCTAACTTTCAAAACCCCAAACTCGGAAAATGAAGAAAGATTAACTTATATTGATGTTTTGAATCTTCATCAAGACCCCGAGAAACGGAGAAGGATGTCTGAATGTTTGGTATATATTATTGTGTTGAAGTAGTTAAAATCAAAAATAATTTTCATATGCTTGAAATTAAGTGTTAAGTTGCGTTTTTAAGGGTTTTGAAGCGTTTTTGTCCCTTTCGCGCGTAGAATAGCTTAAACTTGGTTTGTTATGAACGAAACTTGGCACGCAACACTATTTGGTATTATTATTGTGTTGAAGTGGTTAGAATCGAAAATAATTTTTCAAATGATTGAAATTACGTGTTAAGTTGTAATTTTAACGGTTTTGAACTATTTTTGTCATTTTCGCGTGTAAAATAGCTAAAACTTGGTTTGTTATGCACGAAACTTGGCACACAACACTATTTAGTATATATTATTTTGTTGAAGTGGTACGACTCGAAAATAATTGTCATATGCTTGAAATTAAGTGTTAAGTTGCGTTTTTAACGTTTTTGAAGCGTTTTTAATTTGGCACTAACATATATAATATGTTTTTTATAGTGTTCTCAACAAAAAATAGCAATTACTAGCGGCTACCACGTGCTTAAATTTATGGATGATATCATAGAAGCCGTGAAGAAAGTCGAGGTATTCCGTAAGTATTTATTATGTTTTTAAATTAAAATATTATAAATATTTATTAGAAAATCTATAAAATATATCTACTAACTTTTTAATAATTTCTTTTAATATGTAGATTATATACAACTCCGAAGGAAACACGCGAATTGACGAAAACGGAAATACGCGAAGTGAAAGACAAAGTTACCTTGTATATTTCCAATTTATGTTGGTAGCTTATGTTTCGTAGTGGTGTACGTTAAGTTTATGTATATATATTTGTATATATTATATATTATAATAAAATTTTTTTAAAAAAAGCATCACATTGGCTGCGGTTTTGGACCTGTCCGCAGCCAATGTGTCCCAAAATTGGGTTTCTCATAAACACACTATTGGCTGCGGATAGGTCCAAAACCGCAGTCAATAACCTATATTTCTTGCTGCGTTTTTTTAACCGCAACCATTGTTTAAAGCCATCAGCTGCTACCACAAGTGCTTGGGTCCAAAACCGCAGCCTTTAGTGGCCTACAAACCGTAGTCTTTGAGGTTTTTTCCACTAGTGATGAATTTAAATTCACAAAGTTTGGGTCAAAAAACCGTAGATTTAATTGGAAATGGTTTGATAAATACAAAATGTGGCTTAAATATAGTGTTGACAAAGATGCAGCATTTTGTTTTGCTTGTTATTTATTTAAGGATGATAATGTTGGACAAGATTTTTTTGTGGTTGATGGATTTCGCAATTGGAAAAAGGCAAATTATTTTGATTTACATGTTGGTGCAAATATGAGTGCTTATCGAATTGCAATGAAAAGACTTGAAGATTTCAAGAATCAAAATAGTTCAATTGCAGCATCTTTACATACGCAAGATGTAGAAACAAAAATAAAATATCGAAGGAGGTTGGAAGCTTCTATTATTTGCTTGAAGTGGCTTATACTTCAAGGCATGCCGTGTCGGAGTCATGATGAGAAACAAGAATCATTGAATAGGGGTAGTTTCATTGAACTTTTGAAATTTCACGTAGAAGGTAGAACTGATGTTAAAGATGTTGTGTTGGATAATGCTCCTAAAAATTGTCAATTGACTTCTCCTTCCATACAAAAAGATATCATTAATGCTTGTGCAAAAGAGACTACTAAAGCAATCATTGCGGAAATTGGTGATCAATGTTTCGTTATTCTTGCTGATGAGTCTGCAGATATATCTGATAAAGAGGAGTTATCAGTTTGTTTGCGTTATGTTAGCAAAAGTGGTGGACTAATGGAACGCTTTCTTAGCATTATACATGTTCCTAACACTACCTCTCTAACTATTAAAAATGCAATCGAATCCATGCTTATGGAACATTCTTTAACACTCTCTAAAGTTAGGGGTCAAGCCTATGACGGTGCTAGCAACATGCGAGGTTCAATTGCTGGTCTCAAAACTTTAATCTTGAATGAATGCTCATCTGCACATTATGTTCACTACTTTGCTCATCAACTTCAATTGACATTAGTAGCAACTTCCAAAAAAAATAATGAGTGTCAGTGGATTTTTGATGAAGTCCTTCCACATCTTTTGAATTTTGTTGGTGGCTCACCCAAAAGAAAAGAATTTCTTCGTGAAAAATAATTAGCTCGTAATGCTGACGCATTGTCATTAGGTGAACTTGAGACAAGGAGTGATTTGAATCAAGAGCTTAGTTTAATCCGTCCGGGTGATAGTCGTTGGAGCACTCATTTTAAATGTTTGAAAAATGTGCTTGGTTTGTTTCGACCACTCTTGAAGTCCCTTGACTCCATCGCAGATGCTCATGAGGCTGATAGAACAAAAGCACAATCAATCATAGGCATGTTGATGTCATTTGATTTTGTTTTTGTTACACATTTGATGGGATATATATTTGGGTTGACAAATTCATTGAATATGACTTGCAGAAAAATGATCAAGATATAGTAAATGCAATGATTATGGTTGAACAAACCAAAAAGGAATTGCAGGAACTATGAGATCATGGTTGGGAACACTAGTGGAAAAATCGCCAATTGTTGCGGTTTTTTTTGCCATAATAGGCTACGGTTTTGACTCGCAGCCCTTGGAGTAGCAGCAAATGAGAAATCTTATTGGCTGCGGTCCTAAAAACCGCAGCCAATAGTCTATTTTTAAAAACCAAAAATACTTAACTGCTGCGGTCCTAAACAACCGCAGCCTTTACTTCAACTTTTTTTTATTATTTTTTTTTTCATTTTGTCTTCTTCTTCATAGAAGGTGAATCAATTTATTACAAAAAATGCAGATTTAAAAGTAATTTATTACAAAAAACGAAGAAAAGGGAAGAACTTGAGGGAAGAACAGAACAGAACAACCATAAAAAAAGAATAGAACAGCCATAAAACGAAGAACATTCAATCACCCAAATGAAGAACGTCAAACAAAATTAAAAACGAAGAACATCAAACAAAAAAAGAACAAAACACCCATAAAACGCAGATCTAAAAAAACGAAGATTTAAAGTATTTTATTACAAAAAAGACTAATATTACAATGAAATTTCTGAAAAATTTCTGAAAAAAAAAACGAAGATCTAAACTTTACAATGAAGTTCATGACTATATATAGATCTAAACCTTGACTTGAATAACTTGGATCTAAATCTTGACTTGAAAAACTTGGACTTCAAGAAGAGGGAAGAACTTCAAGAACTTGAGGGAAGGACTTCGAACTTGGACTACCAAAAGTTGGCGGATTAGGGAGAAAGGGAAGGACTTCGAATGAATGGATGGACTTCGAATGGATTAGGGAGAAAAGATCTGAGGTTTCTGAGAAAATGAATGGAAGATGAAGGAACATGTAATAGCTTGAATGGAAGATGAGGTTTCTGAGAAAAGTAATGGAAGATGAAGGAACATGTAATAGCTTGAATGGAAGATGAGGTTTCTGAGATCTAAAATGAATGGAAAACGGCGCCTCAAGGGTTAGGGTTTCCGATTTAAGAAGGGAGGGGCGCCTCATATATATTGCTCAATCAATAAAGACACGCGCGTGCACCTAGCTGATTTAAGAAGACTCATTTGCCGCGGACACAATATAGAACTAGAATCGCAGCCCATTAATGAAATTCTACTTATTGGCTGCGGACATATAAGGAAACCGCATCCATTTATAATTTTTTTTTAAATTTTATATATTGGCTGCGTATAATATAAAACCACAGCCAATTAGCAGCACCCAATAGCTTTTTTTCCACTAGTGGAAGATCAGTTGAACAAAGTCATTTCATTCATGACCGAGTATGATTGTGATATTCCAAATATGGAAGACCTGTATGTTAGTCATATGAGTGGTGGAAGGAGGATGGTTCGTGGTAAAGCTCCTCAAGTGACAAATCTTCATTATTATCAAGTTGAAGTTTTTCCAAGTGTAATTGATCTACAGTTACATGAACTTGACAATCGATTCAGCGAGAGAACCCAAGAGTTGCTTATTTGTATGTCTTGTTTTAATCCTAGTAATGGATTCTTATCTTTTGATACAAAAAAATATGTTCAACTTGCAAAATTTTATCCAAACGAGTTTCCTAATGAAGATTTGATATTCTTTGAGGAATCACTAAAAAGTTTCATCGGTGATGTGAGATATGATGTAGGGTTTTAATATAAATACTCATTATTTTTAGGGTTACTTTCTTCAATTCCATTTCTTTTTCCCTGACTCCCCAGCAGCGCCGTTCCCTCTTTTTTTGTAGGGTTTCTCTCATTTCAATTCCATTTCAATTCCTTTTAGTTTTTTCAATTTCATTTCATTTTATTCTTGCTGGGTTACTTTCTTAATTCCATTTCAATTCCATTTTATTTTTTCATGTAGGGTTACTTTCTTCAAGGTATGTTATTTCAATTTTCATTTCGTTTTTTTCGTTTTTTCTGTTCTAGTTTTTTGATTTCGTTTTTCTGCTGTATCAAGGTGATTTGATGATGATGATTTTCTGATTTTGATTTATTTGATTTCATTTTTTTTCGTTTAAGTTCTCTTTTGATTTCAGTTTTTTCGATTTTGTTCTATTTTGATTTCATTTTTTTCGTTTTTGTTTAGTTTTGATTTCAGTTTTTTCGATGTTGTTTTGTTTTGATTTCATTTTTTCTTTTGTTGTTCTGTTTGGATTTCATTTTTTTGATTTGTTCTGTTTTGATTTCATTTTTTTTCGTTTTTTGTTCAGTTTTGATTTCATTTTTTCAATTTTGTTAAGTTTTGATTTTATTTTTTTCGTTTTTGTTCTGTTTTAATTTCATTTTTTTCGATTTTGTTCTGTGTTATTTTTCGTTTTTGTTGATGTGTTTTTGATTTCGTTTTTCTAAATTTACATGATTTAATGTTGGATTGGTTATTTTCTATTTCGTTTTGTTTGTTTAACATGAATTAGTTTTACATGATTTAGTGTTGGTTATTATTTCATTTTTGTTGATGTATTTTTGATTTCGTTTTGTTTATTATTTCATCTGCTAGTTATGTTCTGTGTTGTTATTTGTAAGATTTATGTTTTGTTTGTTAGTTTTTCCCTTAGATTGGTTTTGTTATCACTTTTTGGGAAATGTGCACAACCGGAGACAATAGCAATGATTGAATATTTTTTTTCAAGCATGGAAGATTTAGTTTTAGAGCAACCAACTATTATCATTGATGAAACGATTGTTATTTCGACAGAAAAATGAGCAAATAAAGACTTCAGATTGTAATTTAATTTTATGTTATTGACTATTGAGGACGCTTGTAATTAAAAACTGTGGACTTCGTTTTGTTTGGACTTTTGGTAAAAACGTTGCTTTGTTTGTTTCGGACATTAGTTTTTATGGAGGACTATTAGTAATTTAGTATTTTATATTTTTATGGAGGAGACTATAGTTTATACGGGGCTTACATCAATATCGACATTATATTTATATTTATATATTGCTTTTTAGTTTTGAAAATTAGAATATTAAATTTAAAATCTAAAATTCAAGCTTTGATCTTAGAAATAGAAAAATTCTGCCCAAATATTGCCTAAAATCTGCTCGGATTTCAATCTTAAAAAGTATAATTAAATCTAAAAATTAATCATAAGTAATAACTGGGTACCCGGTGTTCCAACCCGTCATATCCGGGTACCCGGTTAAATGGGCCGGGACACGGGCCAGAAAAAAAAGTACCCGGCTTTCCGGGTACCCGATTAGCCGGATAACCGATAATGAACACCCCTAGTTGTCATGCCACCGTTTGGTGAGATGACATTAATTGATTGGTCTTAACTTGAAATTATTGTATTTGTACAAGTTATTAGAGGAATGAAAAACATTTGGTTGTTCATTTTGCAAACGAAACTATGCCAAAATTTCTGCAAACTGTCATCTATAATATTGGTGCTCCTAGGGAGTGTGAATCCTAGAACCGCCACTGCATTTAAATAAACGAACCTCAAAGAAAGACATGCACATTGTTAAAAGCCATGCCTAAAGTCAGTGGAATTGAAAATTGCTCTTCAATCATATATCATCATCACCAACCCAATATCTCTTCAATCATATGTACATTACATATTAAAATCGATCTCCAAAAAAAAACCTGAATTTGTTATGATTTCTAACATAAAATACCATGATTTCAAAACTCTATTAGATCTACATGAAAGATGTTTTACTTCTAAATATGTATGAGGTTGAGAGAAGTTGTGTGATCTTCGAGATGATGAATCCTGTACATTTTAGTCATGTCATCTCAACAAATTTCAAAGACTTCTCACACAGTCTGCAATACTACTTCCTTAGGCTTATTCCGTGCCACATTTGGAGGCTGCTTCATTACTTTAACCCGATATATTGCCTGTTTCAAATATATGTTCAGTAGCGGACTATGGTTTTGTTCGATCAACTTGTAACTGAACCAACTTTGTTTTTACGTACCAAAGTCAAATTAAGAGTACATATGATGTTGTTTGCGTCGGCGATTGATTTTTTTAGTTGGCTTGTTTGACTAGTTTGAAATATTGGCTATTTTTGTTGGCTTTTAAGCTAGCGGAAAAAGCCATTTGTTAGTGGAGATTTTAGGTGAATTTGAGTATTGGCTGTTGACGGTTTATTCGAGAAAAAATAACCCAACAAGCCAACCAAAAAAGCTAGCTATAGCAACTGCTTTATTTTGGCTTAAAAACCAGCTTTTCAGCTACTTTAAAAAGTCATTTGTCAAACAATTTTTTGACTGTTTGACCAACCAATAAACCAAAAGAAGTCAACAAAAAAGCTAAGCAAAAAGCGATGTACCAAACATCCCAAGAGGAGACGAGAAGTACATAAGCCATACCTTTTTGTCATTCCCAAATTCAATGATGTCTGAAGGATGAAATCTTGTAGGAAAATTAGGGGACGCTCTTGAACGTCTGCCCTCTTTGCTGCGAAATTCACAAACAAATAATTTACACTATGAATATATATAAGGATTTTCCACGACAATCACGTTCCACTAAAGCCTTGTTCTCTTCACTTTATTTTTACTTAACTTAGTTTTACTGAACTGAACTTATTTTTGTAGATTACTGATTCCTTTTAAAGTTTCTCGTTTTTGCGCATTGTATTTTTACTCAACTAAAAATTTTATTTCACTCGACTTATTTTAGTTGTAGAACACGTATTTTTGAAAATTATAGAGCTACTCTTGCGAGAGACCGTCTCTCAGTGAACAATCTCAAACAAGGAGCCTATATTCCCATAACATATATGAGACAGGCTACTTAACCCATGTATGAGGCGCATCTCTCGGTGAGACTGTCTCGTTTAAGAATTTGTAAAGAATATAAATGTTTGAAGGTAAAGATATAAGGGCCTAATTTAACTTACTCAACAATCCAGGTTCCATGTTCATTACGTAAATCAGTCAAGAAAAATGCTCCATCTTTGTAGCTGATTTCAGCATGTCTTTCTGAAACCTAGATTGAGAGGAACAGAAAATACCATTACAAACTGTTTCAGTAAAAACACAAGAGGTAAGCTTTCTAAAATGAATAAAGTTGATGGGAATAATGAAGTTCATTACTTGAGGTACAGGCAAGGCTACACTTATCCCACGGAAATCCTCATGAAGTACACTCCTAAAATCCAATCAATGAAACATATCAGAATAAATTGTCAACACCAAAGAACATACGCTAGAACTTTCAAGCACATCAAACTGAGCCGTGCAACAAATTTATTTACAGACACTAACGGTCCGTTTCGTATGTGATAATAAATAGTGGTAATGAGAATGAAAAACTAATATAATTTTGGTTGACAAGTCTCTTGGTTACCTTGATGGTCAAGCTCGTCCAACTTCAATCATCTCATTTTTTTCATAAAATCCATTCCAATGTATTACCATTGGGAGAGGTGGTGTTAGGTGGTAATGAAAATTTGTAAATAAAACGGGCCATACATGTATTGCACGTGTTGCAGGATGAGATGATCGACATTTAGCCTGACTTTTCTAAATAAAGATAGCGATAAGACTTAGCAGAGACTAAGGGGATACCCAATTAAACACGGCTCATCTTCGTTCCTACTCAAACATATAGGTTCTAGCGAATCAGCATCATCTCCGGAAGGGAGCAGAAACCATCTGCAAGCAATGTGTTAAATTGGAAATTATAAAGCTTATATATATATGCTTACAAAGTCGGATCAAAAAGATATCTGGGCTACATTATACTTACTCCCCATTAATAGCACGCTCTAAGGCATCATCATCTTCAAACCATCTCTGCAGTTGATTGTTTGCCTACACATAGAATTTTCGTTAACGAACAAATAAAGTGATCAAAGCATTGGTCAAATGGAGAGATTTCAAACTTACTTTTTCAGATAATCTGCAATGTGGTGCCCTTCCTTCAAGTTTTTCACTGCAAAGGAAAATGTTATTCATCGCTAGGTTCTTCTAATAATAATACTTAAGCCTTAATCCCAAAATATTTCGATTAGCTATATGAACTAATAGATCAGTTTCGGTGGTCGTCCACATGGATAATTATCCTTTTGAATAAAATTTATAGGGAAATTTCATGTGGTAACCCTAAGGTTTTGGGTTTTCCACGTGGTAACCCTGAGGTTTACAAAATTGTTTTACTGTCACCTTATTAAACATAAAACGTAGCAAAACGTTAGCAAACGTTAATTTCAAGGCTTTAAATATGTTGTACGCCTATTTATGCAACTCACAATTTCAAATGCCACTAGTGTCAACATCTCCCCAAAATATAAATAGACCCGCAACAGCCTTAAAACTGCAAAATTAATGTTTGCTAATGTTATTATGTGGAAAAAAGTCACGGTGGAACAATTACGTAAACCTCAGTGTTACCACGTGGATTTTTTAAAAGTTTTGATTACACGTGAAAAACCCAAAACCTCATGGTTACCACGTGGAATGTCCCAAATTTATATCTTCCAATCTAGTCATGTCTTTAAGGGTTAAAAGGCGAGCGGGACAATTCATAATTCCATTGATTAATGAAGAGTTAAAAAGCCAACCTGTTACCACCCAAAACCCAACTCAACATTAACGGCATTACTGGGGTGATGAAAACCCTACCACCAACCCTTCCGGGATGAGGTATTCTGAACTTTGTTAAAAACTGCAAAAAAATGTAATAATTTAGTTATTACATGGATATGCATAATGAAGAGATTAATGAACTTCCAGGAGCCGAGTGCTTACCGACAAAGGACCAAGTCCTACTCCTAAATAGGCCTTATAAGTTGTTGCCATAATTGCTGCCATTCTAGCCAATCCATGAATTACAGCAACTCGAAGTTTTCTGGCTCCTTCATATCTGACACAACAAAAACATTAAAGCGAGCAGAAACAGAAAAATTGTACACAAAACCATCCCTAATGATGGTTACATCACAAAGATACGTATGATTAAAACAACACATAGCTTTTACTTCACAACCATTCACATTACATCTTTTCATTTATCGTTCAAATGCAATTTTAATCAAGCACTCTAATTGAGCCAAAGATTTATACTTCTTTGGTTTTGAATTATAATAGACTATATTAAAATGACATTAAATCAAGTGCACTTATTTATGAGAAGTTGCACTTGATAGTTTCTACCAAGGGTCATTGAAAAAACCTCTTCATTATCACTAACAAGGGTAAGATTGCATATATTCGATTCCTCTAAACCCACCTAGGCGGGAGGCCCGGAGCCATTATATGGTGTTAGGGTAATGGAATGTTGTTGTCGTTAGCTTCAACTAGGACTTAACTGGTTGTTTGAATAAAAACTATACTCAAGGATGGTTATTAGTAATATTTTTGTACCATTTAAAAAAAAGAAAGAGAAAACAGGTATGGACGGTAGTGTAAATCAGTTGAAGAAGCTAAGGATGGTTTTAACTAGGGGTGTTTTAGTCATAGTCAATTATAATACTAGGATCACAACTTCTAACTCTCATTTCCAGTGTACAACGATCTCAATGATAGCTAATAATTATAGATGTCAAGAAGTGCAATGCTCTTACCTCCTCAACGAAGAAACAACATCAACTGGTTTTCCAAGTTCAACGCTTTTATGCCACGCTTTATCTAGCTCAAGGGCAAGTTCATAGCTGTCCTATAAAGAGAGTTATACAGCCAAGAATATTTCATCTGCTTTAAAATTACCTTAAGTTGCCAAATGATTGCACTCCTTAGTGATCAATTAACAACAATTATATGTTACCTCAATGGCCATGCATCCTCCTTGGCCCAAATTGGGTTGCATAGCATGGATTGAATCTCCCAACAAGGTTACACGACCTTCCCCCCAGGTCCATTTTGGGCTCCTATCATAAATGTCACGTCGAAGAATATCCTCTTCATTAGTAGCAACAATCAGATCAATTACGTTGTCACACCATCCCTCGAATATTTCAAACAACCTTTGCTTTCTACCTGCCAATACCCGTAAATGGAAAATACAGTTGAATAACAAAATTTCATTGCGTTGGTGTGATGCAAGGGGATGGAAAAGCAAATGCATCAACTAGACCAGAAAATTTTGCCCGAACCCAAAATTAATAATGACAATACTCCCAAATATGAAATTGCTCAACCAAATTAATGACCCTAACGACGCGTTTGATAGGTGGTAATAAACGGTGGTAATGGAAATGAAAACTAGTACTCCCTCCATTCCATTTGACTAGTCACGGATTTTAAGGTAGTAGTGGGGTCCATTTAAAAGGTGGTAGTTGGGTATTTTAATTGATTAAATTAATTGTAAAGGTGGTAGTGGAGTATTGGGAATTGGAAAAGTGGGAGTATTTAGATAAGAAAAGGATAGCCAAAAAAGGAAATGGGACAAGTAGTATGGAATTGCCAAAAAAGGAAATGGGACAAGTAAACTGGAACCGAGGGAGTATAATTTTGGTTGAAAAATCTTTTGGCTATCTTGGTGGTCATGCTTATTCAACTTCAATTCTCTCATTTTTTTCATAAAATTCATACCAATGCATTACCTTTGGCAGAGGTGGTATTAGGTGATTTTTGTGATCAAAGTTTCATCGCCATGGGAATGACATGGAACTTTTGATGAAATTTTACATTATAAATCATTCCCATTACCACCATTTAGTATTACTTTCTAAACGGGCCGTTGACTTAATAGCAAAACCCACTTGCCCCCTTTAACATTATCTACTCGTACAGTGACCGAGCTGGACCAGAGAATAACTGTCCAGAGTATCTATCTTCAAAGTTTACTCTCAAATCTCAATAATACAAAGACATTAGCATGAGCTTTCATTGCTACACGGATCTTTTCCATGTAAACTATGAAATGAAGAGACAACAATATTATCTACCATTGGGTGGATCAACACCGCCAGCATCCTCCTTGTGAAATGCATACCACTGCATCTTTCCTCCACCCACATCTGACGACACAAAATATTGTTTGTGTCCTAGGAATACTCGATACCTGCCAAGAAAACGAATATTAGCTTAAGGAATCAATTGAATCCCTACTTTTAAGTTGGAACGGGAAGCAATGTATTGAACGCATCCACTGTTGCCTAAATAACTAAATAGAGGCTAAAAGGTTAGAACATACCCAACAGATTCAATGTCTGCAGGAACAAAATCTGCAATCCCTGTGTAACAAGTGTATCCTGAGTATACCGGTTCTGAATACCCAAACAAGTTTTTTCTCACCTAGCACAAGGTAGAATAAAATATCAAATTTTAGTCAGGGGGAGAATTTATATCTGGTATCTATATCATCAAATCTGAATCTTAAAGCTTAAGCAGGCTATTGCAATCAACAATGTCAAATGGAAGCAAAACGATGCATGAAACCTGAGCCTGCAATAGCCTATTAGGATCAGTAGGATTTGGTGTGAACCGAGTGCACGTTTTTTGTCAATACAACACCCAAAAAGGATTAGTTAATAGGTTGATTTTTTTTGTTGAGACTAGTTCTTTTCTAGAACTATTGGAAAACTATAATTTGCAATAGAAAACTTCATTAGGTATGTGGTCAGACCGCCTTAGGTATAAAGGTTTAAGAAACTAAAAATTATAATCAAAACAGAACAAGATTGGAAAATTCAAAGAATAGTCTGGTTCGAGTACCTTCGACCAGATGCCATCAGCTCCAACTAGAAGATCACCTTCATAACTCTTTCCATCTTCAAGTATGACTGTAACCTATTTATTATAACATATTCACACATGATATATGAATGACACAAATTACTCTCACTCAAAATTACCTTCTAATTACAACATGATATATGAATAACTTAAAGTTCAGAACGCAAGAATTCATGAAAGTGCTTAAAGGTCGTAGCCAAAAGTCGTAGTTAATTTCTTATTACCTTATTTCCATCATCTTTAAAGTTGACAACATTACTCTCATTCAAAATTACTTCTTCGCCAACCGATTGAGCAAGAATTTGTTGCAATGTCATACGACTTATGACTCTTGTGACTGGAAGCCCTCGCTCTACTGCAGGAGTGAAAGTATCAAACTTGACATACCTGATTCATCAAACTTGTGCATCATTTACATGTATTATCACCTAACGCATGTTTAGCTATAAGTACAACAAAATCTTTACATAAGAATGTGTGCACAGCAGAAACAACATAATAAATTGAAACAAACAAAAACCTCATTCAGCAATCTGCACCTTCCCACCATTTTTGTGTAGCCAATCACTCATCATCAACCCAATACATCATGCCATGATAGGCAAGCATAATTAGCAAAAGGACTAACAACCCAATACATGTTTAAGACAACAAGACCAGCATAAAGATGTATAAATAACAAACCTTATGCCTTATGCTAAAGTAAGCAACGAGTAGAAAATATCTACACTTATTTATTCTCAACTAGAGGTGCTCAATGGGGCGGGTCATGTCAAATATTAAACGGGGTGGGGCAGGTCAAGCCCGTTTAAATCCGACCCACTTTGACCCATTTTTTAAAAGTAAATAAAAACAATTTTTTATTATATTTTATGACCCGTTGGGTCGATCCACTTATGTTTATAATAATATAATTTAAAAATTTTTATAAAAAGTGGCAAAAATTTTTTCACAATTAATTCTTATAATTATCGGGCCTTTACACCAAGGCCCGCTAATGACCCGCCCCGTTATTGACCCGACCCGCTAATGACCAATTAAAATGTGATCCGACCCTTGACCCGTTGGGTCGACCCGCCCCGTTGAACACCTCTATTCTCAACTCAAACACCCTGAAGACTTAGTGAAGAAGGCAACCAACAATCCAGCATATATGTGTATTTGCCAGGATCTCATAATGACATGCCCCTTGAGGAAAGATGTTCTCGGGACAGTGGTTAGCAAGTCAGCTAAGTGCCTAAGTTCATAAATCCTCTCCTCTCTGTAAAACCCAATTGTATCCCTTAATATAGCTCCACCACTTGCATCTTCGAGACCTCAAGTAGTAAAAGTAGTTTTTCCTTTACACTATGTTTTGATAGAGAGAAATGGAAGCAAAGGAAGGGGAGAGATTCGGAAGGAGGGACAATCTTTTGTTTAGATAACAAAAAGGGAGGCAAAGGATTTGGAAAGAGAACATAGACAACATTTGTTAAGAATATAATCTCTCCTAAGGTGGAAAGATTTGGAAGGAAAACACTCATTTCCTTCATTTTTCCTTCCCCACCCATCTAAACAAACAAGATGCACTCTCCCTCCTAACCCCTCCCCCTCCTTTCCCTTCCTTCCCTTCCCCTCCTTTCCTTTTTTTTTTCTCCTAATTTGCTATCCAAACATAGTGTTTGCACATTTTTCTTTCTTTTAATACCATCCCCGATATTCTATGTCCCTCCGCTCCTTAATCTTTGTGTCAACTCCTTTATTTTAGTTAATTTGATTCTATTGGTTCGGTTCAGTTCAACTCAAACCACCCCTTCTCTCAAGCACTTCCACTACTTGCATACTTCAATTGGTCAAAATTTGGATAAATCGGGGACAACACACCACAAGTATCATTTTTTTCATTGTACCCAAAAAAGTAAGCTGGAAAACTATCCCAACACATGGTTATTTGATTAAATAACATCTCGATTACACCATAAGATATCCCAACAAATAATCGATTACACATGGTTATTTGATCAAAATTACTCCTTAATCTTTCAAATTCTGTTCAATTTTACTACTTTATTTGATCTAGAAAGTGCGTGCTCTTCATTGCAATTCGCAACACAAGTAACAAAAAAATGCAGTAAAACAAAGGCAAAATTCCACTAAAATAAGCAAAAAAGAAACAGACTTTACACTCACCAATTACCAGAAACCCCATCAACAAGACCATTGATTCTATCACCAGTAACACAACCAGCAGCCATTACTTTTTCAGCAACATCCATATCAATAGCTTCCAAAGCAGCCAAAGCATTACTTTGTATCTGAATTGGTCCTCTGTATTGCCCTTCTCCTCTTATAGCACTCAAATCCTTCTCAAACACCACCACATCGAACCCTTTTCTCTTTGCCGCCAACGCGAAAACTAACCCACCTATTCCGCCCCCAGCCACCAGGATTTTGAGCTTCTTTTCCGGTGAAGCTGCGGAAACCTCTATTTTTTCCGGCGAAGCTTGTAAAGATGTTGCCTTTACATATCTTTCTTTCTTCCTCCTTTGCCCACAAAAATTGGTTTTCTTCAAATTGTAATTACAGTTGCAATTTAGTGAACTTTGATGGTGATCATCATTTGTAGATGAAATTGGTAAATGGGTTCTTAGGAAAACAGTTGTTGATGTACTTAATGAATTGGAAAACACCGTTGAAGCCATTAAATTGAGTTCACTAATGCATAAAAAAAGTTACAGGAGATGGGAACTGAGGAATTCAAACTTTTTCAAGTTAGGAAGGAATTTTGATTGGTTTTTATTTGAAGGACAATTACTCTCTAAATGAGTGCTTATTATGTGGTGATAAGAGAGAGAAATAAAGCAAAAGAAATGTCATTGGGGATATTTTTGGGAGTAATCACAGGACCAAATGTGAAGCACTCATTTGATGAACAAAAATCAAATATTTGAGTGGGAGATGTTGCGAGGGACATGTGGCATAAGAGAATAGATCTATTAATTGAAGAGGTCCATGGTCCATATTTTCTGGCAAGAAATGTGTTTTTTTTATGTGGCTATCCACTTCTGTTATTGTTTTAGGAACTATGGATTATGATGTTGGAAAATTTACAAAAATTCCTACGCAAATAGATTTTTATTTATTTATTTAGTTTATTAAAAGTTAATCATTATTTTTATTTTTATTTTTATTTTTATTTTTTTTATTTTAGTTGTTTTAGGAACTATGGTCCATAAAAAATAATGATTAAAAGTTATTGTTTTAGGAAATATGGATTATGATGTTTTAGGAACAAAAATTCCTCGCCCTTCTATCCTTTTTTTTTATTATTTTTTTGAATTTTCTTAATCATTACTTTTAATTATTTAATTTATTAAAAGTTAATATTAAAATATATTTTATTTAAAATATTTTCGTTTGTTATTATATTATTAAATAATTAGTTTTTAATATGAATTAAAGAATTATTTGTTTATTTATTTAGTAGTGTAATATTAATATACGAATCAAATTGTAATTATTTTATTTAAATGTAGTTATTTTATGTTAGTTGTTAATTAGATTAATTATTTTATTTTAGTTTTTTAATTGTATAAGACTAAAATAATTATTTGGTTGTTTTTATCATTTAAATATTTTAGTTGTTATTAATTTATTTGATTGTACGTGTTTAAGAAATTTATTTAACATAAATTAATGTAATGTTTAATTATTTTAATTTTTTAATAATAATTCATTAAATTATGAAAATTGTAGTAAATGGTTGGAAACCAGGGTAGAGGAAAGAGTTATTTTAGAGGTCTGTTGAGCGGCAACAACTCTAGACCGACTTTATTATGGAAGGACCCCCATGAGAGAGGGGTTATGGGATCTGCGAGGATAGCTAACGGAACAGGGGCCAGATAGTTAGGCCCAACGTTCAAGTACGCTAGACCAAGTGCGTAATCGCTTTGATCAGCAGACGAGCATGCGTAGTGATACGTTCGGCTCAGAGGTTGATAATACTAACTACGATAAGTCTGTCGGTTTTGACGAGTCTATCGGTTAGGAAGAGTCTGTTAGGCAGCGACGCTCGTCAGGGGGCTTGTTAGTTGGCCCTACTGATCAGGCATGAAGCAGCCATGTAGAGGATGAGGCTCCACGGGGGTGGAGGCGCTCACAGTCTGCTGATATAGACTGGTTAATTACATCACCCCAACCGGGGGCCCTATCAATACTCGTTTGATACCCAGCTAGGGGGGCATATAGCCAGAGTTATTTTTAGGGGTGGCAAACAGATTAGGTTGGGTCATTTTCAGATTCGGGTCATATATTAATGGGTCAGTAGAGGATTGACCCGAACCTGACCTATTTATTTAAGTGGGTCGAAAATTGAAACCCGACCTGATCTGTAGCAGGTCGGGTCAACTTGCTATTTACCCATTTAACCTATTATGTCATTTGAGTTTTTGGTTGATTTGACTCATAAGTACAAGTTATCATAATTTGACCCATTTAACCTGCTAATAACTCATTTAGCCATTCACAATTCATAAAAAAGATACATTAAAGTTTAACTATCCATCATTCATAAGGCAGCATATTTAGTTTCTATACAAACATCAAAAGTCTTCAAAATGGTTGCATACTACGGTATTACCTAGATAAAAGTCGTTGAAGGTCAACAAACAAGAAAAAATCACTACAAATTGTTTTGTTGACAAACCAAAACCAAAAGCGAACATAATTAGTTTCTACATCATAGTCTAAAATAAAGTAGCCGAGGAAGATGCTTTTGAACTAAATTCATGTTGATCGAAACTTGGACATGGACTTGGACTTGGACTTGGATCTTCTTCTGAGTCAACATCCACATGTTCAGGTTCAGTGGTACTGGTATCCATTACCTTTGATACGAAAATAAAGCAGAAGATAAAGTAAGACTTACATATAATAATAAGACAGAAACGAACAAAAACGAACAAATAATAAGACAGAAACAAACGAAAACAAGACATAAATGAAACGAAATAGTAGAAACAAACACATAATCACAAACTAGAAACAAAATGGTGAAAGAAACGAAATAATAAAAAAACGAAATAAAGAATGAAGAAGATAAACTAAGAAGAACAAACGAACACATAATAAAAAAAACTAAACATAAATAATAAATAATATAATAAACGAAACAGAAACAAAAATAATAAAAAAAACAAAACAGAAATAATCAGAAATGAAGAACAAAAGAATGAAGAAGATAAACGAAGATATAATCAATAAACGAATAGAAATCCAACATCTCTAAAAATAAAACAAACAAAAATGTAGAACAACAAACAAACACATAATAAACAAAACGAAATCCAACAAAAATGAAACATAGATGAACAATAGAAAACCCAAAATAGAAAACACAAAATTATCAACAAAAGAACAGATCATAAAGAAAAAGAGACGAAATCCAACAAAAAAAATCAAACAATGAAATTAGAAGAGGAGAGAAATAGTTCTTACCTTGGATTTACGCATTGAGGATCTGAGGTAGAATGGTAGTAGATTCAAGATAAGTAGAAGACTAGAATGGTGAGATTTCTTCTGAGATGTGCCGCACAGTTAGATTTTCACTTAGGGTTTTCAGTTTTCACTTTGCTGAAATCAAGGAGGGAAAAGAAAGGGTATACATATTAAAAGGTAGAAACTAAAAATGAACCGGTTAGGGTAAATATTTAGGCTTGGGCTAGGGTATTTTTTTTAATAGATGTATTTTTTTAATAAATATTCATGGGTTAATATTGGGTGATATGGGTCGACCTGAACCTAACCCATTTAATAAATGGGTCAAACAGGTATTTTTTGGGTTCAAAATTCAACCTGAACCTAACCCATTTAATAAACAGATCAGGTCGAGTTGACCCATTTAATTAATAAGGTTAAAAATCTAAATCCAAACCCGCTAATTTCGGGTCGGTTTCAGATCAGGTTAGCAGGTCGGGTCAAATTTTGCCAAAATAACTTATTTTTGAGGGATCAGAGTGCACGCCTTCAATTTTGGAGTGTCGTCTTAGGAAGAAGACGATGGAGTCGATCATCAGACTGGAAGACATGTCTGATGAGTTATACCAGGTTTTACATGCTACGACCCTAGGCCGTCTACCATACATTATGTACCAGCACATCGATAGTGCTCTTATAGAGACCGTTGTGGAGAGGTGGCAGTCGGATACCAACACCTTTCTCAGGCCGTCTACCACATTGTTGGTCGATAAGACTAGAGTTGGGATGCGACCACACCCCATAGTTGTTGTAAGTGCCGATTAGGATGAGATCGCCTAGGGTGTAGTGACGCTTACGTACCTTTATCGCCAGCTGGGTATGGCGTCAAGTGCCGGTTGTCGGACTATAGCGGGTTACGTACCTTTATCGCCAGCTGGGTATGGCGTCAAGTGCCGGTTGTCGGACTATAGCGGGTTGTCTGACACTATTACAAACATGAATATACGAGTACTTCCCGTCCTTTTGCCTCCATCCTCGCCTTGCTGATAAGCCTAACAAGACTAGGGCGAAGATGTGGTCCCCGCAGTAGTCAACTCGGGAGCTGAGCAGGGTTAAAGGCTATAGGAGTATACTAGACTCCATGACGGAGACACAAGTTTTGTACATGACCTCACAGATCATTATATTGTTTATTGTAAGGCAAAATTATATTAAACGACCTATTGTATACACTTGTTTTTAAAAAACCACCTTATATAAATTTTTTTTCAAAAAACCACCTTATATATACAATTTTTTGCAAAAGACAACTAGTTAGCAAAATTCGTTAGTTGACCGTGTGTTTTAACGGTTGACCACATTTATATGCTCTCACGTGCCTCTCACGTGACCTTATTTAAAAACCCATCTCCTTTCTTAGACAATGTCGAGCTCCATTCCTGCTAAACCCCCATTTCATTTCTTCTCTCTAAGTGAAGTAAACCCTGATTTTGTGCACTGAACAAATGAACAAAATTGATACACACAGCTCTCTAATATAAACAGCTTTTTAATATTATCAGCAGCACTGATTTTGTGCTTCAATACACACAGCAGCACTGATTTTTTGCACTGAACAGCAACACTGATTTTGTTTGTGTATTGATACACAGCAACTGATACACAGCACTGAACAACTTTCTAATTATATTCCCAATAGCTCAAAAGTAATACTGATACACAGCAACTGATACACTAATTTGAACATCAGAATCTGCATTTGAACATAATTAAGCCATTGTCTTACTACAATCACAAAGATGGGTTTTTAATTAAAGTCACGTGAGAGGCACGTGAGAGCAGCAAAATTCGTTAGTTGACCGTGTGTTTTAACGTTTGACCACATTTATATACATACATATATATATGTATATATATATATATATATATATATATATATATATATATATATATATTATATACATATTATATATATATATATATATATATATATATATATATATATATATATAATACATATATATATATATATACATATATATATATATATACAATATATATATATATATATATATATATATATATATATATATATATATATATATATATATATACATATATATATATATATATATATATATATATATATATAATATATATATAATATATATATATATATATATATATATATATATATATATATATATATATATATATATATATATATATATATATCTATTAATCTATTATCTATTTCTATTATCTATTATCTATTATCTATTAATCTATTATCTATTAAATATAAAAAGAGGCTAAGGAGTGAATACTATTCACATTTGCCTACTTTCTCTTTTACTTTCCCATTTCACTCTTCCTTGTTATTTTCCTGTTCTCATCTTCCTACTCAGCTTCCCATTCTCGCCATTTCTTCCTTCTAGCTTCTTTTCCTTGTTTCCTCCATCTAAACCTAATCTTTCCTTTTCCCTTCTCTTTTATTATGATTTTGGGCTTTATTATGTCATAATCTGTTAACTTTGAACTAGGATTTTGCTAATTTTAGTAGTTTTTTATTACTAAATTTGTAATTGTAATTTATTATGATCTTTGTAGTTTTTTTTTTAAATTTATTTTGATCTTTGTTGTTTTTCCGTTTCCAGGTTATGATCACATCCCCTCTGACGGCGGCAAGCCTTGTCCATTCCCGGATCCACACCATTCCTCACTTTCGGGTATTTTTCTTAAATTTATGTTTTTGGGCCTTATTATGTCATAATCTGTGAACTTTGAACATGAATTTTGCTAATTTTAGTAGTTTTTATTTCTAAATTTGTAATTATAATTTAGTTTAGATACAATTTTTAATTTTAGATTTATTTTGATCCTTGTCCTCACTATTTTACTGATTTGTTAATTCATGGTTGTTGGTTGAGTGTTTTGATGGTATTATAATATTTAGATTATCTGGGTTCAATCAATTTTTTTAACAAATTTGATTTTTTTTGATGAAATGTTGTTGGGTTCAACAGTAAATCTTGGTATGTATTGGCATTGTTGTAAGATAAGTTTTTCTGGGTTCAATCCGAATTGAACATTTTGAATATGGTGTCTGTGAATCTGGGTATGTTACACTATGTATTGGATCATATGTATGGTGCATTTGTTTACAGAACAAGAATAAGCCCACCCTTTTTTTCAAAAGGTTGGGATGGAAATAAACTTGATCTTCTTGAAAGACTTATAAACCAAGTTTTCCCTGATTGAAGGCCAAAATTGGCCTCCTCAATTGATTAGACCAGTTTGGAAAATTGTTTGGGAGAATAAAAATGCATGTTTGAGTGAAGGGGTATATAGACTAACTTGTGATTAACAACTTCTAAGTGCATTGCCCCCAAAAAGCCACATTGCAAAAGTTGCTTTACTAACTCCTAAGTTATATTCCCCAGAAATGATGGCTTGTGTAGTTCATCTTGCAGGTGAATTATTTTTTAATGCTTGATGTTGTTACTTTTGATCTTATTGATAGAATTTGATATTGGGTCTTGGATTAATTGTGTCAAGTTATGGTCTTTTCAACCAGAATCCCAGTGTAAAGTGCGTTAACGGTCGCAATCGCGATAACAGGATGTTGATGCTGCAATGTGAGTGATGCAGTTACAAGCCTAAATATATGTACACACTATAAGATATCACTCGATTCGACCCAAATGCGGTTTTTTTACACCTTTACAATGCGGAAAATATCGGTTCGTTTATTTTGAAAATCTTTACGTGGCCGATGCAATGTGCTACGTCCTTATTTTTACGGTATGACCAGAATTAATGATCTTGAATTTCAGTATTTGTATGCCTAAGCAGTTGGAAATTTGGAGTTTAATCTCAGTTAACTAAGTTATTTTATATCCATTTCACAAGATAAGAATCAACACATTTGACTTTTGAAGATTGACTATGAAGTTCTCAAACAATATGTTTGAATTGTTGATGTTGGAAACTTTTTGTTAGATTAGTCATTATTCACATCACAGCAAATTCTTCCATTAGCATGAAAAGAGTAAGTAAATAACATATAGCCCTATTAATTAGCATATCAATCATTGTAATCAACCTAGAGTTTCTTCACTTTTTGCTTGTCTTATAATAGTTTTTAAAGTAGTGATGATCCTTAAAAAGATTTTGGTTTCAATTACAAAACTCGGATATGGATATACTAAACTCCACTATCTAAAGAGAGAATGAGTTGCACAAGTTCTACAAAACCTACAAAGAGAGAATGAGGAAACTGGATATACTAAACTACCTAGAGCGATCCTTACCGGGTATAAATTTGTTATTGTGTGGTTTTA